>CM053622.1:40256570-40276063 GCA_028646595.1 Phalanger gymnotis | reverse complement strand
AGAAATCTCCTAGGAACATTATTGCCAAATTCCAGAGTTTCCAGGTTAAGGAGAAAATACTGCAAGCAGCCAGAAAGAAACAATTTGAGTATTGTGGAAACACAATCAGAATAACCCAAGATCTAGCAGCTTCTGCACTAAGAGATTGAAGGGCTTGGAATACAATATTCCAGAGGCCAATGGAGCTAGGATTAAAACCAAGAATCACCTACCCAGCAAAATTGAGTATCATGCTCCAAGGCAAAATATAGATTTTCAATAAAATAGAGGACTTTCAAGCTTTCTCAGTGAAAAGACCAGAGCTGAATAGAAAATTTGACTTGCAAACACAAGAATCAAGAGAAGCATGAAAAAGGTAACCAAGAAAAAGAACAAGAAAAAGAAATTGCAAGGGACTTGCTAAAGTTGAACTGTTTTGTTTACATTCCTACATGGAAAGAGCATGTATATGATTCATGAGACCTCAGTATTAGGATAGCTGAAGGGAATATGCATGGATGTATATGTATGTGTATGTATATATATATGTTTATGTATATGTATGTGTATGTATGTATGTATATATATGCGTGTATATATATACATATATATGTGTATATATATATATGTGAATATATATATATATATATATATATATGGAGAGAGAGAGAGAGAGGGCATAGGATGAGCTGAAGATGAATAAGGGATGACAGAGGAATATATTGAGAGAGGGAGATAGGAAGAGATAGAATGGGGTACATTATCTCGCATAAAAGTGGCAAGAAAAAAGCAGTTCTGTAGGAAGAGAAGAGAAGGCAGATGAGGGGGAATGAGTGAATCTTGCCCTCATCAGATTTGACCTGAAGAGGGAATACCATACATACTCAGTTGGGTATCTTACCCCACAGGAAAGAAGGAGGAAGAAGTTAAAAAAATGGGGGATGACGGAAGGGAGGGCAGATGGGGATGAAGGTAATCAAAAACAAACACTTTCAAAAAGGGACAGGGTCAAGGGAGAAAATTCAATAAAGGGGGATAGGTTAGGAAGAAGCATGTAGTTAGTCTTTCACAACATGAGTATTGTGGAAGGGTTATACATAATGATACGCATGTGGCCCATGTTGAATTGCTTCACTTCTTAGGGAGGGTGAGTGGGAAGGGAAGAGGGAAGAGAATTTGGAACTCAAGGTTTTAAAAAATAGATGTTCAAAAGTAAAAAAGTTTTTTTTTCCATGCAACTAGAAAATAAGATGCACAGGCAATGGGGCGTAGAGGTTTATCTTGCCCTACAAGAAAGGAAAGGAAAGGAAAGGGGGATGGGAGGGGAGTGGGGTGATGGAGGGGAGGGCTGACAGGGGAACAGGTCAACCAGAGTGTACGCCATCTTGGAGTGGGGGGGGTGGAAATGGGGAGAAAAGTTGTAATTCAAACTCCTGTGAAAATCAATGCTGAAAACTAAACATATTTAAAAAAATAATAAAAAAAAGAAAACAAAAAAAAAGAAGTATCCTAAATCTAATACCCCTCAGTGTTCTGACTAGGGTTGCCCAGTGGGACCTGGGGCTGGAGTATAGGCTGGATGGATGTAAATGAAGGGCTAGGTCAGGCAGTCAATATTTTGTAGTAGATCTGATTCCTACTGATTTAGAGTGTGAGGCAGAATAGAGAATGGCTAGGACAATGGTACAGACAGACAGTCATCACTACCAGCATCTACCCATCTTCTGTCGGGTTAAGGGTTAAAGTCTCTGCAAAGTCTATCTAGAGCCAGAGGACCTGGGTTCAAATCTCCCCTCTTCCACTTGCTGCCTGTATGACCTCAGGTAAGTTACTTCAAGTCCGCAAGCATTTATTAATCACCTACTGCATGCCAGGAACTGTGCTAAGTGCTGGGGACAAGAAAAGAACAAAAAAATAGTCCTTGATTTTAAGAAGCTCGCAGTCTACTGGGGGAGACGAAATGCAAATAATTATTTTTCTGGAAGATATATACAGAATAAGTGGAAAATTATCTCAGAAGGAAGGCATTAGAAGTAGTCGTGGGGTAGACAAGAGACTAGAAAAGACTTCTTGCAGAAGGAGCTCAATCTTGACAGAAGTCAGGAGACAGGTGAGGAAGAAGAGTATTTCAGGCATAGTGATGGCCAGTGGAAATGCCCAGAGTTGGGTGGTGGACTCTTTGTCCTGTATGAGGAACAGCAAGGGTGTTGTATCACCAAGTAAGTGGAGGAAGGTAAAGTGTAAGAAAATTTTTAAGGTAGGAAGGGGCCAGTTATGAAGAGCTTTAAAAGCCAGAGGATTTTATGTTTGATCCTGGAGGTAATAAGGAGCCTGGAGATTGAATTTAGGTGGAGGGGTGTGATAGCAGCCCATGCTTTAGGAAGATTGATTTGGTAGCTGGAGGATGGGTTGGAGTGGGGAGAGACTTGAGGCAGGCAGACCCACCCCTAGGCTATTGCAGTAGGTCAGGAGTGAGGTGATGAGGATCTGGACGAGAATGGAGAATGTGTCAGAGGAAAGAAAGGGGTGTATTCTAGAGATGTGGCGGATGCAAAATCAACAGAACTTGGCAACAGATTGGATATAGGAGGTGAGAGATGGTGAGGAATCCAGGATGGTTCTTAGGTTGGGAACCTGGTTAATTGGAACGATGATGGCGCCATAGAGAGGTACCATCCCAGCACTTAGCTAGGGGCCTGGCACATAGTAGGTGCTTAAAGGATGCTAGCTGATTTGAAGTAATAGGAATAGGAAGATATGTAAAATGAGGGAATTGACCTAGGTCAGGGGTTCTTAAGCTAGGGCCTGTGAATTTCTTTTGAAAATATTTCGATAACTATATTTCAATACAATCAGTTTCCTTTGCAATCTTAAGAATTATACTTCACGTATTAAAAAACCTCATTCTGAGGAGTGGCCCATAGAATTCAACACACTGCCAATGAGGTCTATGATGCAAGAAAGGTCGAGAACCCCCTTCTATATCCATGATCCCATCATGGCCTTTTTTCTCCATGTCCTTTCTCTAGGTGTAGCCTCTGTTGGACAGATCCCAGAGGGAGTACAGTGTGCTCTGGTTGAAATGGGGACGGTCCTGGTGTTGAAGGATGTTCTAGCGGGAGGGGAGGGGCATAGTCTCCAGGCTCTGGGGCACACTCATTATCAGGGAGTCAGATAGCCCTGCTTTGCTTGCCTCTCCCAGAGGAGGTCTAGCCTCCCTCCTTCACCCTTCATGGCTCCCTTTCTTCACTTCGCTACTTTCATTCTACCCAAGAGCATTCAGGTGAGGCAAATGGCTTGTTTTTCTCTTTGAGTCAGCCACATCCATGCTCTTTTGACTGATTCTGCACAGGCCATTCACTTTGGGGACTTTTCTGGCTGGGATGTCTCTGGCTTGGCCTGATTGCCGGCCCCGCCCCCCATCTTGAGGTGCCTTAGGGACCCAGAGAGAAGGAAATTCGGGACCATAATAAAATGCTGTGCAGGATTAATCCCTAACGATCCATGCAGCAACAAGCATTCATCAAAAGCCCTGGGGATTTAAAGACAAACGTGAAGTCTTCCTTTCTCTCAGGGAGCTTTCAGGGGGAGGCTATACCTGTACCTCATGTTCTAGAGACAGGAACAGAATGTAGGGAGAATTAGAGCGCATACTCTTAAACTCTCTCCCACCTGGCTGGCAATAACAATAAGAACTGACATTACATAGCACTTTAAAGTTTTCAACATGCATTATCATCCCTGATCCTCAGCACAATGTCATAAAGTAAGGACTACAGGTTTTATAAACCCCATTTTACAGAGTAGGAAAACTGAGGATCACATAGCTAAGAGCGGGATTTGAATCCAACGTGTCCTGCCTCCCAGTCTGGCATTTAGCTGAATCTACCATTCAGCCTCTATAAAAGCAATAAATCTTGGCCAAAAGCAAGGCAGGGAAACAATTAACCAGATTCCACAGCTGTTTTCTCCAGTGGAAGGAAGGTCCCCATCACAAAAGGACCAGAAGGGTGGACAGATGGTAGCCCCGACAGGGTGCTGAGTATTGTCCCAATATTGTCTGATGCTGCCTTCACATCTTATCTCCAAGTCCATCCTGTCACCCTGTCTGATGTGGCCCATGCCTTCTTCCTGGGAACCTTCAGAGAAAAGTGAGTGATGAGGCAGATGGACCCAAGAGCTGTTTTCGTTTCCTCTACCAGGAGGTGCCCAGGAACATCACTGATTCCAGATGGCACCCCCTCCTGCAGACTGTGTGGAAAGGCATGCAGGCTTCCCTGGCTCCCAAATGGACAGAGAGCAAGACTATTAAAAGACCCCCAAGTCCCCAGAGACATCACAGTTTAGGAATCTTTCTAGGAGCCCAGCCTTTGCACGCCATGGCTCATTTCTAGGGGTTCTGAACTCCTAGAGGAGGAAAGATTATAGCATCCCAGAGACCATCAAGTCTAAACTCATTCTACAAAAGGGGAAACTGAGGCTTTGCCCAAGAGTTCACATGCACTAAATCCAGAAAAATGATTTGATCTGGGACCCAGGACTCCAAATCCTTTCTCCTTCTGTAAGCCTACTAGAGTTTGCCAAGCAAGGCTCCCACCTCCGACTTGGTAACCAGGAAGACAATTCCATGGTCTCTGTATGATATAGCTGAGACGTCTCAATCTGGGGTAAGATCCCCAAGGACAGAGCAGGGCATGAGGATAAGGACAAGTTTACATGGTGCTGAACAGATGCTAACAACTAGAAAATTCTGTCAAATATGTAGATGTGCCTATGTGACATTTTGTCTGACTGATACGTTACCCAGCCTCAGCTCTGCCTCTGCCTCAGGGATGCTAGCACATCTGGGAACCTGGAATTACATGATTCAGTTGGATTTTTTTCTTTCAGTTTTCAAAGCATCTCCATATCCATGATCATATTTGATTCGATGTTTTTGTTGTTCAGTCATTTGAGTCGTGTCTGACTCGTTGTGACCCCACTTGGGATTTTCTTGGTAAAGATACTGGAGTGCTTTGCCATTTCCTTCTCCAGCTCATTTTACAGAAGAGGAAACTGAGGCAAACAAGGTTAAGTGACTTGCCCAAGGTCACACAGCTAGCAAGTATCTGAGGCTGACTTTGAACTCAAGTCTTCCTGGCTCCAGGCCAGGTGCTCTATCCACCGTGCCACCTAGCTGCTCTGATTAAATGTTACTCCCGCACTTAAGTAACTTCAGTGACTCCTCATTGACTCGAAGATAAAATGTAAACTCTTCACAAATTGCTTCCTGCCTACCAGTCTAGGTCTATTTCATATAACACGTTTTCATGCTATTATCATGCCCATTTTACAGAAGTGGAAACTGAGGCTCACAGAAATTAAGTCCCTTGTCTAGGGTCACACAGCTAGTAAGTAGCAATGGTAGGATTCAAACTTAGATTTCCCAGCACCTATTTAGCATTGTTTCTATGATTCCATGCTGCCCCCCCCCGAGAAATTGTGGTTAGACTTTGGTCACCTTAAACACCAGAATAATGACCTCTGCCTGAGCGTGAAGTTCAGGCTAGGGGCTGGCTTGTTTGGACTTTGCTAAAAAAAAAAAAGTTTGCCGAGGCTGTGTGGGATTCTATTCTAGCCTCGATCGTCTTGGTCAATCTCTCTGTTTCAGTCTGCTTTCTATAAAGTAGCTGAATGTTATTTACCTGCCTTGGAGCAATGTGAGGGAGGATTAATTAATTAATGTTTGTAAAGTGCTTCAGAGACCAAAAAGCTTCTTGTAAATGCCAGGCGGCTAATGAATCTGGAGCCTCATGTGCTGCAGCTCCGGGATAAGGGGTCTATTTGCCAGTGGATAAAAACAGCTTCTCAGTTGTGAAAATTAAAATTACACATTTTTTAAAATTGCATTTTGACATGGAAGATTAACTGCACACTCTGGGTCCTGGTGCCACCTGCCATCGCTGGATTCTGAGGCTTGGGAGGGAATGAGCATCCTGGGACCAGAGAGCAGGGCAAGAGAAGTGTTATGGGGGTGGGGGACGGAGAGGGACTGAGGCTCTAACCATTGCAAGCATCAGGGCTGGGGAGACTGCCTCAAAAGAGAAGGCTTGAAGAAACCGACGGCTGGGGCAAAGACCCTGAGCTTGCAGAGTATCAGATTTGGAGTTGGTTGTGTTTAAAATACAGAAGAGGAAGGTGAGTCCACAAATAGGGTCTTTTCAGAAACCTCTGGACCAAATCCCAGCCCTGTTGTGAGAACTCGACCTTTCATTTTGCGTTTGACCTCCCCAGCAAAAGAACAGATGCTTTTGTAACTAAAAATAATGAATGAAAGCTCAGCGCCCCGAGCCTAGGTCAGGAGGAGTTATTGGCAAATCCTCCTGAGCAAAGCATACTTTGTGTCCTCATCAGCTCCTGGAACACAAAGGACCCGGCACTCAGCATTACTGGGCCAACATGGTCGTCACTCACATTGGACCCAAACTCCTTGAACAGGGTAATAGATTCTTTTCAGATGCTTTTAGCTGCCAGAAGTTGGCTAAATAGAAGATTAACAATTCTCCTCTTTCTCTCCTGTCCCAATATTCTTCTTCTTCTTTCTCCTCCTCTTTTTCTTCTTTTTTCTCCTCCTCTTCCTGTGCCTTCTTTTCTTCTCCCTTTCACTTTCCTCATCCTCTTCCTTTCTCTCCTCTTTTCCTCTCTCTTAATTCTTCTATTCCTCCTCCTCTGCATATTCCTTTTCTACCTCTTTCTTTTCCTTTTCTTCTTCCTCCTTTCCTTTTCTCTCATCTCCCTCCTCCTCTTTTCTTCTCTCTCCATTCTCCTCCTCTTCTCAGCCTCTTTTTCCACCTCCTTCTTTTCCTTTTCTTCTTCCTCCTTTCCTTTTCTCTCATTCCCCTCCTCCTCCTCTTCGTGCTTCTTTCTCTCTCATCTTTTTTCTTTCTCCACTTCCCCATTTCCTTCTATTAATTCTTTTCCATATTTTCCTCCTCTTCCTTTCATTCTCATTATCCTTCTTTTGTTTTTACTCAGTTTCCTCTTCCCTTTTCTTCCTCCTCTTTTTTCTCCTCTTCTTTCTCTTGATGTTCTATTCTTTGTCTTTTTCTCATTTTCTTTTTCCTCTTCCCTTTCTTTCTCTTCTTTCTCTCTCTCTTCTCCTTCTCCCTTTCTATTTATCCCACTTCTCTTCCTCTTTTTCTTAATTTACTTCTCTTCTTCCACTTATTAAAAGGAAAGAAATGCTTTTAGCTGGCTGGGCCTCATCTCAAAGCCTAGATTCCTGCACTGTCAATTCTGCAATGCTGAACAATGGCTTCATCTTTATTCTGGCTTTTCATTGTAAAAGCAAAAACCTGATAAGAGAATCCCACTTCTTTCCAAGTATATCAAGGAGAAAAAAAATCAAAACTTTAAACAAAACAAACCAGAGTCAAGGTGTCCAGCCCCCTAATAAAGGTCCCCATGAGAGAAAGGATGAATGGCCTGGAAGGAGACCTTGATAAGTGTGGCTGTAGTCCAAGGAGTTCTCTACTTTGGGTGGGGGTGGGGGAGGTGGTTCAGAATAATTTTCTTGTCCAGTGTTTCTGTGTGCCTCCACCAACCTGGGTAAGAGGAACAGGACATGATTCTTAGCAGCTCATGAAAGCACAATTTTTTTTTCACCCAAAGTACGATAATCAGAAATACCGGGCAGGTTCCAGCAGCTGCACTGCTTGAGGAGGTCTATAGAGAACTCCATCCCTTGAGCTCTTCTGTTCACTTGCTGCCAAGGCAATTTTATTTGTGAGTCTATTTGCCTACAGAAACGGCCTACAAATGTGGTGATACATGCAAGGCCATGTGATCCCCTGGGAGAAGGGCAGTATGCTCAGAAATCTTTGGTTCCCATCACGAAAGCTTACCAGCCAGTGTTGAATTCCACATGAGCATCAAAGAAACCCACGATCGGAGAGGTTGCTGCTTTCCACCCCTGGATCCGAGCTCGGATGAGGCCTTCCCTCTTGGTATTGCGGACTATTTTCACGAGCCCTGGGTACCTCTTATTTACATACTGGTCCAGATTAAATTTCAGCTCCACTGAAAAAAGAACAGATCGACAGGGATCAGAAGTTAAAGAAGCAGGAGGTAGTAAATCCTTTCTGATCAGTTGTGCCAGGAAGAATGAGGCAATGAAATCTAAGCCAATGCAATATCATGCAACACAACATGATACAATATGAGTCCGTGCAACACAATTTTTTTGTTTCTCATTTAATGTAATACAGTATTATAAACACCATAAACGATGTTGCAGACTGTCATCCAGTCTGGTGGGAGTTTAGGGCAATTGGATAATGACCATAGAAAAAGGAATCATGGAGGCATAGCACAGAGAGGGCCAACCTTGGCATCAAGAAGACCTTGTGGGTTAAAGTCTTGCCTCTGAAACCTAGCTGTTTGGCCATATTCAATTTAACAAACCTTTCCACCAGATCTAGGCCTCATGAAGAATGAAGTGTCAGATCTCTATTCACTATATAACATTATTTCCCTTAATTATTTTTAAGAGAAATATTATTAGAGTCAAGGTTAATACAGGAAGGCTTCTAGGGGAAAGTGCCAAGACAGTTTCCCAGAGCCATTTAAAAACCATCTTGTCCAACCTTTTCCTTTGATAGATAGGGAAAGCGAGGCCCAGAGAAAATCCCACAGTCTTTGCCCAAAGTCTCATAGCTGTTGAATGGCAAGGCTGGCACAAGAACCCAGGTCTCCTCATCCCCAGCCCAGGTCTTTTTTCACATTGAGAAGACAGTTCTTGTATTTCTCTAACATACTTTGTTTAGCTTCCTCTTCTAATGTTCCCCAGAAGCCCAAATCCCTGAGAAGCACAGTGAATGGGGTCCAGGTGCGTATGCAGAGAGCCATAGTGCAGACCTGGGATGCACCCACCCATTACTGAAACTTTCTTCTTGGCCTGAACCCAGTGGCATCTGAGTAGGAAAAGTCCTAGGGATTTACACTGTGACCTTTGCCCCTTAGGACTAAACACCTATGCTGAGAAAACAAAACCCCCACTGTTTGTGGTCCCTAGGCTTACCATTGTCACTGTTGTCATCTACCAGGATGATCTCTTTGAGCAGGTGAGATGGAGTGTGGTTGACAACGCTGTGCACTGAGCGGAGGATCACGGATAGAGCTTCATTAACAAAAATGAAGACCACGGAGATCTGGGGCAGGTCCTCGGAATACATTATGTGTTTGCACCTGAAGAAGACGGGTGAAGAGGGAAGGAGAAAGGGAGAAGGGAAGAGGAGATAAAGGTCATAGACTTAGAGCTGGAAGGTACCATAAAGGTCATCTAGCACAACCCCATTTTTCAGAGGAGTTGACTGAGCCTCAGAAAGGTTAAATGATTGTCCAGGGAATCAGAGACCTAGAGCTGTTGGGCCTTAGAAGTCATCTAGTCCCATCCCTTCATTTTTTATCATTGTAGGCTAGAATGATCTTGGAAACTCAAGGAAGAGCCAAGATTTTAGCTGAACTTTGAAAGCCTGGGAGGAAATGGAGACCTAGAGAGAAGCGAGAGTGTTACAGACACAGTGAGTGAAGCATAAGGTCAGGACACCATAAGGGTTGTTGGGGACTGTCATCTAGTCTGGTGGGAGTTTAGGGCCATTGGATAATGACCATAGAAAAAGGAATCATGGAGGCATAGCACAGAGAGGGCCAACCTTGGCATCAAGAAGACCTTGTGGGTTAAAGTCCTGCCTCTGAAACCGAGCTGTTTGACCACAGTAGTAACAGAATGGGAGCTCCTTGAGGCCACAGGCTGTCTCACCTTTACATTTTCACTGCCAGTGCCTATGTGCATACGCTTATTGATCGAATAATTGATTGACCGTTAGTAAGTCCCTTAATCTCTAAGTGCCTTAGGTAACTCTCTAAGACTCTCTCCCTCCCTCCCTCCCTCTCCCTTCTTTCCTCCCTCCCACACCTTCCTTCTCTCCCTCTCTCCCTTTCTCCCTCCCCCTCCCTCTCTCCATCTCTCTCTTTCTCTTTCTCTCACACTTCTTCCTTCTCTCCCCCCTCTCCTTTTCCCTCTCTCCCTCTCCCTCCATGCCTCTGTTGCCTTTCTCAGTAGTTTTCTACTACTCTTTGTGACCCCTTGCACCATTTTTTTGGCAAAGATACTGCAGTGGTTTGCATTTTCTTCTCCAGCTCATTTTAGAGATGAGGAAACTAAGTCAAACAGTGTTAAGTGACTTGCCCAGGGTCACACAGCTACTAACTGTTTGAGGCCACATTTGAACTGAATAAGATGAATCTTCCTGATTCCAGGCCCAGTGTTCTGTCCACTATGCCTCCTAAAGCTCTCTTGCTCTCTCTCTCTCTCTCCCCCTCTCTCAAAATATGTGTGTGTGTGTGTGTGTGTGTGTGTGTGTGTGTGTGTGTGTGTGTCTTATCTGCATCAATGGACTTAGTTTGCAAATTAGGAATTCCTTATATCAAATGAGATCACTGATCTGGACAGAGAAAGAGAGAGAGAGACAGAGAGAGAGAGACAGAGAGTTTCAGAGAGAATCAAAGAATCAAAGGCTAACATTTAGGTAGTGCTTTGAGACTCAACAAAGCAATTTATGCAGTTAGCCCCTTTCCTTGCAGTCAGGAAGACCTGAGTTCAAATCCAGCATCAGACACTTATAAGCTGTGTCACCCTGGGCAAGTCACTTAACCTCTGTCTGCTTCAGTTTCCTTAGCTTTAAAATGGGGATTTTAATAACACTATGTCCCTGTGCTGTTGTGAGGATCACATGAGATAATATTTGTAAAGCACTAGATACAGTGCCTGGCATGGGGTAGGCATTAATAAATGCTTGTTTCCTTCCTTCCTGTTTTTGTGGAAAGGCAGTGTGGCCTGGTAGATGAAGAGCTGGCCTTAGAGTCAGCTCTGGGTTCAGTTCATGTCTTGCCTGTCCTATGCTGGCTATGTAACCCTGGCCAAGTCCCTTGACATCTCAGTGCTCATAAGCTGCAGAGAAGGCATTGATGCAAATTGGTAGGAAGATTTTCCTCACTGGGAGTTCCTTTAAAGCTTAACTCCGGGATAACTTCTTCCCCCAAATCTCCCCAACACCCCCAGTTGCCAGTGGTCTTTCCTTCGGTAAATTATGGGGCATGTCCTTTTCTGTGTGTAGGTTGCAGCTCCCTAAATAGACTATAAGCTCCCTGAGGGCAGAATTTTTTTTTATTTTCTTCGCATCCCCAGCAGAAGGGATGGGGCACAGGAGATGATTAAAATGCTTATTTGATTGCCTTGAAATAGAAAAACCTGGTAGAGAAGATATGCCATAAAAACAACAGGGTTAGAAGGAAAACACCTTAAATATCAGCCCTCATCAGGGCTTCCATGGGAAAGCAGTAGGGATTTCTCAGTGCTCACTTGCTGGCATTAAAATTAACTCAAACCTGTTTAATTAGAAGTGTGCCCTCATTCCCTCAGTACACACCCCAGGTTTCCATGGCAACTGTGGAGCTGCCCAGCCAGCCCTAGCCCGTGCCAGCCTCTGTCTCTCTTGCCCTCTCTCATTAGAGCTGATGACCCGGTTACCCAGCATTTCTGCATAATGGCTTTCCTCCCACCTCCCTCAAGCAGCAATGCTTAGGGGTCCCCTCTTCGAGGACAGAGAGGCTTGCCTATAGTCTTATCAGTTTCTAAATAGCACAGAAAGGGGGAGTCTTTGCTCTGGCCAAAGTTGCTGCTGGAGGAGGAGGATGAGGAAAAGGAGGAGGATAGGAGGAGGAGAAAGAGGAAGAGGACAGGAGGAGGAGAAGAAGAGGAGGGGAAGTGGGAAGAGGAGGAGGAAGAGGGGGATGAAGAGAAGGAGAAGTATGGGGAGAGGAGGAAGGAGACAGGGAAGGAGGAAAAAAAGGAGAAATCATCATCTGAAAAGTCTGGCCCCAGCCCCTGATGTCCTCCGCTCACCTTCCCAGCAGGACACATGCAGGTGTCCCCTAAAAATAGCCTGGCACCTGCAGAGTCAGACCGCCCCATCAGCTGGGCCCTACCTCAGCTATTTGGAAGTTTTTCCATGGTTTTAATTCACTCGCATTTCTCTTTCAAACACAAAGTATTATACCTGCCTTCTTAGCTGGCAAGGACTTGCTTTCTCTCTCTAACCTTCCTGTCCACACCTAGGCAGGCTCTGAGCTTCTTGGTGGCTCAAAGGGGGACCACTCAGGTCACTGCTCACAGTACTTGGCTCAAAGGTCAGGTTGTCCTTGGGCTGAGTGGATGACGATTTTATGGGAGTAATGTTTTTGGAGTCAGAAGACCTGGGTTTGAATCCCTTCCCTTTGACAGATTCAATTCCCTTAATGGTAGCAAACTTTTATTAAATACCAACTATGCATTGGGTACTGTGTTTGGACCTGGGGATACAGACATCAAAATCAAAACAGTCCCTGACCTCAAGGATCTTACATTCTTCTTGGGATATGTGTTGGGGAACGTGTATAAGAGAGTCCATTGTACATGATGCAAGAGAAAGATCACTGCCTATGAAGTTAGGACACCTGAGTTCAAATTCTGCTTACGACTCTTATTACCCATGTGACTGTGGTCAAGTCACTTAACCGCCCCCCCCACCTCGGTTTCCTTATTTGTAAAGTGAGGGGGTTGAATTACAAGGACTCTGAGGTTTCTTCCAGATTTGGCTTTGTGAACTTCTGTATTCATATAAAATATATGCTAAAGTAATTTCAAGAGGGAAAGAACGCTGATAAACAGCGGATTCAGGAAAGCACCTCTTGGGAACAGTTTCTTCGTTTTTAAAATGAAGAAATTAGACTTCATGACCCCTTTAAATTCCCTTCTAGACTGAAATATATGATCCTAGACTTTCCTTTTTCTTTTTGTGAAATCTACTTTTTGGTACAGGAGATCAAGGACTATTCACTCTGTTTTTTGTCAAATTTCAGCAATATACTTTTCAGTCAGCAGCTCCTCCTCCTCCTCCTCCTCCTCCTCCTCCTCCTCCTCCTCCTCCTCCTCCTCCTCCTCCTTCTTCTTCTTCTTCTTCTTCTTCTTCTTCTTCTTCTTCTTCTTCTTCTTCTTCTTCTTCTTCTTCTTCTTCTTCTCCTTCTTCTCCTCCTTTTCCTTCTCCTCCACTTTCTCCTCCTCCTCATTCTTCTTTTTCTTCTTCTTCTCCTCCTCCTCCTTCTCCTTCTCCTCCTCGTCCTCCTCCATCTTCTCTTACTCATTCTCCTCCTCTTCCTCCTTCCCTCACTTCTACACCCTATCCATTTAGTTCACTTGTAGTTCAAACAAACAATTTTTATATGCTTAATATGTACAAGACACTTGGAAATACAAAGAAAAACACTTAACAGTTCTTTCTCTAAAGGAATTTAATTCCTACTGGAAGTTATGCCATGGACACAGCTAAATAAACATAAGATTATCTGAGGCACATGTGTTGGGCATTGAAAAAAGTCAGTGAGACAAGGGCTCCTCTGCTACCTCTGACACCAATAATTTTGATAAATCGTAAATGTCTCCAAGTCAAGGGCCATGCCTAATGTACTCTCCTGGTTTTCTTATATCTTACTCTCTCCCCTACTCCCATATACTCTGATCCAGTGATATTGGTTCCTTGGTGTTCCTTAAGACAAGACACCCCATCTCCAGATTCTGAACAATTGCACTGGCCATATGCCAAGGCTGGAATGCTTTCCTTCTTCATCTCTGCCTCCTGGCCTCCTTCAAGCCTCAGCTAAAGTCTGGCTTCTGCAAGAGGTACTCCTTAATGTTAGTGCCTTTCTTTAGAAACTATTTTTATCTATATTGTGTTCATATGTAGTTGTTTGCATGTTGTCTCCCCTATTAGACTATGAGCTCCTTTAAGTCAGGGGTTATTTCTTTTGCCTTTCTTTGTATCTTCAGTATTTAACACAGTGCCTGACATATGGTAGGCACTAAACAATTGTTTATTAACCAACTGACTGACTTCCTATCCCCAGTGGACCAGCATGGGGTCCTGTGTACCAAGCAGTCTCACTAAATATTTATTGATGATAAAAGAGAATGGATTTGAATGCCTGTTTTAGGCTATTGTAAATAGGACTTGCTGTAGGAAATGTCAGTGGCTTTTTCTGAGCCTTTCTGTATTTGTTAACTTGTCTCCCCTCATCTCCCCATTTCTTGGCTCCTCTGGGACCTCACCCAGGGCAAGTACTCAGCCCTCCATCACTCAGTTTCAATTCATCGAAGAGCTCATAAGCAGGGAATGTTTTGGTCTTATCATCCCACTGGAAAAGGAACCTTTTGGAGTCCTGTAAAACAGGCCAAAGGAATGAGTTATATCTCCACACTTCAAGAGTGCTATTTACTTATGGGAGAGAGCTATTAGAGGATAATTGATCAAGTGTGAATCTTTCCTTATCAGGGATTTGATAACAGTTTATCTCTGTATCAGCATCAGCATCCCTCTAAGCCTACAGTGAGTTCCCTCCCCAGTGCTTTCCTTCTGAGGCTCATAGCTGGAATGCCAGTCAGTCAAAAAGGTAAGCATGGATTAATCACTTACTGTATGCCAGGTACTGCGATAAATGTTAGTGATAGGAAGAAAGGCAAAAACAAAACAAAACAAAAACCAACAGCGACAAACCCCAAAGAAACCAATCAGTCTCCACTTTTAAGAGATTCACTATCTAATGGAAAACAGTCCGTGCAAGATATAGTCAGGATAATGGAAGCCCTTGGTAAGAAGACAGTCCCCATGTACACCAAAATATTTATAGCAATGCTTTTTGTGATAGCAGACAATCGGAAATAAAGTAGATGCCCATCAACTGAGGAATGGCTAAACAAACTGTGGTACGTGAATGTAACGGAATATCTCTGTGCTGGAAGAAATGAATGGAATTTGGAATCACATGCAAAAAACATTTCTAATAGTGCATGCTCTTTGACCTAGAATACCAGTGGTAATTATACCCACAAGAGATCAAAGAAACATAAAAAATGTTTTTTACATACAAAAATATTTATAGCAGCTCTTTTTTGGGGGGTAGTAAAAAGCTGGTGACTAGGAGGATGTCTAACAATTGAGAAATAGATAAGTTGTGGTACATATGAGTAGGTTGAGGCAGGTAGGTGGTGCAGTGGGTAGAGCCTTGAGCTTGGAATCAGGAAGATTTGAGTTCAAATCTGGCCTCTGACACTCACTGTGTGATCCTGGGCAAGTCACTTCCCCTTTGTGTGCCTTAGTTTCTTCATCTGTAAAAATGTGGATCATAATAGCACCAGGGTTTTTGTGAAGATCAAATCTGATAATAATTATAAAGTGCACAGTGCCTGGCACATGGTAAGTGCTATATTAATTATAGCTATTAATGTTATTATTACATTGTAAGAAATGAGGAAATAGATGCAGTCGAAGAGTCATGGAAAGACTGATATAAACTGATGCAAAGTGAAGTCAGCAGAACCAGAGAAACAATTTATGTTGTCATATCAAAATTTAAAAAATAAATGATTTTGAAGACTTTTATAAACTGATAGAGAATGAGATGAGTAGAACCAAGAGAACAATTTTTATATTGCTAATAATACTGGAATACCAAACAACTTTGAAAGCTGTAAGAACTGTGATTACTACAGTGACAATTCATGATTCCCAAGGACTGATGAAACATGCTATCCATTAATAGACCCACAACAGATTTAGAATACAGAATGAGCCATATATATGTACATATATATATGTATGTATATTTGTATACAGACACTGAAGGAATTTATTTTGCTTGGCTGTACATATTTGTTACAAGAAATTTTGCTTTTTTGCTGTTTTCAATGGGTTGGGGAGTGGGAAGGAGAGAAAATAGATTTCTGTTAATATTTAAAAATAGAGATAGTAGGGAGTTGCTGTAGATATAAAACATTGCATTCAATTTCAGTTATAGTCACTGTATTATTAGTTTTACTATTTTACTTTGTTGCAAGAGACCTCTCATGAATCAAGAATAATCTGTAAATGTTTACAATGTAAAAAACAACACATTGATAAAATATAAAGTTCAAAAAATTTAAAAAATTAAAAAAAACACCCAGGAGGTGGGATTTTAGCTGGTACTTGAAGGAAGCCAGAAAAGGCAGGAGAAACTGGAAGAGGCCAAAATTTATCCTCTACAATGGAACCAACAAGTTATCATCCATCTTTGGCTTGAAGGCCTCTAATGTGTGGAAGGGGATGGGGTGGAGAGAGACCCAGTTGTTATTGTTAAAATTTTTGACATCAAGCTGACGTGGACCTCTATGAACCTTTCCTCCTGTCTAATTCTTCCCTCTGAGGCCTAGAGAAACAAGTCCAGTCTCGTATGGAGCTATTCTGTCAATCCTTTAAAGAGACTTCATTTCCAAAGAAGTGGAAACCATTACATCTGATGATCCCCTGGATAAAGTCCCTTGGGAAATTTCATTTGCCTTCACAGGTCACCTGGGGCTACTATGCTACATTACACCAGAATGTCTAAAAGAAAAGTCAAAAGATGAGAATTTCTTATTGATGACCTTGGAGATAAATGATACTGGTATGTATCTCTACTACTTTGGCAAGGACTTGATGGTTGAAAGGAAAAGGCCCAGGGAAAACAGTCTTCAGATACAAATCTGTGGAGAAGAAAAGTCAAATTGTGAGTTCCAATGAGGGAACCGGCTTCCTACGCAAGTTGGATTGCAGCAGTGAGCTTCCCAACTGGAACAGGCCCAGCATCTGTCCTTCAGAGAGACAAACTGTAACAGAAGTGGAGTTAGATGGGGATGCACAATCAAGTCTCATCCCTCTCAAAGACTAGGATTTGGGGGAAAGAAAATATGGAGGACTTTCACCTGATTAGACTGCACAAATCTGGCTGATTTGAAAAACAGCATCCTCAGTCAACATAGTTCTGGGCACCACAGCTCAATATGGACAATGATAAATTGCAAGCATCCAGAGGAGGGCAGGCAGAACAATGAAGATCCTTGAATCCATGTCATATGAGGATGGGTTGAAGGAACTGAGAATGTTTAGCCTGGAGAAGAGAAGGCTCAGGGGAAGAAATGGTAGCTTTCTTCAAGTATTTGAAGGGAGAAGGGACAAGACTTGTTTTCCTTGGTCCCAGAGGGTAGAACTAGGAATAATATTGGGATTGAGAAAGGATGTTATGAAGAAGCTGATTTAGCATTAATATCAGGGAAAAGAAAACTTCCCACCAATAATGACTGTCTGAAAGTGGAGTGGAGATAAAGGGTTACCACTCCCTAGAGATCTTTCAGCAGAAGCTAGGTGCCCACTTACGAAGTCTATTATGTTGAAGATTCCTTTCTGGTATGGGCTGGATTAGGTGGTTATTAAGATCCTTTTAAATCTGAAATTTTATAACTGTGATTCTATAATGGAGATGACCTTATTAAGGAGGAAATAGAGTTGTGCTGCGCACCATGGCGGACGTTGAATTGAGTTGGTTGATATGGTAAACTGAGCCATTAGAAGCCAACAATATGATTGGTCTTGGACCAATAACCCAGCTTCCCTCAACACTCCTACCCACCATTGATGAAATAATCATGTCCTTCCCCATTTAACAAACATTATTTCATAATCATATCTTATGTGGTTATGTAAACAGTAAGCATTGGAGACATTATCTGTCATGGATCCACTCATATAGACACATTCTGACATTCTGGCTCTAATTTTGTTCTCTCCCCTCCCCACCCAGTGTCTTCTTTTCCCGTTAAGACTGCTAGGGTCTCAGAATGGTGCTGTCTAATATATCACATCTGCTAGGGCTCTGACATCACTTGCCCCCCCCCCCACTTCCCAGAATCAGTCCACAGAGATCAGCATGTAGGTTCTATCTAGTATGCTCTTCACCTTGCTAGGCGGACACAATCTGGATGAGCCTGCCTCTGCATGTTGTGTTAATTCTCATTCTCTCTCTGATCCTTTATCATGGTTACCCTGGGGATGACCTGGATTCTCCAGGGAGCTACACCTGAAGGTCCAAAATTCACTCTTATATCACCCAGGGAGCTTCACCCTAACACATCTCCATCCACTCTGCATTTGCTACATTCACTCATCTTCTATCTCTCATCATTTGTTTCAGCACCAACTCAATCACTCAAAGCAAATGCTAAATCTCCGACGATTGTACACAGCATAGTCACAATCAAGCAGAGGTCAGCTTCCTACCCTATATATGCCACTGATTACTGGTGTGAGTGGCCGTTGCACATCCAATCTTGGAGAGATGGGAGACGCAAAAGAGATAGGTGGGGAGGGAGGGGAGAGGGGAAGAAGAGGGACAGGAAGAAGGATGGGGGAAGGAGGGAGAGGAAGAAAGGAGAGAAAGAGAGAGAGAGAGAGAGAGAGAGAGAGAGAGAGAGAGAGAGAGAGAGAGAGAGAGAGAGAGAGAAACTGGGGGTATTAATTATAGATGAGAGAAGACTTAGGGTGAGTGAAGCCTTTGAGTATTTGAAAGACTGTCCTGCAGAAGAAGGATTAGCATTATTTTGCCTGGTCCCAAGGGCAGATCCAAATGAAATGGGTGGAAAATATCCAGAGGCAGATTTACCCATGGTGCCAGGAAATGCTTCCTACCAAGAAGCGCTTCTCCAAAGTAGCCTAGGATGCCTTGGAAGGTGGTGGTTTCTCCCTTAATGTGTGTGTAGGGGTGTCTTCAAGCAGAGTCTATCTGACCACTTGTCAGGAATGTTTTAAAGGGGATTCCTTTTGTGTATGAGCTGGACCAGGTAGTGGGTGAGGTCCCTTCCAATTCTCAAATTCTATAATTTAGCCAAATATTGAGTTAGGAACTTCAGAAAGCAGTAGAATATTAAATACCCACAATAACCTGGTTCATTTATATTTCCTTTCTTCCGTTCACTTCCATTTGGGTCAATCTTTTGTGCCAGAGACTGCAGAGAAGAAGAAATCAGACTTGTCTTGCCAGAGGAGAGAATGGAAATTTTCCCTAGATAAAGATTGAAACCTTCTATCTTTATTTTTTTTATTTAATATATTTAGCTTTCAGCATTGATTTTCATAAGAGTTTAAATTACAAATTTTCTATGCATTTCTACCCTCCCCCCACCAGTCCAAGATGGCATATATTCTGGTTGCTCTGTTCCCCAGTCAGCCCTTCCTTCTGTCACCCCACTCCCCTCCCATCCCCTTTTCCCTTCCTTTCTTGTAGGGCACGATAAATTTCTATGCCCCATTGCCTGTGTATCTTATTTTCTAGTTGCATGCAAAAACTTTTTTTTTGTTTTTGAACATCTGTTTTTAAAATTTTGAGTTCCAAATTCTCTCCCCTCTTCCCTTCTCACCCACCCTCCCTAAGAAGTCAAGCAATTCAACATGGGCCACATGTGTATCATTATGTATAACCCTTCCACAATACTCATGTTGTGAAAGACTAACTATATTTTGCTTCTTCCTAACCTATCCCACTTTATTGAATTTTCTCCCTTGACCCTGTCCCTTTTCGAAAGTGTTTGTTTT
>CM053622.1:40244750-40256070 GCA_028646595.1 Phalanger gymnotis | reverse complement strand
GCCTCACCAGCACTCCTCCTTCCCCAAGAACCCCCTACCCAGACTGGACTTAGATCTTCAGCAGGCTCTTCACTCCTGCTCTGATCAGCCACTTAATTCCTCCCACCAGGTTGGCCTGGGGCCAGAAGCAACTGCAGCTGTAGTTCTGTAGCTGCCCCACCTCTGCTGCCCCAGGGTCTGTGGCCGAACTGCAAACTCAGTCTCCGCAGCTTTTCCCACTAACCTTCTCTGTTGTCTTTACTGTTTGTGGGTTGAGAGGTCTGGTAACTGCTGCAGCTCACTAATTCAGGGCACCAGGGCACACTCCACCCAGCTCTCGGTCTCATTGGTCTGCGCCGCCCACACTGGGCTCTGCTCCACTCAGCTCCACTCCCCTCTCCTCCCAGCTCTGTGCGGGATAGACCTTACCCAGAGACCATCCAGACTGTCCTGGGCTGGAGTCCTGCTTCCCTCTGCCACTTTGTGGGTTCTGCAGTTCTAGAATTGGTTCAGAGCCAGTTTTTATAGGTTTTTGGAGGGACTTGGTGGGGAGCTCATGCTAGTCCCTGCTTTCCAGCTGCCATCTTGGCTCCAGATTTAGGACACTTCTTAACAGACCTCCCATAGTAGATGACCCTAATCTCCAAGGATGGGTGGCAGTTTGCAGAATTAGAACCATGAGGAATGGATTCTTCAGGAGCGTGTCCTGATAAGGGCAATTAGAATAGTGAAGAAGCCCATGCCACAGGAAAAGTGGTTGAAGGAACTGGGATGTTTAGCCTAGAGAAAAGAAGACTCAGGGCTAGGAAGGCAGGGGCATGAGAGCGATCTTCAGGACTTCTCAGGACTGCCATGTTGAAGAGGTTTTAAACTTGGTTCTACTTGAGGCCAGAACTAGGGGTAGAAAAACAAAGTTGTGAGCAGATGACAGCTTGAGGTCAGGAAAAACTTCCAAACAGTGAGATCTAGTCCAAAATGGAATGAGTTGCCCCTGGGGTTTCCCTTCACTGGAGGTCTTCGGTTGGAGAGTAGATGAACCTTGTCCAGAATGTCATCCAGGTCCAGGAAAGACAAGGCATCTTCTGGTGTCCCTTCCCATTCTGCAATTCTGTGAGTCTGTAACAAGATCTCAGAGAACACACCTTGGAGGAAGGAAGATTAGCAGGTGGGGTGCAGGGTCTGCTGGGGGGCAAATTAGACAAGGGCAGGGAGAAGCTCCAGAATTTGATGATTACTTCTGCTACACTTAGGCAGAGGTAATTAGGTCACCTCCTCTCCAGTGACCGGATGCAGAACAGGAGGTTTAAACTGTACCATGAAAGATTTTGGTAAGCTAGGGAAATGACTTTACTAGCATTTAAGCAGAATGAATTTAATCTCTCTCTCACGACAGAATTTCAGATACATAATAACAGCCAGTTGTTTACACAGTGCTTTGCAAGTAGCTTTACAAATATTATGTCTTTGATAGTTACAACAACACTGGGAAGTAGATGCTGTTATTATCTCTATTTTACAGTTGAGGAAACTGAGGTAGACAAAGACTTGCCCAGGGGAAGAAAGACTAATGTCAGTCAGAGCAAGGATTGGTTGACCTCAGGCTAATTTTTCCCCTCTTTCTCTGGAGAGTAGGGTTGTGGAGAATCATCTTTACTGCGGAACAAAGTCCTACTTATTTTCAGTGTATTCATTAAATACCTATTGAACAAATGAATGAGGGAATGAATAAATGGATAGATGAATGCATGGATCAATATGGCTCTGGCAGAAGTCAGGGGGATGGACCTGATGATTTCTCTGAATCCCTCCTAGTCCCAAGGTTTATGATCCTTTGGTTTTTCACTTTCCATCACAACCAGGGAGCAAATCCCCCTTCATTCCAATCAGAGAAGAAGCAAATGAGAGCAAGGAGTCTACCTTTGCCCAGGAAGTGACTGGAAGGAATATGTCAAATAATAAATTTAAAGCTGGAAAGAAACTTAGAAGCCATCAAGTCCAATCCTCTCATTTTAACAGAAGAGGAAACTAAGGCATAAGGAGGTTATCTGACTTGGCAAAGGTCACACAGCTAGTAAGTGTCTAGCACCCCAAGCCCAGCACCCTACCCATTGCACCACACTCTCTCTACTAACAAAATCAAAACTGTCTTTGTCCTCAGAGAGTTTTTATTCTGCAGGGAGAACAGCAAATAACATGTACATCAGTATAAGATATACGCAACAGAAATTTTTAATATAATTTTGTTGTTTCATTTTGTGAGGAAAGGACACTAAAAACTGGGGGGGTGAGGAGATGAGGAAAGGTCTGATGTTGGAGGTGTACTGGAACCGAGCCTCCAAAGAAGCCCGGGGTCCTAAGGGGTGGGGATGAAGAGAGAGGGCATAGAAGGAATGGAGTCAAGCCTGGCTAAAAGCCTGTGTGGGTCTCTTCCTCCTCCTGGGACCACATCCCTGTATCCCTAGTCAAAATATCCTACCTGAGCTAGCAGGGGTTGTGATCCATAAGTAAAAAATGTCGTACAGCAGCTCATGGAAACACACAGTGACTCCAGTGATGATGGAGTGTGGGAGAGACCAGCAGAAGAGGGAGGATTGCTCTGAGTGATTGGGCACTGAGAAAGGCCATTAAGTTAGAGAAGTGTCCTGAAATGGCTCTGAAGCCACTAAGTAAGTGTTTGTCACTGAAACAACCCATCAGGGTCATCCCTCTTCTAAAGCACAGGGCAGACTCAAGTGGCTTTTTCTACCCAAAGCAGGAATGGTGCTCCCGCTCCCCTCCTCCCCTTCCTCTCCAGTTCTTTTTCTCACCTGCCCTTAATTCTCTCAAGATTCATTCCCCGTCTTCTTCCTCTTTTCCCTCTGTGCCTTTCTTCTATCCTCTCCCTCCATCCTGTTCTTTCTTCCTGCCTCTGCACAGAGGAGTCACATTATCTCAGAGTTGAGCCTCAGGGGTCTTCAAGTCCTGAACATGATTCTCTTCTACAAAATCCCTTGCAAGTGGTCATCCAACTTCTGCTTGAAGATCTCTAGTCATGAGGAGCTCACTACCTTCCGAGACAACTTAGTCTGCCTTGGGGTATCAAGAAGTTTTTCACCATATGAATCTGCCCTTATATCTTCCAGGCATTTGTTACCATTTCTTCCCTCTGGGGTCAAACAGAATGAGTTTAATGCCTCTCCCACACAGCAAAACTTCCGAATAAATAACAATTAACAACAATACTGGGTATCTAGGTGGCAGAGCGGATAGAGCAGTCAGGTCTGGAGTCAGGAAGACCTGAGTTCAAATGTGACCTCAAACACTTAATAGACGTGTGACCCTGGGCAAGTCATTTAACCCTGTTTGTCCATACATGAGCTGAAGAGGGAAACGGCAAAAGACTCCAGCATCTTTGCCAAGATAACTCCAAATGGAGTCATGGAGAGTCAGACACAACTGAAACAACTAAACAACAATAAGCAGTGTTTATATATACAAATATTATCTCTTTAATCCTCACAACAATCCTGGGAGGTGGGTTCTATTATTATTGTCCCTATTTTACAGTAGGGGAAACTAAGGTAAACAGAGATTAAGTGACTTGCCCAAGCTGACACAGATAGGTCTTCCTTAAGCCCTCTTAATTTTAGTGTCTTCCCTCTGTTAATTATTTCTTATTTATTCTGTAGGTAGCTTGTTTGTATACATTTGTTTTCATGTTGAACTGAAGTCTTCCTAACTCCAGATCCAGCTTTATCTCCTGAGCCACCTAGTAGCCTCTTATACTTGAAGACAGCTATCATAGCCCTGAATCTTATCTTCTCCAAATTAAACAGCCTCGATTCCCTCAAGGAGACCTATTGAGGCACGTTCTAGAGGCCCCCTTCACCATTTTGCTACTTTCCAGCTTTTTAAGGTCCTTCCTAAAACCCAGAAGGGAACACCGTATCCCTGAGGCCAAAAATTGAGTTATTGAACCTCTCAGATCCTCAATTTACTGTTCATCAAAATAAGGGTGAGCCCTGCACTCATTACCTCATTACCAATGGGGATGAGGAGATGAGGAAAGGTCTGATATAAGAGATGTAGTAGGTAGAACTAAGCCTCCAAAGAAACCTGGGGTTCTAAGGGGTGGAGATGAAGAGACAAGGAATAGAAGGAATGCAGTCAAGCCTGGCTAAAAGCCTATATAGATCTCTTCCTCCTCCTAGGGCCCCATCCCCGTATCCTTAGTCGAAATATCCTACATGAGCCAGCAAGGGCTGTGATCCATAAGGGGAAAAATGTCATATGGCAGCTCATGGAAACACACAGTGACTCCAGTGATAATGGAGTGTGGGAGAAAGCAGCAGAGGAGGGAATAGCTATAGGAAGGGAAGAAATAAGCATTTATTAACCAACTTAGCATAGTACCAGGCACTGTGTCAAACGCTTTATGAATATTACCTCATTTGAGTATGGGACTCTCTCCTTATTGGTGGAGATGAATTGTGTGAGGCATTTGTTGGGTAGAGTTGGGGCAAGTGGGAGAACACCAGTCTTCTTCAGTCCACTTTGGGATTCTTTGAATTTCTAGTCTCTTCTAATGTTTCTGACTTCAGCTTTGAGAAGGAAGATAGATGAGACCAACTCATTTCAGGTTGCTGAAGGAAAAGACTCTGGGAAGACATGGGAAGAGCTGACAGTCTCAATCATATCGCTACCCCCAGCTTGCTACACGAGAGACTTTGGGGATTTTCCCCTTGAGTGAGATCCTGTTTGAGCTGGGTTATCTCACTCACAATGGAGAGCTCCTTCACTCTGTGTTATCTGATATGTATTTTCCTATGAATAACTTTTCTGATTTCTGTTTTGCTACCAATTGGATAAATGAATTTTTTTGTGTGTAGTTCAAAGGGAGGCAGAGTAAACATCTTTTCCCTCCATGCTTCTCTAAGGGAGATTTTCATCACTGCCAGGAAGAGGAACAGGAGGTTGGGCCAGAGGCCACTCTGTTCTCCTCAGAGAGAAGGGTACCAGGCTAGAATTATATCTATATGCTTCTTTAAATATTATTATTCTAGGGGGTGTGATTGGATTCAGTCTAACTTCTGATCACTTTGCCATTGGGTGTGGAGGGTGGGAATGGGAGATCCAAGCTCTATATCCAAGACTCATCCTCTTTTCCACTAGTTTCACAATGCGCATACATAGTGAATAGCAAAGAAATCTTTTTACCTAATCTGGAAACAAAATGGAAATCAGAGAAGGCACACATAAGAGAATATATACCAGACAATGCAGAGTGAAGGAGTTCCCTCATTGGAAGAGAGATAACTCAGCTCAACGGAGAGTCCCAGATCTCACCCAAAGGAAAGAGAAGCAAGCTGTGATAGGGACATAATGGAGACTGCTAGCTCCTCCCATGTCTCTCCTGAGTCTTTTCCTTCAGCAATCTGATGTGAGGTTTATCTTGTCCATTTTCCTTCTCAAATATGGAAGTCAGAAATGCCAGAAGAGACTAGAGTAGACACTTAAAGAGTCCCAAAGTGGATTGAAGAAGACTGGCGCTCTCCCACTCTTCCCAACTCTGCCCAATGAATGCCCCACACAATACATCTCCACCAATGAGAGAGTCCCATACCAATGGGCTTTGTGACAGGGATTACAGAAGATTTTAGGAAGGAAGAAGAAAGAGAGGAAATTCTCGATCTGCCAGGGAAGATGGCTAACTATATACTGCCTTGGGGTGAACTCCATTTGAATTTAAGCCCTGGAGTCTTAATTAAAGTTCTTCATTGGAGCCACCTGGATTTCTGCCCCCCAATTAAGCCTGAGCTCAGGGTAACCATCCTCAGGAAAAGATATCGTATTCATGCATGATTTGCAGAGAGGGCTAGGGACAAGTGGGGACTATTTAATGAGATGGATGCCTTTAGCTAGCTGGCTGGCTGGTGAGGAAAAACTGCCCTAACTCAAAGAACTCCCCAGCCACTCAGGTTTAAGCTGAGCCAATTAAAGGAATGGGCCCTTCCTGTGCTCAATATTCCCTGCTGAGGGGCACTGTCTGGCTGGCTCCTCATCTGCCTTCAGATGAATGGGTCCAGGCCAGAGCACATACCACACAGGTGCCAGAAGAGCCCTGAGATGATTCATCTTCCTGAGAGGCTCGGTGGGCTCCCTTCAGGAGTCCCTCCCTTCAAGTGTCTCTGCTCTGCAGCCTTGTAGGGGAATTGTTGAATAGCAATGGTCTAATGTGTTGTAATAGGGAGTTAGGTGAAGTGTGCCTCCCCTGGGGACATTAGAGACAAAGAGGATAGAGACAACATGCTGGAAATCTGAGCTCTACCCCTCCCACCTGTATGTTGTTGGGAGAGGATCCTGACAGACTATCAGCCTTACAACTTCTATTCATAATTAAGGTCCAGCCCAGAGGATACCTAGAGTCCTGGAGGAGGTGTAGTGTTTCAGGCGGGGGACCCCCTTCTTCCGTGAGTTCTGCAAGGGCTTGTGGTTGCTCTCTGGATATAGATGTAAGAAGTATGAGGACTAGGCCTGGACAAGGGGAAAGACAATGCCTTGAACTATTTTCCTTCCCTCCCTCCCTCTGTCTTTCATCCTCAAAGCTTTTTTAAGGGACCTAGAAAGAGTTACAGTAGATACTTAGAAATACACACATGTGTGTATATATGAGGTAAATATATATTATGTATATAGACACACCTTTATGTGAGGAGGGAAGGTAACTCAGTGATTTCATTGGTGAGAGGACTTTCTGGTATGAAAATTCCCACTATCAATGTAGCTCTTCAGTGTGAGCTCCCAACACTGATGAAATCACAGAAAAGTGTGATTGGAGATTCTAATGAGGAACTCCCTGCTCCCACGCAGCTCAGCACCTTATCACCTTAGAGCGTTGCTTAGAGCACTGGGAAGTGATTTACCCAGAATCACACTGCTAGTATGTGTCAGAGACAAGACTTGAACCCAGGTCTTCCCAGCTAGCTTGTTCAGTTACATTGCTGCTCAAAGACTTCTCATGTTACAACTTCAGACTCCCTAAGGGAAGAGTATGCCTGCCTCCTGCAGTGCCCACTGGAGATTACACATCAGAGAGAGCAGCCATGGTCTGGCCTGGCCTATTCTACAGTAAACCTAGCCTTAGAGGTCTGTCACTGGGGACTCCCAAAGTAATCCTTCTTGGGCTTTTGTTTCTTTCAGGGCAGAGCCGGCCCTAACCCGAATCAAAGAGGATCGAAGGAGAATAATCTTACCGGCCATTGATAACATCAAGTATAATACCTTCGAGGTACAGCAATATGCCAACGCTGCCCATGGCTACAACTGGGGTCTCTGGTGCATGTACATCATCCCACCACAGGACTGGCTGGACCGAGGGGATGAATCTGCACCTATCCGGTGAGTCCAGGCAGGGCATTTGAGACCCTTCTCGGAGGTCATAGAATTTTTTTTGGAGGCAATCAGGGTTATGTGATTTGTCACACAGCTAGTAAGTGTCTGAGTCCAGATCTGAACTCAGGTTTTCCTGACTCCAGGCTACCTAAAATGTTATTGGCTTTGCAATAAAAACAATGTGAAAACTCATTCATGGCAAGAAAGCAAACTGATCACCCTTCTAAAGATTTACTGGCAGCAGGGAGGGGTAGTTTGAATGCAATTACCTTTTCCACTCAAAATGGACTTTATGATCCTTGAGCAGTAAAGAAATAAATATGCAGTCTTTGACATTTGAAAAACTTGTAATAAGCAAGGTAAAACAAGAAAGGGTATCCATTGTTCAACTGCGTCCAACTTTAAGAAATCCATTTGTAGTTTTCCTAACAGTGATGCTAGAGTGGTTTGCCATTTCCTTCTCCAGCTCATTTTACAGATAAAGAAACTGAGGCAAACAGAGTTAAGTGACTTGCCCAGGGTCACACAGCTAGTAAGAGTCCGAAGACAGATTTGAACTCAGGAATATGAGTCTTACCAACTCCAGGCCTGGTGCTTGATCTACCTTGTAGACTTGAGCAAAAGCCTGGTGATTATCAGCAGGGATGGGAAGCCATTGCTTTCCACACGTCACTGAGATCCCTTCCTCAGCTGCCAAGAGGAGAGAAGGAATTCAACAAACATTTATTAAGTCCTTCTAGTGATAAGCACAGTGTCTGATATTATAGGGAGCACAAAGACAAAAAACGAAACAGCTCTTATCCTCAAGGAGCTTATAATCAATGTAGGGGAAAACAACACATAGCCAGATGAGTAAATGCAGGTTATATATGAAGTCATATGGGTGGATAGGGTCTAAAAACTAGGGGGCTCTGAAAAGGCTCCATGGAGGAAGAAGCACCAAAATGGAGCCTTAAAGGAGGCTTTGGATTCTGTGAAGAAGAGGGGAGGACAGGGAGCATTCCAGGCATGGAGGTGGGAGATGAGCCATCATGTCAAGGGAACAGCATGGAGAGTGCAGAAAAGAGCATCAAGTCCAAAAAGGCTAGAAAGGTATCACGGAGTCAGGTGGTGAAGACCTTGAAATGTGCAAGAGTAGCTTGGTCCTAGGGCCAATAGGGAGCCACCGGATTTGATTTCTCAAGACAGTGAAATGATCAGGTCTGTGCTTTAATAAGATTATTTTGATAACTGTTGTGGAGGATGGGTTAGAGAGGAGAATGACTTTTTTAATCATATTTTATTTTTTCCCCAGTTACATGTAAAGAAAATTTTTAACATTCATTTTTTTAAAATTTTTGAGTCTAAGTTTTCTTTGCCCCCCTCCCTGATATGGTAAAAAAAAAAAATTGATATAGGTTTTATACGTTCAATCATGCAAAACTATTCTTGTACACTTCAAGCCTTTCACAACCTGACTCCATATTATTCATGTTGTGAAAGAATACACAGCCCCAAAGGGAAAAAACACAGAAAGTGAAAAAAAGTATGCTTTGATTTGCATTCAGACTCCATCAGTTCTTTCTCTGGAGGTGGATAGCATTTTTCACCATGAGTCTTTTGGAATTGTCTTGGACCATTATACTGCTAGGAAGAGCTAAGTCATTCACAGTTGATCACCATACAGTATTTCTGTTACTGTGTACAATGTTCTCTTGGTTCTGCTCACTTCACTTTGTATCAGTTCATATAAGTCTTTCCAGGTTTTTTCTGAGATCTGCCTGCTCACCATTCCTTATAGCACAGTAATATTCCATTACAATCCTATACCACTTGTTCAGCCATGACAGGAGAGACTTGAATCATGGAGACAAAATTCCAGGTGAGGGATAACAAAGGCTTGAATTGAGTTGGTCGCCATAGGAATATTGAGAAGGGAACAGATGCAAAGTGCATTGTGGAGGCAGAATTGACAAAGCTCAGCAATTGATTGAAAATATAGGAGGAAAGGACAATGAGGAACCAAGATGACACAAAAGTTGTGAACCTAAGAAATTAAAGTGATGGTAGTGCCCTCAAGGCACCAATTAGGGAAATTAGAAAGAGAAATGAATTTGAGGAATGGAGACAGCGAATTCTATTTTTGGACATGTGGAGTTTGAGATTTCTATAGGATCTCCCAGTGGAAATATACAATATGCATGTATCAATGTTGGCCTGGAGCTCAGGGGACATGTGAGGGCTGGATGGATAGACCTAGGAATCATCTGCATAGAGTTAATAGTCGAACCCTTGAAAGCCACTAATATCACCAAGAGAGAGTACATAGAGAAGTGAAGGTCAAAGACAGTTTAGGGGATACAACATCAAACAGGGTAGAACATTGAACAATAAAAGAAACTAAGAAGCAGCCAAATGGGTAGAAGTAGAACCAAGACATTTGCCATCTGTGTGACCCTGGGCAAGTCGCGACCCTGTTTGCCTCAGTTTCCTCATCTGTAAAATGAGCTGGAGAAGAAAATGGCAAACCACTCCAGTATCTTTGCCAAGAAAACCCCAAATGGGGTCATGAAAGAGTTGGATGTGACTAAGACAACTGAACAACAAAAGAACCAAGAAAATATAATGTCACAAAACCCCAGGGAGGATATTCAGAAGGAAGTGGGATAGAGGAAGGTGTGAACAATGTCAAATGCTTTAGAGCAGCCAAAGGAAAAAAAAACGATGAGAACTGAGAAAAGACCATTGAATTTAGCAATTAAGATCTCATTGATAACCTTGAGAGAGCAGTTTCAACTGAAGGTTGAGATCAGAAGCTAGATTACAAAGGTCTGAGAAGTGAGAGAGAAGAGAAGGGGAAGGAATAAGTGTAGACAGCTTTTTGGCTGTGAAAGGGAGGAGGAATGTGGGATGACAGCTTAAGAGAGAGGGTAGAGTATGTGAAGGTCTTTCTAGGGCAGGAAGGAAGGAAGCATTTATTAAGCTCTTACTATATGCCAGGCACTGTGCTAAGCACTAGATATACAAATAAAAGCAAAAAATAAAATAAAAACCAGTCCCTACCCTCAAGGAGCTTACATTCTAATGAGAGAAAATAACACCCAAAAGTGAGCAGAAAACCTGGGGGCTGGGGGCTCAAGTGTTGGGGGTTGGGAGGATAGAGACATTCCATCTGAGATTTATATGAAGGAACTAGGGATATTTAGCACGGAGCAGAAAGGGCTGGGGGTGAAGGAGATGGCTTGGTCATATTGTTAACAGAGAAGGAAACAGTAGGTAGGGACAGACTGAAGATAGGGTGAGACAATTTGGAATTGACCTTTGGATTCCGTCTCGGGTGTTAACATCTCTGAGTTTGGAGGGACACTTGGAGCTATCTCCACTACTCTATAGGTTGTTGTTGTGTTTGCCCTTCATTTTCGAAGAGGATCATGACATCAGGGAAATTATAACATGTACTTGCAGTAGACTTTGATTTGAGTGAGGGAGGGCAGTGCAAGGTCACCAGCCTCACTTTCTCCTCCAGAGCCATCTGGATCCAGTGACATGATATTCATCAGGATGACTGGAGATGACCTAGGATGCAATGGGATACCTTGGCCCTTTTAGGCTCCAGCCTTTTCATGTACTCACTTAGAGTGAGGTAACGTCCACTCAGTGAATAGGCCTCTTTAAGAAGTTATTAGAAAAAAAAAGAAGAAAAAATCGATCTGGGAGGGAAAGACCCTCAGGGTTGCTGTTCCAAAGAGAAAGAAGTTAACATTGACATTCACTCTAAGCCATGAGGGCCCCAAATACCAACATTAAGTGGAACTTGGGCAGGGACCTATTGTGGTCCAATCTATGAGCTTCAGAGTGAACTGGGTTTAAGGTTTCATGGAAGGAAGGAAGGAAGGAAGGAAGGAAGGAAGGAAGGAAGGAAGGAAGGAAGGAAGGAAGGAAGGAAGGAAGGAAGGAAGGAAGGAAGGAAGGAAGGAAGGAAGGAAGGAAG
>CM053622.1:40224740-40244650 GCA_028646595.1 Phalanger gymnotis | reverse complement strand
TGTCAAGAGCTTTTTTGCAGCTTTACTTTTTTTAATTAACTTGAGATACCTCATTTTCCCTTATGTATGTATCTTTCTCTCTGTGTCTCTGTCTCTGTTTCTCTCTCCATCTTTGTCTATATTTCTCAATATCTCTGTGTCTCTGTTTCTCTCTCATGTTGTTATCATTCAATCATTTTTCAGTCGTGTCCGACTCTTCATGACCCCATTTGGAGTTTTCTTGGCAGAGATCCTGAAGTGGTTTGCCGTTTTCTTCTCCAACTCATTTTTACATATGAGGAAACTGAGGCAAACAGGGTTAAGAACCCAGGATCACAGAACTAGTAAGTGTCTGAGGTCAGATTTGAACTAAGGAAGGTGAGTCTTCTTGGCTCCAGGCCCATCACCTAGCTGCCTCTTTCTCTCATATAAAGGCTATTAAAACTATAAAGCTATTCAAATTAAAACTAAACGCTATTAAAGCTATAAATTGCACTTTATCTCCAATTCGCTCTGTCTGGATCTTGTTTATTCACAGTTGTTTTCATGTTTCCCCATTACACTATGAGCTTCTTGAGAGCAGAGATTGTCTTTTGCCTTTCTTGGAGTCCTTATGCTTAGCGCAATGCCTTCACATAAATGGTGTTTAATAAGTGTTTATTGACTTACTGACTAATAGTTTTTGGAATACTCTGTGTACATATACATGTGTGTATATATACATATACACATATACATATACACACATAAATAATATATAAACACATGTATTTATTATTGAATATATGCATATTAAGTATATAAATATATCTGAGATAATTAAATATAATAAAATTGTATCAAATATGTATTATGTATAATCAAGTTCCCAATCTCCTAAGCTTAAATAAACATCAAGATTATTGGCTGTGCTATTTATTAACAATATAGCAAGCCATACAACAAAGATATAAATAATTTACAATATATTAGCTGTGAGCATCACATCATGGCCAAAGTTCCTTTTAATCATGACTACAATTGCTTTTTCAATTCTGGAAACACAGTCCCACCGTTCAGTTCTCTCAGGATACTAATTAAAGTCCTTTCTCAAGAACTCCCCTTTCGTTTCATTATAAGATAAGGATTAAAGCCCATTCTCTCAGGAAATGTTCTCTTAATCCTTTTTCTTGGTCTTTTCACATTCTTTCTTCAGCCATCACAATTAAATCTCTCCAGAATGACAGTTAAGCTATTAGACTCTTAAGGTTTGATTCCATTTTAATACCTATAGTCCCTGTGGGATAGATTATTGAAGCTAATGCTACAATTTCATTCCAGCTGATATTCCAAAACTGTATTCTTAATAAATCTACTTATATAATGTAGTTAGATTCTGAAATTTCCAGAATCATAAATCAAAACCATCATAGATTCCATGGATCTAGAGTTATAAGGGTGGCAGGTAGGTGGCACAGTAATAGAGCACTGGCCCTGGATTCAGGAGGACTTGAGCTGAAATCTGGCCTCAGACACTTGACACTCACTAGCTGTGTGACCTTGGGCATGTCACTTAACCCCAATTGCCTTGTCTTCCCCCCTCCAAAAACAGTTATAAGGGACCTCAGAGGTCAACTATTCCAACAATCTTGTTTTACACATAAGGAAACTGAGGCCAACAGAGTGGAGGTGAATTGCCCTGGATCACATAAGTGACAAGTGGCAAAGCCAGGATTTGAATCCATGTCCTATGAGTATGAATTCAGTATACCTTCCACTGTACCATAATACCAGCTCCAAAGCATCTAAGACAGAAGTCTGGACATGGTATCCCTTGCAGGTATTATTAAGACATGATATGAGGAAAGATCATTTATACACCTCCAGTATGTGGCACCACCAAGATAGGCGATAGATCTGAGATTGTACATTTGTATATATTTTGTATGTACTTATTTCATACATTTTATAAATTTAATATATTTGTTTTATATTATTGAATATAATTTTTATTTAAATATATTCACCTTAATATCTCATATTTCTGTAGCACCTTAAAAGTTACAAAGCGTTTACTTCTATGCAGTGTTCTGAGTTAGTATTATCGTCCCATTTTAGAGATGAGGACACTGAGGCCCAGAGAGGCAAAGTCACTCATCCGAACCTTAGGCTGTGTCAGGTTAGCAGCAGAGCCGACTGCCGCCATGTGCGTGCGTGGCACATTGTAAAGAAGACTGAGTGTGCAGGCAGAGAGTAGAGGTTCAAATCTTGTTTCTGCTTATTTAACAATGACAGCTGACATTTAAATGATGCTACAAGGTTTAGAAACCTCCTCATTTGATCCTCATAACAACCCTGGGAAGCAGGCACCATTATTAACTTCATTTTACCAATGAGGAAGCTGAAAAGTTAAGTGACCTTCCCAGGGTCACACAGCAGAAGTAGGATTTGAACCCTTATCAGTCAGTCTCTAAGTCTAGCCCTCTACTCAGTGAGCCAGAGGCTTCTCTAGGCTCATGGCTCTGAGTTTCTAAAAGGGGAGGTTTGACCTAGATCGTCTCTGAGCTCATCCCTCCAGTCCTCAATTGGTGACACTAAAGTTACTATTGTCAAATACGTTGATATCTTAGAGATAATTTAGTGTTCACATAAGTTGGGGATAGGTAAGTGGCACAGTGGGTAGATTGTTGGGCCTGGAGTCAGCAAAACTCCTCTTTATGAGTCCAAATCTAGCCTTAGACACTTACTAGCTATGGGACCGTAGGCAAGTCACTTAACCCTATATGCCTCAGTTTCTTGATCCATAAAATGATCTGGAGAGGGAAAAGGCCAACCACTCCAGTATTTTTGCTAAAAAAGCAAAAAAAAAAAACTAAACTAAATTGGGACATGCAGAGTCTGAAACAACTGAGCAACAATAGGATGAGGGTTTCTTAACTTGGGGTCCATGAACTTTTAAAAATATATACTAATTTGTTAATTATTTTGATATATTTGCTTTCCTATGTATTTTGTTTTGTATATTGTAACACTATTCTGTGTTGTATATTGTGTAACACTATTCTGAGAAGAGATTCAGAGGCTTCATCAGACTGCCAGTGGGGTCCAGAACCCAAAACTAGTTAAGAACCCCTAACCTAGGCCAATGTTTCATTGTATAGACAGAAAATGAGGTCCAAAGAGGTAAAGTGATAATTCAACAATATGAGCGAGCCTGTCTGCAAGATGCTAGGATTTGCCCAGCGTTTGTTGTTGTGCCGGTCAAGAGTTATTCTTTGTTTACTGAGGAGCAGAGGTAACCAGGAGATTTGTTCTTTGGATTTTGTCTACATCCTCCCCACATCCTTTTAGAAGCAGGAATTCCAGCTGGGGTTTAAACCCTCTATATTGAAACAGGCTATTTGCCTATTGGCTTCAGGGATTTTTAAAAACTATTTGTTAGGTCCTGAAGAAAAAGAAATAGTGGGTAGAATTTTTAAAGTTTGAACTTGGGAAAAACATTTTGCCTTGGCAAGTGGGGCTGGTGGAGAAGGAAAGAAAGAGACTAAGACATAGAAGGAGAGAAAGGAAGGCATAAAAAGAGGAGAAAAAAGCAGGAGGAGAGAAAAAGAAAAAGAGGAAGAGGGAAGAAGATGGAAGGAAGGAAGGAGAAGGAAGGAGGGGGGAAAGGAAGAGGGGGAAGGAGAGGGAGGGAAAGAGGCAGATGAAGGGGGAAGAGGAGCAAGCACTTGTCCTCCCCTTTTAGAATATTTGGTAGGGGTGGGGCAGGTCATGCTGCAGGACCAGGCCATTGACAACCTGGACAGTTTTGAATTCCTCCTTTTGGCTGAAGCATTAGCAAACATAATTGGTTTATTAGCAAGCCAACAACATTCAGTGTTCTGGGAAGCTGGGGAGGGAGGCCTCCCATTCTCCAATGTTCCTGTCTGAAAAGATGGATCTGGCCTGGGTTTCAAGGCCTGCTCTTTCTTCTTCCTCTTCCTTCCCCTCCCCAAGACCTGGTTTGGCCCATGTGACTCCCCAGGGCTTTTCTGGAAGATAAAGCTTGGGCTACAGATTTCTCACCTCTCCAAATCCCTGAGATTGCTCCCTGGCTCGGCTAGATAAGTGGAGGCTGCTCAGGCACAGATAAGGAATGCTATCAAGCTCTTGGCCAAAAGCCTGGCCTGCGCCAGCCCTCCCTGAGGGCCCCAGGAAAGCCAAGGCCCAGCACTACCTGTCCATGCCCCAGGAGGCTGGTTCCTATCACAGACTTATACTGAAGCTACATTTGCCTTGACTTTTGCAGGGAAAGGATAGAAAGAAAAAGGGTGAGAGGGAACAAGGAAAGTAGGAGGGATAAGGAAAAGAGAAGGGAAAGAGAGAGGAAGGGAAAGTAAGAGAAAAAGAAGGAATGAAGGGGGAAAGAGAGAAAGGAAGTGAAGAGGAAAAGGCAGAAGGAAAAGGAAGAGTAAGGGGAAAAAAGCAGGGAGTGAGGGCAAAAGGGAGAAAGGGGGAGTGAGCAAAGAAGAAATGGAAGAGACAAAAGGGAGTGAGGGGGAAAGAGGAGGAAGAGACGGTGGGGGCATCAGGGGAAAAGAGGAGAAAAGGGGTGTGAGAGAAGAAGAAAGGGAAGAGAGAAAGGGGATTGAGGGGGAAAGAGGGGGGAAAAGGAGAATAAGGGGGAAAGGAACTGAGTGGGGGAAGAAAGAAAGGGGAAGTAAGGGAAGAAGAGAAGAAAGAGAGAAAGGGGAGTGAGAGAGAAAGGGGGAAGAGACAATAGGAGCATCGGGGAAAAGAGGAGGGAGTGAGGGAAAGAGAGAAAGAGGGAGTGAGAGAAAAAGAAAGGGAAGAGAGAAAGGGGGAGTGAAGGGGGAAAGAAGGGAGAGTGAGGGGGGAAAGAGGGGGAAGAGAAAAAGGGGAAGTGAGAGAAGAAGAGAAAGAAGTGGGAAGGGGAAACTGAAGGGAGAAAAAAGGCTGAAGGGAGAAGAAAGATAAAAGGGGAATGAAGGGGGAAGGAAAGGGGAGAGAAAGGGAATGAGAGAAATCTAGGGATTAAAAGAGAAAACTGGAAGAGAGATTGAAAGGGGGAGTGAGAGAAGGATGAAGGCAAAAAATAAGAGAATGATAGAAGGATAGAAAGAGATAGAAGGAAGAGGGAGGAGGAGGAGGGAGGGTCTGTCTTGGCCCCTCTTCTCTTCTTTCTCTACCGTCTCAACCATGGTAACCTCCCCAGCTCCCAGCCATGATTTCCATTCAGATGACTCCCAAATCTATATGTCCAACCCTAGCATCTCTTACATTGCAGGCCTACTTGACACCTGCCTGCTAAACATCTCCATTTAGATGTCTTATTGTCATCTCAAACTCAACATCTCTGAAACAGGACTTGTATTTTCCCCAAACCATCTTCCAAACTTCCCTGTTTCTGTTGGAGGCACAATGGTCCTTCCAGTCACCTGGATTTGTGATATGGCGACATCCTTTCCTCTCCCTCCTCTACCTTACCTCCCTCATCCTGTAAATTGTCTTTCCTTATTTCCCTCCCCTGAGTCTGTGAAGGGATGGTTCCCTTATGTCTAGAATTTACTGCCTTTCCATGCATGCTTGGTAAAATCCCCAGTATTCTCTAGAGCATAGCTCAGGTGCTGCCTTCCTATATGAGGCCTTTCCTCATCTCCCCCAGTTAATATTCTCTCCATCTTGAAATTACTTTGTGTAATTTTGTTGTATTTATGTATCAGTGTCTCTGTTGCATCGCCCACCCCCAAGGGAATGTAAGCTGCTTAAGAGGAGGAATCATTCAATTTCTGTCCATGTACTCAGCACCTAGACCCTATCTTGCATATAGTAGGAACTTGACGGATAGTTGCCCCTTCCTCTTATTGAATTGAGATTCAAAGAGAAAGGGAGGAGAAAGGGAGAAGAGAAAGGAGGAGAGAAAGAGAAGAGAAAAAGGAAAGAAAAGAGACAGAAAGAGTAGAAAGAGAGATACAAAGGGAGACATTCTGAGAAAGAGTAAACGATAAAGACAGTGAATAATGGGAAGCAGAGGAAGACAAAGCGTGGAGGGAGAAGGGAGGAGGGAATAGAAACAGAAAAAGACCAAAATCGGAGAGAAAAAGACAGAGAGGGAAGAGAAAGACAGGGGGAGATAGATAAAGAAACAGGAAGGAAGAGGGAGACAGAGGGAGACATGACAGAGAGGATGAAACCTGAGTCTCTAAGCCAATGCAGCTTAGCACCAAAAGGAATAACCTTCCAAGAAGGGTTAGAGCCCTAAACCAAAACATGAGGCTAAGAATCTATCTGTACCTGCCTGCTGACTTTCTCCACAGCCTTTGGCAGGTTATTAAGCTTTTGTGCCCTATTAATGAACCCTAGACTTCACTCAGATAGCTCCTCCTGGGATCTCCCCAGGCTTTCTAATTCAATTCAACAAATATTTGGTAAGCTCCCTTTATATGAAAAATACAGGGTCCAGAGCTGGAGGGAAGGGAAAGAGGAAAAGGGAAAGGGAAAAGGAAAGGGAACAGGGAAAAGGTCATGGGAAGGGGGAAAGGGAAGGGGAAGGTGAAAAGGGAAAGGGAAGAGGAAAGGAGAAGGGAAAAGGAGACAGGGAATGGGAAGGGGGAAAGGGAAGGGAAGGGAAAGGGGAAAGGGAGAAGAAAAAGAATGTAAGCTCCTAGAGAATAGGGGAAAAATGTCTTGTTTTCGTGTCCCTGTCACCAAGCACAATGTCTTACGCATAGTAAGCACTTAATAAACACTTTATGTATCTATCTTGAACCCTTCTAACTGGCATTAGGTATCAGCTCTTGTCATCCTGAGCTGTCAGTTACCAGACCTTTAATCACAGCGGGTATTTCTGATGCATATAAATGCTGTGCCAGCTGATTCAGCCTCCATCGCTTTATGAATTTATTTTAAGTTTATTTTGGAGCTCTGAGCAATAATAAAAAAATCATTACCGGCTGTAATAGTCTTGGCAGGGGATTTGGCATTTCAATTCATCAGAGATCACCCTGAGATTATTAAAAAAAAGAAAAGAGGAACGCCTGTTGTATGTTGATGAAATATAACTTAACCAGTAAAACCCTGCCATTAAAAATCAAAGACAGTATTAAAATTTCATTAGTGTGAGTTTTGCGGCCAAAATCTAATGACAGAACAAATTGGATCCTTGCACAAATAAAAGGGTAATCGCTTTTTAATGCCCCTGTTATTCTTAGACAATTGATGGGCATTTACTTCTGACTTCCCAGTTGTCGGGTACAGAATGGCTCTCCCTAAATTATGGTCAAGACCAATTTTCTGCCATTATTTTCAACGTGGAGAGATTTAATGCGGAGAAATGGTGAGGGAATTCACAAGACATATTAGAGGAGCTGGTCAACATGAACGTGTGCACTTAATGACCACATGATTGAGGCAGGAGAGAACAGGACAAAAACAGTGGAAGAGATCGAGCTTTGTTCTTTTAGAGCGAGCTTCCAGCAAGCTCATCACTGAAAGTTCCAATGCTCCTGGCATGATCTGACCATCAACAACCAGCTGAATTACAAGTCTTTGGCATAGCTACCAAAGGCCCCCATGTTCATGTCGTTTTAAACTGCCAACATACTGCCCCAGAATCCACTGAAAGGCTGCTTGACTCAGTTATGTTATTCAACTATGTCTAGCAATGCATTTGACTGATGTTTTCCCATGGAATTATTCAGAAGAGATCACAGAATTATAGAATCTAGAGATGGAAGATACCTCAGAGATCATCCTCATTTTACAGATCTAGAGACTGAGGCACAAGGGAAAACTTGCCCTGGGGTTACACACCTAGTAAATATCTGAGGCAGGATTTGAACCCAGGTTCTCTGGCTCCAGAATCAGGGGGCTCTTTCGATTATAAAATGCTGCCTTTAATGATTGTTTGGGAATTGTACAGGCAGAGATGATGAAAACTCTCTAACAACGCGGACTGCCCAAAGTGGCTTAGGCTGCTTCGGGAGGTAGTGGGATCCCCATCATTAGAAATCTTTGAGCAAACATAGGTTGGATGGCCATTAGTCAAAGATTTTGTAAAGGTTAACAGATAAGAGCACTGGACTTGGAGTCTGGGCGACCTGGGTTCAAATCCTGCCTCAGACACTAACTAGCTGTGTAACCCTGGGCAAGTCACTTAACCTCCATCAGCTTCACCTCCCTCATTTGTTAAACGGGAAGGCTAATAACAGTTACGTCACATGGCCAATACGACGAACAAATGAGCTAAGTGGCGCAGTGGGCAGAACACTGAACTTGGTATCAGGAAGACCTAGGTTCAAATCCAGTCTTAGATATTTCCTAGCTGTGTGACTCTGGTAAGTCATTTAACCTCTGTTTGCCTCAGTTTCCTCGACTGTAACGTTCAATTGTTCAGTCACGTCTGACTCTTTGCGACCCCATTTGGAGTTTTCTTGGCAAAGATACTGCAGCTCACTTTACAAATGAGGAAACTGAGGCAAACATGGTTAAATGACTTTTCCAGGGTCACATGGCTAGTATGTGTCTAAGGCCAGAGTAGAACTCGGGAAGATGAGTCTTCCTGACTCCAGGCCCAATGCTGTATCCACTGTGGCAATAACATTAGCCCCTGCCTCCCAAGGTTATCATAAGACTCAAATGAGATAATAAGTGTAAGGCTCCCTGCAAACCTTAAAAGGCTATATAAAAATGCAAGCTCCTATTATTGAAAGCAATTTTTTCAAGCTTCATAGTGCTTTGAAAATGTCAGCTACTATGATTTTTATTCAGGTATGTGTTGGACCACACTGTCACTGAAGTCTTTCCAACTCTGAAATTTGGTGATTCAATGAGGACTGAATAACTTTAAAAGTCCAGCTGTTCTACAATTAGGGCAAACTTCTTCAGCTGTCCCATCTTAAACTTTCTCCTCTGCAAAGCAGTGATCATCATATCCAAAGCCCCTCCTTCACAAGCTTTCCTGGGGCTCAAAGGAGATCATAAATATCAGACATTTTGGAAACCACAAAGCACCATGTAAGAGGACACTAGTTTTCTGTTAATGGTCTCATTCTTCTTTTTCAAGGGCATTTAGATAGAAACAGTCCTCTTCCAAGTTGCTATCCTACTGTTGGTCGTTTATATTTAACATTCTGTGGACTACTGCATAGGGGGATAACAAAATTAATTGCCCTTTGCGATTGGATGGAAGAATTGGGATGCAAACTCATCTTCTACAAGCTCCCTGAAAGCATCCTTGGGACATCTGCAGTAGCAGACAGGACGATGGGGAGAATGATGCATCCCTATTCCTGTAGCCAGTGGATTTGCTTTTTTCTACTCAGTCTCTGCATTTTGAAAGTTCTCTGTTTCACGTAGGTTGGAGATGATGAGTACTTGGAGATGAGGGCATCATTCAGAAGCATCGTTCTTAGATTGTTAGGGATCGATGTTATGTCCCGGCAGTTGTGAGGGACTGCATTTTTTTTTAGTGATAATCATACGGTTCCAGTTCAATTTGTTTATTGAATTCTCTGGGATGTTTTGAAGAATGTATTTATTGTAGGGGGATCTATTTGTTACTTTATGAAGGATCTTAGCTTCCAATGTATAATTCTGATTTTCTTTTTATTATCTGGCTTTTTTCCCTTCTACATATCAAACAATTCTGGGGCAAATCGCTATCCTGCTATAACTTCTTCATGTTTAGTGTTCTACAGACTATTTGGACAGGTAGATAAAATATTTTTTGTCTTTAAGTAAGAGTAATAGTGGGTAGCATTTTAAATGCACTTTCAGATTTGTAAAGCATCTTCTATTTATCTCATTTGATCCTCACAACAACCCTGAGAGGTAGATGTTATTATCATTCCCATTTTATAGATGAGAATGTGTCCAAGGCTAGATTTGAACTCGGGTCTTCCTACTCGAGGCCCATTCCACCACCTAGCTTCCAAGATGCAAACTCATCCCCTACAGGCTCATTGAAAACATCCTTAGACCAACTTTAGTAGCAGGCAGAACAAGAATTAATAATGATAATAGCAACTAACATTTATATAGCACTTTAAAGTTTACAAAGTGCTTTACAAATATTATCCCGCTTTATCCTCACAACACCCCTGGGAGGTGGATGCTATTATTATCCTTATTTTGCAAATGGGGAAACTGAGTCAAACAGAAGTTAAGTGACTTGCCCAGGATCATACAACTAGTAAGTATCTGAGGCACTATTCAAACTCAATTCTTCCTTACTCCAGGCTCAGCATTCTGTGTGCTATGGCAACACCTAGATGCCAAAATATTAGGGTATAAACTAAACACTTGTAGTCTCACTCAAAGCATCCTCCAGTAGCAGACAAGACAAACAAAACAATATTAATTAGTAGAAGAAGTTAATAACGATAACTAGCATTTATATAGTGCTTTAAGATTTACAAAACACTTTACAAATATCATCGTGTTTGAGCTTCACAAAAACCCTGGGGAGTAGATGCTGTTATTATCCCCATTTTACAAATTGAGAAACTGAGGCAGAAAGCGGTTAAGCAATTCAGCCAGGGTCACCCAGCTAGTAAGCATCCGAGATAATATTTGTACTATTTTCTTGATTCCAAGTTCAATATTCTATCCAGTGCAACAATCCCATCCTTTGATCTCCTTGGCTAGGTCTTCAAGCTTTGAAAACTTTTCATCCCATGTAGCTTGGAGATTCTGAGTATTTGAAATGGTAACACCTGTTAAAAACACATCATTTTTTGGTTTTGTGAATCAATATTATACCTGGGTAATTGTGGGTAACAGTTCGGTTTGTGAAAACGATCTAGTCCTGGTACCATTTATTTGTTGAGTCCTCCTGGATATTTTGAGGTGTGTATTTTTAATAAGCGGATGTTATCTGCCTTTCCATAAAAGATAGCGCACTTCTGAGGTCTAACTTCAGCCACCGAGTTATATTTTGTTAGGTTTTCTGTCCGTGTTAAATTTTTACAGTCTGTAGAAAAGTGTTGCACTGTCTCCACTGATCCCTTGGTTAATCTACTCTGGTCATTAAGACCGGGCTTCTGGAGGATAATGCTTCCCTAGTTTCTTGTAGTAATGTCCTAGCCCTGTACTGCCACCATAAACCCTGCCTCAGAAACTTGCTAGCAATGTGACCTCCCAGGGTTTTCATCCGTTGTTTCCCTCTGTTTCCCATTAGGACACCAGCCATGATTGGCTGCTCATTTGTGGTGGACCGGGAGTATTTCGGGGACATCGGTCTGCTTGACCCGGGCATGGAGGTGTACGGTGGGGAAAACATCGAGTTAGGAATGAGGGTAAGTGACAGGAGCTGGCCAGACTCATCTTTGAAGTGCTGGTTCAAAATTCAGGCTTCCCAGAAAAATGCATTCTTGCAACGATGGAACATGTGGTGGAACCTGAATGCCATGCTATGTGCATCCCCTTTGGAAGGGCTATTACACGTAAGACAGACTAGATGCTGAGTCCAGGGGGCTGGGGAGACTGAATGAGGCCCAATGGGTGGGGGTACTAAAGAGGGACATTTTTAATCACCATGAGGAAGGGTTTTCTAGCAATTAGAACAGTCAAGAAATGGATTGGCTACTTTATAAGGTAGTGGGCTCGCTGTCACAGGACAGATCCAAGCAGAAGAGGAATGGCTAAATACCATGAATGCGTCAGAGGGGATTCTTCTATTTGAGAGGGAAGATGAGCTCAGTGACTCTTTCAAGTTCCAAAGCTCTATGATTCTTAGACCCCATGTCTGTTTACCTGGTATAGTCTGTAAGGCACATGCTGATGTGTTTTTCTGATGTTTTTAAAAAAAGTATTTCCTTTGAATGAGATCCTTTAGGACTGTGAAGGCCAGTCCACCCATTCTAGTAGCAATAGCTTTAGCTTGTTTGGCTTTTTTATTCATTTTGAACTTAAATACATAAAGACAAAAAAAACCATTTCCATATACACAGCACAATATAAAAAGAGGATTCACTATAAAACCATGAATTTACATTTCACACTATTTACTCTTTTAAAAACTACAGATATACTATACCATTTTCAAAGCTATTCTGTTTTCTATGCTTCCTTCTAAATTTTCTTTTATTCTCTGCTGTGCACTTTTTATATTTTTCCCTCCTTCCTCAATCCTGCCTAGAGATTGCTACCATTAGACACAAATACGTGTGTATGTGTATGCATTTGTATATGTGTGTGTATGCATTTGTATATATGTGTGTGTAAAACCATTCTATACATACTTCTATTTATCAGTTCTTTCTCTGGAGACAGCATCTTCCTTCATAGGTTGTTTGTAGTTGATTTGAGTATTTCTAATGCTTCAAATGACACTCACTTAAAGTCGTTCTTAAAAAATATATTGCTGTTGCTATATACAATATTCTTTTGGTTATACTCATTTCACTCTTCATTATTTCATGCAATATCTTTGGTTTAAGGATTTTTAGTCCAGGTTCTTTTAAAGTTACAGTGAGCTCAGGTCTGGCTACTAGCAGTCTGAGAAAATGGACGGAGGAGCAGGATGAAGAATGAAAAGGAAGCTAGAGGAAGGAGGAACTAGTAGAGATAGAAGGCAAGAGGTAAAAAAGCACTTCCCTGATATAGCTAGGTGTTTCTAACCATGGACTTGGCCCCTTGGATCTGCCCTAGAATCCTCAGGGCTGGACTCTCTGTGCCTTCCAAAGAGACAACTAATTAACCTGATAATTTATAAGAAGATCTGAATTTGAATCCTGATTTCACCATTTACTAGCTTTTCACCTTTAAATAAGTCCAGGGATATGCTGGTAAATGTTTAACTATCAGCTCTCCAAGAAAAAAGTGTCCATGACACTTTTCTTAAAGATTTTTTTTATTTCATTAAATATTTCCCAGTTATATATAAAAACATTTTAATATTCATTTTTAAAAATTTTGAGTTCCAAACTCTCTTTCCTTCACATATCTCCCCCACCCCTGCCGAGAAGGCAACCAATTTCATATAGATTATACATGCGAAGTCATCGAAAAAATATGTTGCGAAAGAAAACACAGACAAAAAATAAAACAAGAAAAATAAAGTTAAAAAATATGCTGCAGTCTGCATTCAGAGTTCATCAATTCTCTCTCTGGAGATGGATAGCAATTTTCATCATAGATCCTTTGGGATTGTCTTGGAGCATTGCATTGTTCACAGTAGCTCACTAAGTCTTTCACAGTTGATCATCCTTACGATATTGCTGTTACTATGTGCAATGTTCTTCTGGTTCTGCTCACTTCATTGCATCCATTCATAGAAAACTTCCTAGGTTTTTCTGAAGTCATTCTCCTCATTATTTTTTAAAGTGTTTTAGTATACCACCAAAACCATATACCGCAACTTGTTCATCTATTTCCCAATTGATGTGTATCACCTTGATTTCCAATTCTTTGCCACTACAAAAAGAGCTGCCATAAATATTCTTTGTGGAAATAGGTCCTTTTTTCTTTTCTTTGCTCTCTTTGGGATATAAACCTAGCAGTTTTATTTCTGGGTCAAAGGACATGCACAGTTTTATAGATCTTTAGACATAGTTCCAAATTGTCCCCCAGAAGTTAGACTAGTTCATACTTCCACCAACAGAACATTAGTGTCTCAATTTTTACACATCCCCTCCAACATTTATCTTTATTCTGTCATGTTAGCCACACTGATAAATGAGAGGTGATAATCTCGGAGTTGTTTTAGTTTACATTTATCTAATCAGTAGTGATTTAGAGCATTTTTAAATGTGACTATTGATTGCTTTGATTTCTTCTTTTGAAAACTGCATATCTTTGACCATTTATCAATTGCAGAATGGCTCATATTTTATAAGTTTGGCTCAGTTTCTTTTATATCTGAGAAATGAGGTCTTTATTGTAGAAACTTGGTCTAAAAATTTTTCCCAGTTTCCTATTTCCTTCTAATGTTGGTTACATTGGTTTTGTTTGTGCAGAAACTTTTTAATTTCTTATCATTGAAATTAATCCATTTTACTTCCTGTGATCTTTTCTATCTCTTGTTTGGTCATAAACCCTTTCCTTATTCATAGATCTGACAGGCACATTTTCCCATGCTCCCCTAATTTATTTATGATATCACCCTTTGTGTCCGAATCATTTAGCCATGTTGACATGATCCTGGTATTTGGTGTGAGATGTTGGCCTAAACCTAGTTTCTGCCAAACTTCTTTTCGGTTTTCCCAGCAGTTCTTATCAAATGTTGAGTTCTCATCCCAAAACCTTGGATCTTAGGGTTTATTAAATTACTATATTACTGTGGTCATTTGCTGTGTATTGTGAGCCTAATATATCCCAACCAAGACCAGATTGTTTTGATGATTAACCCTTTGTAATATAGTTTGAAATCTTAACCTGACATACTTTTTAAATTTAATTTGCATCTATAACATTTTCTGCATCATTTTATTAAACCTAGACAATCAGCAAAACAACAAATCATGTCCTGATTTATAACATTTGAATATTTTCAAGGTGTAAAGCATCACACTGAAATTTTAACAATCAGCTCTTTTGAACTTGTTCAAGTTGGTTCCAGCATACTCCTTATCCCTTCCAAGACACCATGCTACAGTAACCTGGTTTCAAATTCTGGCTTTGCTACTTGTTACATGTGTGACCCTGGGGAAGTCACTTAAATTTCTCTAGACCTCAGTATCATCATCTATAAAATGAAAAGGTTGGCAGAGGGAGAGAAATAAATGCATATTAATTAGAAAAAAATAAATTTTAAAAGAGAAAGAAATGAAGGAGTTATATTAGATGACCCCTCCCATCCCTTCCAACTCTAAATCTGTGGTCCTATGAATTTCTCTGAGTTGAGTTTCCCTTTTCTGAAAAATCTATGCTATGAGAATGCTGGGAAGAGTAATACTTGCAGTAGATGCAGGTAGTGAAGTGGATAGAGCATAGCAGTGTGTTGGTAAGCAAAATGGGCTCCTTAGCACTTAGCGCCCTTGAAGAGTTTGGCTTTTGTTTGCTTTGAGTAATTCAGTGTATTTCATTGAGCCTTACTAGGTGCTAAGCCCCAGGCCCAAACCCCTATTAGGTGTGGAACCTATGGGGGTGTGGATTGGTGACTGGGGTGGGGCCCAAGGTGGGGCTGGCTAAGGGGAGGTGCTAACTCCAGAGCCATGCCCCATTAGGTGTTAACCTAACCTATGTGGATATGAACCTCTCAGGGTCCTAAGGGGAGGGGCTAACTCAAGAACCAATCACAGCAGCTAAATTCTGGTCATTCAGATGACATTTGATGACTCTAAAGCCCTATAAGAAGGGAGGACAGAGCCATTTGTGCAGGGCTCTCTCTCTCGAGATGGTGTTGATGAGGAGACTCCGGGCAGCTGTAGCTAAGGAGCCCTCCAGCTCGTAAACCCGGATGCTGAGACTTTGTTGAACTCTGGTAACTATGTATTGGGATTTGAATCAGACAAGGTCTGTCTGTCCATGTTTGTAATTTGTTTGTATTTTGTCCTGAAGTTCAGTGTGCTGGTCTTTTTCACCTGAGCTACGTGGATGAAATTTGTATGCTGAATTAAAGTAAGCTTGTCAACCCCTCCACCTTGCTTTCCTTAGTTAAGCAGATCAAAAGAACCTGTGCTGTTGGCAGCTTTCTGGGTGCTGGCTGCGGGTGGATCTTACACCCCCACAGAAGCTGCTAGCTGGATTGTTGAAACAAGGAGTTGGAGTCAAGAAGATCTAAGTTCAAATCCTGCCTCAGACATTTACTATCTGTGTGACCCTGAGCAAGTCACTTTACCTGTGACTACCTCGGTTTCCTCAATTGTAAAAAGAAGATAATAGCAGCTACCTCACCAGGGTGCCGCAAGGATCAAATGAGATAACCTATAAAGGCACATCACAAACTTTAAAGTACTATATTAATTCTATTTATCATCACCACCATCATAATCATCATTATGACTTACCTCACCATTTTATTTTGAGACTCAAATCAGCTAATGGATACAAAATGTTCCATAAGCCGTTTGTCAGCTACTGTTATCATTAATGCCTGCCCTAAAGGGAGGGGGCTAGAAGAGGAGGCTACTTCTCCCTCATACAAGTAGAGCCCAATGGCCCATCAAAAGAAATGCAGAACATTTCTACCATAGAATTGCAGATATGGAGCCAGAAGAGACCTTAGTAGGTCCTGTGGAGTAGTGGATAAAGCATAGCCTTTGAAAACAAAAAGTTTTTCAGTCGTATCTGACTCTCCTTGACCCTACTTGGGGTTTTCTTGGCAAAAACATTGGAGCAGTTTTCCATTTCCTTCTCCAGCTCATTTTACAGATGAGGAAACTGAGGCAAACAGGGTAAAGTGACTTGCCCAGGGTCACAAAGCAAGGAAGCATCGGAAGCTAATTTGGAACTCAGGTCCCCCTAACTCCAGGGCTGGCACTCTATCTACTGAGCCACCGAGCTGCCCGTTGAAAGCAAGAAGAGCCAGGTTCGAAACTCACCTCAGACATTTACTAGCTGTGTGACCCTGAGTAAGGCACTTCTGCGACTCATTTTCCTCATTTGTCAAATGAAGGGGTTGGACTAGATGGCCTTCTGAGGTCCCTTCTGGTGGTAATGATCTCTCATTTTGTGGATGGGCAAACTGAGGCCAAGGGAGTTTAATTGCCTTGCCCAAAGTCACATGGGTAATCAGTTTCAATAGGCAAGATATGAACCCTTGCCCAATGACCCCAACTCGAGTTCTGTTTCCACTGAACCATGTTCTTTCCTATAGATAGAGACCCCATCTTTTCTTTCTAAGCCAGAGAAATATTGCATGGTGGGAATTTCAGGTAGGAGGGGTCACAGCAGGCCCAGGGTAGACAATAGTCTCTCAAGGTGAGACTATTCAAACAATAATAATAACTCACATTTATGCAGTACTTTATGTTTTCTCATTTGATCTTCACAATAATCCTGGGAAATAGATGCTTTTATTATCAACATCTTACAGATGAGGAAACTGAGGCTGAGAAGGGTAGGTGACTCATCCAGAGTCACACAGCTAGTAATTGACTGAGTTAAGATTTGAATTTAGACCTTCCTGACTCCTAGTCCATGCTCTATAGCCCACTATGCCACCTCACTGCCTCTTGCCACACAGCCAGAATTACCATCTAGGCCAGGCCATGAGACCAGAGTCAGAAAGTGACTGTGAGATGTCTTTGTCCCTGCAGAGACAGAAGAGAACCAATGTATGCCTGAGACTGGTCGGATCCAGGTGTCTGCCTTCCCCAAGAGGTTCAGAGCTGTCTGAAACCCTTTCCACATGGCTGCTTAGAGGATAGATCAGCAGCCCGGGAAAACTCTCCAAGGCAGCTGACAAGGAAGGGAAGCAGGGACCACTGAGCAAATTCTGTCACTGAATCAAGCAAATGGGAAGCCTGTGATCAGAGCCACTGGCTGCCTGGCAGCAGGCAGCAGGAAGAAGTCATCACTGCCACTCACAGCAGCTTTCCAAGAGACAGGCACTCTCTGATGAGCTTTGTCCTCTCTATAAATTGTGTGTGTGTGTGTGTGTGTGTGTGTGTGTGTGTGTGTCTGTGTACCTGTGTCTGTGTGTGTGTCTCTGTCTGTGTCTGTATCTATGTGTGTGTCTGTGTCTATGTGTGTATCTGTATGTCTCCATCTGTGTGTCTATGTGTCTGTGTCTGCATCTGTGTGTGCGTGTGTGTATGTGCGAGCTGTAGTTCCGAGGGTTGGTGATACAGCTTATCTGTCAGGCTCCTCCTAGTTTCTTCTGGTCAGAGTGAATGTCAAACTCCCTCCAGAAATCAAGCAACACATGCTGAGACAAGCCTAGCTTCTGCATCTTTTTCCGAGTCATGATCAATCCATTCTAGCCTGAAGGAGCTGGAAGGGAACTTGAGAGATCACCTAGCCTGACCTCATTTTGCAGATGAGGAACCTCAGGAGTTCAGAGAGGGACTTACTCAAAGTCACACAGGCTAACTGGTCAGGAGCAAAAGCAAGACTAGAATCAGGTGTCTTGACTCCCAGTTCACATAACAACTAACTGGGGTATCTGACTTGAATTTCATGGATTTAGTCCAGGTTCAAACAATTAACTAACAACATTTATGAAGTGTCTACTATGGGGCAGGCACTGTGGGCAACCATGGGGATGCAAAAACAAACAACTAGATAGACCCCGCATTCAAGAAACTTACATTCAGTTGGAGGAAAACAATAGACAAAATGTATTTATTATCACCCCATTTTATAGATATGGAAACTGACGCTAAGAAGGGTTAAGTGGCTTACCTATGGTCACACAGTTAATGTAACTGAGGGAAGAGTTGAACGTATGTCCTCTGACATGTTTTGTTTTGATCAGCCTCAACTCATGATAGTAATTCACATAGGAGGCACATAGAAGCAGTAAGTTTAGCTACATTATAGATTGTGGGAAGGGAAGTAATTTGCATCAGGCTAGAATGAGGCTGGAGAGAGAATTTAGGGCAAAGTTGAGAAGGGCTTTAAAAACTAAACAAAGGAGATTATACTTGATTCTACAAGCAATCGGAGCCATCAGAGTTGATTGAGGAAAGGAGCGACATGGTCCAACCAGAGCTTAAAGAAAATCACTTTAGCAGCTTTGTGCAAGAAAGGCTGAAGTAGGGAGAGATTTGAGGCAGGGAGACCCATTGGAAAGCTATTGAAATACTTTAGAAAAGAGATAATTAAAGCCTGATTCAAAGTGGTAGCAATTATTAGTTGCCTGCAGCCAGAGGTTAATCACTCACACCGTGATTCACTTGGGACAGGTGGCAGCCCAGATAAGTGACCCTCTAATTGTAAACACTGAACCCCTTGGAGGAAGTGACAATATGCTTTGGAAGCTGCAGAACCTGGCATATCAGAAGCCTAGGGAGAACAATGGGTCTACCACCCATTGTCAGTATATCCCCTGTATACTCTGAGCTTCCTTAGCTTGAATGCATTACCTTGGCATAAGTATTTCTGTACTTGGTCTTGGTATCCTTCCAACCCATCACAGAACACAGCTAGAAGAGGTGGAAGCAACACGTATAAAAAGCATCCCCCCACAGGATTTTGGTTGAGAAAGGGAAGGAAGATCTAGAAGGATAGTGTAAGGGGATGTTAGGGTCTAGTGGAGGTTTTTTGAGGATCAAAGACACTTGGGCATATTTAAGGTAATAGAGAAGGAACCAGTCATTAAGGAAAGGTTGAAGATTAAAGGGGAAGATTACTGAGATTTCTGGAAAATATTGAAGGAGATCGAATCAAGGGTACATGTAGAGAGGATGGTTTTGTCAAGGAAAAGAGCCACCTGACTGTCAAGAGATCAGAGAAAAGGAGGAAAGAATGATGTCAAGGGGATTTAAGATGAAGACAATGAAAGGAGAGGGAGCCCTTGTCAATAGTCTTAATTTTTCAGGAGAGCAATAGACAAAAATGATAGAGAAAGAAGGGGGAAGAAGGGGAGACGTGGGAGACTTGAGCAGAGAAGATACGGAAAGGCTTTTGTGGGGAGCGATAAAGGGAAAAAACAAAAGGATTGCCTCAGCAGTAAGAGCCCAGCTGAAATTGGAAAACATGAATTCATAATGTATCCAATTAGCACAGTGGTGTGACTTTCTCTAACTCCATTTAGCAGCACAGGAGTAGAAGTGGAGCAATTGATGATGGGGGCAATCCAAGGCTGAGGTTTGGCAAGGATAAGAGTTGATAGGACAAAGGGGCATGGGAGTCAAGAGTAAAGGACAGGGTAGAATTGAATCGATGGAAGGAGAGAAGGAGGGGAAAAGGGAAGGAAGAAGTGAAGGAAAGAAGGCAGGGAGGGAGGGAGGGAGGGAGAGAGGGAGGAAGGAAGGAAGGAAGGAAGGAAGGAAGGAAGGAAGGAAGGAAGGAAGGAAGGAAGGAAGGAAGGAAGGAAGGAAGGAAGGAAGGAAGGAAGGAAGGAA
>CM053622.1:40210049-40224640 GCA_028646595.1 Phalanger gymnotis | reverse complement strand
GCTGTGGAGAGAGGGGGTTGGGAGAGAGGAAATGAAGATACATGTTGCCAGGGCATGATTTTGAAATCCAGAAAGTCAAGAACAGGGCCATGAGGGGTGTGAAGGCAGGATAGTCTGAGTGCCTTTGCAAAATGGGGGGCTCAGAAAAAACTCACCACCAGGAAAAAGAGAGCGAGTGTTGTGGAGGAATGTAGGGTTGGGATTGGAGCAAAAAAGGATGTAAAGGCAGAGCATTAAGTAATGTTGAGGGAAAGTCCTAAAAAAGTTGAGGGACTGGGTGGGAGGGGGTTTCTTAAAGAAGGCAAAGAATGAGTTTAGGAAGGATATGGTATAGTGCAAAATGGAATGATAGGAGGTTATGGTCAGATGCAGAGATTTCAGAGTTTTTAATTAAGAAGGTAGAACTCTTGTGGGTAACGGTGAGGTCCAGTCCATGAATGTGTATGTGTGGCTAAGATGGAATTGGATACAATGGAATAGGACATGGGATTTAAGAAGACTGTAGAACTGGGAGTTTTGGAGGTTGAAGAGAGCATCAACATGGATAGTGAAGTGCCTGGGTATTAGGACAGAAGCTGGGGAGTAGTAAAGGACTGTAAGCCAATTTCTGAATTCTTTTTTTTTTCATTTGCATTCTTTAGAGTGAGAAAGAATAGCCAAGAAGCAAAAGCATATCCATAGATGCCCAATAAGGAAAGGTACCAAAATAGAGACCAGACCTTACGAAAAGTGTTGCACCAATAAAAGGTTTTTGGTCCTTCCACACTGAATTAGAAGATTTACAAGGCTAATTTGCATTTACTTTGTGTTCTGTTACCAGTCTTTATCATTGTTATTCTTTTCTTTAAATTTTATTGTATTTTAGACTCAGGGGCCAGAACACAAATACGGAATGGAGAAAAGGAACCAAACATATCATAAACTTAAATATTGAAACTTAAATACAAAATAAGAAAGAAAAAAAGCATGTCATGTGCATAGCAGAACATAAGAGAGGATTCAAAATATATAACAATAGATTTTCATTTCAAGAAAGCCTATATGATAAATAACACATGTTGTGTAATTCCAATCATGGCATCATCATATTTGAATTGTTTTAATCTTGATGCTTTTAATATGTTATCCTTGAGCTGGGGGTTTCAGAATCTGACTATGATATTCCTGAGTTTTTCTCATAGGATCTCTTTTAAGTGGTGTTCGATGGATTTTTCTATTTCCACTTCCCTGCCTTGTTCTAATGCTTCAGGATGATTTTCTTTAATTATTTCTTGTATTATTGTATCAAGATTATTTTTTGATCATAACTTTCACGTAGTCTGATTATTTTTATATTTTCTCTTCTTGATCTATTCTCCAAATCTGTTGTTTTTCTTATGTTTCACTTTCTCTTCCATTTTTTATTATTCATATTTTGTTTACTTATTTATTGATCTCTTATAATTTTACTGGCTTCACTTTGCCCAATTCCAATTTTCACGGTGTCGTTTTCCTCCTTAAGATTCTGGTTCTCCTTTTCTAATTGATTGACTTTGCTTTCCTTCTTGCTTTTCTTTGATTATTATATTTTTCTTAGTTTTTCCTCTGTCATTTGATTTTTAAAGTCTTTTTAAAGATTTTCTATATATTCTTTTGGGGCAGGTGACCATTTGATGTTACTCTTTGGGGGTTTCTTTACTTCAATATCCTCCTCTGAAGATGAACCTCAGTCCTCTCTATTCCCGTAATAGCTGTCTGTGGTTGGATTCTTTCTCCTTTGCCTGTGCACTTTTTGTGGTAATAGCTTGATTTTTGTAATCACCTCTAGCCCTGGGGCATGGGAAACGGTGCCTCTTGCCCCAGATCTTCAGTTCTGCCCTCTAGCCTGGAACCAGAGCCAAACCTCCAATCTCCTATGAGTGCCCACAGCCAGGGACTTTCTACTCCACTGCTTCTGCACTCATGAGCCTGTTCTGGTTCCTTCTCTCCAGTGATTGATTAATATGAATATAGGAAGAGAAGTAGATGGTGGGAAATTATTAGCCATAAGGGTAATAGTGGCTGGTTGAGGAAAAATAAAACCCCATGTGGTGTTATTTCTGGGCAAGGATCAAACATGTAGGGTCTTAGTCGCTCTTGCCAGGGGTGGGGAACCTATGGCCTTCTAGATCCTTGGGTGTGGTCTTTTGACTGAGTCCAAGTGTTACAGAACAAATGTTATTAAAGGGATTTATTCTGTGAAGTTTAGATTCAGTCAAAACGCTGCAGTTGAGGACCCAGAGGGCCACATGTAACCTTGAGGCCGAAGGTTCCCCACCCCTGCACCCTGAGGCAGAGATTGGGGGTAGGGCAGAAGTGGTACCCTGCTACACCTTGGTTCCCTTTTGTTGATTATCCCCAATATAGCATATCTATAGCTTGCTTGTGCATAGTGATTTTCATATTGTCTCTCTCATTGAAAGCAGGAAATATCTTTTACCTTTCTTTGTATCCCTGTCACTTAGCACAGTGCCCGGCACATAGTAGGTGCTTAATAAATGTTTATTGACTGACTTCTGGCAGAGGCCAATGGGTTTGGATCAGCTCTGACCTGAAGGTGTTACTCCTCCTCCTCCTCCTCCTCCTCCTCCTCCTCCTCCCCCTCCTCCTCCAATTGCAATGTCTCCATAGAGCCTCCTCCCTATCCATGATGCAAACACCAGTGATACCAAAAGCAAATGCACTCAATGGAAGCATCCTGAGCTCACAAACACAGCAAAGTGGCGCCAGGACAGTCTCTGAATTCATTTTGGTAATGGGTCCAAATTATGAACCTATTAAGCTTAAATGATTCAGGAAACAAAAATCAATAGTTCTTTCTAATGGATTATAGTTTATTTACTTCCTAGCACATTAGGGGTATGAAAAATGTTATACGTTCCTCACCAGTCCCAGCCTTAGGCAGAATGACAGCTGTTCTCAATGACGGTGGAAGGGTTAATACACATTGGAAAAGACCAAGCTAACACCAGAGAAGAATCAGAATCACAGCAGTTCTCGTTTCAATTGCCCTTTAAGGCTTACAAAGAGCTTTCCTCTCAACTACCCAGTGAGTAGGGGATGTAGGTCTTATGAAGCCCAGTTTTTCAGATTCTGAAACGAAGGCTCAGATACAATGAATTGGCCACGGTCTAGTACGTTTTGAAAGTAGGTGTTGAACCTCGATCTTTCCTAATTCCAAGTCTGTACTACTTCCTATTCTCCATACATGACATTACATCTTTCACATTCGTGTCTTGGCCCAGGCTGTCCCCCATACTTTTTATACCCTTCCTCCTCACCTCACCTTCAAGATTCAGCTCAAATCCCTGACTTCTTTTTTGAATTTTTTGTCTGCATATATTTTTCCTGTTTGTGATTGCTTCAATATAGAAAGCCCCTAGTGAGGAAATTTCCCCTACCAATTCAAATCTTCAACTCACAATCTTAGGAAATCTACCTGGAGCTCTGAGAAGTTAGGGTCCTACACCTAGCGTATGTCAGAAGCAGGGCTTAAACCCATGACTTCCTGGCTCTGAGGGCAGCTCACCTTGAGCTAGCAGGTGTTGTAGAAATCCAGCCCCCAAACTCTAGAAAGGCAACACCAAAAGCGTCTAGGCTGGACAACTGAACTGCCCTGACCTGCCTCTTTCTTGAGGCTCCCTCCAGGATGGGGATTTGTCACATGGCTGCTTCTTCCATCTCCATAACACATCCCTCCTCATCTCTGCCTCTTAAAATCCTTGGGTTCCTGCAGGATTCGGCTCAATGCCACCTTCCCTCTGCAGCAAGCCTTGAGTGTCATCCTCTCTAAGGTTACTTTCTGTCTACTTTGTATATATCTTCTGAGATAATATTTATGTATGTATGGTCATCCCCCTTAGAGTGCAAGCTTAGAGACAAGTTCAATTCTGTCTTTGTGTCTCCAGTGCTTAGTAATAGTGCCTGATGCATAAATGTTTATTGGTTGGTTGATTGGTCTCTCTCATTAGAGTGTAAACTCCCGGAGGGCAGGGACTTTCTTTCTTTCTCTTTGTACTGAGTTTAGCATAGTACTTGACACTTCTTAAGCACCTAATAAATGCTTGTTAATTAATTGACTGAGCACCTCACTAATTCAGTTTATAAGCTAAGTCTCCATAAATGAAACATTAACTCTGAAAAGACCTGACTTAGTAACCCAGGACCTTAGAAAGACAAAGTGTCCTTTCGCTAACTGCCATTTCCCATTTCTCTGATGTGAGACGGGATGGGGAACTTTTTATAAATCTACAGCATTCTATAAAAGCTTTCTGTTGTGGGCAGTAAAACACAAAGCATGCTGGCCATTCACCGCAGGAGGCAAACGAGATTTTGTGGAAATTTATGGAAATTTTGTGAAAAAAATGAAATTTTGAAAACTTTGGCTTACTGTAATTAACACTTAGCCGCATCAATATTCCTAAATATATGTACATATCCCCTAGGATATCCTATCTCAGATATCTCCTAGGAATATTTATTCCTAGAGTATTTTGCGTATTTGTTCTTTGCCTCTCATCCCTCCATCCCTAGTATTATATTTATCTGTGTGCATGTCATATCTCTCCAGCAGAACATAAGTTCCTTGAGGGTAGGAATTATTTCATTCTCCTTTTTATACCTGGTATAGTGCCTATTTCCCATTCCTATTTTTAGTAAAAAAAAAAAAAAAGTTGTTAGCTTTCTGCATTGTTCTCAAGAAGCAAACATTTTTCTCTAAGTATCTTTCAGTTGTTGGGAGGCGGATTTTGAGGGGATTAAAAAGAGGTAGCAAAAGGAGATGGTGCAGAGTGGGAAATTATCTTTCCAAATGGGAAGCGCCAGAATAACCAAGGGGATTTTACTGATAAACAATCCCCCAAGCAGGAGAAAGATTATTCCACGTGAAGCCTGATCGTCAGGGATTCCCTTGGGAAAGGGATGCTTTAAGCGGAGATATTAAGGTTTGGTAAGGAGAATTTCTTGCGCTTGTTTTGTCTTGCTCCTTGCATCTCCCTTCCCCACTGGTCCACATCCTGTGATAGGTTACCTAATAGGCAATCCCCTCATTCCTGGGTGGAGGGCAAGGTGGTTACTAAGGAGAGAGCTAGCTAAGGAGGAGAGAGACAGACAGATGGACCAACAGATAGATGGACAGAGACAGACAGAAACAAAGACAAAGAGACAGAGACAGAGACACAGAGAGAGACAAGACGGACACAGAGAGAGACAGAGACAGACAGACAGACAGACAGACAGACACACACACACACACACACACACACACACACACACACACACACACATATAGACGGAGAGAGGGAGACAGAGAGACACCACTGAGAAAATTCTGAACCTGCAGGAGAGAGAATGGTGAGAAGAGAAAGAGAAGACAGAATAGCCCTTTCCTGTTTGCCCAGAACTACAAAACTGAAACTCAGATCTCTCTCTCTGTCTGTGTGTTTGTGTCTCTCTCCATTTCTCTGTCTCTGTCTCTCTGTCTCTCTCTCTATCTTTCTCTCCTCTCAAGATTTCAGTTCCTTCCGTCCTTTTGAATGAGAAGAGAAAGGAAATGTGTATTTAAACGTAGTCGCGGTTTCATGTTTTCTAGGCATCGGGTGGGGGGGGGCAGAGTTGGAGCTTTTTTCTCACATAACCTGCTATAGACAGATCTTTATTAGAACCAGTTACAAGTAGCCTCCTTGTGCAAATTGCTTGATTAATTAGAGGCTGGTGAGCATAAACTAGCACCTGTCCTCCTATGGTTTGCTCCATGCTTTCCTTGTTGTTATTCAGTCACTTCAGTCGTGTCCAACTCTCCACGACCCCATTTAACATTTTCTTGGCAAAGATACTGGAGTAGTTTGCCATTTCTTTCTCCATTCATTTTGCAGATGAGCAAACTGAGGCAAACAGGGTTAAGTGACTTGCCCATGGTCACACAGCTAGTAAGTGCTTGAGGTTAGATTTGAACTCAGGTTTTCCTGACTCCAGGCCTGGTACTCTATCCACCATACCTCCTAGCTACCTCTCATGTTTTCCTCTTGGCCACAAATTCTCAGGATTCCCTTCTTCAGTTTTTGAATATAGGAATACAACCACGTCACAGTCATATACCTCCACCCACCAGACATACACACACACACACACACACACACACACACACACACATACACACACAGAGCCATGGTCTTTGGCTATGAATAAATATATCTGAACCATGGGCACACTCTTACCCCCACCCCAATCCACTGCATTGATATCCAGATGATATCACAATCATTATACCCCCATACTCTACATTGCTATAGAAATATAAATCTATCTGTATCAAAGGCAAGCCTCCCTCGCTACCATATGTGCACATACTCCGTTTTGTCCAAACGTGTTTTACCATCATATTCCTTCGACCACTACATCAATATCTAAGTATATATTTCTCCATCCCCTTAAAAAGTATTATGAAATCAAGCCAAGTACACACTAGGAGACTTCTTATCTAATCTTGCACAGTAGACCTGTACACCAAAGAGAACACAGCTGTCAGCAGGAGTAATCTGGACACATTCTGCCTAGCATATGGAATTTATTTCTATAAGTAGTAACTGCCAGTGGTACAATATTCTCTAGCCTGGGAAAGCTAAAGATGACAGAGCTCTCTCCTACTCCCTAGGCTTATACTAAGAAGCATGTAATTTTCACCTAAAGCATATTCTAGATAAAATTGTACCCTGTCCCTCTAGTTCAGGTCAGGCTGTAGCACTAGGGCTATTTTCAGTTTGCATCTGTGTGTATGTAGGTGGAGAGAGAGAGAGAGAGACAGAGAGAGAGAGAGAGAGAGAGAGAGAGAGAGAGAGAGAGAGAGAGAGAGAGAGAGAGAGATTTAAGGTGAATTGATATGGATGAGCATGCTCTTTACAATTTGTGAACAGCATCACCCTCACCCCAGAGATGTTCCAGCAGTCCCCTCCTGGTTTTGTTGCCATTGGTTTGTTTCCCTACTACATGTTGTTTCCATAAACCATGAAGATGCATCATTGCCAGCTTGGGAGGGGGCCATGGAAGACATTACAAGATACAGCTGGAGGCCTCAGTGATAGATGAATTTCCAAAGCCAAGAGTGGAATGGGTGAACTCAACCCTGTCTGAGGCTCTGCCTCAACCAGAGTTTTACTGGTGAATAATGAGACACTCAGAGAGATCACTACAAACTGATGGATTATCACAATGAATGGGCAGATGTTCTTTCTGGAGCCATTTTCCTATTCTTCTAACAACCCCAAAGCAAGTGAGCTGAATGTTCTATGAAAGGCAGAGTTGTAATTTTGAACTCTGAATGTAAAGCCCGCTTGGCGTTATGAGTTGGAGGGAACCAAGGGTGTCACCGTAAAGATGATGTATATTCTACGGGATGAGATGCTGTTGGAAGTCTCAGTAACCTTGAATAGAGTGGAGCGCTTCATCAAAGAGCAGCATAATAAACGTTATCCGATGGTATTGTAGCATGAAATAGCCACACTGATGGAGGCTTAGCTTGTGGATGATGTTAAAGGCACTCTCAAAAGAAGGAACTTTGGAAATCATTCAAGGTAGAGCATCTGCCCATTTGGCATAAACATTGCATGGTGCCCATAAACTGTAACATTTTCTATCATGCATTTGCTCATATGCCCAGAACTGATCAGGGTGCTAGACTCTAAGTTGAAACCTCAGCTAAAGTTGCAATCCCAGCAATGCCAAGAAGGAAGGCCCTTTGACCGTGGTATCCGTCACATCCCTTAAACCTCACCTTCCATTAGAAATGACTGCTTCTGGATACACTTAATTTGTAGGAAACCAAGAATACTGGAAAGAGATAAGACAGAAGACCAGTCTAGTTTTTAAAAACCAACTCCCCAGAAGTCAGGGGAAATTATCATTTTCTACAAAGTTATCTATGGACTTATCAATGGAATTTTCTCCTTCATCCTGCGGCCCAAGAAACAAACAGCAGCCCCAACCTTGCCTTGGCTCTCCTGTGCAAAAGATACGTTAATCCATCTTAGCTTCCTGCTAAGGAAGGTGGTAATTGGGTTAGTTCTGTGCTTTAGGTTTCCCGCTGACAGATCAGAAAGGAAACCCTCCCATATTTGGGGAGGAAAGTAACGTGTGTGTGTGTGTATGCGTGCGCAAGTATGGAAATGGGCACATGCAGAACAATAACTAAGGTGGAATAAGTGATGCTTTATTCCAGGGCAGCACAATTTAGAGGATGATGATGGTACTTATTTATACCTTTGGCAGCTAGAAACAACTGAGCTGACTGCCCAGATAGCAAGAGCACATCCTCCACAAAGCTGCCAGATTGGTATTGATAAAGCCCAGGTCTGATTGGGCCATTCCCCTACCCAAAAAAGCTGCAGTAGCTCCCAAAGTAGGTGCTCAATAAATGCTTATTTCCTTCTTTGCTTCCTTCTCCCACTCCAGCTAAATTTGTCTAATGATTAATAATAATAATAATAATAATGTTCTTACTATGTGCCAGGCACTGTGCTAAGTGCTTTACAAATACTACATTATTTGATACTCACAATAACCCTGGGAGGCAGGTACTCTTATGATCCCCATTTTACAGATAAGGAAACTGAGGCAGGCAGAGCTTAAATGATTTTCCCAGGGTCACCCTAGATTTGAATTCAGGTTTTCCTGACTCTAGGTTGAGTTGAAGATAACTTTCACGCTGCTTTCCCAGGACAGTTTTCTGAAACTCACCCCAGGTGTAAAAAAAAAATTGCTAGTTATGAATCTGGTATAGAGCTTGTTTATTGATGGGTCGGGGAGGCAGGACTGTGTTACAGAGGAGAAGATGGCATCACAGCCAAGATTTGGATTGTAACCGTAAATGGAGGTGCTGAAGTATTCTCTATTCAGGGAGAGCTGCAGCTGCCCTGGGCCAGTTGTGTTATTCAGACTTGTATTGACAAGTGTGTATTTACTCATCCACTTTAAAGAGTTTTTGTAATCCTTCCCTGGAGCACTGCAGAATTGTGTGAGATTTTCATGCCAGAAAAGACTGTACTATCTAAATGGGAGCTTTAGATAAAGTAGGAGGCAGAGACCTTTCAAGAACTATTATAGTTAAAGGAAAACATTTCCATTTTCCCCTCTTTTTTAGTAAAATTCTTTCAGCCCTCTTTGGGGAGATCTGTTAACTTCTTCACACTCCCAGGCTAACCTGATCATATGTGGATTTGCTGAAGGAGAGCACCCATCTTCAAGTGCATCCCCTAGGTCAGGGGTGGGGAACATGCGGCCTCAAGGCCATATGTGGCCTTCAAGTGTGGCCATTTGACTGAATCAAAACTTCACAGAACAAATCCCCACATGTGGCCCTCTAGGTCCTCAAGTGTAGCCATTTGACTGAATCTAAACTTCACAGAACAAATCCCCATATGTGGCCCTCTAGGTCCTCAAGTGCGGCTATTTGACTGAATCTAAATTTCACAGAACAAATCCCCTTAATAAAAGGATTTGTTCTGTAAAACTTGGACTCAGTCAAAAGGCTCCACCCAAGGACCTAGAAGGTCACATGTGACCTCGAGGGCTGCAGGTTCCCCACTCCTGCCCTGGGTCAATACAAAAACAGTTAGGTGGCATAGCGTACAGGGCAAGTCACTTTTAGCCTTAATTTTATCCTCTGTAAAATGGGTATAATAAGAGCATCCTACCTTCCAGAGCTGTTGTGAGGATCAAATGAGATAATATGTGTACAGCGCTTTGCAAACACTTTGCGATTATCATTACTACAGTTAGCTATTAATGCCTTCAAGGCAGCCAGGTGATGCAATGAATAGAGCTCTGGGCCTGGAGTCAAGAAGACCTCAATTCAAATCCAGCCTCAGATATTTACTAGCTGTGTGACTCTGGGCAAGTCACTTAACCCTGTTTGCCTCAGTTTCCTCATCTGTAAAATGAGTTGGAGAAGGAAATGGCGAAACACTCCAGGATCTTTGCCAAAAAAAAACCAACCCAAATCCCAAATGAGATTATGAAGAATCAGACAAGATTCAACAACCACAAAATTAATGCCTTCGGAGAAAGGCAGAGTGTCAGAGTTGGACAGGGCTTTGGGGGCCATCCATACCTCAGCAAGAGTTCCCTCTACAGCAGAACCAAGCCTTTGCTTGTAGACTGGAGCGATTGGGAACTCACTTTCTCCATTATCCCACTCCACTATGGGACAACTTTCACTTTGAGGAAGTTTCTCCCAACATCAAATCTAAATCTTCCTCTCTGAAACTTCCACCCGTTTCTCCTCATTCTTCCCATTGGAGCCAAGCAGAAGATTCTAATCTCTTTTCCCTGTGAAAACCCTACTTGAATCCATCATCTAATCAACCTACGAGTGTTTAGGGAGCCCTTACTCTGCACCAGGCACTGTGCTAAGCACCCTAGAGACTCAAAGACAAAAATAATTAGACAGTTCCGTTCTTCAAGGAGCAAGGATTGTTCATAATTCTGTCAGATTTCTTATCGATGTCTCATCATCCATTTTTGTTGTTTAGTCATTTTTAGGCTTGTCTGTCTCTTTTTGGCCCCATTTTGGGGTTTTCCTGGCAAAGACACTGAGGTGGTTTGCCATTTCCTTCTCCAGCTCATTTTACAGATGAGGAAACTGAAGCGAACAAGGTGAAGTGACTTGCTTAGGGTCACATAGCTAGTAAGTATCTGAGGTTGGATTTAAACCCAGGTCTTCCTGACTCCAGGCCCAATAGATACATATAGAAATATATATATATAGAGAGAGAGAGAAAGATAGCTATATTGTATATGTATATAGTATATTTACATTTACATTTATAGATAGATATAGAAATATAGAGAGATAGCCATATTGTATTTGTATATAGTATATTTACATTTATATTTATAGATAGATATAGAAATATAGAGAGATAGCTATATTGTATTTGTATATAGTATATTTACAATATAGCTCTATCTATACATCTTACATTCATATATATTTATTTATACACACACCCCTTAGGAAAGGTATAGTACACACACATGTGTGTGTATTTAATACATATATATGTGTGTATTATAATATACATATATGCTATATAGTGTATATAGTATATGCTATATGTCATATGCTATACAGTGTGTATATGCGGCATATATGTATGTTGTGTGTATACGTGTGTGAGGTATATATTTGTGTTATATACATATATGTATGTGTGTGCATTACACCTTTACTACGGAAGAACTATTTTCTAGTAATCCCACGAATAACAACACTGTCTACCCTCAGAGAGATTTAGGTGATGTGGTCTTTACTCAACTGTGCCTGAGGAAGATACTTAAGTAGATTCCTCTTCCTAGTCGTCCTCACACCAACCAACTCTCAGAAAGGACCAGAGACCATGTCTTGGAATCCTTAACCCTTTCAGCTCTAAGCTCCTGCCCTGAGGCCGCCATCGTCTGATTGGTGAGGACCTCCAAGGACCCAATATATCCAGGCTGGCTCCAGCCCAGCTCTGCCACAGCATCCTCAGGCCAGACCTTCAGCCTTTTAGGATTTATCCTCAAACCTGCCTCCTTCCAACCCTTATCCCCTACCACCTTTCTAGTTCTGGAACCATGATTAAATCAATGTTGACATTGCTGCTAGAAAGGCTGTGTCAATCTGCTCCTCTGTTGATTTACTGGTCATCCCTGTGACTTTCCAAATTAAAATATCCCTCCATGACCAAACAACAGTGAAACCCCAGGGCATGTCCATAAGTTCGTGGTCATCTGTTTCTTCATCTATAAAACGGGGAGGTCAGACTGGAAGGCCTCACAATCCTGTAAATGAGAGAACTGAGCCAGTAGATACCTAAGACACCTCGGAAGTGAGTAATAGTAAAAACTCTAACAGAAAACCTGTGTTCCAGTCCCATCTCTGACTGGCTTTATGACCGTGAGCAAGTGACTTCATCTCTCAACGTCTCTGGCGGCTCTCTAAGTTACAGAGAAGGTGTCGACTTGTATTGGTAGAAGGAATTTCCTTATCTAGGAGTTCCCTGTGGCAGTAAAGTCACATTTCCCAACCCTCTGCCATTTCATTACGAGGAGCTTGCCCTAGAAATACCCCGAGTGGTTGGCGGAGTTAGCATATCCTCATTTTACAGAGTAATAATTACAGTTGACATTTATATTATACAGTAAAGGTTACAAAGTACTTTAAATATATTATCTTGTTTATGGTCTCAGAATAGCCTGGAGTGATGTTACTGCTACAGACATTATCCCCATTTTGTGGATTTGCAACCTGAATCTTAGAGAGCTAAAGTGACCTGCCCACAGTCCCACCAATTTAAGAGGAGCAGAAGCATAGCTCAGAGCAGGGAAACCTGCCCAAGTGCACAGAGCACTGGACTTCAAGGAAGGAAGATCTCGGTTCAAATCCCACCTCAGATGCTTACTAGCTCTCAGTCAGTAAACAAGTATTTATCATGCCCTTACTATATGCAAGACTCTGTGTTAAGTGCTGGGACCACAAAGGAAGGCAAAAACATAGACCCCGCCCTCAGCAACTCACACCCACTAACTAGATACTTACAAAACATACATGGGCAGCTAGTTGGCATAATAGTGTACAGAACACAGGTCTTGGAGTCCGGAAGCCTCATATTCTGAGTTTAAATCTGGCCTCAGACACTCACTAGCTGTGTGACCCTGGGCAAGTCACTTAACCCTTTTGCCTCAGTTTCCTCATCTGTAAAACAAGTCGAAGAAGGAAATGGCAAACTACTCCAGTATCTTTGACAAGAAAACCCCAAATGGGGTCACGAATAGTCAGACACAACTGAAAATGACTACACAACAAAATAATCATACGATAGATTGAAGATTGTTATCCAAAGGAAGGTGCTGGCATTAGAGACCCTCAAAAAACCTTCTTGAAGAAGGCGGGGTTTTACCTGAGGCTTGACTCTGTGACCTTTAACCTCAGGGTCTCTGTTTCTCCCTCTATAAAATGGGAGTTAGACTCAGTAGCCTCTAAACTCCTTTCCAGCTCTAAATCTCTGGTCCCGTGACTTGAACTCAGGTCTCAGGCCCCCAGATCCAGGGATATTTCCAGCTGCCTGCCAGAGACTCACCAGACTTTGGGCTTGAAAGAGTTACTAGTCATCTGAGAAGTGAGCAGCTGAGTTCTCACCATCGCCCTCCCAACCCCACCCCCAACTCCCCAACGGAGATCTGTGTTTGACAAAGCTTTGGAGTTACAGACAAAAGCTTCGGTAAGAAGGCAAACGCGAGCACATCAGTAAAGCTGTCAACGTTTTAATGTATGCACCAAGTCTCTGGGAGACACTAGTGAAGCATCAGCTACCCCTGGCAAAGCCGTTTCTCCATTTCCAATTTAGATCGGGAAGACACAAGATACAATGAGAGGCCTATTGAGTGTGACATATGGTATTTTTGCTGATAGCAGATTAGCCTTCACCAGTGCAGGCACAAAATCCAAAGTGCATCCGTGGCTACATCTGTGAGCTGTGTTAGGTGGGCTGTTTGATGCATGTTAAATAATAGGACCATCCGAGCAGTAATAAACTGGTGCATTTGTGTGTCCAGTGGAAAAAAATGTACTTGGAGGTTGGATTTTTATACCCTCTGAGAACAATCGCAATAGAGGCACAGTGATGAGAAGTAGATGGAGCATTGGGGCTTGCATTCGGGAAAATCTGGACTTGAGCAGGGTCCCTTATACTTACTCGCACATTCTAGTGCTTCAGGGATTCAATACAAATTCCTCTGTTTAGGCTTTTTAAAAACACCTCCTCAATTAGGCCCCAACCTCCCTTTTCAGCCTTATTCCCCATTACTCCACTTTGCATATGGTACCTCCAAACTGGATGGTCCTTCTTGGTGCCCATATATGAAATGCCATTTTCCATTGCTTGTACATTTGCACATGTTCCCAATGTCTGAAATTCTTCTCCTCTTCATCTCTGATTCCCTTCAAGGCTCAGTTCAGGTGCCACTGTTTATATATAAGGCCTTTTCTGATCACCCCCAGACTTTAGGGCTTCCCTTCGAAAATGCACCTTGGACTTACCATATGTATATATGTATGTATGTGTGTACATATATGTGTGTGCATATATACACATACAATAAAACCAATGTGATGTATATACCTATACATACACATATATACCTATAGCTATCTACCTAGATACCTATCTTTCCCAGATGTATATACACATATATGTATATTTGCTATAAAACTTCTTTTATCTATCCAGATATCTATTTAGATTTCTACCTTTCATATGCACATACATAAATTTGCTATAAACCTACATTATCTATCTAGGTATATCTAGACGGATAGATAGATAGACAGACAGATAGATGTAGATATGCAGCAAATATACACATATGGGTTTATGTGTGGAAACAACGTATATGTATGTATTCTTGGAGGTTTTTGTTGTAGGCTCTATGACTTTGTTGACTTCTTCTGACTGTATGTTTTGGTCTTCTTTGTCACCAAAAAAGGATTCCAGAGCCTGAGACTGAATCTGGGTGTGTTTTTGCCGCCTGGCCATGTTCCC
>CM053622.1:40136791-40209949 GCA_028646595.1 Phalanger gymnotis | reverse complement strand
GTTCTAAAGCTGCACCACCTCTGCTGCCCCAGGGGCAGTGGCCGAACCACCAACTCAGTCCCCGCAGCTTTTCCCACTAACCTTCTCTGTTGTCTTTGCTGTTTGTGGGTTGAGAGGTGTGGTGCAGCTCACTGATTCAGGGCGCTAGGGCACTCTGCCCGGCTCCGGGTCTAGTCGGTCCGTGCCGCCCACGCTGGGCTCTGCTCCTCTCAGCTCCACTCCCCTCAGTTCCCAGCTCCGTGCAGGATAGATCTTGCCCAGAGACCATCCAGGCTATCCTGGGCTGGAGCCCTGCTTCCCTCTGCCACTTTGTGGGTTCTGCGGTTCTAGAATCGGTTCAGAGCCATTTTTATAAGTTTTTGGAGGGACTTGGTGGGGAGCTCAAGCTAGTCCCTGCTTTCCAGCCACCATCTTGGCTCCGCCCCCCATATGTATGTATTTTATGGCACATGTATGTACATTGTTTTCCCAGCTAGATTGTAAGCTTCTTGAGGGCAGAAACTGTTTTCCTTTTGTCTGAATCCCCAGAGCTAGAACAGGGCTGGCACTATTTTTTAAGTTCATTTATTTACTTTTAGTTTACAACATTCATTTTTATAAGATTTCACATTCTAAATTTAGTGCTGGCACTTTAGACACTAATAAATGTTTGTTGATTAGTTGAGTGCCAGCTGGACAAGTCACCCTCTATATGCCTTCCTTATCCACTAAGTTATCGAGAGGCTGTGATCCCGACTAGTGTTTGGAGTTTCTATAGTTGGTGCCCCATCTCATGCCCACTCCCATCTCTTACCGCCCCTCCAGCCCCAAGGTTGAGGAAATCACCGATGGCCTTCAAGTATTTGTATTGGAAATTATCTGCTATTTATGTCTGCTATTTATGTATAGAGACCATAATAGGAGATTAATGGTAGATTTGTCAGCCAATCAATCAGATCTTCCTAATGTACTGAACTCTGGGAGAGGAGACATCAATTGCAAAATAACTCCCACTTCTGTATCACTTTTTGGTGTTACCTCAAAATAACTCTCGGAGGTACAGAGTGTACATTATTGCCCATATTACAGATGAGAATACTGACGCCCAGAAAGATGAAGTAACTTGTGCCACACTACCCAGCTAGTGGTGGAAAGAGCCTAAGCATAGGAGGTACCTGGGTTTAAGTGCCTTCAATGTTACTTATGAGATGTGTGACCTTGGGCAAATCACTTACCTTTTCTAGATGTTCTAGGTTCTTTCTAGGTTCCCTCATCTGTAAAATGAAAAAAAAAAGATTGTACTAGAAGACCAGTTCTATCTCTATGACTCTGAGTCTTTTGACCCTAAAAAAATCCATTAAACGGTCAGTAAATGCCAAAGTAGGGATGGCCATGGGAGCTAGTGTACTCGCTCACCTCTTTAGATGTCTTTGAGCCAAGAGGGGAGGACCAGTTTTATTAAGTATTTTGTAGTGGGGGAGGGAACAGGCTGGACTAGGAGGCCACTGAAGACTCTCAGCCCTAGATTTAGGTAATTCTGCCTAATTCTGTGATTCAAATCCACAAAATCCATCAAACCTTCTGACTTCAGGCCTAACCTTTGCCTTCACTGCGCTAATATCCATGGGAAAAGCAGTTAGAAAGAGATTCTGGATCATGTATAGTATATTACAATTGCCCTTCAGGGTAGGGTCCTAAAGTAATCAGTGCAAGCTTCCTGGAGGAGGCAGCCCTCGGACTGAGCCTGGATGAATAGTTAGAATTTGAAGAGAGGGGGCACTTGGGCTGCACTTGACCCTAAGCTATAGCTTGGAGTTGAAGGTGCTTTTTGTGTTCTCCGAAGCAGTCAGGAGCTCAGAGGGTCTGAGAACAGAAGAGTATAGGTCAGTCAATATGCATGGATTAAGCTCCTACTATGTGCCCAGCACTAGTGGTACAAAGATAGGCAATAGACAGTTCCTGTTCTCAAGGAGCTCGCAGTCTGGTGGAGGTGACAACTTGCAAACAACTATTATAAACAAGCTACGTATGAGATAAATTGGAAATGATCAACAGAGGGAAAACACCAGAGTTAAGAGGAATCAGAAAAGGCTTTCTGTATAAGGTTGGATTTTAACTGGAACTTGAAGGAAGCCATGGAAGCCAGGGGGCAGAGATGAGGAGTGAGAGCATTCCAGATATAAGGGATGGTCAGTGATGCTACACTGGAGCCAAGATGGGAGAAGTAGTGAGTGTTTGAATACCAGAGTAAGGAATTTTCCCTTAAAATGTAACGAAATGGAGGGTGTCACTGAAGGTGGATAGGATCATAGATGAAGAGCTGGAAAGGACCTTAGAGGCCACTGAATCACCCACTTTGGTTTTACAGATGGGAAAATTTCATCTTTCGAAGAGGTCTTTCCTTGTTACATATATACATATACACACATACCCCCTAATGCCTTCTCCTCTCAGACTGTCTTCCATCTACTCCGCATAGATCATGAATGTACCTAGTTACATATAATATATAGCTAGTAGACTTAACTGATTATTTACTTTTCTCCCCCATTAAAGTGCAAGCTACTTGAAGATAAATATTTTTGCCTTTCTCTGTATCCCCAGCCCTTAACACAGTGCTTGGCACATAACTAGAGCTTAATAAATGCCTGTTGACTTGACCAGGCTGTGTGGGACAACAAGATAGACAAGGCAGAAGGGACCAGGGTGCTCAAACTCTCTTGCTTCCATTGCTTCCTGCACAAATCTCTTAAACTGCTGCCACGGGCAAGCCAAGGAGTTGGTAGAACCTGAAGTTCACATATGGGGCCAATATCTTTCGAGTTTGACCTTGGATCTTTGGAACAACTGTGTACTCCAGAGTCAGTGATGAGGCTCACAGAGGGTCACTAGAGAAGTCGCTAGACCATGCTTGACAAGATGATGTCATGGAGAAAGGGGACGACGAGAATGTGGTTTTTACTAGAGGCAGCTAAAGTAAAGCAATGGACTTTGAGTTCAAATCCAACCTCAGACAATTAAGTTACAGAGACGCAGTGATTCTTCCTGGTGATGACCAGCTCTGGAACCCTGGGCAGGGCAATTAATCCCACCTGCCTCAATTTCCTCATCTGTAAAGTGAAGAAAATAATAGCACCTACCTCCCAGCATTATTGTGAGGACCAAATGAGATAATATTTATAAAGTACTTTGTAGACATTAAAGCAGGCAAATTATGTGGCACAGGCCCCAGAGTCAAGAGGACCTGAGTTCAAATCCAACCTCAGACACTTACTAGCTGGGTGACCCTGGGCAAGTCATTTAAACTCTGTTTGCCTCAGTTTCTTCATCTGTAAATAAGCTGGAGAAGGAAATGGCAAAGGACCCCAGGATCTCTTCCAAGAAAACCCCAAATGGGGTCACAAAGAGTCGGACATGATTGAAATGAATGAATAGCAAAAAAAAGAAAAAAAAGTAAATCATTCTGTAAATGAACTCTTATTCTTATTTCATGTAAGATTTTAGTGAACAAGTTTTCCAAGCCTCTACAGATGCCAGCTTCCTTCCCTGAGTATCCCCCTCCCCCCAACAAAGTCCTTTGCTATTGTCCTGCCTTTGTGTGCTTGTAGCCCTAGTAGAAAGTGATTTTCTGAAAAGAAAAGGGTAGGACAGAGTCCCTAGGCCAGGAGGCAGTGGTCACAGGGTCATAGATCTGAAGCTGGAAGAGGCCGCACAGCACATTTAGCCCAACCACCTCGTTTTACAGATGAAAAGGGAAATGACTTGCCCAAGTCATGCAGAAAGTAATCATCATAGGTACAATTTGAACCCAGAGCCTCTGACTCCAGAGCCATCAAGCATTCTTTCTATGACCCTGTACCAATGAGGTTTAGCTTCTGTTTATAAAAATCAGACTTTTCTTTTTGTTTGTTTCCTCTTTATTGTTATTTATTTCCTTTTAATAGATTCACGAACTACTGCATATTGTCATGAGGATGCATGTCTCCATTTGGTTGCTGGCCTCCACCATGAGGCAGCCAGACCAATAAGGACAAATGGACTGGAAGGAATAAAAGCTCTCCTAGAGAAAGGCAGTCAGGCAAGACTGTGGTGGCCCCACTCGAGTGCCATTTTGTTCTATCCAAGGCTCTCCACCATCGGGCACCAGCCTCATTTCCTAGACTTCTATTAACACAAATTCTGTCTCGAAAGTATTTATTAGCCAACTACTGTGTGCCAGGAGTTGTGATAGACATTGGAAAAACAAAAACAAAAAAAGGTAAATAGTCCCTGCACTCAGGGAGCTTCCATTCCACCATGGGGCAAGGGGACAGCATCTACACAGGAAAATACATAGAAGACACATGCAAAGTAATTTCAGGAGAGAAGTCATAACAACTGGGGGAAAACCAAGGAAGTCTTCACGGAAGAGGTTGCCTCTGAGCTGAATTGAAAAAGGAATACCCACTCCAGATGACTTTGTATATCATTTGTAGAAAGACCCGATAGGGCAAGAAGTTTGCTCTGAAGCCAGAGGCAAGACCCAAGTGTCAATCTTACCTTGGATACTTATTACCTGAGTGGCCTTAGACAGATCATCCAACTTCCTTTTTCTCCCATCTTTAATATGAAGGATGGGGTTGGACCAGGTAGTCTGTGGTGTCCCATCTAGCTCTAAATATGTGAGCCTATCTGTTGCATTTGCTTTTTTACGTGGGTCTTGTTTCTCCCCCTCCACCCACCCAAGTAGAATGTAAGAACATAGATATAGATGTAGATACATTATTTGTCTCTGCCTCTCCAGTCAGTCAGTAAGCATCTTTTGAACACTATGTGCCAGGCACTGTGCTAAGTGTTGGGGATATAAAGAGAGGCAAAAATCACAGTCCCTGCCTTCAAGCACATCATGGTTTAATGGAAGAGATAATATGCAAAAAAAGGTGCCTATAAGATATCTCTAGGCTGGCCAGCACTTGGCACATAATAGGCACCTAATAAATGATTGTTGAATTGACCTGATCCAAGCATGGGAAAAGGCTATTGTTGCTTCATGAAAATATCTGATTTTTTTCATGATTCCAAGTTGTTTACCTTCTCCTTAGAAACCGGTCTCTATTTTGACTTGCTTTAGAACTCTAGTTGTTTATGTCAGGCAGAAAAATCCAAATTCTCCCTTTTCTCCAGGACTTGATAAGTCACCTAACCAAGCATGGCTTTCCCTTAGCTCATGATCTATCAACAGACTGCTTTCCCTGCTGCCAGGAGAGAGAGAAGCAAAGAAGTTACCCATATTAACAAAGAAGGAAACAATGAAAAGATGATATTACCCAGAAATGAGGCTTTCTCCCCAGGGCTCATGTCTCTGAGCCTGCCTCTCAATGCAGAGGATGGGGTAGTTTGACAGGATTTGGCCCAAAGAGGGGTAGACTCAATCACTCAAAACCAGACTGCCTCAGACAAGGAAATTTGCACTAATGAATCGACATCCTCCCCCCGCTTCTTCACCGCAGCCCCACCCGGCTTGTTCCTTAGTAGGACACCCTGACTGTCAGAGCTCCTCGTCTCTCGTCCCTGTTGCTTAAGAGGACAATGAACAGCCTGGTCTGCGCATGTCTCTGCTTTCCTTGTCCTTCTCTAACATTAACTGTTGGAACGTGGTAGCCTCGACAATTTACTGCACCTGTCAAGGCTAATTTATTCATGCAATGGGCAAGATCAATGCCCTGGCAAACCCTGACATGTGCTCATATTTTAAAGTCCTGTTTGACCTTGAACTGCTGCTGAGGGAGTTGGAGGTTCCTGCATGGGCACAGCTGAGCTGGCACACAAGCACCTTTGGGCTACAGAGGCATCAAGTGCAGGGAACCAACAGTCAGGCTCCAAGGCTGGTGCAGCCAGATCCTGTGAAGTATAGGGGCCGTGGCACTGAGGGCCGGAGGGGCCTCTGGAGATGATCCCACCCCCCAGCTCTGTACAGGAAGAAATTAAGGCCAAGGGGAAGAAAGAGTTTGCCCCAAGGACAAACAGATAGTATATGGCAGAGTCTGCATTTGAACTCAGGACCTCTGAGTTCTTCAACTATGCTATGCAATATTTGGCAGAGGAACAGGGGGGGAAAGCACACCCTTAGACATAATTGGTGATTACAACAGGCCAGGGAACATAGAACCTACTATCTGAACTCTTAAAGAGAACCATTTTGTTCCTCTGGCATTGGTTCCTCTTTCTGTGTGTGTATGTGTGTGTGTGTGTGTGTGTGTGTGTGTGTGTGTGTGTGTGTGTGTTTCTGTCTCTGCCTCTCCTCTTTCTCTCTTTCTCTCCTCCTTTCCTTCTTCCCTCCTTCCTTCCTCCCTCCCTCTCCCTCCCTCTCTCTCTTCTGTCTCTTTCTCTCTTCTCTCTCTCTCTCCCTCTCCCTCCCTTCCTTTCTTCTTTTCTCTCTCTCTCTCTCCTTTCCCCATCTCTTCCCTCCTTCCTGCTTTCCTTTCTCCCTCCTTTCTCTCTATTTCCTTTCTCTCTCTCTCTCTCTCTCTCTCTCTCTCTCTCTCTCTCTCTCTCTCTCTCTCTCTCTCTCTCTCTCTTCTCTCTCTCTCCCTCTCTGTCTCCCTCTCCCTCTCCCTCCCCCATTCCTTCCTTCCTCCCCGGCCTAGCCCGTCATACCTGGAGTTCTCTCCCTTCTCACCTTCCCCTCCCCAGCTCCTATCAATATTCAGCTCAGGTACCATGTCCTACATGAAGTCTTTCCAGTTCTCCCTAATTATAAGTGTCACCCTCTTCAAGAAGTTAATTTGCATTTTATTTATCCATTTTAGATTTTTTACTTACTCCAAATTTACTTTACTTACTGTGCATATATTGTTTTTCTTCTAACAGAAGTTCTTAACCTTTGCTGTGTTGTGGCTCCCTCTGGCAATGTCTGGTGAAGCCCCTTCTCAGAATGTTTTTAAATGCATAAAATAAAAAACACAGGATTACAAAGAAAACCAATTATACTGAAATATAGTTATCAAAACATTTTTAAAAAGCAAGTCCACCTCCCCTAGGTTAAGAACTCCTGCCTAGCAGAATGTAAGCTCCTTGAGGGAGGAACTGTTAAGTTTTGTCTGTTCCCCCACCACTTAGGTGACTAGCATGTAATAAGTAGATGGATTAACACCTGCCTGGTGAAATTAAAGTGAATTGAATTTTCAGGAGTCTCAGTTCTTTCACATAATCTCTGCTTGACTTTATCTCAAGGCCTTTTGCCACACTGCTTGGCCTCCTGACACTCACTAAATTATTGATGTCCTTCCTAAAAATGTGGCACCTGAAATTGAACACAGTAATCCAGACAGCAGGGCAGCTAGGGGGTGCCATAGTGCACAGAGCGCTGGGCCTAGAGTCAGGAAGACTCACTCATCTTCCTGAGTTCAAGTCTGGTCTCAGATACTTACTAGCTGGGTGACCCTGGGCAAGTCACTTCACCCTGTTTGCCTCAGTTTCCTCATATGCAAAGTGAGATGGAGAAAGAAATGGCAAATCACTCCAGTATCTTTCATGGAGGATTGGACAGGACTGAAAAAAGAGCTGAACATTCACCTTTACTCCAATTTTTTCTTTAAGAACAACATGGAGAGATCTGATCAAGTGTTTTGCATAAATCTAGATAAAACTCTATTGGGGGCATTTGCCGGGCTGCTCATCAGCTGAACTTGAAACAAAAGAGAGCAGGAGATGGTACTCAAATAAGGTTCCTGGGGAACTGTTTTATTAAATCGAATCCTCCATGCTGGAACATAAATCAGGAAGCAGAGCCTGCCTGCTCATGCTATCTCTACACCAGTAGTCAAAGTTTTCCTGCCAGAAATTCCTTCCGGCCCAGTGGAAGGCTTGGGCTTTCTAAGAGATCACAGGTCTCCAAGAGCTGAAGAAAGGGAGAGTAACTGGCCAAGAGTTTGTCAGTTCCTCAATTCAACAAGTGTGTATTAAGTACTTACTGTGTGCCAAGCACTATACTAGGTATTGAGGATGCAAGGACAAAGAAAAACTCATTAAAATCCTGCCTCAGACACTTACTGGCTGTGTGGCTCTGGGCAAGTCACTTTAGCTTCAGTCTGCCTCAGTTTCCTCATCTGTAAAATGGGCATTATGATTGCACCTATACCTCCTAGGGCTGTTGTGAGCATCAGTATATGTCAAGCACCTTGCAAGCCTTCTTTGCTAGCTGTCATTAGCTACTGCTGCCCTCAGAGAGTTTACTTTCTTATATTAGGCAGCGAGGTGGCACAGGGGATAGTTAGTCAGTTATTAAGTGCCTATGATGAGTCAGATACTATGTTAAGGGCTGCGAATACCAAAAATGGCAAAAGACAATCTCATGGAGCCAACAGTCTAATGGGGACAGAGTGCTAGTCCTGGAGTCAGAAAGCCCTGAGTTCAAATCCAGCCTCAGACATTTACTAGCTGTGTGACCCTGGGCAACTCATTAATCTCTGCCTCAGTTTCCTCATCTGTAAAAGAAATGGCACAGGAAGGTATTGCAATTCAACATAGGTCACATGGGTATCATTATGTAAAACCCTTTCACAATACTTGTGTTGTGAAAGACTAACTATATTTTTCTCCTTCCTATCCTGTCCCCCTTTATTCAATTTTCTCCCTTGACTCTGTCCCTTTTCGAAAGTATTTGCTTTTGATTACCTCCTCCCCCTATCTGCCCTCCCTTCTGTCATCCCCCATTTTTTATCTCCTTCCTCCTTCTTTCCTATGGGGTAAGATACCCAATTGAGTATTTATGTTATTCCCTCCTCAGGTCAAATCTGATGAGAGCAAGATTCACTCTTTCCCCCTCACCTGCCCCCTCTTCCCTTCCAATGAACTGCTTTTTCTTGCCACTTTTATGTGAGATAATTTACCCTATTCTATCTCTCCCATTCTCCCTCTCTCAATATATTCCTCTCTCATCCTTTAATTTGATTTTATTTTTTAGGTATCATCCCTTCATATTCAACTTACCCTGTGCCCTCTGCCTATATATAGAGTATATATAGTATAGTATATATATATATATATATATATATATATATATATGTATGTGTGTATGTATGTATGTATGTATGTATGTATGTATATGTATATTCCCTTCAGCTACCCTAATACTGAGGTCTCAGGAATTATACACATCATCTTTCCTTGTAGGAATGTAAAAAAAAACAGTTCAACTTTAGTAAGTCTCTTATGCTTTCTCTTTCTTGTTTACCTTTTCATGCTTCTCTTGATTCTTGTGTTTGAAAGTCAAATTTTCTATTCAGCTCTGGTCTTCTCACTGAGAAAGCTTGAAAGCCCTCTATTTTATTGAAAATCCATATTTTGCCTTGGAGCATGACACTCAGTTTTGCTGGGTAGGTGATTCTTGGTTTTAATCCTAGATCCATTGACCTCGGGAATATCATATTCCAAGCCCTTTGATCCCTTAATGCAAAAGTTGCTAGATCCTATGTTATCCTGATTGTTTTTCCACAATACTCAAATTGTTTCTTTCTGGCTACTTGCAGTATTTTCTCCTTGATCTGGGAGCTCTGGAATTTGGCAACAATAATCCTAAGAATCTTCTTTTGGAGATGTTTTTCAGGAGTCAATCGGGGGATTCTTTTTTTTTCTATTTTCTATTTTCTATTTTACCCTCTAGCTCTAGAATATCAGGGCAGTGCTCCTGGATAATTTCTTGAAAGATGATATCTAGGCTCTTTTTTTTATCATGGCTTTCAGGTAGTCCAATAATTTTTAAATGATCTCTCCTGGATCTATTCTCCAGGTCAGTGGTTTTTCCAGTGAGATATTTCACATTGTCTTCCATTTTTTCATTCCTTTGGTTCTGTTTGATAATATCTTGATTTCTCATCAAGTCACTAGCTTCCACTTGCTCCAATCTAATTTTTAAGGTAGTATTTTCTTCAGTGGTCTTTTGGACCTCCTTTTCCATTTGGCTCATTCTGCCTTTCAAGGCATTCTTCTCCTCATTGGCTTTTTGGAGCTCTTTTGCCATTTGAGTTAGTTTATTTTTAAGGTGTTATTTTCTTCATTATTTTTGGGTCTCCTTTAGCAAGTTATTGACTTGTTTTTCATGGTTTTCTTGCATCACTCTCACTTCTCTTCCCAATTTTTCCTTCTCTTATTTGCTTTTCCAAATCTTTTTTGAGCTCTTCCATGGCCTGAGACAAGTTCATATTTTTCTTGGAGGCTTTTGATGTAGGCTCCTTGACTTTATCGACTTCTTCTGGCTGTATGTTTTGGTCTTCTTTGTCACCAAAGAAAGATTCTAGAGTCTGAGTCTGAATCTGAGAACATTTTTGCTGCCTGTTCATGTTCCCAGCCAACTACTTGACCCTTGAGTTTTTCATCAGGGTATGACTGCTTGTAGAGTGTAGAGTGCTTTTTCCCTAGCTTGAGGTGCTGGGCTGTTGTTTTCAGAGCTCTTTCTACACAGCAAGGTCTGCCACACCAGCACTCTTCCTCCCCCAAGAACCACCAACCTGGACCACCACTCAGATCTGAGCTGCTTCTGCACTCCTGCTCTAATCTGCCACTTAATTCCTCCCACCAGGTGGGCCTGGGGTCCAGAAGCAACTGCAGCTGTAGTTCTGTAGCTGCACCACCTCCACTACCCCCAGGGCAGTAGTCTAACCATGAACTCCTTTCACTCTGTCCCCACAGTTTTTTCCCCACTAACGTTCTCTGTTGTCTTTGGTGTTTGTGGGTTGAGAAGTCTGGTAACTGCCACAGCTCACTGATTCAGGGTGCTAGGACCTGTTCCACCTGGCTCCTGGGTCTGGTTGGTCCGGGCACAGCCCATGCTGGGCTCTGCTCCACTCTGTTCCCAGCATGATATGATAGACCTTACCCAGCGACCATCCAGGTTGTCCTGGGCTCGATCCCTGCTTCCCTCTGCTATTCTGTGCGTTCTGCAGTTATAGAATTTGTTCAGAGCCATTTTTATGGGTGTTTGGAGGTTCCTGGGGGAGAGCCTTAGGCAAGTCCCTGCTTTCCAGCCACCATCTTGGCTCTGCCCCACAGGAAGGCATTCTTATAATGATAGCTATCAATATGTTCTTTTGAGGGTAAGTAAGCAACATGTATGCAGATAAAAGAATAAGAAAATAAAGAAAATACAAAGTGTGGTTTGGGGGGGGGCTGGGAAGATGACTAACACCTGAGGGGATCAAGTGATCCCTCTGGAATGAGGCAGTGCTTGAGCTTAGCCTTGAAGGGAGAGAGGGGTACAAAGGGGTGAAGAGGCATGAGGCTGGAGAGCATTCCAGGCATGGGAAGTGGAGGGGGAAGTTGGCAGCCTGTGCAAGAGCAACGGAATGAGAGAATGAAGGAAAAGCTGCAAGTGGAACAGCTTGTGTGAAATGTAGAGTGAGAAGGAGTGATGTGTCCTCAGCCTGAAAATGAAAGCTGGAGCCCGATCGTGAGGGACTTTAAATGCTAGAGAAGTTTGTATTTGATCCTAGGGGCAATAAGGAGCCTTAAAATCTTCTTGAGTAGGAGAGTGACCTAATCAATAAACATTTATGAAGTGCCTACTATGCGCCAATCAATGACCATTTATTAAGCTCCTACTATGTGCCAATCCATGACCATTTATTAAGCTCCTAGTATGTGCCAATCAATAAACACTTATTAAGTTCCTGCTATGTGCCAGTTCCAGGATGAACTGGAGAGGGGAGAGATGGGGAAGAAGGGAAACTAATTAGGAAATTTCAGTAACACAGGCAAGAGGTGAGTGGAATGGATGTGAGAGGTGTAGAATTGACCAGATTCAGCAACTACGGATGGCAAAGGAGAGGGACAGGGATTATTTCACCAGGAATTCCAAAGCTCCCTGAGCAGTAGTTAGTGCCTAGCACAAATGGCAAATCTTATGCCAGCCAAAACACTCTGCCTCAGGTGGAGTTTTCACCCAATACCTTTGCTCTTTTGTAGCTGAACACAAAGTCAGCTCAGGGGGTTGATTTAATGGGGACTCCTCTCTTCTCCAGTGGCTCCATTTCAATGACTTCGGAAGGTAGAGAGGGTATCTTTGAAAACTAAACTCCAAAGACAGCCCCCCTGACTGCTGTCAAAAGGGGTGTTTTTCTCCAATCCATGATGCCTGGGGTCTCGCCATCTGGTCTCCAGAAGCAGCTGCAAAAGCTACTGATTACTTCATTAAAGCCTTATTGTTCATTGCTTTTCCAGCACCTGATGAAGAGGCTTTGAAAACCCAGGGATGCCAGAATGCCCTGTTGGAAATGAATTCTGCATAGACTGCTCTTAAAATGAAAATTTGGAGTAATAGCAATAGCAACAATAACAATTTCCAACTTTTACAAGGTATTTTACACATATCTCATTTGATCCTTGTAAAAGCCCTAGCGAGGTGTAGACTATTATTATACCAATTTTACAAATGAGTAAACTGAGCTGCACTGAGTTCAAGTGACATGCCTACCCAGTAAGTCTCAGAGACAGAATTCAAACCCAGGTCTTCCTGCCTCCAAACCCAATGCTCTAGCCACTGCATAAGGGTCCTGGACTCTTCCATGTCCCCTCATGCCCCATCACCCCATTCCATCTATTCTTTCATCAAATGTTTCTCAAATCTCTCTGTTTTTTCCATTCCTATTCTTAAATCCCCTCTCTTGCAGGTGGCTTTTCCCCATCCCCTCCTCTGCTAGTACCTTCTTCTCTGAGATTACCTTCCATCTACTCCCCATATATCTTGTATGTATCGATCTATGGACTTCCCTATTCAGATGTAAGATCCTGGAGGGCAGGGACTGTTTTTGCCTTTCTGTGTATTCTCAGTGCTTAAAGCAGTGTCAGTCACATAGTATGCACTTAAAAAATGTTTGGTGACTGGCCGAGTCACCAGCATAATCATAGAGCCACAGAATCTCAGAGTTAGATGAACTTCAGGTAGTCCAATACCTACCTGTCCAAGACTATGTCCTAGACCTATAGAGGAGAGCCTTTATACTCTTGTGGTGACTTAATTAACACCCATGAATTTAATTATCATCTCTCTGCTGATGACTTCCAAGTCAAGCAGCTGAAACTGGAGTCAGTAAGATAGGAGTTCAAATCTGGCCTCAGATAGCTGCATGACCCTGGACAAGTCACTAAACCTCTGCCTCAGTTTCCTCATTTGTAAAACAAGGATAAGATTATAGCACCTACCTTCCAAGGTTGTGAGTATGAGATAATGTTCAGGAAATATTCTGCAAACATCAAAGCCATTATTATTATTAATATTTGCATTTCCAGCCCTCGTCTCTTGCCTCAGAGCCAGTTGTGCTTAACCAACTGCTTCTTGAATGTTTTGAAGTGGGTATTTGAAATGGCATGTCCAAAATAGAACTCATTATCTCTCCCCCAAACCCACCCGTCCTCCAAACTTCCCTATTTCTGTTGAAGACCCCATCACCCTTCCAGTCACCTGGTTTTTAAGACCTCGGAGCCATCCTTGGTTCCTCAGTCTCCCTTAATGCTTTCATCCAGTCAGTTGCCAAGCCTTCCTGATGCTAGGTCTGAATCCCCTCTCCCTTCTGTCCCTTTCTCTCTCCTTCCAGAGCCACCACCCTAGTGCAAGCTCTTCCCACCTCTCTCCAAGTCCATTGCAATAGATTCCTGATTGAATTCCCTGTCTCCAGTCTCCCCAGTCTCTAATCTGTCTTCCACACAGCTCCCAAGGTGATTTTCTAAAGTACAGAGTGACCTTGACACTCCCCTTACTCATTCAACTCCACTACCTTCCTATGAGCTCCAAGGTCAAATACAAACTCCTCTGGTTCTTGGAGGCTCTTCAAGATCCGGTCCCAACCCATCATAACTTTGCACACTCAGTCCTTCATGCCTGGAACCTATCTCCTCCTCCCCTACTCCTTTGGGAATCTCTGATTTCCTTCCAGTTTCAACTCACCTATCAGCTACACCATAACATTTGCAAAGCACTTTACAAATACCTCCTTTGCTCCTTACAACAGCCCTACAACGTAAATGCTGGTATCATTCCCTTTTTTACAGATGAGGGAACTGAGACAGAGGGAGATTAAGTGACTTGCCTAGGGTCACACAGCTAGTAAATATTTGAGGTAGGATTTGAACCTAGTACCATCCTCACTAGGGCAGGGTGCCTTCTGACTGAGGGAAAGGAAAAAATAATGTCCTGGCTGAATTCCTCCATCTGCCAAAGAAGCAGAAAAAGAGCTGTTATATCACAGGCTCAGTAGGGTTTTCTATATAACTCAGCCTCCAAATTAAGGGCACCTCAATGCGCTTCTGGTCGGTCAGTATTACTCTACAGACCAGGCCCTACTGTAAAGCTAGGCACTCTTGGGAACCACGCAGAGAAGCTGTCCCTGGTATTCAACGGAAACAAAGGATGCTTTGGTAAATATTTTATTTATCCTAATCTTAGAAACCAGCAACAAAAGCAAACATGCAAATAGGCAAACAAAAATAAAAAAAAAGTTATCGCACCTGAAATTGGCAGTGACCTCATCTTGCGGTTTACAAAAATAGAAGAATATTCACTTAAACAGGGTACCAACGACAAAGCCAGTTAACAAGAATTTATTAAGACCCTACTATGAGCCAAGCACTGTTTTAAGAGCTAGGAAGACAAAGAAAAGCAAAACACGCACATTCATACGAGCATCTTGGTGGTTTTCATGTCTTCCTCTGAACTCATTTTTGTGGTTTCCAATCCCACCTCTGACACTTAATTAGCTGTGTGACTTTGGGCAAATTATTTAACATCTCTAAGCCTCAGTTTTTCTCATCTGAAAAATGGGAAACATAATACCTGTCCAAACTAGTTCACAAGGTTGTTGAGAGGATCCAGTGATTGGGGAAGCATTTAAGAGTTATAAATGTCAGTTATTATTATTCACTCTACATCACTTCATGGAAGTCTTCACATATTTCTATGACTTCTTCCTTTCCATCATGTCTCAGTAACTTTTGTTTTTCCACAAAAAGATTGAGCTTAACTAACCTCTCCCTTCATTTCGAAGGTAGGACTGAGGTCATTATATGTACATTGCAATATCTCGGGTACCAGATAGTCATAGCAAATCACATATCCATAAGCTTGTAAAACTGAGGCTCTGAAATATAGTGTGATTTTTTCCATGGTCACATAAAAAACAAATGCCTGAAGCAGTTTTTGAACTCAGCATCTGGGTAGCACAGTGCTTAGAGTTCTGGGCCTGGAGTCAAGAAGACCTGAGTTCAAATCTGTCTTCAGACATGTACTAGCTATGTGACCCTGGGCAAGTCACTTCATTCTGCTTGCCTCAGTTTCCTCATCTGTGAAATGATCTGGAGAAGGAAATGACAAACAATTCCAGTATCTTTGCCAAGAAAACTCCAAATGGGGTCACAAAGAGTTGGAAATGACTGGAAACAAGTAAACAACAACAAAAGTATTGACGTCAAGTCAAATACTCTTTCTTGGGGGCTATATTGTCTCTCCTCGTGGGCATCAAACTCCTACAATATGTGGAATCAGTCATGTGGTGCTGGAACCTAGAATGTCAAAGAAGGAAAGGGCTTTAGCAATCACCAAATTCACCCCCATTCCAGGATCACAGAATCTGTGAGGTAGAAGAGCCCTTGGGAATTGTGGGATTGCATCAGATTGGACTGGATTGGATTGGACTGGACTGGACTGGATTGGATTGGATTGGACTGGACTGGACTGGAATGGATTGGATTGGATTGGACTGGATTGGATTGGATTGGATTGGACTGGACTGGATTGGATTGGATTGGATTGGACTGGACTGGACTGGACTGGACTGGATTGGACTGGACTGGACTGGACTGGATTGGATTGGATTGGATTGGATTGGATTGGTGCTATCCAATTTATCAGTGTCATTTCTAAAATACAACGCCCAGTCCTGAAAGTCAGTTCTCTAGATGTGGTCAGACCAGGACAGAATACTGTGGGACTATCCCCTTCCTGGTCCGAAGTGCTTTTCTTATGCAGAGTTGAGAAACCCAGAGCTGGCAGAACTGTGATAGTTCAGATCTTCTTGAGAATTTATTTTCTAAAATCTACCTTAGGACAAGGTTTAGATTTAACCTGAAAAGAAAAAAAAAGCCCAAGACCTAAGAATTGATCTGTTTGTATTTTGGCTCTTTCTCATCTTTTCCCCAAGGCCACCTATGTCCCTTTCACTGGCTTTCATCTTTCTTAATATCTTGTATCTGTCCCTGTTTTCTCCTCCTTTTACTCATCCTCCCAGCTTCCCTTTTATTGGCTTCCTCTGTTCTGTTTTCGTTCTGGACATCTTGAGGACTGCTGTGTTTATCAAACTTGATGAGAGGAGGAAATAAAAGCATTTTGAAGCCTTTTCCCAAATAATCAAATTTCTTTGGTCTGTCTTTGAAAACTCCCAGTCACAGAACTTGAAAGCTGAAGGGACCTCATCAGCCATTGGGTTAAACTCAAACAAAAAGAATTCCCCACTGTTATATACCCTACAAGGGGTAATCCTGCCTCTTGCTTGAAGACCCTACCGGGAGAGGGATTTCAGCACCGCTCCAGACAGCCTGTTCTGCCTAGGCACAGCTTTCATGGTCTGGTAGTTTTGCCTATATTATCAAGCTTCCTTGAGATCTGAGTCTATTGTTCCCAGAACTAATCACTCTTCCACTTGCCAGCCCTTCAAATACAGACATCATGTCACCCAAGTCTTTTTTTCTTTAGGCTAAACACTCCCAGTTATTTGATTCATCCTCATATCTCATGGATGCGAGGAACTTTGCCATGCTAGTTACCCTCTTCCGCATACTTTCAAATTCACTAATGTCCTTCTTAAACTGTAGCTAGCACCCAAGGAAAGAGGAGGAAGGAGGGATAGGATGTCTGGATCACTGAAGTCCTCCATCAGTATGGGCCAGCCTTGTGATGTTTCCCAGACTCCTCATCTATTTCTTCTTTCTGTCTCAGTGGTATATAGTATACTTGAATGACAAAATCACTTATATTTCTTCCTCCCAGATATTCTCTGTCATGATTTATTCCTCCCCCATTGGCTATATTTCCTCACATGAGTATACCACACTATATGATTCTATGCTACGTCCAATTCTGCCTACCCTGTTTTGTTTTAAGTAAAGTAGACATTATGAGGGACAGGTTTCATTCCACTAAGCCTTGCTAATGCTTATGAGGTAAAATTTAACTCTTCAAAGCCTCAGAAAGTTCCTTGCAATCAGAATTGGATCTGTCCATGTTATTCATCCACTCCAAGTCAGGTTGCTGAGGATATCTTCACCTAATGTCCCACAAATGTTTTAAACTCAGCGTGATCAAATCAGAATTCATTCTCTTTGCTCTAAATCCACTATTCCAGCCACACAGGTTCAGAGTCCAAGTCAACCTCAATTCTTTACTCTACATTCCTCACCTTATCCTATCAATTGCTAAGTCTTGTCAATTATACTTCCATAACATCCCCCATATCTGTCCCTTTCTCTATCACATGATAATAATTAATAATAATAACGATAATAAGAATAGCTAACATTTTTACAACACCCATTATGTGCCAGGCACTGTGCTAAGAACTTTATGATTACTATCTCATTTGTTCCTCACAACATCCCTTTCAAAGCAGGTGCTATAATTATCTCCATTTTACAAATAAGGAAATTGAGTCACTCAAAGGTGAAATGACTTGCCCAATGTCACACAGCCAGTCGGTGTCCAAAGCTGAATTTGAACTCATGCCTCCCTGACTCCAGATCCAGAACTCTAACCACCAAGCCACCCAGCTGTCTCCATGACTGCCACTCTAGTCCAAACCCTTATCACTTCTTTCCCTAGAGGCAGCTCTGTGGTACTGTGGATATTGCTGGGCCTGGAGTTAAGGAGACCTAAGTTCAAATCTGACCTGAGACATTTGCTGACTGTGTGACCCTAAGGGAAAGTCACTTAACCACTGTCTGCCTCGGTTTCCCTAGTTGTAACATAGAAATATAAATAAATAATAAAATAATATAATAATGTATAATGATAATATATAATAATTATAATATAAAATAATAAATATAAATAATATAAACCCTCCCAGAGTTGTTGTAAGGATCAAATGAAATAATATTTGTACAGATCTTAGCATAGTGCCTGACACACAATAGACATATAATAAATGCTTATTCTCTTCCCCTTTTGTATGGGCCATTGGAACTCCTAGTTTCCAGTGTCTCCCCTTCTCTAATTCATCCTCTACAGTTGCCAAAATAATCTCCCTGTACCACAAATGTGACTATGTCTCTCCCCTGCTCATGTTACAACAGCTACCCTGTTACCGCTAGGATAGAAGACAAGACTCCCCAGCTTGGCCTACGTTTTCAAACTTATTGTCTATAATTCCCCTCCACTCATTGCAAGTTCCAGCCAAACTGGCTTAATTACTGTTCCCTGAGCTCAGATCTCCTTCTTCTGCCTCTGCACTTATAAGTACCACTGCCACAAAATGCTCTCTTTCCTCACCTCTGCATCTGAAAATTCCTAGATTCCTTGAAGGCTCAGTTCCAATATGGAGGCCAAAGAGCTCCATGGATAGATCACTGGACTTGGAGTCAGGTAGACACAGATTTTCATTCTTAATTCAGACATTTAGCACCCATGTAGCAAATCATTTCACCTCTCTCAGACTCTATTTTGTATCTGTATAGTGGGAGAATAATGCATATTTTATTAATATTGTATATTATTATAATATTGATTGTGAGGATCAGATGAGATAATACAAATAAGGCCTCTTTACTTGTGTGCATTCCATCTCACCATGCTCCCCCCTCCTCTAATTACCATGTAGATACTGAGTTACTTACATATTGCATCCTCCAGAGGAGTATGAAAGATGGTCAGAGACTTTCATTTTTGTCTTTGTATGCTCAGCACCAAGGACAGTATTTGGCATCCAGCAAACGCTTAATAAATGTTTGTTGGATTGAATCAGACTGTGTTGGCACGAGATTCTTTTGTGCCCAGTCTCCCAGCGCCAGTTGGCCCAAGTCCTGGAGATGAGCCTACTCTTCAAACCCAGTTACATCCCTGTGACATCTGCTCAGTGTAGGCACCAGGCCTACATATGGATGGATGAGGATTCTGGCTTGGTTGCTATTCTTTTCCAGATCTCAAAGCACAGAAGAAATTCTATCACAGGATCATAGATTTAAAATAGAAAGGACCATAAAGGTCATCTAGTCCAACCTGCTCAATCTACATATGAGGAAACCAAGGCCCAGGGCAGTTAAGTGAACTTGCCCAGGGCAACACAAGCAGTATATGTCAGATTATAGGATAACTTTAAAAGTGATCTACTCCAACCCCTTATTTGACAGACGAGGAAACTGAGGACCAAAGAGGATAAGTGAGCTACCCAAGGTCACACAAGTGTAAGCGGCAGAGTCCAGGAAAGTTCTCCTATGACAGATGTTGTGTCGATGATATTATCAGATCATAGATTTACACCTAGAAAAGACCTCATCTAGGTCAATCCCCTTCATTTTACAGATGAAGAAAATGGAATCTCAGAAAGTTGAAATGTCTTGCTCAAGTCAGTGTCAGGAGAGATTCGAACCCAGGTCTTCCCATTCCAGATCCAGTGTTCTTTCTACTCTCCCACAAAATTAGGAGCCCAGAATTGGAGCCAGTAAGGACTGTAGATTTTCCCCCATCCCTTCATTATGGGCCCTCTGATTCTAAATCCTGGTTTCTTGCCACTGTTCCATACTTCCTGGGCCCATGTTGGAGAAAGGTTAGAGCTTATTGGTTCATTTATCTGTATACATGGAAAGCCCTTAATACATGTTTATTGATAGAATTAAAGTGAAAAATCAGTAAGAATTTCGTTGAAAAGTGCACATTTTTGTGTGTAGCCTCCGCATCTGCTCCCCGGCTCGGGGGCCTGGCTTTGGGGGAGGAAGGATTAATTGCTGCAGTGCTGGAGGCAGGGCCCCTTCCTGGGGACCTTCCTTTGTACCCAGATTTCTTCTAACTTATGTGCAAACCCAAGACTGTGCTAAATCGAGTGGAGACAGGTAGAAAGTTTGGAGGCTGAGTTTGGCAGGTATTCTGCTAAAGTCAGCAAAACAGTCCTCTCCTTAATACGCATTTGGAGAGCTTGCTCTCCTCTGGCATGAAATCGCTACCTTCAGCTAGCTCACTGAGCCACCAGGACCATGGAGACAACTTCGACATGGTGGGGACAGGACATGGTAGGGAAAAGTCTATGCAGCCCATGGGGCCATTTCTGGTTTTCAGAAATAATGGCTTTGCTTTTTAAACATTTTTTAATTCAGTTAGTAAGCATTTATTTTCTCTCCCTCCCACCGGAAAATAAAAAGAAAAAAAAACCTTATAACAAATAGACATAGTTAAAGAAAATAAGTTCCCACATTGGTCATAAATGTGTGCCTCATTCAGCACATTTAGCCCATCACCTCTCTGGCAGAAACCAGGTATTATTTATCATTATTTCTCTGGAGTCACAGTTGGTTATAGCATACGAATGTAATGAGCTGCTATGGTGCTGTAGCAAACAATCAAGGGACAGTTTCAGAGAAACCTGGAAAGACTTGCATGAACTGATACAGAGTGAAGTGAGCAGAACCAGGAGGATGATTTGTGCCATAACAACAACATTGTAAAAATGAGCAACTTTGAAAGATTTAAGAACACAGATAACTGTGATGACCAGCCTTTGTGACTGAATTGTGGTCCCCGTCACCTCTCCCTTAGTGGATGGAGAGGATGTATTGGGAATTCACTGTTGTCTGGGCAAAGACTTTGGCTCATTCCTGGAGTGAGTCACTAAACTAAGACAGCCACTAAAAAAATATGCCATCTACTTAGTGACACGGTGGTGATTAATCAACCAACCAATAAATGGACAAGCATTTCTTTAGTGCCTACTATATGCCAGCCTCTGTGCTCTGCTCTGAAGATACAAATACAAAATTGAGACAGTCTCAAATAGCTTAAATTCTGCTAGGAAGCAATACATGGATAAATCTAAGATCTAGACCAAAAGAAATTCTAAATACAAATTGATGAGGTTGGGGAGACACTAACAACTTGGGGAATCAGGAACGGCTTCTGAAAAGAGACGGTACTTAAACTGAGCCCTGAAGGCAGAAAGAGATTCCAAGAGCTTAAAGTAAGAAGGAAGACCACTCCAGGCAAGGGAGATATGGAATGACATGTATGGAGAACATCGAAAAGGCCAGAAGTACCTACAGAAGAATAATGCGTAACCAATAAGTCTAGAAAGACAGTGTAGAGGTCCATTGGGGATGGACCTATAAATACCATAGAGGAATATGTATTTTAATGTAAAGAAAAGGGGGAGCCATTGAGGCTTCTTCAGGACAACAGTGAAATGGTCAGTTCTGTGCTTTAGTAAAAGACAATCCCTATTAGGTTTATAGGAATATTTAGACTGTTTTCCAAAAAATAGACATCTGTTCCATTACACAATAGATACAATGAGTTCCTAGAAAGGCCATCAGTGTCTAGAGTCAAAACAATAGATTCGTGGAATGGTCAATCCATACATAATTGGGCTATCAGTTCCTAGAAAGGTCACCCCATTACATAGTGGACATGACAGGTTTATATTACTGTCACCACTGTATGTGGCAAGCACTAGGGCCTTATGAAAAGGCCACTGCCATCCACGGTGAGAACAATGGGTTTGAAGAAAGGTCAACCTGTAGAGCTGACATTATGCATTCACAGAAAAGTCACCACTGGACACGTTCGGTACAATGACGGCATTGAAAGGTCACATCTCAACATGGTAGGGACGGTCTCTGCATGATCTTAGCTGCCATTTATTGGTGAAAACAGTAACCTTGGGATCATAGAGCTCCACAGCTATAAGGGACCTCAAAGGATATATAGTCTAACCTTTCCTTTTATAGCTGAGGAAACTGAGGCCCATGGAAATTCACTGATATGTACAGAGTTACTCAGGTTACCAGTAAGCATCATAGCCAAGATTTGAACTCAGGTCCACTGACCCCAGAGCCAAGGTTCTTTCTCCTTTGCCACATGAGTATAAAGTATCCACAAGAGGTGGGGGGGAGAGGAATATAAGGAAGGGGGAACAAGCATTTATTAAGTGCCTGCTGTGTACCCAATACTGCTAAGTGCTTTACAAATATTATCTCATTTGATTTTTCTCCTAAGTCTCAAGTCCCTGCATGGGCAATCCCCATCCTTGTTCTGCGGTACCTTAACACATAGCCAGAGAGACAGCATCTCAATAAGTCCTCAGAAGCTCTTTCATGTCAGTTATAGAATTATGATTAAACCAACCTGCAGGGCTAGAAAATCCAGTCGTGTCCTTCCCCTCCCCATCCAGAGACAGAGTTCTAATTTATGGTCTCCCTGGGTAAGGATGGCAGACTGCTAATGAATTCTCCAGTGGCTGAGGGGGTGCTAAACCACCAAGATAAATACTGCTCTGCAAAAACGGGTATAATGCGAATTTATGGCCGGCCTGGGTAACAGAGCGCAGCCGTGTCATACAGAGACAGGGTTGTTGATGGTGTTTTTTGGGAAGAACTACCTGATTCTAACTCAGAACAATTTTCAGCAGAGCTCAGGAATGAATAAAGCCAGAGGAAACTCATTTAAATGCATTTTAGCTCCAACCAAATGGCTGGCCCCATCTTCTAAATATCACGAGTCTTCACTGCTCGGCTTGGGAGCTGTCAGCTGCCCCCAGGCCTAGGCAGCGAGGAAAGCTTTCTGTTGAGAACTTCCTTTGCCTCTGTCACTTTCCATGGGGTGTTCCGGCCACTGACACCAGGACAACCTGCTTTCCTCATTGGTATTTCTGCATCAGGGAATTTGTTTCCAGAGACATTTTCCTTCACTAGGAGAAAGTCAACAGATACCCTGTGAGAGCTTTCTCCTCTAGAAGTTTCTCTGGAGTGCAGGACAGCAGCCTTGAGGGGAGGGAGGTGATGGATGTCTTGTTCAGCTCAGGGTTTCAGAGAAGAGCAGTTTATAAAATCTGGTTACCTAACAGAAACCAGTGAATGAGGCTGCCTGCGCAGCAGGAAGGTGCTGGGTGCTTCCGAACTTGGCTGAGCCTGGGAATGCTTCTGTCCAGAATGGTCCAAGGCCAAAGTATCATCTTGGGATACAGTGACAAGAGGCTGGGATCTGGTATCCTGGGTTTAAATTCTGACTCTCCTGCTCAATAGCTATCAGACTTTGGTTTGAATGACTTTGTTCTGGGTCTCACTCTCCTCACATGTAAGATGGAATCATAGGATACAAATACAAAAAAATAAAACAACCCCTAACTTTCAAAGAGCTTACATTTCGTAACTGTCCTTTCCAGCTTTAAGTCATTTGAGCTCAATTGTCTAACAGAAATGAAAGTCATTTTAAAAAATAGCTGCTGAGAAAAGACTGTGTGGTATAACAGTTAGAGTACTAGACATGGAGTCCAGAAAGACCTGGGTGCCAATCTTCCCTCTGATACTTCCTCTGTAACTTTTCTGGGTCACAGTTTCCTCATCTATAAAGTTAGAAGTTGGACTCTATGACCTCTAACCTCCCTTCCAGCTCCAGACTTAAAATCCAGTGAGATCCATGACCTGAGGTCTTTATAATCTGAGGATTTCACAACCTAAAATCCAGTTCCTTCCCAAAACTTACTACTGAGGATTCTCAGCCAACTCTCACAGAAGGCTTAGGAGTAAACGTGTAGAAACCACCCCAAGCCAAGACAAGAAACCTTTTCTTTGCCAAGCCACCCCATGGCTTTTCTGTTCTCTTTTCTAATGAATCAAATGCCTTTTTAATGGAGTGTTTGTGTCATCTGGGGTCAGCACCTCCTGTTCCCTTCATATCCGTACAGCTATCAGGGTCTTCAGTCCCAGGAAGCTCTGTACCGCCTGCTCATCCCTGGGACCACCTGTTGGCCATTTGGTCAGAGAGTGAGATAGCCTTGTTCAATTGGAAAGGGGAAGGAGGTTAGGGAGAAATGTATTGGCATCTTTTGTTTCTGTGACAGCATGACACCATAGACAGAATGATGGACCTGGAGACTTTCAAGGTTACCTTTCAAATCTCCCCTCCGACACTCACTAGTTAGAGGGCTCCACCTGGGGGGTGAGGGGGAGAGGCTTTTCCCTAGAGTCTTACATCTGGAGAGATGTATTCCCTACTGTGGTCCAAAGACCTCTGCCCCTACTCCTCACTCGTTATAGCCCTTTACTTGCCTGAAGGCCAATGGACAGGTGATGCCCTCTCCCTCATAAACTTCTAATACATGCCTGCTTTCCTCAATTCCCCAAAGCAATTACAAGCCATTCTCTCTAGGAAATGGTCTCCATCATCGTCACTAAGCCATCCTTAGCTGAATTTCCAAGAATTCCTAATTGCAGCTCTGTAGCCCTGTGACCATGAGCAAACCACTTTACCTGTCTAAGCTTTAATTTCCTCAATTGTAAGATAAGAATAATAATAGCTGAACTACCTGTGTAATAGGACTGTTGGGAAATTCCAATTCAATAAAGATCATTTATTTACTTGTCTGGTTATTCACTCACTCAACCATCCATCCATCCATCCATCTATCCATCTAGCTGCCTATCAGTCTATATCTATTTATCTATCTATCTATCTATCTATCTATCTTTCTATTTGCCTATCTATCCATCTATCCATCCATCCATCTTTCTATCTATCCATCTCTCTGTCTCTATCTATCCATCTATGTATCTATGTATCTATGTATCTATCTATCTGTCTATCTGTCTATCTGCCTATCTGTCTATCCATCCATCCATCCATCCATCCATCCATCTTTCTATCTATCCATCTCTCTATCTGTCTATCTCTATGTCTCTATCTATCCATGTATCTATCTGTCTATGTATGTATGTATGTATGTATGTATGTATCTATCTATCTATCTATCTATCCATCTATCTGCCTATCAGTCTATGTCTAAATATCAATGTACCTATCTATCTATCTATCGATCGATCAATCTATTATTTGCCTATTTGCCTATCTATCCATCCATTCATCTATCTATCTTTCTGTCTATCCATCTCTCTATCTCTTATCTATCTCTCCATCTCTATCTATCTATCTATCGATTGATCTATCTATCTGCCTATCTGCTTATCTAGCTACTTGCTTATCTATCTGGAAAAGTTTCCCTAGGCAGCAATCCTAATAGCCAAAGGTTAGTTGGAGGGATTCTAAGATGGCGGTGAAAATATGTGAGGTAGCTTGGTGTAGTAGAAAGAAGCCTCCATTTGGCATCAGAAGACCTGAGTTCAAATCCTACCTCAGCTTAAATTTAAACCCAGGTTCTACCACTTAAAATTTATGTGACCTTGAACAACTGATCTAACCTTTATGTGCCTCAATTTCCTCATCTGTAAAATAGAGGTATTGGACTAGATGGTCTTTAAAGATCCTTCTACCTCTAAAGCTAATATGAGCCTTGGGCCTAGGTCCCTCCAAACTTTAATGTTCCTATGGCCATATAGGGACAGCTAGGGAGTGCCATAGTGCACAGAGCACAGAGCACTGGGCCTGGAGTCAGGGAGACTCATCTTCAAATCCAGCCTCAGACACTTACTAGCTGTATGATCCTGGGCAAGTCACTTAACCCTGTTCATCTGTTTCCTCATCTGAAAAATGAACCAGAGAAGGAAATAGCAAACCACTCCAGCATCTTTGCCAAGAAAACCCCAAAAGGGGTCATGAAGAGTCGGACACAACTGAAATGACTGAACAACAAAACAACAATGGCCATCCTACGGTGGAAAGAACACCAACTCTGAAACATACTACCTAGCTCATAGTGAATGCTTAATAAAAGCTTTTTTGTTGATAGACTGATAGGAAGCCTTGGGTTCAAATGCCACTGACTATTGATATAACTTTGGCTAAGTTATGTAAACTCTCAGGATCTCAGTTTCCTCATCTGTCAAATGAAAGGGGTGGAGTAGATAGCTTCTGAGGCCCCTTCAAGGTCTAAAGCCTGTGATTCTTCCCTTTACTTCACCCCCTATGGCTGACAGAAAAGAATGAGTCCTATGACTGTGTCCCAGCAGTGCTCCCCTCCCCAACCCTAGCAGATAGGATTCTGTCTCCAAGCTGTCTTTGATTAGGAGCTAATTCAGGTGACCCATGAAATCCTTCTGATTTCCCAATTAGAGGAGTAATTCTGTAGTTTCAGAGCCAATGTATCTTGTGAGACAGTACGAAGATGACCCACTCATCTCCTAATGAGGAAAGACCTAGAGCCCATTAAGTGAAAAATGAATCAGTCTTGTCTATTAGGTTTCATAAAGGTCAAGAGGAAATCAAGCAGGTGATTTTCCTTATTTAAAAAAAATTAAAAACCCTCACTCTCAGTAGAGAAATGGAGCGCCATTTGGTTGTCTATTAAAAGCATTTTACTCACGGTTTCTAAAAGCCATGCAAACTCAACCCAGTTTCCCCTACTTTGTCTTTTAAAACGATGGAAATTTTAAGAGAAACCATAAGATCCTAATAGCAGTAATAGTCAACGAAAAGCATTGATTGAGTCCTTCCCACAGGCCGGGAACTGTTCTAGGTACTAGGGATACAAAGACGGAGAATGAAGCAATCCCTGCCCTCAAAGGGCTTATATTCTTTATATAATAGCTGACATCCCTATCATGCTCTAAAAGGGTGAAAGGCACCCATTTGAGCCTCAACAATGCTGGTAAGATGGTTCTAAAGGTTCTACTATTCCCATTTTACAGATGCCACCTTAGATGAGACTAGATGCTGTTGTGGCCAGGTCTCTCAAACACTGATTTATAATTTAAATGTGACATATAGTGCTTTAGGGCTTTTTTTGTTTTTTTTTAAAGAAGGCTTTTTATATGTTGTTCATTTGGTCCTTCAAACAATTTTGAAAAATAGGTACTTTAGGTATTATTTTATTCAAGCTTTCTTGTACAAAATGACTAAAATGGAAATGTTTTACATGATTGCACATGTATAACCTATATCTGATTGCTTACTATCTCAAGGAGGAAGAAGGAGTAGAATTTGGAACTCAAAACTTTAAAAAAATATTTTAAAATTGTTTTAACATGTAATTGGGGAAAAATAAAACATGTATTAAAAAAGTAAGGAAAAGTAGGTACTTTAGATATTATTGGCCCATTTTACAGATGATGAAACTGAGGCTCAGAAAATAATAATAAGGATGATGATGACAAGGATGGTGGTAGCAGCAGCAGTGCTAACATTTATATAACACTTACTATGTGCCAGGTACTGTGCTAACTGTTTAACAATTATTATTTCATTTGACCTTCACAACAATGGTGGGAAGTAAATATTATTCCCATTTTAAGGTGAGGAAATTGAGCTTAAGTGACTTGCCCAGGATCAAGCATCTATTAAGTGCCTGAGGCTAGATTTGAACTCAGGTCTTCCTGACTCCGGGTTCAGTGCCCTATCCATTGTACTATACAGTGACTATAATTACAGAAAGATTATAGTCAAGTCCCAATTAGTGTGAATAAGAATCCTGTGAATAATGAACATGCGTTCAAATTCTACTTATTCAAAGTTATAATTATGTAAAATATTGGCTCCAGTCCAATGGAAATATGCAGAGACAACTTAAATAACGCGACCACTTCTTGGGATTTATTATTCACCCTAATCAAGACCTAGTTAGTTGCCCATGGCCACACAGTAAATTTCAGAGAGGGAATTGAAACCCAGGTCTTCTAGCCTCTATCTATCTATCAGCTCTATCTATTATGCCGAATTAGAAGTTGGAAGTGTGGGAAGGAGGGTGGAGGCTACTTTGCAATATCTGAGCCAATTCACAAAGACTGACATAATAAAAAGAACTAAGATTTACATAGCACTTCAAGTTTCATAAAGCATTTTATGTCCATTGCTTCCTTAATTCCTCCCAGCAATTTGGGGAAGAAAGTACCATGGATATTATCAGTCCCATTTTGCAAATGAGGCCAAAACAGGTTTAGTGACTTGCCCACAACCCTACAACCAATAAGTATCAGAGGCAAGGCCAAGATTCTATCCTTGGAACAATACTGCCACTCAGAGGTGCCATGTTGGTGGGACTGGAGGATTAAAAACTACATTATGTCTGAGAAATTATCCCTTCCAGGGATTCTTAACCCGAGATCCTTGGACTTGGTTTCTTAAAATATTTTGATAACTGTATTTCAATATAATTCTAATTTTATATATTTAAGGACATGATTCTGAGAAGGGATCTATAAGCTTCCCAGACTGCACACACACACACACACACACACACACACACACACACAATGCCAAGAACCCCCAGTCTAACCTAACACCTCCATTTTGAGGCTGGTCTGAGGAAGTGGCTTGTCCATAGTCCTACAAGTAGGAAGAAGCAGATCAGGTCCTCTGACTGGGGAAGTTGTAGAGATGCCAAGTTAAAGTCAATGTTTTGTTGTTGTTGAGTTGTTTCAATCATGTCTGACCCTTCATGACCCCCTCTGGGGTTTTCTTTTTTGTTTGTTTTTGTTTTTTTGTGGCGGGGGGGGGGGGGGGGGGGGGGGCCAGGCAATTGGGGTTAAGTGACTTGCCCAAGGTCGCACAGCTAGTAAGTGTGTCAAGTGTCTGAGGTCATATTTGAACTCAGGTCCTCTTGACTCCGGTGCTCTACTCACCACACTACCTAGCTGCCCCCCTCTTTAGGGTTTTCTTGACAAAGATACTAAAATGGTTTGCCATTTCCTTCTCCTGATCATTTTACAGGTGAGGAAACTAAGGCAAACAGAATTAAGTGACTTGCCCAAGGTCACCTTACTAGTAAGTATCTGAGGTTGGATTTGAACTCAGGAAAATGAGTCTTTCTGACTTCAGACCCAGTGCTCTGTGCATTATGGCACCACCTTGCTGCCCAAGCTCAATGTTTAAAGGTATATAAAAGTCAAAAGTGCTACCGTGGAAGGTGATGGTTTCCTCCTACTTAGCAAATCAAAATCAGAGGCTGGTTGAATGCTTGTAAGGTATGTTGTTGTCGAGGTTCCTTTTCAGATATAGGCTGGACCAGAGGGTCATTGACATCTCTTCTAATCTGGAAATCCTGGGATTCAGTAAGCTCCCATCTTTCCCAGCCTCTTTGCCCTCCCGGATCTGTTCTATCCTAGAGCTGAGCTGAGTGAGGTCTGATGTTTTAGACTTTCTCTCTCTCTTTTTTCTTCCTCTCTTTGCTAGGAATTGAGAAGTTCATATGCTTTCTTGTCCTGGCAGGCCCAGGTAGGCTTAGGATATGTAGCGATTGTAATCCATTGTAATCCTCTTTATTGGAATAATTGTGAGCTGTACGCATTTAGGATTATTGTTAAGGATTATGTTTTCATTATAAAGGAGTCATTTATGATAAATCGGTATGTACATTATGGAGCAAAGAATTCCCCTATATTCCATTTACTAGGGATTCCCACTTAAATGTTTCTCTCTGGAGCAAAAGAGTATTGTTATTTTGTAAGATCCAACATTCCAGGTGCTCTATGATCCAGACCTAAAATAATCCTAAGGGTCTTGGTACCCCCGAAATGGGTACACAAGACCACAGCTGAAGTCACAAGTTTTATTTTTTCCAGCAGGTGTGATAATGTGGCTCTATAATGCTACTAACAAGAATCAAATAAGATCATAGAATTTAGCCTGGAAGATACTATGGATATCATCGAATCCCATCCCCCATCATTTTACAGATGAAGACACTGAGGTTCTTAGAGGGCAAGCAACTTGTCCAAGGTCACATAGACAGTAATTAGCCAAAATGGGATACTGAGGTCTTTTAACTCTAAATCCAAGATGTGCAAGTATTCAAAGAATTATAAAGTATTACTGACTTTTGTTGACCTTACAGCATACAGTACACTGTCTTGGATATAGTAGATGTCCCATAAATGTGTGTTGAATAAATTCCTATTTTCCAGGGATCGCTAAGGTCCCTGGTTTCTGTCTGATCCCTGGAAAGGATAATTATTAAGCAGGTGTTGATTGTTGTTCATTGTAGCTGACTGGTTGAGCCGTTCATCAAACTTGCCACCATCAAATTTACGGTATAAAAATCCCAGAAGAAAAGCCCAGATATTAAGAAAACAATCCACAAACATTTATCAAGTGTCTACTATGTACCAAGCACTGTGATAGGCACTGGGTATGATTCAAAGACAAAAAAAGAAACAGTCCCTCCTTTTCTTTTACCATCCTCAGTAGCTAAAATCTCCCCTCTTTCTCTTCCCCTTAACTCCAGAAGAAAGCTGTTGCAACACTTTTGCCTTTCCTCTCACTTTCTTTTCACACCCTCTCTAAGCTTCTGTTCTCACCATCATTATCATTCAACTGAAAGTGATCACTCCAAAGTTACCAATGATCTCTTAATCGCCAAATCCAATGGCCTTTCCCCAATTCTCATGCTTCTGGACCTCTCTGCAGCCTTTGACATCGCCAGCCACCTTCTCCTCCTGGATATTCTCACCCTTCTGGGTTTTCCTAACACTACTCTCTCCTGTTTCTCTCGGTCTGTCCAAATGATCTACAGGGTGTCCCTAAAGTCTGGACACATAGAGGAAAATGCATATTTTGAAATATTTGGAATATTAACAGACCTCAGCCCCCTTGACTTATTTTTCTGGGGTATGCTAAAGGAGGTGTACCCAATGAAAATCACAGACACAACACGCTTGATTGAACACATAAAGAGTGAATGTGCTAAAATTGACAGCAATGTGGAGTTCTTGCATCGAGTGCACGTGAATCTTGCAAAGCGCATCAACCTTTGCATCACAAATGAAGGAAACCATATTGAAGATGTTATCTGTTGAAAATTTCATTCATTTCATTTCTTGGAAATATGCATTTTTGCCTATGTGTCCAGACTTTAGGAACACCCTGCATTTCAGGCGCCTTTTGCTGGATCTTTACCCAGACCATGCCTACTAACTGCGGGTGTCCCCAAAGCTCTGTACTGAGCCCACTCCCCCTCTCCCCTTATTCTTATCCTTTTCGGTCCTGTCTGACTCTTCCTGACCCCATTTGGGGTTTTCTTAGCAGAGATACTGGAGTGGTTTGCCATTTCTTTCTCCAGCTCATTTTACAGATGAGGAAACTGAGACAAACAGTGTTAAGTTACATGGCTAGTGTGTAAGGCCAGATTTGAACTCAGGTCTTCCCGACTCCAGGCCCAGTACTCGATATACTTCGCCACATAGCTTCCCATTCTTCTTAACTTATACTATTTAACTTGGTGATCTCATCAGCTCCCTTGGGTTTCATTGATCATCTCTATACTTCTGGGCAGTTAGGTGGTACAGTGGTTAGAGCACTGGTCCTGAAGCTGTTGTGTCGAAAAAAAGCCAGCGAGACCCGGATATAAATTTGGATGTGGATTTATTTAAGCATGTGATTGTTCGGAGTAAAGACTCAAATCGAACAGCCCCAAGCGGGGGTAGGGTCAGGGTAGTTAAAGGGAAAGAACACAATTTGATTTCCGTGGAGATGGGAACACAAACAGTGGGACAAGCTGAGGCAGGATTATTTCCATGGAGAAAAGAACACAAACAGTGGGGTCTGTGGAGATGGGAGTAAAAACAGTGGGGTGAGCTGGGGCAAGATGGAGAAACTGAGGGGGGGCAGGGCACAACAAAGTCAGGAAGATCCATCTTTCTGAGTTCAAATCTGGCCTCAGACATTTACTAGATGTGTGACCCTGGGCAAGTCACTTAATCCTGTTTGCCTCAGTTTCCTCATCTGTCAAATGAACTGGAGAAGGAAGTAGCAAACCACTCCAGCATCTTTGCCAAGAAAACCCCAAATGGGCTCATGGAGAGTTGGACAAACGAAAATGACTGAGCAACAACTTACTCAGACTATCATCTCCACCTATTCTCCAGCAATAACCTGGATTCCACCCTGGGTGCATCAGCTCTTTATCTTAGCCAGAGCTTAGGCCTCCAGGTCACTCCCTGGCCTTATGTAGGTCATGCTGCTGCTACCACCTCCCCTTCGTATGTTAGATTGACCATTAGAATGTATACTCTTTGAGGGCAGGGACTACCTTGCTCACTTGGAGTTATTGTTGAGTCCTCCATCCTCCAATTCACTCGGGTTTGGAACTTCATCTTCAGCTCCTCACTCCCTCTCACTCTACATAGTTAATCCTTTCTCAGATCATATCCTTTCTATCTTTACAATATCCCTCCTCCATATATATGTGTATGTATATATACACATATATGTGTGAGTATGTGCGTGTGTGTATGTATGTATGTATATATGTATGTATCCCTCCCTCTTCTGACCCTGACCCAACCCTGGTGCTGGTTCCCATTACCTCCAGCCTGGACCATTGCAGTAGCCTGAGTTGGTCTCCCTGCCCTCTCCAATCCATCCTCCATATGGCTACCAAGGGGATTTTTAAAGCCCAGGTTTAAGCACTGGAGATGACCAGAAAACAAGGTGAGTCCATCAGTCTAGATATAGATATCTATAGGTATGTGCTCCACTTTTGCTATTGTACTAAAAATCCTTGCTACAGCAGATCACACAGAGGCATGTCTGAGCTACATGGCATAAGAAATAGAGGACTGGGTGGGGAGAGAGGAAGCCAGGATCTGAATCTTGCCTCAAGCACTCGCTGGTTGTGTAACCATGGGCAAGTCATTTCATCCCCCATAGCCTCAGTTTTACTCATCTGTAAAATGGGAATGAGGCAGAGAGGTGGTTCAGTGGATAGAGCACCAGACCTGGAGTCAAGAAGACCTGAGAGTTCAGATCTGACCTCAGACATTTACTAACTGTGTAACCTTGAGCAAGTCACTTAGCCCTGTTTGCCTGAGTTTCCTCATCTGTAAAATGAGCTGGAGAAGGAAATGGCAAACCACTCCAGTGCCTCTGCTAAGAAAACCCCAAATGGGGCACAAAGAGTTGGACACAACTGAAATGACCGAACAACAACAAAACATGTGAAGAATAATAGCACCGACTTAAGAAGACTATTGTGAGGCTCAAATGAGTTAATGAATGCCAAGTACTTTGCAAACCCTAGAGTGATTAGGTTCTTGGCACAATGCCTGGTACCTGGTAAATGCGCAGTGAAGGCTTATTGACTTGACTGGTGGCACTCACTCACTCAATAAACATTTATTAAGTATCTACTCTGTGCCAGGCTCTGTGCTAAGAACTGGGGATGGATACAAAAATAGGCAGAATGCAGTCCCTGCCCTCAAGGAGCATACACTGTAATGGAGGAGACAACACAAATATATACAAAGTAAGCTATATACAGGATAAATAGGAATTAATCAACAGAGGGAAGGTTCTAGAGTTAAGAAGGGTTGGGGAAGGCGTCCAGTAGATGATGGGATTTTAGTAGGGCCTTAAGGGAAACCAAGGAGGTCAGTAGTTGGAGTGGAGGACGGAAATCACAGTGGACAGAGAGCCGGGCTTAGCATTGGAAAGACCTGAGTTCAAATCCAGCCTCTGACACTAGCTGTGTGACCCTGGACAAGTCACTTAGTTTCTCTCAGCCTCATTTTCCTCAACTGTAAAATGGTGATCATACTAACACCGACCTCTCAGGGTTGTTGTGAGGAGTAAACGAGATAACATTTGTAAAAAGCACTTAGCATCGTGCCTGGCACTTAGGAGGCACCACCACTTAAATGCTTATTCAATTCTCTCCCTCCTTGACTTTTTCCCTTTCTGGGCTTCAGATTTCTCAGCTATAAATTGATGAGGCTGGATCCCTAGGGTCCAAAGTTCTAATATCCTGTGTTCTAAGATCTCTCCCATCTCTAACATTCTGTGTTCTAAGATCCCTCTCATATCCAACATTCTATGTTCTAAGATCCCTCTGAGTTCTAACATCCTGTATTCTAAAATCCCTCCCATCTCTAACACCCTGTGTTCTAAGATCCCTCCAAGTTCTAACATCCTATGTTCTAAGATCTCTCCCATCTCTAACATCCTGCGTTCTGAGATCCCTCCCAGTTCTAAGATTCTATCTTCTAATATCCCTTCCACCTCTGACATTCCATTTTTAAGTGACATTCTATATTTTAATTTTTTCCCCAGCTCTGATGTTCTATTTTCTAAGGTCCTTTACAGATTTGATTTTCTGATCCTGTTATATTTCTTTTTAAAATGTGTGTGGTTGCTTTCCACCACTTTGAGTGGACAAATTCTCCCCAAGTGGTCACTTGAGAGAGTAGATTTTCCTTTTTTTTCCCTTTTTTGTCCAAAAATTGAAACCTGGCTAGAGATGACTCCTAGGGAATCAAAAGAAGCCACACCTGATTTTTCTCAACCCTTCCCATGAGAACACAGGCCTAGAAGGAGTCTAGAGCTTTTATAAATCTTCCTTTGGGCCAAGAGTAGAGACAGCTCCCAGAATTGCATAGATTTTTTGGTCATATCGATTTTTAACTAGGGAATTTAGGAAAATAAAGTGATTATGTCATTAGCCTCTTATTGTTAAGAAACGAGAGGAAAATAAGAGGCAAGTTTCTACTGTTTCACTTTTTTTTTACCTGTGATTTCTTCAGCACAAGGAACTCTTAGGCAAGGAAATTCTCACCACCAATGCAAGTTGGTACCTACTCTGTAATTAACAGTCTCCAAGTGTTCTGTGGGGCCCTGATTGCTTAAGTGAATTGCCTTGGGAGTCACAAAGCTAGTAGGTGTCAGAGGTGGGTCTTGAACCTAGGTCTTACTGATATGCTAACTCAGGCCTTGGAAACCACCTCCCTCAGCCTCTTTTCTCTGATTGGAGGGCTGGAAGATGAAATACTAAACTCCTCCTAAATTCCTCTTTACCAGGGGCAGAAATGGACCTTTCAGCTCACTCCATTCTCTGTCTGCAACTCTGCTTGGTCCTTTCAATTCCAAGGAAAACTTGAATTGAACCCCCACTCTGAGTACCCCTTGGTGTCCCCCTTCTTCCCCCTTTTCAGTTTCCTTTTGTGTGTTGTCTTCTCCCATTAGATTGTAAGCTCCTTTGAGGGCAGGGAATGTCCTTTTTCTTATTTGTATCCCTATTGATTAGCACAGTGCCTGACATATAGTATGCTCCTAACAAATGTTTATTGAATAATGTATCATGTACTTCTGAAAATTAGCTGAAGAGAAATACCCCCTGCAAACATCTAGGTATTGTTTATAGATGTTTCCTGACCAGGAGTCTCTGCCATGGCAATTCTTGGAACTCTCCAACAGATTCTGAATGGGAGACTGATATCTCCCCAAAGCATCTTTCCTTAATGCTCATTGATTTCTAGAACCACAGAATCAGAGCTGGAAAGTGGAAGGTGATTTGGAGACCAGCTGGCTGAATAACAACCCAATCTACAACATACTGGACAAGTATTTACCCAGGCCAGGGGTGAGGAATCTGCAGTCCAGAGGCCACATGTGGCCCTCAATACCAAATCCAAACTTCACAGAACAAATCCTTTTGTTAAGGGGATCTAGGCTTTTCTTACCTCAGTGAGTGAAAACCCGCCACCTCCTGAAGCAAGCCTTTCCACTTATGGACAGCTCTAATTGGTAGGAAATTTTTTTTCTAACATTCAACCTAAATTGGCTTCCACCCATTGCATCTGATTCTGCCTTCTAGGGGCAAATAAAGCAGGTTTACTTCATTTTCCCCTAGTGCTGCTTCCAAAATAGGGGTTGGGAGGGCAAGACAGTCTATATTTCGCAGACAGAAAAACTTTCTCAGTCTTTCAGCATCCTATTAGGAACAAGTTGGAGATATTAATTTTAAAAAACAGAATTTTAGAGTTAGAAGGTTCCATAGCAGCCACCATCACCCAAAAATGAATACCCTCTAGAACAAAGATAGGGAACCTGAAGCCTCAAAGCCACATGTGGCCTTCAACGTCCTTGGGTGTAGCCTTTTGACTGAGTCTATGTTTTATAGAACAAATCCTTTTATTAAGGGATTCATTCCATGAAGTTTGGATTCAGTCAAAGGACTGCACTTGAGGACCTAGAGGGCCACATGTGGCCTCAAGGCCACAGGTTCCCCACCTCTGCTCTAGAATATCTCTGCAAAGTGGTCATTCAGCCTTTACTTGATAACTAATTTGCTGTCTGCTGAAGAACACCTACTTCCTGAAACAATGGATTCCACTTTTGGACACCTTCAGTAATTTGGAAGTTTCCCCCCAAATCAAGCTTTAATATTCCTCTTTTCAACTTCTACCCATTACTCCTACTTCTTTACTTTGGAACAGACTATAATTCCTGTTTTCATATGACAATCTTTCAAATATGTGAAGACAGTTATCATATCCCCAGCCTGAATCATTTCTAAAATTTGATATGTTCTAAGTCTTTCCATAAAAAAGGAATAATAGGAAAATGGTTAGAAATGAACATAGAGACATTTTTGCAATTTCTCAGTCTAGTTTGGGAAAGCCAAGACTGAAACTTCAAGCCTTCGTAGGAAACATGTAAATATTTTCAGATAATCTCAGCCTATCATGGTTTTTTTTCTTTTTTCTGGGTTATTTTTCTTGACAAAAATTTGTGAATTGAGTCTGGGTGAGGACAGGGAAATAAAACTCCCCACTTCCAAGGTCAAACATAGCCATACTATGCCTCTAGGCTGTCGTGTCCTTCCTGGAAATCAGAAAAAGTATGAAGTTGCTATGTCGTGGTATGATGAGAGAGGAGCAACAGCACAGGAATAATGTAGAAATGATTCTGTATGGAAACTGTATAGTTTAAGTATTGGGTCAAATACTCTAGGGTGGGTATTTGGTCTGAAAGTCAATTTGAGATTTGATTTTCAAAAAATTCAGACAATGAGGCATTAATATTTTCATTTGTTTGTAAAAGGAGGGAGTTGGATTAACTTAAAATATGTGACAACCTGACAAAGGCAGCATGATATGGTCTGGAAAGAGCACTGGTTAATTAGAGTTAGAGGATCTGAATTCAAGTCTTTCCTCGATGCTTACTACCTTTGTGGCCTTGGCCAGGTCACCTCACTTCCCTGGGCTTCAGTTTCCTCATGTGTAAAATAAGAGTGTGGGAATAGAAGAGACCTCAGAGGTGTCTTCCCGCTCTAGGTCTTATGACCTCTCTGGGTCACAATTTCAGTTATAAAAAGAGTAGGTTGGACCAGATGACCTCTTAATTTCTGTCCCCTTGATCGTACTTTCTCAGAGTCACAATGGTAAATTTTTATTGAATTCTTGTTGAAAGAGTACTTCCATTCTGATGATTGAAAAGGATTTTTTGGATGGATCTGAGCTGGTGTTGAAACATCTTCCTGTGTGACCAGTGTCTGGACACAATAAGAGCCAACATTGGGGTCAGGAGACCTGTGTTATTTTCTCAGTTCCCCCTATCACTTGAGGCCCCATGACTGGATCCTTTCATTCTCAATCCTGGAGGTGCAAAGAATCACATCATCTCAGAACTGGAAGAAACTTCAGAGAGTGTCTAATCCAACCACATCTGAACCCATTCCTCCCAGCAGAATGTAAGCCCCTTGAGGGCCAAAGCTGTTTTTATTGTTGATTTGTCTTGTATCCTTGGTGCCTATTATATTGCCTCACACATGGTAGAAGCTTAATAAAAATGCTTCTTGGACTGGATTGAGCAAGAACCCCCTTTCCATTGTATTTATTATTTAGTATTTGCTTGAGGAATTCCAAGGAGGGGCAATTACCTTCAAAAAGAGTCCAACCTCTGGTTTTATATCTTTTTCAGGGTCAAGGGTGAGTCACACAGACACAGACACACAGACACAGACACAGACACAGACACACACACACACACACACACACACACACACACATATATGTACATGCTGTTCCCCCAGTAGAATATAAGTTCCTCAAGGGCCAGGGCTTTTCTTCAGTCTTTGTCTTACCCCACCCCCAGCATCTAGCACAGTGCCTGGCACATAGTAGGTCCTTTTTAATTCATGTTGATTGATTGCAACCTGTAACTCATTGATTAGAAGAGTTCTAATCAATGAATCAATATGCATTTACACAGTACTTAATATGTACCAGGCACTGTGCTAGATTCTGGGGAGACAAAGACTAGACAAAGAAAAGTTTTTGTTTAAATTTGAAGAATTAACTACATTTTAAAATCCCGGCCTGTGAATGATCTTTCCTATAAGTGACCCTCTTGTGGGAACACTCTGAAGTGTTAATCACACGCTTCTCTGACACTTATATCTCATCTGGTGGAGTGATAGATGGGAAAGAAATATTGTATTCATTATCTCTCTCCCACCAATCTGTCAGCCTTTTACCTTCTCTCTTTCTCTCTCTTCTCCCCACTTGTCTGTCTGTTTGACTCTGTCTCACTATCTCAGTCTGTGTCTGTGTCTGTTTCTCTGTCTTGACTGTCTGTCTCTCTTCTTCCTTCTCCTTGTCTTCTCCTTTCCTTTTTCTTCTCCACATCTTCCACTCCCATCCCTCCCCTTCTCTCTCTCTCTCCCTTTTGTTAAATCCTCCAAAACTCAGCATTGAGAGCAAAATAGCAAAAAGACAAAGAAAAGCATAATATTCATGAGTGATTGTGACCTGTTTTATTAAAATAGGTAACTAGAATCTGGAGCCGTCTGATGCTATAAGAAATGCTAGAGACCCTAACCCTTGGAGGACTCAAGAGAAGCATGCTATAGAAAAGGACAGCCTAGAAACAAAAATGAGGCTATCTATATCAATCCACAAGAATTTATCAAGTGCTTAATACATGCCACTTTACATTTTTCAAAGTGTTTTGCATTCATTATCTCATTTGAATCTTATAAAAATCCCATGAGGTAGGTACTGAAAAATCCTATTATCCCCTTTTTATGGATGAGGAAACTGATGATCAGAAAGATTCAGTTACTTGCCCATGGTCACAGACAAAATTAGAACCCCATCTTCCTAACTCCACAATCAGCATTTTATCCACCCTGTCAGACTGCCAGGCTAACCCCTTGGACCAGACAGGGCCAGAGAGCCAGGGAAAAGAAAGGGATTTTAAAAAGATAAAGCTCCCTCATCTTTTGGCATAGATGCCAACCAAATATCAGCTTCCTGACTCATTCTCTGCCTCACAAAGCCAATATTGATTTATAGAAAATTCTTTTTATCCCTAAACTTGGGTAAGAGAAATGAGGTGCCGAAAGAATAGTCTTGTCGCTGCCTCTGTGTTCTGCCCCAAGTTAATCACTGGATGTGGTTGCGTACTGCCAGTGGAAAGAGCCAATAAATTTGAGACTTATAGTGCTAGGCATTAGTTCTGTCACTAAAATCTCGACTGTGTCACTTACAAATTGTAGGAGAAAGACGTTGAGGACTCAGGGCAGATCGCTGATGGAATCTAATTATTTCCACTTCCCCCAAAGTCACTGCAAAGCAGCTATACAACTCTGTCTGACTCAAGTCTAGAATTCGTAATTTTTTAATCCACTGAGGCTCATAGATGTACGGCTGGAAAGGGCCTCAGATTTCAACTTTCAATGACCATGTTTTACAGAGTATGTAACTATGGTCAAGAGAGGTGAAAGTGATTTTCCCAAGGTCACACATATGGTACATAACAGGGTCATAATTTTAACTCAAGTTTAATATCATAGATTTGGAGCTAGAAAGGATAGGAAAGGCTCATACAATCTTTTCATTTTATTCATGAGGAAACTGGGAATCAGAGAAGTAAGATGACTTGTCTAAGGTCTTGAATCCAAATTGTCCAACTCTAATCCCTAAAGTATCTGAATATTTTTTTCATTATAAGTCCCTTGGATATTGGACCAGGCCACTAGACCCAGATGGCTCTGGAGGAGAAAATTAAACTAGTGACCTTGCACAACCCTCCCTGACTCAAATCAAAGTCAATGGCAAGTCATGTCATCATTTCCCTGATGCCATGGTACTCTTCAAAAACAAAGGAAAAACACAATTCCTCTGTATCAGTTCTTCCTCTTGCACCTCATTTGTCTGCGATAATTACTTTTTTGCCTATTCCTGCATAATTTTGCTTTTTTAGAATTACATTATGCTCTTTTTTCTTTTTTAATATTTTATATCTTATTATTTATTTAATATTTTTAGTTTTCAGCTTTGATTTCCACAAGATTTTGAATTACAAATTTTCTCCCCATTTCTACCCTCCCCCACCCACTCCAAGATAGCATATATTCTGATTGCCTCATTCCCCAGTCAGCCCTCCCTTCTGTCACCCCACTCACCCCCCCATCCCCTTTTCCCTTACTTTCTTTTAGGGCAAGGCAGATTTCTATGCCCCATTGCCTGTATATCTTATTATTTCCCAGTTACATGTAAAAACAACTTTTTTTGAACATCTGCTTTTAAAACTTTGAGCTCCAAATTCTCTCCCCTCTTCCCTCCCCACCCACCCTCCCTAAGAAGGCAAGCAATTCAACATAGGCCACACCTGTATCATTATGCAAAACCCTTCCATAATACTCATGTTGCGAAAGACTAACTATATTTTGCTCCCTCCTATCCTGTCCCCCTTTATTCAGTTTTCTCCCTTGAAAGTGTTTGCTCTTGATAACCTCCTCCCCCTATCTGCCCTCCCTTCTATCGTCCCCCCTTTTTATCTCCTTCCTCCTTCTTTCCTGTGGGGTAAGATACCCAATTGAGTGTTTATGTTATTCTCTCCTCCAGTCAAATCCGATGAGAGCAAGATTCACTCATTTCCCCTCAAGTGCCCCCTTTTCCCTTCCTACAGAACTCCTTTTTCTTACCACTTTTATATGACATAATTTACCCCATTCTGTCTCTCCTTTTCTCCCTCTCTCAATATATTCCTCTCATCCCTTAATTTGATGTTATTTTTTTAGGTATCATCCCTTCATATTCAACTCACCCTGTGCACCTTCTCTCTCTCTCTCTCTCTCTCTCTCTCTCTCTCTCTCTCTCTCTCTCTCTCTCTCCAAATATATATATATGTATATATATATATATATATGTGTGTGTGTGTGTGCGTGCGTGTGTGTGTGTGTATAGGTATGTATGTATGTATGAATGTATATTCCCTTCAGCTATCCTAATAATGAGGTCTCATGAATTATACATATCATCTTTCCATGTAGGAATGTAAACAAAACAGTTCAACTTTAGTAAGTCCTTTATGATTTCTCTTTCTTGTTTACCTTTTCATGCTTCTCTTGATTCTTGTGTTTGAAAGTCAGATTTTCTATTCAGCTCTGGTCTTCTCACTGAGAAAGCTTGAAAGTCCTCTATTTTATTGAAAAGCCATATTTTGCCTTGGAGCATGATACTCAGTTTTGCTGGGTAGGTGATTCTTGGTTTTAATCCTAGTTCCATTGACCTCCAGAATATCATATTCCAAGCCCTTCAATCCCTTAATGTAGAAGCTGCTAGATCTTGTGTTATCATGATTGTGTTTCCACAGTACTCAAATTGTTTCTTTCTGTCTGCTTGCAGTATTTTCTCCTTGATCTGAGAGCTCTCGAATTTGGCAACAGTATTTCTAGGAGTTTTCTTCCTGAGATCTCCCTCAGGAGGTGATTGGTGGATTCTTTCAATTTCTATTTTACCCTCTGGCTCTAGAATATCAGGGTAGTTCTCCTTGATAATTTCTTGAAAGATGATATCTAGGCTCATTTTTTGATCATGGCTTTCAGGTAGTCCAATAATTTTTAAATTATCTCTCCTGGATCTATTCTCCAGGTCAGTGATTTTTCCAATGAGATTATTTCACATTATCTTCCATCTTTTCATTCCTTTGGTTCTGTTTTGTAATATCTTGATTGCTCATAAAGTCACTAGCTTCCAGTTGCTCCAATCTAATTTTTAAGGAAGTATTTTCTTCGGTGAGCTTTTGGACCTCTTTTTCCATTTGGCTAATTCTGTTTTTTAAGGCATTCTTCTCCTCATTGGCTTTTTAGAGTTTTTTTTGCCATTTGAGTTAGTCTATTTTTAAGGTGTTATTTTCTTCAGTATTTTTGGGGTCTCCTTTAGCAAGTCATTGACTTGTTTTTCATGGTTTTCTTCCATCTCTCTCATTTCTCTTCCCAATTTTTCCTCTACTTCTCTTACTTGCTTTTCCAAATCCTTTTTGAGCTCTTCCATGGCTTCAGACCAATTCATAATTTTTGGAGGCTTTTGATATAGGCTCTTTGACTTTGTTGACTTCTTTTGGCTGTATGTGTTTGTCTTCTTTATCACCAAAAAATAAGATTCCAAGTCTGAGTCTGAATCTGAGAACGTTTTTGCTGCCTGTTCATGTTCCCAGCCAACTACTTGACCCTTGAGTTTTTCATCAGGATATGACTGCTTGTAGAGTAGAAAGTACTTTGTCCCAAGCTTGAGGGGCTGCACTGCTGTTTTTAGAGCTACTTCTACATAGCAAGCTCTGCAACACCAGCTCTCCTTCTCCCCCAAGAACTGCCAACCAGGATTGCAGCCCAGATCCAGGCAGGGCAAAGCAGGCTCTAATCCACCACTTAATTCCTCCCACCAGGTGGGCCTGGGACTGGAAGCAACTGCAGATGTAGCTGGAAGTCGCCTCAGAGATGCACCACCTCAGCTGCCCCCGAGGTGGTGGCCAACTGTGAACTCCTTTCACTCTGTCCCAGCAGCTTTTCCCACTAACCTTCTCTGTTGTCTTTGGTGTTTGTGGGTTGAGAAGTCTGGTAACTGCCACAGCTCAATGATTCAGGGCCCTACAGCCTGTTCCACCCAGCTCCTGGTCTGGTTGGTCCTGGTGCAGCCCATTCTGGGCTCTGCTCTGCTCCACTCCCAGCTTCATGCAACTTTCTCAGTGACCAGCCAGGCTGTCCTGGGCTGGAACCCTGCTTCCCTCTGCTATTTCATGGGTTCTGCAGCTCTAGGATTCATTCAGAGCCATTTTTATATGTGTTTGGAGGGACCTGGGGGGAGCTTAAGGAAGTCCCTGCTTTCCAGCTGCCATCTTGGCTCTGCCCCCTCCCATTCTTTTTTTCAAACTACCCAATTAATAATGACGGTCTTAGAAGTATAGTTTACATTTCCACATATTAAAAAGTAAAGAATTTGTCCTTATTGAGTCTCTTGTAATTAGTCTTTGATGTTTACCTTATAGTTTTCTTGGATCTTGTATGTCAAAATTTCTATTTAGTTCTGGTCTTTTGGCAATAAAATCCTTTTTAAGTTTTGAGTTTGAAATTCTCTCCTTCTATCTCCCACCCACTGAGAAGGCAAGAAGTATCATATCAATTATACATGTGAAATCATGCAAAACATGTTCCTATATTAGCCATCTTTCAAAAAGGCAAGAAAAATAAAGTGAAGAAATTATACTTCAATTTGTACTCTAAGTTAATCAGTTATCTCTTTGGAGGTAGATAACATTTTTCATCATGGGTCCTTTGGAATTGTCTTGGATCATCATACTCACCAGAGTAGCCAAGCCTTTCACAGTTGATCATTATTACAACACTGCTGTTACTGTGTACAATGATCTCTCAGTTCTTCTCAATTCACTTTGCATTGGTTTATATAGGTCTTGCCATGATTTTTTTTTTCTGAAACCACCCTCCCTAACCCCATTATTTCTTATAGCACAATAGTACTCTATCCCAATCATGTGCCACAACTTGTTCAGCCATCCCTTAATTAATGAGCATCCCCTCAATTTCCAGTTCTTTGCCACCTCAAAAAGAGCTGCTATACATATATGTACATATATATATGCATATATATATATGTCCTTCTTTATCTTTGATCTCTTTGTAGTATAGATATAGTAGTGGTATTGCTGGATCGAAGGGTATGCATAGTTTTATAGACCTTTTGGCATAATTCTAGATTGATATATTTGAGAAATGAGGCTTGCTGTAAATTTTTTGATGCTACTTTATTATCTGTGGTACTTTTTAACAAAATACACTTTCCCTGATTATCTCTTTCAATTAGGTCTGTTTTTGCTTTTGCTTTGATTGCCATCCCTGCCCTCTTCATCACAGCTGAAGCATAATAGACTGTGCTCCAGCCCTTCATTTCAATTGTGCATGTCTTTCTGCCCCAAGTGTATCTCATCTATTGTTGAATTCTGGTTTCCAATACATTCTGCTATCAGCTTCCATTCTATGGGTTAGCTTATCTCACTCACATTCGCAGTTTTGATCACTAAGTGTACATTTCCCACAATTTTCTTTTATTTATCCTTTCTCTCTCTTTTCTTATCCTGTCCCTCCCAAAAGTCTGTCTTGCTTCCAACTACTGCCTCCCACAATCTACCCCTTTATCACCCCTTTCCCATTATCTCTTAACCCCTTCCCCCTCTATCTTCCTATTTGGTAAGATATATTTCTATATCCAAGTAAGTGTGTGTGTATGTATGTATGTATGTATGTGTGTATGTGTGTATATATATACACATACATATTCTTCCCTCTTTGAGAAAGTTCTGATGAGAGGTTCAAGCATCGTCCTCCACCACCACCCATTGGCCTCTCCACTATAAAAGCTATTCCTTGTGCATCTCCTTTATTTGAGAAATTTTGCCCATTCTACCTCTCTCTTCCCCCTTCCCCAGTGCATCCCTCTTTCTCACCCCTACATTCTTTTTTTAGAGCTCAACCCAACATAATCAACTCACTCCCATGCCCTTTGTCTTATACAGACTCCTTCTAACTGCCCTAATTATGATAAAGTTCTTAGTAGTTACATGTATCATTTTGCTACATAGGAATGTAAACAGTTTAACTCCATTGAGTCCCTTATGGTTACTCTCCTGAGTCTTCTGTTTAAATGCCGAATGTTCTATTCAGCTCTGATCTTTTCATCGGGAATGCTTGGAAGTCTTCTATTTCAAAAAATTTCCATTTTATTTTCTCTGAAGGATTATACTTAGGTTATTCCTGGCTGTATCTCCTTTGCCTTCTGGAATCTTGTATTCCAAGCCCTCTGCTTGTTTAACATGGAAGTTGTTTAATCTTCTGTGATCTTGATTGTGGCTCCATGATGTTTGAATTGTTTCTTTCTGACTGCTTGCAATATTTTCCTTCTTTGACCTGGGAACTCTGGAATTTGGTTATAATATTCCTGGGAGTTTTCATTTTGGGATCTCTTTCAGGAGGTGATTGCTGGGTTCTTGCAATCTCTATTTTACCCTCTGGATCTAAGATATTGGGGTAGTATTCCTCAATAATTTCTTGAAATATGATGTCTAGGATCTTTTTTATAATGGCTTTCAGGCAGTCCAATGGTTCTTAAATTATCTTTCTTCAATTTATTCTCCAAATCAGTTATTTTTCTAATGAGATAGTTCATATTTTCTTCTATTTTTTCATTCTTTTGACTTTGTTTCATTGCTTCTTGATGTCTGTGGAATTATTAGCTTCCATTTGCCCAATTCTAATTTTTAAGGAATCATTTTATTTAGTGAGCTTTTGTACCTCTTTTTCCATTTGGCCAATTCTGCTTTTTAAGGAGTTGTTTTCTTCAGCAAATTTTTGTACCTCCTTTTCCACTTGACCTAGTCTGCTTTTTAAGAAGCTATTTTTTTCAATGAATTTTTGTGCTTTTTTTTACCATTTGTATCTCTTTTACCATCAGGCCAATTCTGTTTTTAACGTGACTTTTTCCAATATTTTTTCTGCCTTTCTTTAACAAGATGTTAATTATCTTTTCATAATTTTCTTGCATCACTCTTACTTCTTTTTAAAAAAATTTCTCTACCACTCATGTCTCCTTTTAAAATTCTTCCAGGAATTCTTGTTGGGCTTGGGTTTAATCATTATTTTCTTTGAGGCTTTGTGGCCATTTTTACATTACTATCTTCCAACTTTACGTCTTGGTCTTCCCTGCAACCATAGTAGCTTTTTAATTTATTTATTATTGGTTATCATTGTTTGTTCATTTTCCCAGTCTATTTCTTCACTTTGGACTTTATGTTAAAGTTGAACTTTACTCACCCGGGGGTGGGGAAGCACTGTGCCAAGCTTTAGGCTTTTTTGTGCTACTGTTTTCAGAACTAGTTCTGGCAGTCTGCAAGTTTGTGGTGCTTTTAAGGCGGTGTTATCCTGGTAAAGGTGTGGACTGTTCTTCTGGTCTATGCTCTAGTTTTTACCCAGGAATAGTCTTTGCTGTCCTGCAGCCACAAGTACTAGTATTCCTCTTGCCCCTGGAATTGTGACCAAGTCCTCTGCTCTCCTGCAGGTGCAAATGCTAGTGTTCCTCTTGGCCCTACCACTGTGACCAAAGCCTCTGATCCCTTGTAACTGATCACAAATGCACCTCTCCATACTGGAACTACAACCCAGAACTGCTTATAAGCAATAGAATTTCTAATCAGTAACAGCTACACCCAGTGCCAGTAAAGGGTCCCCGGTAGTCTCTTTCTGACCAGTTGTCCAACCCCCTTACCATCTCTGGACTGAAAACTAAAGCATGTTGCTGCTGCTGTTGAAGCTGTCTCAAGATCCTTCTGTGTTCCTGCTGTGCTCATGGACTGTGCTTATGCCAGTATTATAGACCTATCCTGTAGACCTCCTAAGTTGTCTTAGGCTGGGAAAATGTCTCCCTCTGACCTTTTGTTAACTTTGCCATTCCAAAATTTGATTTGAGCCATTGTTTTAAAATTGTTTGGAGGGGATTGTTGGGAGAATACACCTCAGTACCTGAAGTTTAACAAATAGAGAAAACCTCTTCCCTCTCAGGGTCTTTAGATATGTCCTTAGAGTCACAAAATGGTCCATTATTTTGAAAACCTTGTAAGTCAGTACACAGAGTTGTGCAGGGCCAAGGTGTCACATAGTTAAACAAATAATGACCTTTTACAAATGTAGTAACTCATTATCCCGCCTTCTTTGGAACATGTTTTGTTGTAGAAGCCACCATAACAAGCACATGGAAACCTGAGATGGGCCTTCATCTTTGCACACATGTTAAAGAGCCCTTCCCCCACACACTTCAGAGTAAGCAGAAATTTCACTGGACTGCTTCTTGCCAGCAATGATGGCTCAGTGGATTCATGCATTTCCCCTCCAGGACATTTCATCTCCCATATACATGTCTTTGCACTCACCTGGAATGCTCTCCCTCTTCACCTCTGCCCCTTGGAATCACTTTCTCCTTTCATCGATCAGGAATACTTAACCTTTTGTATGTGTGATGAATCCTTTGAATAGTCTAGAATAATGTCTTTAAATAAAAAAATAAAATACATCAGATTAACAAAAGACAATAATCAGGTCAAGATAGTTATCCAAAAAGTAAAAAAAAAAAATCACAGACCTTTGAAATCTATCCATCTAACCATGAATGCCTTTGGGATCCTATAGGTACATTCACTGGGAGCAAAGAAAGTGGCTGAGCATTTTATGGCGCTGAAGAAATTAAATACATTATCCTCCCTTCTCTGCTCATATAAATATTGAGTCAATTCAATTCAGTTTGTTGAAGTGACTACTCTATGTCAGGCACTAGGCTATACAAGGATGACAATAAAATAGCCCTTGCTCTCAGGGCATTTAACTGGAGGAGTAACAACATGTACACAGATAAATAAAAACTATATGTAAATGTAAAACTATTTCAGGATGAGATAGTGCTAACAGCAAGGAGAATAAGGAAATTAGAGTCTTGTAGGAGATACTTGAGCTGAGTCTTGAAAATAAGGAGGGGTTCCAAAATGTGGAGGTAAGTTAGAAGATAATTCCAAACATAGGAGCCAGCCTGTGCAAAGGCAAGAAAATGAGGAATGCCATTATATGTAAGAGGAACTGCAAATAGGCCAATTTGCCTATTAGCAATAGGGAGCCACATGATCCGAATCTACAGTGTTTAGTCAACGGCTGAACCCACATTCTTGCAAGAGGAATGACCATTGTGTCCTGGATGGAATGCCATACCTCTCTCCTCTCTTTATTAACCAGCCTGTACTTTAAGTCTGGGGTATGGATTTGGAATCTGGGAAACACTACCACTCTTCCTTGGGGCCAAGGCCATGAAGGTTCCCAATCCCGAAGTCAGCTATAATCATAAAATCATCATGGAAGGGACAAGGGCCACACCCAATGCCATATAAAGAGTCAATCAGAGACTTAGTATTCCGATAGCTAGCATTCTATCCATTCTAGCAGTCTATCTACAAAACGCTATAGGTGTCCAGACAGCCAAAAGTTACTGAGCTTAACTGGGGAGCTGTCCAGTGCTGAAAGAGTTGCTATAAGATGCAGAACTGAGGTTTGCTAGGCTAGCAATGTTCTTGAAGAGATTGAATTCATTAAGTCACTGCTAACATGACCTGAAGTTCCTTTCCTTCTTCAGGGTTTCATAATATTTCTGTGCCTCCTGCAGTGCTGAGAGTCATCCATCTACCAGGGCAGTCACAATCCTGTGATAATGTGTGCATAGATCCCAATGGACTACACTAGAGATACTCAAGAGAGAAACCCTCCCCCCCCACACACACACACTTTTCTGTCTTGCTTTTCCATTAGTAACATCTCTCAGAATGAGAGAATTTATTCAGGTTGCATAACAACTCTAAATTCCAGATCTACTTATTGCATGACAGCCCACATCAATGGTGAAATATTGCAGAGATAGAGCAGAAGGGATAGCTATGGAAATAAAATTTGGTTTTAGTTTTTTATTTTTTTTGCCAATGAGCACATATTTTGCTTCCTTGGGCTGATCTCACTTACATAGCCCACTTTCTAACAGGCAGTTAGAAAGTAAATGTTCTCTTCTCTAGAAAAATTCTTGTTTACGTAAAAGTTGCGGATAGTATCCAGCTCTACCAAGAGATTAATCATTGCCACTGATAATTTATCAGAAGTATTCCTCTGTCTGGCAAGATAGAAACAGATGAACGTGAAAAAGGACATACAGGAAGATTAACATGCAAAACTGAGCTAAGCTTTCATCTAGAGATGATCTATGAAATTTACAAATGCCACCATAGAACTCCAATGACATTTAAACATGGCCCTTCATGACCATGGAAAGAGTACTGTGTTTGGAGTCAGAGGACCCAGATTCTAAATCCAGCTCAGCTACTTGCTACCTACTTGATCCTGAGCAAGCAATTTCCCTCTCTATGCCTCAGCTGCCTCAACAGTAAAAAGAGGGTTGGGATCTATCATCTTTTAGCTCTAAATCATATGATTTCTTTGTCTTACCCAGTCCTATGTTCTGTTGTCTGGACCTCCCTGATGTGGAAGCTTCCTTCACTGATAAAGATTGGCAACTTACCTATAAACTTGTTTTGTAGAGTTGTCTGGGACCCTGAGAGGTTAAGTAGCCTGATTACTGTCACATGGCCGAACTTGAATCCAGCCCTGTTCCAAAAGCCAGCCCTCTATCCACTATTCCATGCTACCTATGATACCTCCCAACAGTTGATAAGCTAAAGAGACATTGCCAGTGCCTGTCTCAGATGTAGCAGAAGCAATGAAGTGTGATTAGAATCACTCTGGACCTAGAATTAAAAGACCATGGTCCCCATTCAGCCATTTACAAGCTGTATGACTAGAGGGCAGCTCATTTAACATTTCTGGGCCTCCGTTTCTCCATCTACTCAGCAAGGAACTTGCATTAAACGACCTCTAAAGCCTCTTCTACTTCTGATGTTCTAGGACAGGGCTGTCCAACCTTAGGTTTTTATTGAAACAATAGACAATATATTTTGATTTGCCATTTTAGTGAGAGCTCTGTGGTTGCTCAGCTTCATTTACTAAAGCATTCACATAAATTTCTATGCTTGTAGGAGGGCCACATAAATCACGCTGTGGGCTGCATGAGGCCCACGGGCTGCATTTTGGACAGCCCTGTTCCAGGATCTAAGACTCTTACAGATTCCACCTACTTGAGGGATGCTGAATCTCCTAGCCTGAGCCTGGGGTTTTCCAATAACAAAAGAGGCCACTAAACGTTGTCCTCACCACTGGCATTTGGGCATGTGGGGAGCAGAAGTAAGGGAGGCACAGCATTCCATTCATGAGAGACAGCTTGGGGGGTATCTGTGCCATGGCTATAGAACACAGATAGCTTCATGTCTTGGAAGAGTCAGACGACTTCTGTCATGAAGACAATTTCTTCAGAGATTCTAACTCCTGACCCACCAACCTTACTGAGTGGCAGAAACCCTTGTTGTTTCCCTTTCCTGTTCTCAAAATGAATTTTCCGAGAAGGAATTGAAGGCTAGAGGTCAGAACCTACCTTGGCTCAATAAGGGCTAATCATCAATAACCCAGTCACGCAAACATTTATTTAGTGTCTAGCTTTGGTAATACAAAGATAAATGCAACATGATCCCAAAGGAAGCTTACATTCTACTGGAGAGATATGATATGTATTCTCTCAAGTATAATATAAGCTAGAGTGTGGTAAGGCCAAAGGAGACATCTAGGCATAGTTTTCCAGGAACATTCAAGGAATAAGGGAGCACTTTTAGCTGGAGAAGATGAGACAATTAACCATGTCATTCTTTCTGGTCACCCCCCATTGCTCTAAGTGGATGAACTGTTAAACGCTCGTACGTGCTTAGGCCAAACTCCAGATAGAAGACTCCTATAATTTAATGTGTGTGTGTGTGTGTGTGTGTGTGTGTGTGTGTGTAGAATCATCAATATAGAGCTAGATGAGGACTTTAGAGGCCATCTAATGCAATCGCCTCATTTTACAGAGGAAGACACTGAGGTAAGGGGAGGTTATGTGACTTGTTCAATATTGCACAGGTAGTCAATATTAGAGGTGGGAGTTGAACCAGGCACCTCTGACTTCAGTGTAAAAGCTCTTTCTACTGTACATCCATATAACAACTTAAGGAAAATCTCTATGACTGTCTCACATTTCTATTGTACTCTCAGACACATTTCTACTAACCCCCCCCCCAAAAAAATAGAGCAGCATGGTGTAGAAGAGGGATGATTGATGTTGGTTTCCAAAATCTTGGATTCAAGTCCCAAATCTAGCACTTACTAGTTATGCAACCTTGGGCAAGTCATTTTTTTTGTCTCTGAGGTTAGTTTTATCCTCAATAAGATGAAGAGTGGGCAAGTAGATGACACAGACATTTATTAGCTGTGTGACCCTGGGCAAGTCATTTAACCTTTTTGCCTCAATTTTCTCATCTATAAAAAGAACTGAAGAAGGAAATGGCAAACCACTTCAGTATCTCTGCCAAGTAAAGCCCAAATTGGATCTCAAAGTGTTGAACACAACAGAAAAATACCTGAGTAACAACAATGAAAAGTGTGAGTCAAATGTCTTCTAAGGTCTAACCCTTCAGGCTCCTGCAGTCTGTGAATATCCTATCTTGTAGTTCCTAGTTTCAAAGGACCCCAAATTTGCCCTCCTAGAATAAATTTCATTGAAGATAAATTGTCTCGTATGTGCACTGCAGAGCTGTTCACAGTCCAGAGAAACAAAATAGAGATGACAGTGAGTGACTCATATTTAAGTGTTGGCATCAGAAGGACAGACGGGAGAAAAAAAAGTCAAGGGACATCTGTCATTCTGTAGGTAGGTGGCACAGTGGATAAAGCACTGGACCAGGAGTCAGGAAAACTTCAGTTCAAATCCAACCTCAGACACTTCATAGCTGTAACATCCCGGAAAAGCCACTTAACTTCTGTCTGCCTCAGTTTCTACATCTCTAAAAATGGATATAATAATAGCACCTTCAGGGCAGCTAGGTGTCACAGTGAGTAGAGCACTGGCCCTGGAGTCAGGAGGACCTGAGTTCAAATCTGGCCTCAGACACTTGACACACTAGTTGCGTGACCTTGGGCAAGTCACTTAACCCTGATTGCCTTGCTTTCCCCCCTCCAAAAAAAAATAATAGCACCTTCATTCCAGGGTTGTTGTCAGTATTGAATGAAATAGTATTTCAAAGGCTATATAAAAACTAGTAGTAGTAATAGTAATGACATAATGTCCATGTGTTACAGAACCAAATATCATCACCTTGTTTTGTTCTTAGTTAAGCAAAGATGGTTTCCTGAGGGAGGCGAACATTTATGGTAACCTCGGAAGGATGGAAAAGATTGTCTCCACTTTTAGAAGATGGGAGAAAGTGTGGAATCTAGAGAGAAGAGAAAAAAATCACAGGGACTAAACTTGAGGAGATACTTTGGGACCATGGTTTTGTGGCGGGGGGGGGGAGCGGAGAGAGAGAGGTTATTGGATCGGATCAAAAAGAAGTTCCAGTGAACCAGTATGGTATAATGGACCATAGGGTCATAGATTTAAAATTAGAGGGAGATTAGTCCAATGCCCTGCTCCATTTTACAGAGGAAGAACTGAGGCCAAGAGAGGCTAAGTTTCTTGCCTTGGGTCACATGGCTAGAGTGCCAGACTTGGAATCGAGAATACCTGGGTTTGAATCTACTTCTATCATTGACTAACTGTGTGTAGCCATGAAGAAGATAATTAACATTTTTTTATCCTTGGCAACTTTCCAACTTAGATGGGTTGTGATGTGCGTCGATACTGGGAATCTCCTTAGTGATAAAACCATAAGTTCTTGACTTACTGGCAAATGCTATCCTTGACCAGGTCATCTAGGTGGAGCAGTGGATAGAGCACAGGCCTGAGGTTAGGAAGATTCCTCTTCTTGGGTTCAAATCTGGCCTCAGACACTTACTAGCTGTGTGATTCAGGACAAGTCACTTAACCCTGTTTGCCTCAGTTTCCTCATCTGTAAAATGATCTGGAGAAGAAAATGACAAAATGCTCCTGTATCTTCACCATAAAAAACCCAAATGAGATCACGAATAGTCAGACACAACTGAAAAATTATTATATCCTTGACAAGAGGTCATTTTGCATCCATGTCAGAAACCAAAGCCAGCAGGATGGTGACAGCCACATACTTTTATAATACTAGACTTGAGAACAATGGGCCAGATGCTGATGAAGTCTCCTCAAAGTCCTAGGCTGCTTGTTGGCCTCATCTGTGTTCTGTAGGGTTATCACTTCTCAGGTAATAGGCCTCTGGTAAGAGAAGATGGAGAGAGATCATGGCAAAGCCAGGGGACAGACAGGTGAGAGGATTGAGTTCCCTGTTCCTTGTGGCAGGGATGCTCTGGGGCAAAATTAAAGGAACTGAGAGTCCAGAAAAGTGCCTTCATAAAAATGATGTACAGGCACATTTTTCCAGATCTCTGTACAGGTGATGGGTAGAGGCAGACACCCCTCAGTAATTGCTTTTACTGTACATCCTATTTCAAATGGCCCCAGAAAGCCAACTCTCTGATCACCCTGGCAGCAGCCACAGAATACAAGACAGGAAAGAGGAGGGAGAAGGAGATGTCAAAGACATGGAGTTTTCATTCCAGAGAATTCTCTGAGAGGCAGTGTTTCACAGCATAATGGATAGGATGTTGGACTTGTAGTCAGAAGACATGGGTTCAATTCCCACCTCAGATATCCACTAATGTTGGGCCAGAGTTAAGCGACTAAACAATAAACATTTACTAAGCATCTACTATGTTTCAAGCACTAGAGAGGGATATATAAAAGTAAAAGTCTTTGACCTCAGGGAACTTATATTCTACTGGGAGAAATAAGTAATTATGTATGGAATCATAGACTGAGCTGGAAGGGAACAAAGAAGCCTATTTCCTTCATTTTGCAGACGAGAAAACTGGGTCATAGTGAGTTTAAGTCAGTCAACCAAGATTTATAAAATGCTTACAATTTTCTAGAAACTATTCTTAGCCCAGGGGATACAAAGAAAGGCAAAAAATAGTCCCTGCTCTAAAAGAGCTCACAATCTAATTGGGGGAATAACATGCAAACAATTGTGTACAAACAAGATATAAAGAGGATAGATTGGGGATAGTCTTAGGAAGAAGGCACTAAGATTCAGGAGGACTGGAAAAAGTTAATTGCAGAAGGTGATGCTTTAGCTGAGACTTGAAGGAAACCAGAGAAGCCATGAGATAGAGATGAAAAGGGAGAGAATTCTAGGCACAAGGGACACCCAGAGAAAGTGGTCAGAGTTGGGAGTTGGAGTACTGTGTATTGGAAACAGCAAGGAGGTGGTGTCACTGGAATAAAGAAATGCTTAGAAGGGAAAAAGAAAGGCATAAGCCTGGAAAGGTAGGAAGGGACTAGGTTATGAAGGGCTTTGGAATCCAGAGGCTTTTATATTTGATTCTGGAGGTAATAAGGAGGCACAAAAGTTGACTGCATGAGGGAAGGGGCTTTACATGGTCAGATTTGTGTTTTTGTAACCACCACTTCCCTCAATTTGCCCTTCCTTCTAATAAGCTCCCCTTTTACTTGTCCCCCTCCCCTCCTATTTCCCTCTAGTGTAAGAGATTGCTATACTTAGATAAGTATATACATATATATGTATGTATATATGTACATATATATGTATGTATGCATGTATGTACATATATATGTATGTATGCATGTATGTATGTATGTATGTATGTATTATTCTCTCTTTGAGCCAAATCTGATGAGAATAAATTTCAAGCAATGGTCACCCTCCCTCCCTCCTCACCCTCCACTGTAATATGTCTTTTGCATCTCTTCATGTAATATAATTTATCCCATTTTGCCTCTCCTTCCCCTCTTCTCTCAGAGCAATACTCTTTCTTACCTCTTAAATTTTTTTATATCATCCCAAAGTCAACTTACACCTGCATCCGCTGTCTATGTATACTCCTTCTAACTGCCCTAATAAAGATACAGGTCTTAGGAATTACACGTATCATCTCGCCCTGTAGGGATATGAACAGTTTAACTTTTTTGAATAACATGTTTTTTATTTCCCATTTATCTTTTTATGCTTCTCTTAAGTTTTGTATTTGAAAATCAAATTTTCTGTTCAGCTTTGGTCTTTTCATCAGGAATGTTTGAAACTCCCCTATTTCGTTGAATGTCCATTTTTCCCTTAAAAGATTGTGCTCAGTTTTTCTGAGTAATTGATTCTCAGCTGTAATGCAAGTTCCTTTGTCTTCTGGAATATCATATTCCAAGCCCTCTGATCCTTTAATGTGGAAGTCCTGTTAGTCCTGAAGACTCATTATTTGAATTGTTTCTTTCTGGATGCTTGCAGTATTTTCTCCTTAACCTGAGAATTCTAGAATTTAGCTAAAATATTCCAGGGAGTTTTCATTTGGGATCTTTTTCAGGAGGTAACCAGTAGATTCTTTCAATTACTATTTTATCCTCTGGTTCTATGTATCAGGACAATTTCCCTTGATAATGCTGTGAAGTCTATTTTTGATCATGGCTTTCAGGTAGTCCAATAATTCCAAATTATCCTTCCTGGGTCTATTTTCCACATCAGTTGTTTTTCCAATGAAGTGTTTTACATTTTCTTCCATTTTTTTTTTTATTCTTTTGGTTTTGTTTTATAAATTCTTGGAGTCTCATAGAGTCATTAGCTTCCACTTACCCAATGCTAATTTTTAAGGCATTATCTTCTTTAGTTAGCTTTTGTATCTCCTTTTCCATTTGGCCATTTTGATTTTTAAAGAATTGATTTCTTCAGTGGATCTTTGTACCTCCTTTCACATTTGGTTAATTCTACTTTTTAAGAAGTTCTTTTCTTTTTCGAAGCTACTGACTCTTTTTTCGTTATTCTCTTGGATCATTCTCGTTTCTTTTCCCAATTTTTCTTCTACCTCTCTTATTTGATTTTTAAAATCCTTTTTGAGCTCTTTCAAGAGGACTTTTTGGGCTTGAGACCAATTTATATTTCTCTTTGAGGTTTTGCATGCAGATGTTTTGATGTTATTGTCCTCTTCTGAGTTTGTGTTTTGATCTTCCCTGTCATCATAGTAGCTTTCTATGGTCAAGGCTCTTTTTTATTTTTTGCTTATTTTCCAGCCTATTTCATGACTTTTAAAGATGAACTCTACTCATGGGACTTAAGGGGCACTGTTCCCAGCTTCTTGCACTGGAGGTTACGGGGCTGGTCACTGGCTTTCGGTGCTGGAGTATGCCAGGGGCTCCAGGGCCTTCCAGGCCTGACCACTATCCTCTTGCATTATGGTTGAAGATCTCGCAGCTGGCCTGCCATGCAGCTGGCCTGCTGAGCCAAGATACAAGGCCTCACTTACTGATCTATGCTGTAGCTTGGACACTGCCACTGGCTTGCCCAGACACAACTTGTGCTGGGCTGTGCTACCCTTTTACCTGAGGGAGACAGACCTTTTCTTCAGTTCTTCTAAGTTATTTTGGGCTAGAAAATTGTTTCACACCATCTTTTTGTGAGTTCTGTCACTCCAAAATTCATTTTGAGGAATGTTTTAAAGTTGTTTCAGGGGAAACTGGAGAGAGCTTAGGAAACTTCTTGCCTTTTCTCTACCATCTTGGCTCCACCTCAGACTTGTGCCTTTGGAAGATCATGTTATTAACTGAGGGGAGGATGGACTGCAGTGAGGAGAGGTTTGAGGCAGGGAGACCAACCCATAGGCTATTGAAGTAGTCCAGCCATGAGGTGATAAAGACTGCTCCAAGGTGGTGAGAATGTCAGAGGAGAGAGAATGGAATGTATCCAAGAGATGTTATATAGAAACAACAAGACTTAATATCTTATTGGATGACAGGGAGGGAGGGAGTGTGAGTGAGGAGTTGAGGATAACAAGGTTTCGAGCATGGGTGACTGGGATGATTATAATGCCCTCAACAGCAATAGGAAGGTTGAGAAGAGGGAAGGGTTTGGGGGAAAAGATAATGAGTTCAAAGATGAGTTCACACATCCAGTGTGAGGTGTCTACAAGACAACCAATTTTAAATACTTAATAGACAGCTGATGATACAAGACTAGAAGTCAGAAGAAAACACTAGCTGGATAAACAGATCTGAAGCATCTGTACAGAAACAATAATTGAAGCCACAAGAGCTGATAAGGTCACCAAATGTGATGGTATAGAGGAAGAAAAGAAGAGGGGCCCTACACAGAATGTCGGGGGACACTGGCAGTTAGTGGGCATGATCTGGATGAGGATCTAACAAATTAGAGTGAGAAGGAGCCATCAGGTAGGTAGAAGGAGACCGAAGAGAGAACAGTGTCAGAAAGGGAAAAATATCCAGAAAAGGGTGAATGACCGTGTCAAAGACTGCAGAGAGGTCAAGAATAATAGACATCAAGAAAGGCCATTCGATTTGACAATTTAAAAGATTATTGGTAACCTTGGAGAGTGCAATTTCAGCAGATTAATGAAGCTAGTTGGCAGAGAGTTTAGAAGACAGTGAGGGAAGAGGAAGTAGAGGACCCACTATAGATGCTTTCTCCTATAATAGAAGTTTACAGTTTCTTACATGCCCCTCTTTCTTGCTCTTTTTATATGTGGAAATGTTTGTTGGTGTTTACATTCACAATAAAAAGGAAATTTAATTAAAAAGGAAAAACGAAAATCATGTCTCCCATGTGCAACTATCATCTTTGCGTAAAACCTTATGTAACCCTAGAGAAACAGAGAACATCTCACATTAAAACTCTGTGTATTTATGCTTTGTCCTTGGCCTATGATTTCATCAGTGAAACTCCCACTGCCAATGCAGACTAGCAGGTCCCTGGTAATTTGTAGTTTGAGAGCAGTGGCCAGTGCAAAGAGCTTCATCAGGGCCATGCAGACTATATGTCAGAGACAAACTTGAACCGAGGTCTCCATGACTCCAAGGAGCCATGACGCCCTCCATTCATGATGCCAGGCTACCCCACCCCACCCCCATATACCCATGTGCTGAACTCTAAGCATCTCTCTTCTTTGTCTATCTGCAGATCTGGCTCTGAGTCACTGTGTGCTTACCCTCTACTGTCTTTACTGGTCAAACCAAATCCAAGATGTTCCCCAGACTGGCGTCTGGACACACCAAATTGCTCTTATGTCATCAGTTTCTTATTTGTTTCTTTTTGACAGCCTTGAGTGGGCATTCTGGGTCTGTTTATCATCCTGTGGCATAAGGAAATGAATACTTTATGGACCTCTAGGGTAAAAGACAAACTCCTCAGCCCAGCTTTTTTAAAAGGATCAATATTTTTATACCTTCATTTCCAAAAACATTCCCTCCCCCTTCCTCATTCTCCTACTCAGAGAGCCATCCCTTGAAGCAAAGAACTTTTTTTAAGAAAGGAGGAAGAGGGAATCAATTCAGCAAAATTAAAGAGCCTGTCATCCAAATCTGAGAGTCTCTGAGGGGGGGCGCCATCATAGTCCCTATCTTTAATAAGGAGTGAGGAAGGTACATTTTCTCCTGAGCCTAGATTTTAAGTCCTTAAAGGGAAGAAGAGAGGAGATCTGGAGGATATTCCAGCGGGCACAATATCAATTCAACAGCTGCGCAGAGGTTCCCAAAGTGAGCGATACTGCCCCCTGGGGGGTGCTGGAACAATCCAGGGAGGCGGTAGTAGCCTCAGGTGCAACTGGGAGACATTGAATAAAAATACACGGGCAGTGGAAGTAAAAGGAAAGAAGAGAAGAAAATTTTGAAAAGTCATAGTGATTATATTCTTTTCCAAATAAACACACAAAATGCAAATTACAACCAATCAGTCATCAGGTCCACTGACAGGTCTTAACAAGCAAATGTTGGCGGGCAAGTATGTTGCCTATTACTGGGCAGTCTGGCATGCACTGGCAGGAATATGTGCATGTAATGACTTGTTTACTATATACTATATGGTTACATGATGCAATATTGCATCATCAAAATTTCAATGCAGGAAAAAAACCCACAAATTTACAATAAATTTTAAAATTTAAGATGCGTCATTTTTTTAAAAAAATATTTTATATATTTTTAAATAATGCAAAGTTCAAAAAAATTAAAGGGTTAAAGAAAGTAGATTTATAGGGGTTGCTGAGTAATTTTTTTAAGGGGGCAGTAGGCCAAATAAGTTTGAGAACCTCTGATGAAGAGAATGGATTAAAGCTGTCACTCACTAGAAGAGTGTAAGCTTCTTGAGGGCAAGAAGTATTTCTTTTATTTTCAATTGATTTTATTGAAATGTTTTGTTTTTACATCATCTGAATTTCCCCTGTATCCTTCCTGCCCACCCTCCCAGAGAGACATCTCATATAATAAAGGATTTTTAAAAGAAAGAAGAATAAAAAATAATCAGTACGACACAGAAAAAAATTGAAAATATATGCTGTGTTCTACAGATTTGGAGTCCTACACACACACACACACACACACACACACACACAGACACACACACACACACACACACACACACACACACACACACTTCTGACAAGATGATGTAAATAAAAAATACATGGCAGAGATTCTAACTGCATCCTTGTGAGCACCAGGGTTCTATGCATGCCAGAGACAGCTTATTTGAAGATACTTGGTCATGGCTAGAACTCCACTCTACTCCCATGCTAGTAATGCAAAGGGGCATAGTGAATGGAGTACCTGACTTGGAACCAGGAGACTCAGGTTTGAGTATCCACTCTAATATTTACCTCTGGAAAGTCATTTTATCCTCACTATGCCTCAATTTCTTCATCTGTCAGATGAAAGTATTAGACTCAATGGCCTCAAAGGTCCCTTCCAGCTCTAAATTTACACTAGCCGAGGGACCATTGGCAAGTCAATTAACCTCCTTTGGCCTCAGCTCTTTCATCTATAAAATGGGACTAATAAAATTTATGTTGTGTATCTCACAGCACATTACTAAGGAAAGCACTTTATTAGCCTTAAAGCCCTGTGGAAACATTAACTGTTACTCTTATGACCTGGCAAGGAAGACACACAGTGTCTAACCACTGGAGGATTCGGAAGTGTTCATATTTCCAAAGCAGCAGGAGATCCTGGGCCTCTTCACGTTACTGCCCAGGGGACTTGTTGTGTTGAATCAGTGGAGAGTAGAAAAGAAAGCAAATGACTCCAACATTTCTATGTCCCTTGTCACACTGGATGGTCAGACTGTCGGTCAACATCAGGCCAGCCAACAGTGTCATCAGAGTCAATTGACCAATAACTGCCATCTTGGAAAGCATCGTGCTATAGTGGAGAGGCGGACTTGGAGTCATGAGATCCTGCCTCTGTCATAAGCTGAGTCACTTCGAACAAGTTATTTCATCTCTGATCCTTGCTTTTCTATATTATAAAAGGATGGAGAGGCACCTTAACATGGTGGATAAACAGACTCAGATGGAGGAAGCCAAGCCAACAAACATTTATTGAGGGCCTACTGTGTGCATTATTCTGTGAGAATTTTGAAAACAGAGACCTTTTCTTGGGCTTTTTTTTGTATCCCCAGGGCACCTAGCATGCAGTAGAGGGTTAATAAATAATATATTATATTATATCATGTTATATCATGTGGCATATCATATTATATTACATCATATCAAATCATAGCATATGTCATAGCATATCACATCACATCATATCATATCATGTAATATACTATCAGGTAATACAATATAATGTATTATAATATAATATATTATATTATATTACATTACATCATATCATATTGTATAGCATCCCATAGTGCTGTCCTGTGTCATATCATCCCATGCCCCACTGCACTGTGCCGTATTATATCATACTGTATCACCCCGCACCACACCACACCACCTCATATCATGTCATACCATCTCATGTCATGTCATGTCATGCCATGTCATATCATATCATATAAATAAAAATTTTAATAAACACTTGCTGGTATATGACTGAACTTGCAAGGCACTGTGCTAAGACCTGGTGATACAAAAAAATGACAAAAACATGGCCTCTGCTCTGAAGAAGCTTAGATTCCAATGGGAGAGATGACACGTAAACAACTGGGTACATAACAAAATGTATACAAAATAGAGAGAAGGCAATCTAAGAGGAAATGGTATAAGCAGCAAAGGCAACATGAAAGTCATTCTGTGTAGGTAGGAGTTGAACCAAGTCTTGAAGGAAGTCAGGAGAAGTAAGAGGTACCTGTGAGGAGGAAGTAGAGACCTGGGTTTACAACCCAACTCTACAGCATACTGTGTGTATGATCCTAGGCAAGTTACCTAACCTAAGAACAGTTGCTGATCTCTATTGGTAGAGGGAGGTCCCTGCACCAATGAAATCATAAGTTAAAAACTCTCTGCCCCCAATTGTGGATTGTAATACTTGTCCTACCTATATCACTTCATTGTTCATTTGTTTCAGTCATGTTTGATTCTCCGTGACCCTATTTGGGGTTTTCTTGGCAGAGATACTGGGGTGGTTTGCCATTTCCCTCTCCAACTCATTTTACAGATGAGAAAACTGAGGCAAGCAGAGTTACGTAACTTGCCCAGAGTTATACAGCTAGTATAAGTGACTGAGCCCAGATTTGAACTCAAGAACATGAATCTTCCTGACTCCAGGACTAGCACTTTATGCACTATGGCACTATATAGTTGCCTACCTAGCCTTGGACTTCTTGACCCCCCCCCTCAAAGAACAGGAGCAGGAGCAATGGGGAGAAGTTACAAAGAGTGAGATTTAATCTTGACATAAGGAGAGACTTCCTCATCATTAGAGCTATCTGCAAGCGTAATGGGCTTGCTTCAGGAGGGAGAAAGTTTCCCTTTTCTAGAATGATCTGGATGTTGAATCAGTGGTGTCAAACTCAAATACAAAAAGAAGCCACTGAACCATACATTAGGATCCCTGTATCTGCACTTTAACTTAGAAAACCACATATTAACATTATCTATGTTGTATTTTATTTATTTTGCTAAAATTTTTCCCAATTCCATTTTAACCTGGTTCTAACAGGCCTTGTATGTGATGCTTCACTTGTACGTGATGTTTAAAGGGGTTTCCTGAACAGATACAAGTCCTCCCCAATGATTTCTGTAGTACATAACAACTTGGAAATTTCATGATTCTGTTGATTCCACCTACAGGGGTTCAAAATGAAGTACCCTCAATACCTAATAACAAGGGTACTTATTCAATTAGTCAGTCCTTAAATAATTTGTCAGTCAACTAACATTTATTAAAAGCTAAGTGGTACCATAATGCATACAGTACCAGGCTTGTAATCCAGAAGACCTGAGTTCAAAGGCAGCTTCAGACACTTACTAGCTGTGTAACCCCGGACAAGTCACTTAATGCTGTTTGCCTCAGTTTCCTCATCTATAAAACGAGCTGGAGAAGGAAAGAACAAACCACTCCAATTTTTCTGCCCAGAAAACCCCAAATGGAGTCACAAAGAGTCGAACATAACTGAAACAACAACAACAAATTTTTTCCTTTTTCTGATTAACAGCCAGAAGGGTTAGGATCAGCATTCTGTAGCATGCCTGGCATTCACCCCCAAGAACCAGCTCTCATAAAACCTACTGCTCCTCCCCCCACCCTGTTCTGTTCAACAATGGTATTTTTCACAGCAGAGAAACGATGCAAGTTGGTGAGTCAGGCCAAACCCAGCAATCAATCTTTACAGCTGGGCTGCCTGACACAAGAACCAAGTTGCAATGAAGCAGCTTCATTCCTGCCCAGCAACCCAATTGCCTCTAAATTTCCCTGGGGCTGGGGTAGCGGGCAGCGGGCAGAGCCCTAGAGCAGATCCTGAGATGCCAGGGAACATGACAAACGAGTTCACAGCCTTGGGCCAGAAACTCTGGGATTTAGGCAGAGGGAGCCAGAAATAGCATCCACTGCTCTAGCCCTCTCTGCCTCTTGCAAATATCTTGACCTCAAAAATGATGCCATCCATTCAGAGACAGCCTTGGACACTTGAGCCCAGACCAAGCTGCCTGTCTGCCTGGCTATCCGGGACCTGGCAGATTAATAATGTCAGCACAGGCTGCTTTCCTGCTGCTGCTCTAAAGTCTTGGTATAGGGAGACTGACTCTAGGCAATGAATTTCCCAAGTCTCAGTGAGTGGCACATTCGCCCCCTGGCCTCTCACCACCCACCAATATGCCATTCCCCAGAACAGGCCGCAAGAGTTTCACTGCCTCTGAAAGTAAATATGTCCAAGGCTGCCCTACTCCAGGAGCCTGTATTTCTGCTTAGCTGCCCTGGGTCTCTGTTATCTTCACAGAGGAGAGTGAGTGAAAACTCACCTAAACAACTATATTTAGCCAGCCTCAGACTATGCTTCATGTTGCATCCAGCCACTCACTAGGAACCCAGGACTTAACAGGGCATCTTGCCATCTGTCAAGCTACTGCATGTGTCCCTGAACCTATGCTGCCCCTACCCTTACTGCTTTTGAATTCTTGCTCTAAAACATCAAATGAAAACTACCCACTTCTCTTGGAAAGAATGGAATAATTGATGGCCATTATGGCTCCATCCATATTCCCCTTTGATTCTCTAGACCCCTTAGCCACTATATGTGTTATATCCTTTTGCGATCAATCAAACAATAAATATTTATTAAGTGGCTACTATGTACCAGCTACTATACTAAGTTCTAGGGATACGAAAAGCAGGGAAAGACAGTCCCTGCCCTCAGGGAGCTTATGATCTAAAAGGAAAGCTGTCTAACTTTTATCTTTGTATCGTCAATGCCTAGCACAGTGCCTGGCAGATAGAAGGAATTTAAAATCACCAACCAACCATCTCTGTGACTCCCCAGATTAAAGTACACTTCCAGGAATACTGCATACATGATACATATTATCTTTCCTTTTTATCATTCAGAGTCCAAACTTTGTGACCCCATTTGGGGTTTTCTTGGCAAAGATACTGGAACAGTTTGCCATTTTCTTCTATGACTCAGTTGACAGAAGAGGAAACTGAGGCAAACGGGGTAAAGTGACTTGCCCAGGGTCACACAACTAGTAAGTGTCTGAGGCTAGATTTGAACTCAGGAAGGTGAGTCTTTCTAACTCCCAGCCCACCTACTTTGCAACCTAGTTGCCCTATCTTTCCTTATGAACATATAAACTACCTGTGGGCAAGAACCATCTCACTTTTGTATATATATCTATAGTACCTAGCCCTGTCTTGGCATACAGTTAGCACTCAATAAATGTTTCTTCATTCATTCATTCATTTGTCAACTCAACATTTCTGTAACTCCTCACTCCAAAGTGGTGGCCCTTACTTAGCCACTTCTCCCTCTGGTATGTGTGATTTCTCCTTATTAGAGAACCATTTCTTGGAAAGCAGGAATTGTCTCATTTCTATATTTGTGTCTCCAGTACCTAACTCTGTACCTGACATAGCAGGCACTTAATAAATGACTTCATTCATTCAGCCATTGCATTAATGTTTTCATAGGCACTTTTTTCTCAGTGTATGGAGACTATTTGTGGAGTATACATCATGCTTAGCTTCTCCATATGTTACCAAACTTCCCCACTAGAGCAAGAGCCCATGTGGTGACAGAGGGGGATGCTGGTCCCTCCACATCTCTCTGGAGTCTGTGGCTTATTATCACAGAATGTCAGAGGTGGAGAGGACCACAGAGCCCATCTGATCTGCCCCACACCCGAAGAAGAATTCCCTCTTTGATAAGCCTCTTCTTGAAGACCTTCAAGGGAGGGCAACTCACTATCTCCTTTGGCAACAACCCACTTGGGGGTAGCCCCAAGTCTGGTCCAATGTACAGCCTAACTCTGCATTCAGCATACACTCACTGCTCCTGGCTCTGCCATCTGAGACCAAGTAGGACAAAACTAACTCCTCTTCCACGGTGGCAGGCTTTTAATTACATGACAAAACCTACGATGAAGCTCAGAAAATAAGTGACTAGTCCAAGGTCATGCAGGTCACACAGCAGGAGAGGTGTGTCCTCTGACTCCGAATCCAGCTCTCCTCCCACTGTACCATTTGGCACAGTACCCAGGATTGTCTTGTAGAGACGGGGTGCCAAGTGAGAACTCTTCAGATCATGATATCATGCTTATCACTTTTAGTCAGTGAGTTCTTAATGGATGCCCATCAAATGCCCAGCCTGGTTATGAGGCATAAATTTATTCAGTTCATTCTCTTTGGAGAAGTCAAAACATCTTCTCAGAAGTGGTTAGGTAGTGCCATGGATAGAGGGCTAGGCTTGGAGATGGGAAGATATGAGTTCAAATCCTACCTCGGACAGTAGCTGTGTGAAGCTGAGCAAGTCATTTAACTTAATCCAACCTCAGTTTCCCCAACTGTAAAGAGGAGAAAGAAAGGGCTCACCAGCCTCTGATTCTATGATATTTTCTCTGAATAAGCCTGGGAGAGGAATCTGGGATGTCCATGCGTAAAGATCCAAAGAATGGCAGCCTTTCCCTATGCGGAACTGCTTCCCACGCTCACTGGGTCTTAAGGAGCAATCAACATTCATCTATTCATCTATGCATTTATTTAAATCCCACATCAATTAGTGGAAAAAAAGGCTAGGTTCAAAAGATGGCTTTACTGACTACTACTCGTGTGACCTTGTGTCACATTTAACCTCTCTGGTCCTCAGTTTCCTGACCAATAGAATGAGAGTCGTGCGCTAGAAAAACCTCTAAGGTACCTTCCAATAGAGCCTACCATGTGTTAGACGCTGAGAGACAGAAACAAACAACAGAAATAAACATGGAGGTCATGATGGTGGATAGAAGACATCCAAAGTTTATCTAAGAAATGTAAGAATAGGGACTCCACCTGTAATTTCACTGGTATTGAGAACTTCCAAATAAAGAAACTCCTGTCCAATCAGCCTGTCTGTTTCTTCTCTGTCATTTCCAGTTGTAGAGAGATGTCCAGAGCATGGAGAGCTTTAAGCTTTCTCACCAAGGTCTTACAGCCAGAATGTATCAGAGATGGAACACAAGTCACATCTTCTTGGCTTCAAGGATGACTCTCTATCTACTAGGCGTTGCTTCCCCTCATGTACTAAAAACCGAGTATATACAATAGGAATACAAAATCATTTCCATCGAGGGGAGAGGAACAGGATTATCAGCTTGGGGAGAGGGAGAGAAAGCTGACCGCCTTTACCTTCTCAGGTCTGGGGTATGACCTCTGCTCCTCCAAGCAGAGACAAGAACCGCTTTCCTGGCATGGGAAGCAAGAGTGATTCTCGAGAGGCTGTTTGTCATCGGGAACATTCAGTTCATAAGTTTGGCCCTAGGAATTTGTTCCTAGGAGGAAAAAGGAATGGCCTTCTAGTTTTTTGTGGGTGAAGACAGGGTGAAGATGTTTACCTAATACTGAGGTTTGATTGGAGTCTGAAAGAATGTATGGGCTCTCCTGGCTGCAGACAAAATCAAGGCACTTTTCTCCTGAGGCTTTCCCAGTGAATTAGAAACAAAATGAAATTCAATTTTGAGCCTGGCAAACCTGCTGCTTCTCCCAGGGGTGGGAAAGGAGATAGTCTCTCCATCCAACACAGTGGGGGCTCCACAGGGCACATCACCAGGGAACAGGAGAAGTTGGACCCATGGATCTGTTCCTGGGGAATTCCGCTCTCCTCATTTTAACTTTTGGAATTTCCCTTGGGCTTAACTTAGATCAAAGATATCTGGTGACTGTAAAAACTTTAATAATAATGATAATAAAATTCCAAGTGAATCTTTCTTGTCCTTGGAAAGAGCCCTGATTCTCAGCAAAAAGTCAATGATAACTTCATGGCTAACAACTTCAGCTTAAAAATTCATCACCTTGTGGTTTAGAAACAAACAGGTGCTGATGAGGGAGGTCCATAAATCCATGGCTTTATTCCAGGAGGAAAGATATGCTACAATACAGTGAGAAGGCACTAGATTTATAGACAAAGGACATGGGTTCCAGTTCCCATTCTGCCACTTCCTAGCTGTGTGATCTTGGGCAAGATGCTTCTGCTCTCTAGGTTTCAGTTCTGTCATTTATTAAACAAAGTGGTCCTACTTCCCAGGGTCAAACTCCCAGACTTGGGATGGAGGAAAGAGAGATAGCAGGGTATAGCTTGCAAAACTCTCCCAGTGACCACAGGCCAGAACCAGATTGAAATGTAACTGGGAAATGTTTAACAAAATAAATAAAATTAAATTTAAAGTAGGAACATTAATTTGTGGTTTTCTAGATCAAAATTAGGCAACAGGGTCCATTTCTAAGTTGAGTTTGATACCAATTAATCAGTCAACAATAACAAGCATTTATTAAGTTCCTAATATAAGCCAGACACTGTGCTAGGCACTGGGGATCTAAATACAAGAAAAGGAAACAATTCACATCCTAATGGAGAAGACAAGTACAGGTGTGTATAAACAGAATAAATAAAAAGACAAATGAAATACGAAGTGGTTCAATACAAGGGCACTTGTATGGGATGGCACTAGCCATTGGGAAAATTAAGAAAGGCTTTGTGAATACCCTTCCCTGAAGAAAGAATGGAATTCTAAAAGGTGGGGGTGAAGAAGGAGGCATGGGCAAAGGTCAGGCCCATAAACTCCCCACCTAGCATTTGTTGTTGTCATTTCAGTTATATCTGACTCTTTGTGACCCCATTTTGGGGTTTTCTTGGCAAAGATACTGGAGTGGTTTACCATTGCCTTCTCCAGCTTATTTCACAGAGGAGGAAACTGAGGCAAACTGGGTTAAGTGACTCGCCCAGGGTCATATAGCTAAGAAGTGTCTGAAGCTAGATTAGAACCTGGGAAGATGAATCTTGCTGGTTAAAAGCCCAGTTCTCTATCCACTGTGCCAAGAGGATACACCAGTAAGTAAATACAAAGCATGTATTATCTGAATTAAGTTATATCTCCCCCATAGTATATTTCTGAACACAAAATGGTAAGTGTCTGAGGCTGGATTTGAACTCATAAAGATGAGTCTTTCTGATTCCACACTCAGTACTCTATCCACTGCACCACCTAGCTGTCCCTAAGCCATTCACTAAACTCCAAAGTGAGAGGAATACTTGTAGAGGTCCAACCCTTTGACTACTTGACCTAACCAACTTAAGAAATTCAAGCACATATTGGATGGATATTCTGGCCATTCTGTAGCTGGGCATGGGAGTCGAGAAAAGGAGAGGAGCAGCCGTTGTCCTCAGGGAGTGCATGGCTCTAGAGCTGGACAGAACCTTAGAGGCCATTTAATCTAACACCTTCATTTTGTAGCTGAGGAATTTCAGAGAGGTTGACTGTCTTGTCCCACATTTACCTAGTGAGAGGTAGAAATAAAATTTGAACGTAGCACCTCTGCCTTTTAACACTTCCTCTCATATTAAGTTAAGCAAACTAGCCACACAGAGAATGAATAGAGACAATTATGGGCAAGTGGTAAATTTTGCAGTAAAAATCCAGCCCACATTTGTCAACCCCATTCTCATGAAGTCCATCCAACCATCTCCTAGCTGTAAACACACTGTCACTAATGACTCTGAAAATCTCTCCTTCCTACACTGCATAAGCAGCTGCTTCTTCTGCATCTGTAATTGAAAATAGGACTTCCTTTCAGCCTCGTCTGTATTTCAAACTTGGTTGTCTCATAATATGCCTCGATAGTGCCCAGGGCAGTCAGATGTTGCAACTCATAATCTCACTTTCAAACACCCCATTTTGATGCTCAGCTCTTGTGTGGAGATGGAATGGATTAGGGGCCACTTCCCCTACACAGAAATACAAACTACTTTTATTTAAGCTACTAAAATTCAAGCCTGCCTACCTCCTTCTAGGAAGCATACATATTAGCTTTTTCAACTATGCTGGTATTGTTTTAGTTTAAATTCTATTTAATTTTTAGCTTTAAATTGATATAATCATCAAAGCTTGGAGTTAAGAGGATCTTTCATGTTGCACTTAGTCTAAACTGTCCCTGAACACAATCTATACAAAATGATAACATGCCTGACAAGGAGCCACTTGACTTGGGCTTAAAGACTGATAGGGAAGCTATTGCTTTTGTTCGACTTTGGAACAGCCCTAATTGTCATGTTCTTCCTTGAATCAAACCTATTTTCTTGATTGCAATGTCCCCTCATTGCTCCTGGTTCTTCCCAGCAGAGCAAGCAAAGCAAACTGAATTCTTCTCAGGACAGCCCCTCAAATACTTGAATCTGGCTCTCTTATTCCCCCTGTGTCTTCTCTCCTGCAGGCTATGCATCCCCAGTTCTTTGCATTTGTCCTTCTTTGCCTAAGCTCCAAAGATCTTCACCAACCTGATCATCCTTCTTTGGAGACTCTCCAACATGCCAATGCCCTTCCTAAAATGTGGTGCCTAGAACTCAATGTGACTCTTCATATTAGTCTGACCAGGGCAGAGTGCCTTTATCTCCCTAATCCTGGAAACTTCATCTCTCTTAATATAACCCAAGTACTCACTGATTTTCTTGGTTGTCAAATCCTGCTGTTGATTCAGATTGAAACTGGAGTCCACTAACACTCCCCCAATCATTTCCCCAATAAACAGCTGTCTCTATTGGTGAAGTCCTCTTCACTATAGCATGCTGCCTCCTACTGTCCATTTGGTAGAATGTAAGTTTCCCAAGGTCAGGGATAGTTTCTTTTTTGTCTTTGTATCACTAGCATCCACGCCCCATTTGCCTCAGTTTCCTCATCTGTGAAGTGAGCTGGAGAAGGAAATGGCAAACTGCTCCAGTATCTTTGCCAATGAAACCCCCAGATGGGGGTCACTAAGAGTCATACGCAACTGAAAAAATGAACAACAGTAGAATATAATAGAAAATAATAATAACAGAATATAATAGAAAAATATACAATAGACTAATTAATTGTGTGTTCTTTATAATAACAATAATAATAGCTAGCATTTATGTATCACTTTAAGATTTACAAAACCCCTTACATATATTATCTCACTTGATAGGTAACCCAGTCCTGCCTCTATTCAGCCAGCTCCAGAGAGCCCTAAGGATGACTACTCCAGCTGCCCAATATCCCTGCCCCCAAGTGTTAAAGACCCAAAAGCTTTCTGGATATGTGGCAGAATCCCTTGATGGTCTTTAAAGTCCTTTTGGTTTCTAGATCGATGATCCAGGGTCCTATAGTCAAAGCCATATTTAAGCCGGAAACCTTAGTACAATATACATTTCCTAAAACTGAGGATGGTCGCCCCTTTGTCCTGTTCTGCTCTGAGTTGAGTGTCTGGGTCCCCCCTGGGTTGCATGAGGGAAAAATTTATTACCAGTGTTTGCCGGGAATTTATGGAGGGGTTAAACTGTTTCCCTTAAAGCTGTGGTTTTAGAGCCTTTTAAATTCTCCGTTTTGCATAAGCATCAATCTCCCAGGGAGCTTAGAAGGAAATAACTCTGCCACTCAGATAATGTATTGGTCCCTGGTATCAAAATATATAAAAAATTACAAGGTCATTAACTATCACGCAGAGAAGAGAAATGTGTTGCGGGCTGCAGGGAGAATTCCAGTCTGGTTGAACTGGGTCGGAAACAGCGAGACTGTGTTCTGCATTCATTGTCCTTTCACATCAAGACATTCTTATTCTATAAGGGAGAGAGAGACAAGAGGAGAATAATGGAGTGGAGAGAGCAATGGACCCAGAGTCAGGGCAGACATGAGTTCAAATCCCTCCCCCATTCCTGACCTACTTATTAACTATGTGACCCTGAGCAAATCACTCTGAACTTCAGGTAGCTCGTCTGTAAAATGGGGAAAATAAGACCCGTACTACCGAGTTAATGGGATTGTTGTGAAAGAGCTATACTTTAAAGCACTATATAAATGTCAGCTATTATTGACTCAGAGCTCTCGGGTTAACAGGACTGCTAGCTAGAAGGATGTGCACGGTACAAGCACACGCACGCGCACACACACACACACACACACACACACACTATCTTTGAACAGACAGTCAAGATTCATTGATTTGGACTACATAAAGATGGCATAACAGGAAGCTAGGTGACAAAATGGATAGAGTGCCGAGCCTAGAGTCAGGATGAGCTCAAATCTGGCCTCAGACACTTGCTAGCTATGTGACCCTGGGCAAGTCACTTAACCCTGTTTGCCTCAGTTTCCTCATCCATAAAATGAGACAGAGAAGGAAATGGCAAACCATTCCAGTATCTTTTCCAAGAAAACTCCAAACAAGGTCACAAAGAGTCAGACACGACTGAAACGACTGAACAACAACAAAAGATATGTATGAATTAGAGAATGAATGTGAATACATATGTTTTCTTTTAGTGCAGTTCAGATTAACATATTATTTGCAAATATCTGTTACAGAGGGAATTCCTATTCAAATATGGTTTTGACTAGAGGATCTCAGAGGGCTATCATTTAATCAGTCAGTCAACAAGCATTTTTTAAGTGCCTAATATGTGCCATATATGGTACTAAGCACTGCGAAAGGCAAAAGGGAGTCCCTTTCTTCAAGGAGCTCACAGACTAATGGGAGAGAGAACATGCAAGTAATTAGGCACATTCGCAAAGGCTATAGATGATTCTTAAGCCCAGGTTCCTCCAGACACCAAATGCAACGTTGTTCACTATAGTGCTTGCCCCTAAGACTTGATCTTGCCATCATGGGACTCACCATTTGGTTAAGGGTGTCAAGACATAGGTAATTATAATATAAAGTCCAGTTCAGTTGAGGCAGGAGCAGGGAGCGACGGGATCCCAACGAGGGAGAGCTTGCTTCTGATTCAGAAAATCAGGGAAAGTTCCCTGGAGGCAGGAGCAATGAAGCAGGGCTTCACAGGATGCATAGAGTTTCAACAGGCAAAGATGAGAGCTTGGTGATTCTAGGAAGAAGTAACATGGGAGTCAAAGCCTTAAAGACAGGAAAAGACAACATGAATTTGGGAAATTGTGAGTCATCCAGTTTGGATGACTGGAATATTGAGTCATAAAATGATTGTGTTTAGAAGATAGGAAGAAGCTACTAGCATAAGCCGCATCTGCCAGGGTACAGTGGAACTAGGCTATAGAGAGGCCATAGAATCATAGAATTAAGACCTTGAAGGGATGTCAAGATCATCTAGTCCAATGCCCTCATTCTTCAGGTGAGGGAACTCAAACCAAGAGAGATACAGTAACTTATCCATTCGTAGGGATAATTAGTAGCAGGTTTTCTGATTCCAAATTCGTTGCCCTATGTTGCCATTTTAATATCATCCTGGGGAGTCTGGACTTTCTTTACCAAGGGCTTACAGGAGGTTATGGAAGGTCTCTGAGCAGGGACATGACTCATCAGAGGTGGGCATTCAGAATTCTAAGACAGTATAGATGCACTAGAAAAAATGTGGAATCTCCTTCTCAAGAAGTATTTATTGTTATCACTTCTCCCTGGGAGGAAGGTAGGCTGTGCCCTATGTTACTCCTAGCTATGACTCCCACTTCCTCAGGGAAATTCTATCTCTCCTGGGCTTATCCAAATCACAGAAGGCTTGGGATCAAGAGGATGGGATTCTCACTTTGGAGAAATAGAACATATTGAGAGGTGAAAGAAGACTTGTAAAGGAGATTTGATTTGGAGTCCCAGGTTCAAATTCTGTTTCTGCTACTTACCACCTGGGCAAACTTCTCTAGATCTCAATATATTTTGTATGTGTTTATCTATGTTCATCCCATCTGCCCAATAGACTATAACCTCTTTGAGGGCAGGGACTATCTTGACTTTTGCCTTTGTATTATCCCCAGTACCTATTATAGTACCCAGCACAGAGGAAGTGCTTAATAAATGCTTATCAATTAATTGAGGTGGGTAATATTGGCTAATAATTATTAAAGTCCCAATTAGTCAAGACACATCATTTATTTATTTATTTATTTGTTTGTTTGTTTGTTTATTTATTTATTTATTTAATATTTGCAGTTTTCAGCATTCATTTTCAAAAGAGTTTAAATTACAAATTTTCTCCCCATTTTTACCCTCTCCCCACTCCAAGATGGCATATATTCTGATTGACCCATTCCCCAGTCAGCCCTCCCTTCTGTCACCCCACTCCCCCCCATCCCCTTTTCCCTTACTTTCTTGTAGGGCAAGATAGATTTCTATGCCCCATTGCCTGTATATATTATTTCCTAGTTGCAGGCAAAAACTTTTTTTTGAACATCTGCTTTTAAAATTTTGAGTTCTAAATTCTCTCTCCTCTTCCCTCCCCACCCACCCTCCCTAAGAAGGCAAGCAATTCAGTATAGGCCACATGTATATCATTATGTAAAACCCTTCCACAATACTCATGTTGTGAAAGACTAACTATATTTTGCTCCTTCCTATCCTACCCTCCTTTATTCAATTTTCTCCCTTGACCCTGTCCCTTTTCAAAACTGTTTGCTTTTGATTACCTACTCCCCATATCTGCCC
>CM053622.1:40124928-40136691 GCA_028646595.1 Phalanger gymnotis | reverse complement strand
TTCTATTGTCCCCCCTTTTTATCCCCTTCCTTCTTTTTTCCTGTGGGGTATGATACCCAATTGAGTGTTTATGTTATTCCCTCCTCAGGTCAAATCTGATGAGAGCAAGATTCACTCATTCCCTTCACCTGCCCCGTCTTCCCTTCCAATGAACTGCTTTTTCTTGCCACTTTTATGCGAAATAATTTACTCCATTATATCTCTCCTTTTCTTCCTCTCTCACTATATTTCTCTCTCATCTCTTAATTTGATTTTATTTTTTAGGTTATTATCCCTTCATATTCAACTCACCCTGTGCCCTCTGTCTATATATATAAGATGATATCTAGGCTCTATTTTTGATCATGGCTTTCAGGTATTCCAATAATTTTTAAATTATCCCTCCTGGATCTATTTTCCAGGTCAGTGGCTTTTCCAAGGAGATATTTCACATTGTCTTCCATTTTTTCATTCCTTTGGTTCTGTTTTATAATATCTTGATTTCTCATCAAGTCACTAGCTTCCATTTGCTCCAATCTAATTTTTAAGGTAGTATTTTCTTCAATGGGTTTTTAGACCTCCTTTTCCATTTGGCTAATTCTGCCTTTCAAGGCATTCTTCTCCTCATTGGCTTTTTAGAGCTCTTTTGCCATTTGAGTTAGTCTATTTTTAAGATGTTATTTTCTTCAGTATTTTTGGGGTCTTCTTTAGCAAGTCATTGACTTGTTTTTCATGGTTTTCTCGCATCCTTCTCATTTCTCTTCCCAATTTTTCCTCTACTTCTCTAACTTTCTTTTCCAAATCCTTTTTGAGCTCTTCCATGAGACCTGTTCATGTTTTTCTTGGACGTTTTTGTTGTAGGCTCTATGACTTCGTTGACTTCTTCTGACTGTATGGTTTGGTCTTCTTTGTCACCAAAGAAAGATTCCAGAGTCTGAGACTGAATCTGGGTGTGTTTTCACCGCCTGGCCATGTTCCCAGACAACTTACTTGACCCTTGAGTTTTTTGTCAGGGTATAACTGCTTGTAGTTTATGCAGTACTTTGTCCCAAGCTTGAGGGGCTGTGCTGTTGTTTTCAGAGCTCTTTCTACACAGGAAGCTCTGCCGCACCAGCACTCCTCCTCCCCCAAGAACTGCCAACCCAGACCGCAACTCAGATCTGAGCTGCGCCTGCACTCCTGTTCTAACCTGCCATTTAATTCCTCCCACCAGGTGGGCCTGGTGCCTGGAAGCAATTGCAGCTGTAGTTCTGTAGATGCACCACCTCTGCTGCTCCCGGGGTGGTGGCCAAACCTTGAATTCCTTTCACTCTGTCCCCCACAGTTTTTCCCACTAACCTTCTCTGTTGTCTTTGGTGTTTGTGGGTTGAGAAGTCTGGTAACTGCCACAGCTCAGTGATTCAGTGTGCTAGGGCCTGTTCCACCTGGCTCCTAGATCTGGTTGGTCCAGGCGCAGCCCACGCTGGGCTCTGCTCTGCTCCACTCCCAGCTCTGTGCACGATAGACTTTACCCAGCAACCATCCAGGCTGTCCTGGGCTGGAGCCCTGCTTCCCTCTGCTATTTTGTGGGTTCCGAAGTTCTAGAATTTGTTCAGAGCCATTTTTATAGGTGTTTGGAGGGTCCTATGGGAGAGCTTTAGGCAAGTCCCTGCTTTCCAGCCACCATCTTGGCTCTGCCCCCCAACATAACATATCTTTAAGAATCAACTACTTTCACTCACACTGAGTGAGCAAGTCATATGTGCAGAGCACTGACAACCCTTGTGGTTACTGGGGGGCTGCTGTATAACAAACAAAAGCATTTCCACCCTCCCCTTCCCTTACCTGAGACAGGGTTTCCTGGCCATGTTCAAAACCCAGGTCTCCATCCTCTCTCCCCAGGTCTGGCAGTGTGGGGGCAGCATGGAGGTACTGCCCTGTTCCCGTGTGGCCCATATCGAGCGCACAAAGAAACCCTACAATAATGACATTGATTACTATGCAAAGCGAAATGCCCTGAGAGCCGCAGAGGTGTGGATGGATGACTTCAAGTCCCACGTTTACATGGCCTGGAACATCCCCATGACGGTGAGCATCCAGCGCACAGGCAGAAGCTGGAGAGGGCTGAGGGAGGGGGAGCAAATTAAACATGGCACCCATCTGAAGGAGCGTTCTGTTGCCTCTAGAAAATATCTCAATCATCTATCACTTCCTTCCCCATTTACCAGAACAAAAGCAGAGAGTCCCAACAAGACAACAGCTGGGAAACTGAAGCAGATATTGAGGTATCTTTAGGTTCCGATTTTGGAGAGCACTCTCGGGGCTGCCAACCCCAGAACTAAAAGCAATGGGCAGGAGCTGAAAAAAGTTCAAAGAGGAATAATACAGAAGAAACATTTTTTGGCTATAACTAGCAACTTTGGTGCCCAGGGCAAGCAGCGTGAAGAGTGCCTTCAAATCAACTTTGTGATTTAATATTTAATAATACAAAAAGTAATTGAGACAGCTGAGTGGGAGGAGAGAATGAGTTACCACGAGAGTTTAGGAGTAAGTGTTATTAACAGCTCTAGGGATCGATCATTTCTTATTTTAGCTAGCCAATCAACAAGCATTTATTAGGTGTTTACTATGTGCCAAGCCCTGTGCTAAGTGCTAGAGATACAAAGAAAAATTCTAAGTTCAGTTTTTTAAGTTATACATATTTAAAATTTTTGGTATTGTCTAAATTTTGGCACCTAGAACAAAGCCTCACTCACTCCACCCTTTGATTGCAGCTATTGCAGACTGTAATGGGCTGCCTCATGAAGTAGCAGGAACATTTCCCTTTCCTCACCCCCGCCCCCAACTGGAGGTCTTCAATCAGAGAATGAAAGACCATCTGGGATGTTGGAGAGGGAATTCCCATAAACGTTGAACTATATGAACCCTGAGGTCCCTTCCAACTCTGAGAATCTGTGTGTGCATGCTTGTGTGTGTGTGTGTGTGTGTGTGTGTGTGGTGTGTATCAAAGAGACGGAGACAAAGAGACAGAGGTGAAAAGGGAGACAGAGAGACCAAGACCCAGAGAGAAATACAGAGGAAGAGATAGAAACAGAAAGAGAAGAGAGAGACAAAGAAGGAGAGAGAGATAGAAAAAGGAAAAAGAGATAGACAAAAAGAGACAGGGACATAAAGAGAGACAGAGATAATCAGAAAGATACATAGAGAAAGAACTAATAAACAGAAGTATGCATAGTATGGTTTCATATGTGGGTGAATGTGTGTGTGTGTGTGTTAGAGAGAGAGAGAGAGAGACAGAGAGAGAGAGAGACAGAGACAGAGACAGAGACGGAGACTGAGATGGAAAGACCAAGACACAGAGAGAAATGGAGATGGAGAGATAGAAATAGGAAAAAAAGACAGGGAGAGACAAGAACATAAAGAGAGACAGAGATAGAAAGGGACAGATAGAGAAAGAACTGTCAAATAGAAGTATGTATAGTACAGTTTCATGTGTGTGTGTGTGTGTGTGTGTGTGTGTGTGTGTGGTGTGTGTAATGGTGACCTTCTTTAGTGCAAGGTGGGGAGGAAGGGAGGAAGACAGTCCAGAACTTAAAATGTAACAAAAATAAATTAATTTTTTTAAAAATAACAAAAAAAAAAGAGAGACACAGAGATGGAAAGGGAGACAGAGACAGAGAAATATAGGAAGAGACAAAGAGAGACAAGGTGAAGAAAAAGAAGACAGAGAGAGCAAGAGATATAGAGACAGATTGAAAGAAGAAAAGAGACAGATGTAGAGAATGAATTTGAATCAGGGCTGGTCACACCTAAGAGCATTAGCCCTCAGGCCAGCGAAGTGACTCAGGATACTTTTATATTTATTTAAAACAGCACATTTTTCTTCCACCCTTTATGTACCTCAGCGCTTTGCACATCAGTACATAATGGAGTTGGAAGACCTAGGTTTAAATAGTGGCTCGGCTGCTTAATACCAGTGTGACCTTCTCTGGGCCTCAGTTTCCTCATCTGAAAGATGGGATGATTGGAGCACCTGCCCTCCCAGATCCCTTTCAAATCTAAATTATATCATCCCATCTATAAAATCTGGACAGGTCTGAGCTAGTAACCTAAGGACCCGGCAGCATTTGCTTGAGATCTTCATGTTGTTCTCTGAAAAGTACAGATCATAAGGAATGGTGAGGCAGAGCGAGTGGAGGAAATTAATGCAGACACACTCTAAGACAAAAACCCTGGCTAAGTAATTTGCTTCATGTCAAACAACCTAGCAGGGAAATTCAGAAGAGGAGTGGAAAACATGATTTCCTTTTGTCTGCATGTTTTTTGCTATGGGAGTTTTCAGACCAAAATGACAAAGGAAGGCAGTCAAAAAATGCCCTCACCCATGAGCAAAGATGGAGAGAGAGCCCAGCAGAGCCCATAAAACCTTGTTTTCCATAAAATGAACTGATTCAGACAATGTATAACACAACGGTGTGCCCATTAATACTCTAGCAGGAATTTATGATGCTCTGCTTGGTTAGACAGTGTATAAAGAATAAAGATTCCTGACCCACTGAGTTCTGTTTATCTAAGCACTGCTTGGCTACCCATCCCTGTATCAGATGAAGTCCTCCTGCTCATACCCTGGGCTGGGCAACCATGAGCATTGCCATCACTAGGGGATCAGGAGTCTGGAAACTGCCCCTTCAGGTACCAGCAAAAATTCAAACCTACTTCCTATACTCAGAACCTGTGTGAGCCCATTCATATAAAATAGATGTATGCTCACACAATGAAATGCCTCTTCAAAGACTACACTGTAGAGATGGTAACAACAGTAGCTGGAATATTGGTTTTTATAGAGGATTTGGGGCAAGTAGGTGGCACAGAGGATAGAGCACTAAGACTGGAGTCAGAAAGAGTCACCTTACTGAGTTCAAATCCAGCCTCAGACACTTACTAGCTGTGTGACCCTGGGCAAGTCATGTAACTCCATTTGCCTCAGTTTCCTCATCTGTAAAATGAACTGGAGAAGGAAACGTCAAACCACTCCAGCAGTTTTGCCAAGAAAACTTCAAATGAGGTCACAAAGAATCAGGCATGACTAAAACAACTGAACAAAATAGAGGATTTTATTTTTTTCTGTTTTTTTAAGAGTCAGTACTCAAACTGTACTAAACATGAGAAGGCTATAAGATTTTACCTGGGTAGGGATATCTCAGGGTTCCTCCTTCAACCAAGGTGATCTCAACTTTCTGTGACTTAGTAAATTAAATCTCGGTGAGTTTCTTGGGGCCCAGAGAGGTTATGACTTGTCCAAGGTTACAGAACTAGTAACTATCGGAGACAGAATTTAAACCTGACTCCAAGGCGAACACTCCACCATGCCAGATTGTCTCTGCTGTCCTGTAGGGAATGCCCCAGTTCAGCAGGGCCTTTCCTAATGAAATGGGATGTTCATTCAGCTAAGACTCATTTTAGGCAGACATTCTGCCTCCCTATAGGTCATAGGCTATTTTTTTAATTACCGAAGATACTTCAAAGGTCATCTCTTCCCATTTCCTCATTTTGCAGCAGACCAGAGAATTTCATTGACCTGCCCAACGTCACACAGCTACCAAATGGCTGAACCATAATGAGAACCCAGGCCTTCTGTCTTTAAAACTACCATCCCTTCAGATGCATTACCACTGTCATCCAATTCCTCTCTGGTTAGAGAATATAGGCTGTATATCCATGATGGGACTACATACCTGTATTGTACTCTTGTTATGGCTAAAGGCATCTGTGTGGGTAATACCCACGCTTACTGCTGGCATTTATAGAGGGCTTTAAGGTTTGAAGAAAACTTTACAAATATTACCTTATTTGGGCCTTATTACAATCCTGGGAGGTGGGTGCTATTATTATCATCCCCTTTTTATGAACAAGGAAACTGAGGCAGGCAGAGGTTAAGTGACTTGTCCAAGGTCACACTATTAGTTGTTGTCTGAGGTCAAATTTGAACTCAGGTCTTCCTGACTCCAGGGTCCACAACTTTATCCATTATACCACCAGCTTCCTCTCTATTAAAATGAATATCTACAGTCACTATCCATTACTCCTCTTCCTATAGAGCCCAGACAAAGCAGCCTTTTCTCTCTTACTCACATAGGGCACCTAATCTCCCATCGCTATGCCTTTGCATAGAGCATTCCTCCATGCCTGGAATTTTTTTTTCCTCATCTCTACTTCAGAGAATACTTCCCTTCTTTCAAGACTTAATTCATGCTTCCACCCTCTGCATAAACCTTTCCCTGGTCCCTCCAACAATTAATGCCTTCCCTTCCAACTATCTTATACTAGCTAACTTGTACAGGTTGTTCCTAAAGTCTGGACACATAGGCAAAAACACGTATTTTCAAGAAATGAAATGAATGAAATTTTCAACAACATTTTATTTAATTGGAATATTAATAAATACCTTCAATATGATTTCCATCATTTGTGATGCACAGGTTGATGCGCTTTCCAAGATTCATGTGAACTAGATGCAATAACTCCACATTGCCATCAACTTCAGCACATTCACTCTTTATGTGTTCAATCAAGTGTGTTGTGTCTGTGATTTTCCTTGAGTACACCTTCTCCTTTAGCACACCCCAGAAAAAGAAGTCAAGGGGGCTAAGGTCTGTTAATATTCCAAGTATTTCGAAATATGCATTTTTCCTATGTGTCCAGACTTTAGGGACACCCTGTATTTATTCTTCATATAAGTAGGTACATATGTGTATATGTATATATATATACATATGTATAGATATAGATATAGATATAGATATATCTATACACGCACACATCCCTTACCTGTATAGGGGTGTACTGGAGCCAGGTCCTGAGAGCAGATTGTTAAATTTTTCACATGAGCATTTACACCACAGAAATTGGCAAATGCTACAAATAGGGCTTGATTTATTGTTTTGTTACTTGTCTAGACTTAAAAAAGTGATAGAGAAAATTTTGATAATGCAGATTAAACTTAAAAGTGCATCATGCATACTTTTTTTTCAGAGAGCTGGTTATTAAACATACCAACATACCTCTGCATACACATACATGTGCACATGCATATACATAAATACACATAAACATTCATATATATACATGTGTATACATGTATTTGTATATAAACATATATATGTATACACAAAAAGATTCGAGAGGCTATGTAAACATAATAGATAGAGAATTGACCTGAGAACCAAGAAGACCTGGGTTCAAGTTAACCACTGACCCATACTGTCTGGGTATCCCTAGGCAAGTTACTTAACTTATCAGTGCTCTAGACAACTCTCTAAGAGCAATTTTCTTGCTGAGAAGGCAATGACCTGCATCAGTAAAGGAGCTTCCTCCTTTGAGAATAACCCATACCAAGAAAGAGCAGGTCTAACTTTTAGCCCTAAAACTGTCTCTGTATCTGTTGTCTCCCAATGGAATGTAAGCTCCTGGAGAGTAAATATTGTTTCTTTTTTTTTTAATCTGTCTCTCCAGTACCTGGCATAGCCCCTAGCATATAGAAGATGCTTAATACCCGTTGGGCAATTGTTCCATTGATTGCCCTAAGAGGGAAGTCTGGATTCGAGTCTCACCTCTAACTGTTTGACCCTGGGCCAGTCACAAATGTCTCAGTGCCCCCAAGAACTCTCTACTACTATAAACTGCAAACCAGATGGATATCTGCATAAGTAGAGGGAGTTTCCACATCAGAAGTTCCTTAAACAATGAAATCACAAGTTTAGACCAAAAAAAAAAACCCAACCTAAATCTTCAGCATTAAAACTCAAATGTTCACCACTTCCTTCAGTACTCCAGTAATCTATTTCATCATTGAGGGGTATTGCAGATTGCGACCCCTCCATGACTTAGTCAGTCAATTGACTTCATGGGTCACTGAGCCCAGAGAATTCATCCCCCTAAGGCAAACCTGGCAATGAGTCTCTCTGAACTGAGCCAGGAGGCTGCCCCTTTAGACAAGTCCATTTGGATGAGTCCATCAATAGGTTCTATTCGAACTTTTACCAGTCTTGAATTTTACTGGCACAGTCTTTAGAAACTCAGCGTCCCTCCCATACCATGAAGAGAAGAAAGGTTTTAGTAGAGGCTCACCACACAATAAAGAATGTGGCGTTTGGTGGCCATCTGTCTTCAAAGAATACCATCGACCTTCAGCAAGCTCCCACTGGGTGTCAAATCCTGTGGTCACCTCTGCTGGTGGGAGGCAGGAAAAGGATGAGATAGAATGATGGCTCTTAGGGAACCACATACTAAAATCCTAATCGGACCTTGTATTCCGTGCTGTACTGTTGGTCCTTTCAAGTTCTCAGGCAGCTAGGTGGCACAGTGGATAGACCGATGGACTTTGGATGGAGTCAAGAAACTCTGAGTTTGAAACCTGCCTCAGACACTTACGAGGTGTGACCTCAGACAAGGCATTTAACCTTTCTCAGCCTCAGTTTCCTCATCTGTAAAAGGGCAACAATAATAGCATCTGCCTCATAAGGCTGTAAAGAGAATAAGATAATATATGCAAAGTGCTATGTGAATGCTAGCAATTACTATTATCATCAAGTACAGAGAGGAGATTTTTCAAAGAACACATGAGAATATATCCATCCATGTGAATTCTGTTTTTCAAAGTAGTCCCCATAAGTAGCTTTACACTTATTCCATTAGTACCCTTATTGCTAAAAGTATACATAGAGCCGACTACTCTTGGGGACTTGCCTGAGGAGCTAGTATATGTCACATAAGAAAACCACTTAACACCACCCCCAACCTTTGTTTCATGGGTTGCCATGGCCAAATAATCCATTACCAGACTTTCTAAGACTATGCTTTGATCCTTTTCATCCTGGAAGAGCCTAACACAGCTTGCTCTCTGATATCATAACCTTCAAGAATGTCTATTTTATATAAACTTTGATCAGTACATCCCCCAATAGAATATAAGTTCCCTGAGGGCAAGGACTGTGTTGTTTTTATCTTTATATCTGCAGTGCCTTGCACAGAGCCTGGTATATAATTGGTGCTTAATAAATTCTTACTGATTGATTCCTGGGTCTCTTCCAAACCACAATAAGGTCTTCAGGTAGGACCCTACTCATCATATTTGAATAACCAATCCCAGCTTGGGAGGAAAATTTGCTATCGCTGAGGATCTTATGAAGAATGTTGCCGGCTCTAAAGGCACTCCAAAGAGGAGTTTCCAGGCATGTCCTGATCTCTCACAACCTTGTTGAAATAAGTATGTAATGCCCCAAGGGGACTCCTTAGAAGGGACAAATAGCATTCGTGTGGATGTATAAATTCTATGCATAATTTTTTTTTCTAACTTCAATCCATCTACCTCATAGCCATTCCTCATCCACGGATGATCAAGTTCCACAGTCCAGAAGAAACAGTGTAGCACACGGTCAGAGAGGGGAATAATGGAATAAATAAAAAAGACTCGCTAGCAATCTGAATCATGTGCTGGGAATGGGAGCATCCTTCCAATTCTCAGTCTTGGTTGATGTCAAAATTAGCCGATTAATGTTAACATCTACTACTTAACTCTTTAGCCCCATTCCATTCAGTACAACAATAACAGGGTGAGGAATAACCTATAGGTCAATAAATGAGAAGACTAGCAAGGCAATTTTTAATTTGGGCAAGCCACTATATCCCATCTGTAAAGAGAAAGGTCGGAGAAGATGATCCCTTAGGTCTATGACGTTATGTAAAGAAAATCATGTGACCTAAGTGATCAGCATACAGGACACTTCTATCTTAATTCCCATTTCACAGAACCCAGGAGTGGACTTTGGGGATGTGTCTGAGCGCCTTGCTCTGCGTCAGAGGCTCCAGTGTCGCAGTTTCAAGTGGTACCTGGAGAACGTGTACCCCGAGATGAGGATTTATAACAATACCATCACTTATGGAGAGGTAAGCGCCTTGCTGAAATATGACTTCCCATAGTCGGTGTGTATCTGCCCTTGGGCGAAGCTTGCCTTCGTCTTCTGACTCCCTTACTATCACCCTCCTTCACAAGGCAGTATGAGAAAAACACTTATTAAATCTAAAAGCACTACCAGAGAGTGAATTTTTATTGTCTTCCTGGCGTCTGTCAGCCCAAACGCACCAACAATTCAGTCCAAACGACTGTGAGGTATCCATAATGACAATAAGCACTCTACAGCAGGCAGGCTTTTATCTTTTTCTGCTTTTTTTTAGTGTGTGACACCTAACTAGTTGTGTGACCTTGGGCAAGTCACTTAACCTCTGCTTCCCTCAGTTTCCTCATCTGTAAAATGAGATGATAAAAGCACTTACCTCACAGGGTTGTTGTGAGGAAAGAATGAGAGAACATGTAAAATGCATGATAAAACTTAAAGTCCAATATAAATGCTGGGTATTATTATTACTATTAGTTATCATTTATGTTCGTGTTACGAACCCTTTGTGCATCTGGTGAAGCCTGTAGATCCCTTCTCCAAATTATATTTTTAAATAGTTAAAGGAAATGTTAAATTTCAATTAGAAATTAGTGAAAATAAAGAATTTTTTTCCTATCCAAATGCACAGACCCAAATTCTCCACGAACCCCAAATTCTCCATGGACCCCAAGTCAAGAACCTCTGTCTTAGAGTTATCTGCCATGCATGAAGGAGCCATGGCTTTGGTGGTTTAGGAAACTCCCACTGTGGAAGTTCCCTCTCCAATAGAGATTGCAACTTATCAATGATTTAGAGGTGCCCTCGGAAGTTGCCAGAGGCACCTAGGGGTTAAGTGACTTACCCAGGATCACAAGGCTATTAAAGCTGTCATAAGCAAGATTTGAACCTAAGGCTTCCTCGCTATAAGCCCAGCACTCTCTATTTGGCTGGCTCTGTCACGGAATGCATGAAATCATCACGCTTTCCTTGCTGGTTTTTCTTTATGGCCTCAGCACCATGAGAGGAATAACTAAAGAGGTTTTCCATTAAAAATCTATACTTTCTTTAAGGTGGAATTGACAAAATTTAGGAATTAGTTTCCTGTGCAAGATTAAATAAGATCTGGGGTTCCAGGGGCCTTCGGGGGCAGGGCCTGTGCACACCGGGCGGAGCCGCGTGGGGCGGGGCTCGTGGAGTCCCATGTGGCTATGGCGGAGGCGGTGCTGGACGGCGCTAGATGCAAAAGCATCTATTAGAATTCCCAAACGCTGCGCGGGTAAATAAAGTCAGAGTCCTTGACCCCAGACGTCTTAGCCCTTGTCTATCCTCAGAGCTCAGCGTGCCCTTCACTGTGCCGCACCTGGAAGGGCCCCCGACTCCTTGTGCCAGTAAGGCAAAATGGGCTTAGTTTAACGGGTGCCTTTGAGGAGTTTTGCTTTTGTTTAAGGTGAAAGTACTTTCACCTGTTAAATGCTAAACCCCAGGCCCAAAGCCCTATCAGGTGTGAAACCTGTGTGGGCGTAGATTAAGGACTTAAAAGGGGCCAATTCGGGAACCAATGGGTCTCTGGACTCTGGTCTCTAGTCGTTGAGGCGGGACTTGAGAACGCCAGAGGCTTGGCTGTGAGGAGAGGCGAGAAACTACAGCTGAAAGAAAAATCCGAAGCAGAGCGGACCCCTGTGTGGACCCAGGAGTTCGAGCGAGGTCTGGAGGCCGGTGAATATGATTTATGCCATCTTATTTTTCTGTGGCCTCCTGGCTACTCTTGTGAGGCGGGCCTACTGGGCCTGGAGGCTCGTGTTCACAATACTGGAATGGGGAGGTTGTTTCGCTAATTTGTTGCTCTGGGCCCTAAATAAATTTTTTGATG
>CM053622.1:40094024-40124428 GCA_028646595.1 Phalanger gymnotis | reverse complement strand
CTGTGGCCTCCTGGCTACTCTTGTGAGGCGGGCCTACTGGGCCTGGAGGCTCGTGTTCACAATACTGGAATGGGGAGGTTGTTTCGCTAATTTGTTGCTCTGGGCCCTAAATAAATTTTTTGATGCCTTCTGCTTGGAGAATTCTGTATACCCAACGATTTCGAACCATTCAGATATTTATATGATCTTTTTTGAGATCATCAATTCAGCCTTCCTACTACACTCCTCTCCAACTCTACAGAGACTGAGTGTGTCCCGACAGGCCCTGCATCATCCGTAATGCCCTGAAACACTGGCCTGCCCTAAAGAAGTGGACATTCTCCTACCTCAGGGCCACAGTGGGCAACGTGGAGGTGAGTGTTGCCGTGACGCCAGACGGGTATGCAGATGCAGTGTGCGGGGACCGGTTTGTGATGCCCGTGGAGCGGCGGCTACCTCTGAATGTAGTGATCAATGTGCTGGAGGGCAAGGCCTATCACCCCGGGGTGCTCTCTGTGCAGAAGCAATGCTCTAACCTCTCCTGTGAGCTGCCTCAGCTGCTGCTTGATGTCAAATCCCATGTGCCCTGGGCTAGTGAAGCACTGGGGAAGATGCCTGATGCTGTGAACTTCTGGCTTGGAGAAGAAGCAGCAGTGACGTCTTTACACAAGGATCACTATGAGAACCTCTACTGTGTCATATCTGGGGAAAAGCACTTCCTCCTGCACCCTCCTAGTGACCAACCTTTCATCCCTTATGAGACGTATACAGCAACCTACCACATATGGCTCCTTCAAGATGGTGGTTGAGGAGGCCATGGAGAAGGTACCTTGGATCCCATTAGATCCTGTGGCTCCAGACCTGGTCCGATTTCCACTCTACAAGCAGGCCCAGGCCCTCCACTGTACGGTGAAAGCAGGGGAAATGTTCTACCTGCCAGCTCTTTGGTTTCATCATGTCCGTCAGTCTCATGGCTGTATTGCCGTGAATTGCTGGTACGACATGGAATATGACCTCAAGTACAGCTACTACCAGCTTCTGGACTCCCTCTCCAAGGCCACAGATCTTGCTGGAATGGACCCTCTGTGAGCTCACTGGATGGGTCACTCCAAGCCAGTCCAGAGAAGCCCCTGGGCTCTCAAGACGTTTTCCTGGATAGACAGAGGGTATGAATAGGGTTCCATTTGGGACACTTTTGCCAAACAGGCCTGGCCTTTGGAGCCAAGAATGAGCCGTCAAGCTTATCCAAATGGTCCAGCCAGAGACATGGAAGGACCTTTGGGAAGTCATCTCAGGTCTGGTGAGGGGCTATGGATTGATGAAGATGTTAAGGGGCTGGTTGGGGGAAGAGGAGGGGAGGTGGTGCCGGGACCAGACTTATGTGTGACAGCCTTCCTGCTACCAAGTTCCTCTGTGAATGGCAGTAAGTCCAGCCCTTTCTCCTTACCTTGTGAAGCCCTTAGCTACCTCTAGAAGCTGCAGCCTTGTAACTGGCACTTGTTTGGTTGAGTTCCTATAAATCTGTTATTAGCCTTGAAAAAAAAAGATTAAGTAAGATCTGCCATTTGGAGAACCTAGCCAAATCTGTTGGAGATTTGGAGGCTGTATGACATAGTTGATAGCATGTAAACTTGGAGTCAGGAAGTTGTTGTTCACTCATTTTTCAGTCATATCCAACTCTTCATGACCCCATTAGGGGTTTTCTTGGCAAAGATATTGGAGTGGTTTGTCATTTCCTTCTCCAGCTCATTTTACAGATAAGGAAACTGAGGCAAACAGGGTTAAGTGACTTGCCCAGGGTCACACAGACAACAAGCGTTTGAGGTGAAATTTGAACTCAGCCCTTCTTGACTCTAGGCCCAGTGCTCCCTCTACTGTTCCAACTAGCTGCTATTGTAAAGAACGTGATAGTTCACTGCCCTATGGTTCCACCCACTCATCCCTGTGACTACCTAGACCCAAATTCCTTTCACTGACCGCCATTCCCCTGTATGCACTGTCACACACACACACACACACACACACACACACACACACACACACCCCCTCCCCACTTAGAATGTAAGTTTTTTGAAGACAGGGGCAGTTTCACTTTTGAATTCGTGTCTCCAGCACCTAGTATACTGCTTGACATATAGCAGGCATTTTATATTTTATTTCATTATCTTTGTCACATTTAATGAATGCATCTTCATTCATTTGTTCAATAATTCATTCATTCGCTGGCGTGCCCAGCCCCTAGCCTCAGACCTGGGACCAATACTCGCTGATAATGCAATTTCTCCTTTGGCTCCTGGGCACAGGTGAGAAACAGCAAAGCCAGCGGCTACTGTTTGGACCAGGGGGCAGAAGATGATGATCGAGCAATACTATACCCTTGCCATGGGATGTCCTCACAGGTAAGCCACCCACACCACTCACCCATGGGACGATAGAGCAGAAATTGAGGAAATGATATTAGATGTGCACAATCTGCTGTGGCCGAAGGGTGGTCTTGGGGAGAGACCTGGATTTGGTTTGATCAGCTAAGAGACTGAGAAATGAGCACATCCTGTGACACAGAAACAAAACTAGGGATAGGCAATATAAGCGGCTTCTCATGGTACAACACAGTGGGGGCACAACAAGGATTATGCTATGAGATTGTATAGAGGCAGTATTTTAACGATAGAAATTTCCCTTCTCCATGGCTGGTGGGTCTTAAGTGTGATCTGGCAAGTCATCAGTGTTACAGTGAAGTCTCCGAGCCTCCGAGTAACACACCTAGTCTTTTAAAAGGTAAAATTGGGTTTGCATTACCATCATGGGGGAGAGAAAGGCCTGCAATTTTCAAATCTTTCTGGGGGCACAGAGGTGCTCAGCCCTTGTTCTACACGGACCAAACCTAGTTATAGCCTGGCTGAAGAGCAAAATAAATGAATACACTACTGAAAGATTGTGTCCAGTTCGGGACCAGGTACACAGGAGCATGTTCCAAAGGTTTCCCAGTGTGGCCCAGTAAATAGGGAGCTACACTTCAAGTCAGTTTGGATCCAATCCAGGTACTTAGTAGCTGTGCATAAACTCCTTAGCCTCTCTTTGCCTCTGGTTTCCTATTTGGGGTGAGGGTGAGGGTGAGGGTGAGGGTGAGGGTGAGGGTGAGGGTGAGATGAGATGAGATGAGATGAGATGAGATGAGATGAGATGAGATGAGATGAGATGAGATATGAGATGGGATTAAATCTCCAATTTCATTGATTTAAGGAACTCCCTCTTCTAGTATAGATCAGTACCTGTTCTGCAATTTAGAGTTTTAGGATGATGCCTGGAGCACTAAGAGGTTAAGGGACTTGTCCAAGGTTACACAGCCAGTATGTGTCCTATGTGGATCTTGAGCCATCTTTCTGGCTTTATATTCAACTCCCTATCCACTATGCTATGCTTACGCTTGTCCCCAAATGTGAAACTAATAATAATAATAGTGATGATGATGATGGTGATGATAACAATTATAGCTCCTGTATCAAAAGGTTGTTATGAGGACTGAATGAGATTGTGTCTGTTGAAATGTTTTAGAAACACCATATGAGGGGGTGGAGCCAAGATGGTGGAGTAAAAGCAGGAACTTGCTTGAGCTCCTCGCAAATCCCTCCAAACACCTGTAAAAATGACTCTAAACATATTGTAGAGCTACAGAACCCACAAAATGACAGTGTGAACCAAGTCTCCAGTCCAAGATAGCCTGGATGACCTCTGGAAAGGGTCTGTCCTAACGTGCAGGAAGTGGAGCCCAGCCCAGCATGGGCCACACCCTCACAGACAGGCCAGCCTGAACAGATTGGGTAGAGCAGGCCTCAGGGCACTGAATCACTGAGCTGTGGCTGTTTCCAGACTTCTCAACCCACAAACACCAAAGACAACTTAGCAGGTCAGTAGGAAAGCTCTGTTGGACCTCTGTGAGAGAAGGGCATGATCCCAACCCAGCCCTCGGGTGGCAGAGGTGGCTGTGGTGGCTGATTATGAAGCTCTAGTCCCACTGACAGTGGGGGGGCATCAAGCAGCTGATCAAAGTGAGAGTGCAGGGATCTCTTTGTTGGCGCTGAGGCAGGATTCTCTTGCTTCGCCCTGCTTGGATCTGGTTCACAGTCCTGGTTGGTGGTCCTAAGGTGAGGAGGAGTGCTGGTGTGGCAGAGCTTGCTGTGGCTGTGGACAGGGAGTCCTCCTAGCAGTTCCAAGGCAGAAAAGAGTGCTTGAGGTCATTCACAGACCAGAGAGCAGGCCAGTAGAGGAGTAAACACCTCTCCCTGGATCATACCACCTCAGAAGAACTGAAAATTTACAGGTCCCTACAAGTAGCTTAGAAAACAGCAGTGCAAAACCCCTGAAGCTTGGAATAGAGCACTCTCCACTCTGGAAGCAGAATCATACCTTGACAAAGAGCCCAAAAGTCAAGTAATTGGCTGGGAAAATGAGAAAACGGCATAAAAAAATCAGACTCTAGAATCTTACTTTGGTGACAAAGATCAAAACATACAACCAGAACATGACAACAAAGTCAAAGCTCCTACATCAAAAGCCTCCAAGAAAAATATGAATTGGTCATAGGCTATGGAAGAGCTCAAAAAAGGATTTGGAAAATCAAGTAAGAGAAGTATAGGAAAAATTGGGAAAAGAAATGAGAGTGATGCAAGAAAATCGTGAAAAATGAGTCAACAGCATGTTAAGAAAACCCAAAAAAAATCAGAAAAAAAAATAATACTTTAAAAAATAGACTAATGGAGCAGCTAGGTGTAGTAGGAAAGCCAAATTTATGATCTCAAAGAGAATCATATATATATATATATATATATATGCATATATATATATATGCATATATATGTATATATATATATATATGAATGGTTCGAAACCGCAAGATATAAGGAATTCTCTAAGTAGAAGGCATCAAAACATTTATTTAGGCCCCACAGTAACAGACCCATGAACCATCCTCCCCATTCCAATATTGTGATCATAAGCTTCCAGGCCCAATAAGCCCGCCTCACAAGAGTAACCAGGAGGCCACAGAGAAGCATGATGGCATTAAACCAAATCATATTCCATGCTTCCCCTCTCTGGTAAAGGGGATTACCCACTAGCCTCAAGTCCTTGCTCGCGCTCCTGGGTCCACACACGGGTCGGCTCTGCTTCCGCAGCCCCTGCTTCAGCTTTATCTTCAGCTTCAGCTGTAGCTGTCTCTTGGCTCGCCTCTCCTCACAGCCGAGCCTCTGGGGTCCTCGAGCCCCGCCTCAATGACCAGGGGCAATTGGTTCCCGAGTTGGCCCCTCTTAAGTCATCAATCTACACCCACACAGGTATCACACATGATAAGGCTTTGGGCCTGGGGCTTAGCACTTAGCAAGATTAAATGAAACAGCTAAATAACTCAAAGTAAACAAAAGCCAAACTCCTGAAGTGCTAAGGAGCCCATTTTGCCTTACCAACACACTAGGTCACGCAGTGAGTAGAGCACCGGCCCTTGAGTCAGGAGGACCTGAGTTCAAATCCGGCCTCAGACACTTGACACATGTATTAGCTGCGTGACCTTGGGCAACTCACTTAACCCCAATTGCCCTGCCAAAACACCAAAAATTTTTTTTTTAAAAAATAAACTAACCCAAATGGCAAAAGAGGTCCAAAAAGCCAATGAGGAGAAGAAGGCCTTAAAAAACAGAATTAGCCAAATGGAAAAAAGAGGTCCAAAAGCTCACTGAAGAAGATAATTCCTTAAAAATTAGAATGGAGCAAATGGAAGCTAATGACTTCATGAGAAATCAAGAAGTTCTAAAACAGAACCAAAAGAATGAAAAAATAGAAGACAATGTGAAATATCTCACTGGAAAAACCACTGATCTGGAAAATAGATCTAGGAGAGATAATGTTAAAGTAATTAGACTACCTGAAAGCAATGAACAAAAAAGAGCCTAGACATCATATTTAAGGAAATTATCAAGGAAAACTGCCCTGATATTCTAGAACCAGAAGGTAAAATAGAAATTGAAAGAATCCACCAATTGCCTCTTGAACAAGATCCCGAAAGAAAACTCCTAGGAATATTGTAGCCAAATTCAAGATGAAGGAGAAAATATTGTAAGCAGCTAGAAAGAAACAATTTTAGTGTTGTGGAAACACAATCAAGATAAGACAAGATCTAGCAGCTTCTACATTAAGGGAACGAAGGGCTCGGAATATGATATTCCAGAGGTCAATGGAGCTAGGATTAAAACCAAGAATCACCTACCCAGCAAAACTGAGCATAATACTTCAGGGGGAAAATGGATTTTCAATGAAATAGAGGACTTTCAAACATTCTTGATGAAAAGACCAAGCTGAATAGAAAATGTGACTTCCAAATACAAGAATCAAGAAAAGCATGAAAAGGCAAACAGGAAAGAGAAATCATAAGGGACTTATTAAAGTTGTACTGTTTATATTCCTACATGGAAAGATGATATTTGTAACTCATCAGACCTTTCTAAGTATTAGGGTAGTTGAAGGGAAAAAAATATATATATGTATATATATATGTATATATACACATATATATATATATGTACATACAGAGAGAGAGAGCACATGGTGAGTTGAATATGAAGTGATATCTAAAAAATAAAATTAAGTGGTGAGAGAGGAATATATTGGGAGGAGAAAGGATGAAATAGAATAAGGTAAATTATCTCTCAAAACAGGCAAGAAAAAGCTATTATAGTGGAAGGGAAGAGGGGGGAGGTGAAAGAGAATCAATGAACCTTACTCTCATTGGAGTTGGCTTAAGGAGAGAATAACATACACACTCAATTGGGTATCTTATCCTACAGGAAGGTATGGGAGAAGGGGATAAGGGCAGGGATGGTGATAGAAGGGCGGGCAGATTGGGGGAGGAGATAGTCAGAAGCAAACACTTTTAAAAAGAGACAGTGTCAAAGGAGAAAGCTGAATAAATGGGAGACAGGATAGGATAAAGGGAGATATAATTAGTCTTTCACAATATGACTATTATGGAAGTGTTTTGCATAACTATACATGTATAACCTATATTGAATTGCTTGCCTTCTCAAGGAGGTGGTGGGGAGGGAAAAAGGGAGAGAATTTTGAAATAAATTTCTAAAAGCAAATGTGAAAAACTCTTTTTATATGCAACTGGAAATAAGATATACAGGCAATGGGATATAGAAATCTATCTTGCCCTACAAGAAAGTAAGGGGGAAGTGGATGGTGGGCAGAGAGGGGTGATAGAAGGGACAGCAGACTGGGGAAAGGGGCAATCAGAATACATGCCATCTTGGGGTGGGGGAGGGGAGAGATGGGGAGAAAATTTGTAATTCAAAATCTTATGGAAAAAATGTTGAAAACTAAAAATAAATTAATCTTAAAAAAAGAAAGAAACACTATATAAATGTGACCTGTTATTAACATTATGTATGTGAGGGTCAGTTGAAGAAATACAACGGGATGTTAAGTCCAAAGGAAAAAAAGATAGGAGTGGCATGGTAACTACCCTGAGATATTTGAAGGACTGTCCTGTTCTTATTCTCAGAGGCCAGAATTAGAAGCAATAGGGGAGAATTTGCCCACTGAGGTTTGAGCTCAATATAAGGAAAAGTTCTTAACTCTTAGGGGAAGTTGAATGGGCTGGCACAAGAGGCTGTGGGTTTCCCCCTCATGTTTTCGAATGAAGACTGGCTGATGGCCCTTCAGAAATGTTGTGTCCAGGACCACAGCTCTAGAACCGGAAGGTACCTCAGAAGCCATCTAGTCCAATCCCTTCATTTTACAAAAAAGGAAACTGAGGAATCTGGAGGTGAAGTGACTTGCCTAGGGTCATCAAGATGATGACATTGGGATTCGAATCCCAGTCTTTTGGTTACAAATCAGTCTGAGAATATGGCTCCAAATTCCAAATCTCTTTCCACTGTCCTATTCTTGTTCAGGTGTGAGTTTTCCAGTGTTGAGATTCTGTGGTTTTGTGAAGCCTTAAATTGGGCACTGTACACCATGCTAAAAATGAAAAAAAAAGACAAAACATGGTACCATACATATAAATCAGAAGGATCCTCAGCAGTCGTCTATTTCAACCACCTCATGTTACAGATGATAAAACTGAGGCCCTTCAAGGTGAAGTAATTGTGTATGGTCATGCAGATGATAAGTGAAAGAGCCCAGATTCAAACCCAATACAAGAAATTCCAAAGTCTTTCCACTCTCTGCTGCTTCTCTTCTAACTATAGATTTACTAATAAGGGGGTCCTCGTTGGGTTGGCTAGAGCATCTATGAGATCTCTTGATGCTCCCACCATGAGTTTCCCAGTGAGAGTTGGGACATTGGAGGAAAATATGGCCCCTTTGGAGAAGGGACAAGCTGAAGTGGAGGTCCCTGCCCAGGCAAGTGACCTTCAAAAGAGGTCTCCTCCTGAAAAAGATATCAAAGAGTTCTATGGACAAGCTCTTCTAGGGAGGGGGTAAGCATCAATTCAAACCGCTCACACACACACACACACACACACACACACACACACACTGCTGGAAACCAGTAGCTTCCCACATTGATCTGGGGGTTCAAGACTGAAACTAAATGAACATTCCTGTTCTGTCTATCATTCCTCTTTAATAGGGTGCTCTGGCTCCCTGTGGATTTATTGCCTCTGGTTTTCTTCTTGTTAATTTTCCAATTTCTCTAGGAGACAAAAAGAGACCTCACTGTTCCCAATTCACAGACAGAACTCAATGCTATTTCCAAGTGACTGCATTTTTAAAAAGGATTTCCCTCCCTACCCCTCCCCCACCTGATGTTTTCAATAATGGCCCTTATTTTTAATGGGACTTGGATATTATTTAAATTAAGCATAAGACTTCAATATCCCACTCCATGCCCCATGTGTCTTTTTGGACTGTATTGATGTGTTATCTAAATCCAGGCTGCATTAATGAACAAACACCCATTCAAGCAGAGAAAAATTGTGACCTTATCCCAGACACGCTGGTTAATGACAGTCCGGCCCGACAGATTGGCTTAGAATTGTCATTTGTACCACTGCAGAGCAACATGAAGAGGTCTGCAGAGAGTAAATGGGGCTCACTGTGGTTAACTGCCATGCACTGATGGGTCAAACCTTATTACAACAAAGTAGAGAAGCGCCTGACTTGCCTTCCCTTCTTCCACCTTTAGTGGTCTCATTAAGAGATACTTGACTGACACTTTCCCAGTGAATTTTAGCTGAATAGCCTTCGATTGTGATAACAAAATGGAATTGCTAAATTAGATGCAAATGAGCTGCCCTCGAAGAAATCCAATTTATGGAGCCTGTCAAAACTTGTATGGACAATTCTACAGCGGGAGCCATTTTTTCTACAGACCAGCAGGTTACAGGTTCAAGTTCTATCAGAATGAACCCTGTAATCTCCAGGCTTCAGGTTCTTCCAAGCAACAATATAAGATAATGATGCAATTGGGGTAGACTGAAGTTAATTGTTATTACACAAAAACTTCACCATACTGTGGCTTAAAGTGCCGAACTAGATACCACCAAACACATTCAACTGAAATTTCTCTCTTCAAAGTTTCTGATGATCTAATTGCCAAATCTAGTGGCTTTTCCTTCCTTCTTAATCCCTCTGCAGCCTACTATGTGCTAGGCATTGTACAAAGTACAAGAGATACACAGAAAGGCAAAAACATGGTCTGTACCCTCAGGGAGCTCACATTCTAACAGGAAAGTCAACATGCAAACAACTATGATGCTACCATTGACCCTCTTTTCCTGGATACTCTCTCTCCTCTAGGTTATTGTGACACTGACCTCTCCTATCTATCTGACCATTCCTTCTCAGTGTCCTTACCTGATCTACATCCAGGTCACACCTACTGGATAACTTTGAGTATGCAATGATCCACTTTGGATTCTTTTCTCTTTTCCCTCTATACCAGGAGGTGACAATGAGTTTTTACAACCATATTTTGATAACTGTATTTCAGTGTAATTGCTTTTGCTTGTAATCATATGTATTTTATTTTATGTGTTTAAAAATGACTCTAAGAAGGAATCCATAGGCTTCTCCAGATTGCCAAAGGGGTCCATGACACCCAAAAGGTTGACCCCTCTTCTATACTATCCCACTTGGTGACCTCATCAGCTCCCATGGATTTAATCATCGCCTCTATGCAAATGATTTTCTGATCTATATACAATTTTCAGCTGTTGAAGCTTAAAACTACACAAAGACTTTTGGGACACCCTATATACAGCTCTAATGTCTTTCCTGAGTGCCACATCACCAACTGGCATCTGGAGGTCTGGTAGGCATCTCAAACTCAACATGTCCCTCAAACTCTCCATCTGCAATTTTCCTCTTACTGCTGAGATGACCACCCTCTTCACAGTCACGAATGCTTGTAACCTCGGGATCATCTTCAACTCCTCTCTCAAACTCACCCCACTTCCCCAATCTGTTGCAAAATCTTGTCATTTCTACTCTCACATTTCTCCCCCATGTACCCTTCTCTCCACTCAAATAGCCATCACCCCTGGTGTAGGCCCACATCGCCTCTCACCTAAACCATTGCAATGGTCCCCTACCTGGTCTTCCTGCCTTAAGTCTCTCTCACTCCAATCTATTCTCCACTCAGCTGCTGTGATTTTCCTAAACCACAGGTCTGACCCTGTCATACCCTTCCTCACAAAACTCCAGTGGCTCCCCATCACCCCCAAGATCAATTATAAAATCCTCCACTGGAGACTTAAAACTTCACAATCTGGCTCCTTCCCATGGTCCCAGTCTCTTTACACTATTCCCGTCCCCATATTCAAATATCTAGCAGTCCTGGTCTTTTTGCCTTTCCTCTCACAGTCACTGTCTCTCAAACTCTAAGAAGATGATGGTAAGGAAACATTTTTTAAAAAGGAAAGGAAAGGAAAACATCTCCAAGCCTCTGTGCATTTCCATTGGCTCTCCCCCAAGCCTAGAATTCTCTCCTTCCACACCTTCCTTTCCTAGCTTCTCCGGCTTCCTTTAAAACTCAGCTCAAATTCCACCTTCTACAGGCCTTTCTAAGTGAACACACACACACATACACGCACACTTACACACACATACTCACATACATACATACCGACATACATACGTGCTTCCAAACACACATGCACTCATACATACAAACACACATGCACATATACACTTACATACACATATGAACATACATACACATTTACATACACACATGTACTCATACATACATACATACACACATTCATGCACACACATACCCCTTATTGTCCTGCCCCCTCCTTCTCTCTAGTGTCATCCCACTGAGATTGCCTTCCATTTACAAAAAGGTGTCTGTCTTATTATAATATGAGTCTCTTGAGAACAAGCACAACGTTTTGACCTTTCTTTATATCCCTGGCACTTTGCAGAGTGACTGGCACATAGTAGGCACTTAAATGCTGTTGACTGACTAAGGAACATAGCTTTATGGTTTGGTTTGAACTTGTCCAAGTTCCTCCAGTGCCAAGCTAGCTGACGAGGAGAGAAGAGGAATGACTACATGATGCTCTCAGACTCGCCAGCCTTCGGTAGGAGTTTGCTGGGTTTTATGTGTTCTCTAATGCTTCGTCCACCAGCAAAAGCCCTTATGGAATGAAACTTTTGGAGAAGCGTGGGGCTTCTTCTGGGATTTGGGGACAGGATAGGGTTAGAAGGAAGAGAAGTAATTGCATGTGGAGGATCATCCTGGAAGCACCCAGCTGTAGCTAACAGATGCAGCCTCTGCACTCTTGAACCACTGACTCATTTTATCCCTCATGACTCTCCCTCTGAAAGCAAAGAACCCAGAGGCTCAGGCATGCCATGCTGAGAAGAGGTAGGATGCTCTCCATCCTCTCTGAACACGGCCCATCTTCAAATATAAAACAACCTTCTCTCTGGCTGCTCTGCTGGGAATACCACAATAAGGGGGATTATTGCATCTTAGACCTTCTCTGCACAATCATTATCCCTTTGGGCAAAATGCCCTTAGGGTTCAGCTATCCCAGTTCCATATAGAGGCTCACTGGCCTCTTCTGTGCTCTCCGATGCGTCATTATTTCTCCCTAAAGAGGAATGTGTTAGTTGTCTGAGACTGATCTCCACCTCAGGAAGGGTGACTGATGGGAGAACTCATCCACCAGATCCTCCCACTGCACATTCTTATGGCTTTTTCTCATTGGCATTCTGCAGTGGCCTGAATGGGACTTAGCCTATCAGAGAAGAACTGCTTTTATATAAGTTGGGCTTTTTTTTCAGATAAACATGACTTGGAGTCAGTCACTTGCCTCCAAGTTAATTAATGATTACACAGCTGGAAAACTTGTATCTTCTCCACCACCAGTTACACAATTAATTCAGTGTGAGGGCCACAGCTGTACAGCCCTAATTCAAAGCATTGGAAGGTGGCAGCCTCACTTGATAAAAAATGGTAAGGAAACATTTTTTAAAAAAGAAAGGAAAACATCTGTCATTGGTCTGAGATTAGCCTTACATGATTTTCACCTTGTGACGTTTCCCTGGCTTTAGGTTCTAGCAGCTTTTCTGCCATGGGGAAGGTTTCTAGTGGCTGATGAGTAAGGAAGAGGGATTTGGGCACATGTATAGTTGTGACTTGGAATCAGGAAGACCTGGTTCGGAATCCTGTCTCACACACACTTATTAGCCCCATGACCCTGGTCAAATTACTTAACCTCTCTGGGTCTCAGTTTCTTCATCAGTAAAATGGGTGGGGGTGGAAGTAGTGGCTTCAAAGCTCCCTTCCATCTTCAAATCCATGATTTTGTAATCCTAACAAAAAGACAAGGCAAGTATGTTATAATACATTAAGTTCTATGTCTGGAGTCAGGAAGACAAAAGTTTGAATCCTGTTTCAGACATACTTATAAACTGTGTAATCTCTGGGAACGTCATTTAACCCCATGAACCTCAGTTTCTCCATCTGTAAAATGAAGGCATTAGATTCCAAGGCCTTTAAGGTTCGTCCAGCTCTTGACCTACAAACCTATGGTTGAAGCCTGGTTAAAAATCACAGCAGATGAAGGTTAGAAGCCTTTTTGTAAGGCAGGTTCACACAGCATTAATTACTGGTGGTTCTGACCTCATCCTTGCCCCTTCACTTACCCAACCCTTATCCAACCTTCAAGGTCTGACCAACAAAGCGAACGTGGTCTTAAACTCCATTAATCCAGGCACAGCATTCAGAGTGTGGGACAAGATGGCCCAGCTGTCCTCCAACCTTTCTGGCCCCATCTGGAGTCTCTGTTCAGTCCTCGGTCCACATTTTTGGAAGACATTTAATAAGGTAATAGTGACAAAAATGAGGAAGGATCCCAAGATCATACCATATGAGAATCAAGTATGCTGGGGGCACTTGGCCCAGGGAAAAGGAAACTCCAGGATGGCATGACAAGTGTCTTCAAGTATTAGAATAACTGCTGTGAAGAAGCAGGAATAGACGTTTTTTGTCTGACCTTGAGGGTAGAAGGGATAGATAAAGTCCAGAAAGAGATTTAGACTTGATATCAAGGGCAAGGGACTATGAAATTCCCAGCATTGTCCTAGACATGTAAATAAGCAATCAGCCCCTCCTTGTTAGAGTGCATCTTCTTTAGCTGTGTGGTCTCTTGTATACCTAGTGCATGGGGGTGCTTAGATTGGAGAAGAGAAACCTCATGGGGAACCTGGGAGAATGAGAGTTGATAGCTCTCTTAAAGTATTCAAAGGACTGTCATGTAGAAAAGGGAATAATTGTGTTCAATTTTACCCCAAAGGGCACATCTAGAGGAAGGAAAGAACCAAGTATTTATTAAATGCCTACTATGTACCAGACATAATACTAATCACTTTACAAATATCTCATTTAATCCTTATAACAACCCTTCGAGGTAGGTGCTATTATTATCCCCATTTTATAGATGAAGAAAGTGAGGCAAACACAAGTTAAGTGACTTGCCCAGGGTCATGCAGCTAGGAGGCCATATTTGAACTCAGTTCCTCCTGACTCCAAGCCCAATGAGCCACCTAGTCACCTCTAACAATAGGAGGGGAGAGGAGGGGGGCTTGCAAAGAGACAAATCTAAACTGGCCATTAGGAAAGCTTTCCTAACAAGTTGAGCTGTCCAAAATAGGAATGGGATGCTTTGGGTCCTTCTCATTAAAAAACTTTAAAACAGGGGCTATCTAAGCACTGGTAGAGGGGATTCTCACAGGTGTGCACAGCAAAGAATATCAGACCTCAAGGAGTGGGCGCCTCCAGGCAAAAGAGAAACATTGAGCGTTTTTGTTTCTCCTTTTCTTCGCATTTTGGTCAATTTTTATTTAAGGCAAAGGCTCTGCTGAGAAAATTTCCTTTCAAACACTCCTGGAGGGCAGAGGGGCAACACGGCTGGTGTTTAATGCCAGTCTGTCAAACTCCATCTTCACAGCTGATGCCTTTGGCAGTTCTATAAACAGGTGGACAGTCTCACACTTTGTCTCTCTTGATTGAAAATTAGTCTGGGCAGATTCACAAGTGCTAGGAAGTGGAGATTAAAAGCTACTTTTGGTTATCAGGATGTCAGCAGCCAGGCAAATCTTGGCAATAGTAAGGGGCTTACTCTCTGAAAAGAGACATAGACGACTAGGTAAGTAGCCATTGGCACATTGCCCATTACTTCCAGATGGGGAGGGACATGGGGTGCTGAGAGGATAGGTATAGGAGATTCTCTAAGCCATGACTGATCCCCCCCAAGAGGAGAGCTGGAAACGTGTGGGAAATCCTGGGATTGTCCTTGTGCATTGTAAGATACTGGAAAGATTAGGCACCAGAGGACCTGCGTCCAAATCTCAGCTCTGCCATTTACTAACTGAAGGACCTTGGGTGAGTCATGGCCCTTTCCTGGTCATCCATTTCCCCATCCGTAAAATGAGGGTGTTCCACTAGATGAGCTCTAAGGCCACTTCTAGCTATAATAATATTATAATGATACGATAAAACATAATATTTGTGGTACTGTATTGAATAACACAATACAGTATTAATTGATATTGTTTTAGTACAATATTAATAATATAATATTATTTTATTATTGTAACTAAAAGAGGCTACAAACATAGAGGTCTTAAAATATATTATTACAAGGTAATAATTATATAATTATATTATATATAATAATTATATGATGATAATATAACTATTATTATAGCAGTATAATATTAGCTAGTATTTGTGCAGCATTTTAAGATTTGCAAGGTGTGATAATTACACATCTGGAAAGCACTGAGAGGTAATAGTCCCATTTTACAAGTAACCTCATCTAATCTATGAGCTTTAAATCTGTGGACCTTCAAGCTCTCCTTTCGCTAAAAGTGTGATTGCTGCCTTTGTTTTCTTAACAGCACAAACATTTCTCAATATTTCTAGCCCTGACCCCTGCCTATAGAATCTTCCCCAGTACAGAGAAAAATTATTATGTGAAACAAATGTGCACTATGATTACATCTGGTAGCATCTTCAACATTTAATGCTCATCGCCCTCGTCTCTCTATCAAGAGAAGGAAAGGATATTTCTCCATCTTTCATGAGATCATAGATTGAAAGCTAGAAGGAATCATAGGATCTTAAAATATTTATTAAGCTCCTACTGTGTGCTGTGCACTGTTCCAAGTGCTGCAGATACAAGTAAAAGAAATGAAATAATCTATTTGCAAAGAGTGGAAAAATCTATTTACATTCTAATGGGGTAGAGAAGTACATAGAAGAATATAGTGTAAACATAAAGTTAATAAATGCTAATGTATACAAAGTAAGCAGGGATGGATGAAGGGCATTAGCAGTTGAAGGGATCAAGCAAGGTTTTATGGAGATGAGAGTGCTTGAACTGTCTCTTAAAGGAAGAGAGATCCTCAATGAGGGAGTGGTAAGGACGAAATCCTTCCACGAATAGGAGGTAGCCAGGAGAAAAGCATGGAGGTAGAAGATGGAGTGGCATGTGTGAAGAACAAGAGAAGGCAAGTTGAACTAGATTGTAGAGTGCAAGAGAGGGGATGATATCTAATAATAGATTAAGAGTTGGAAGGTACGTTAAGGAACATTTAGTCTAATTCATAATTTTCACCAATGAGTTAAATTGGGCTGGAGAGATAAAGTAAGATGACTAAGGGCACACAAAGAGTGAATGACAGAGCCTTCATTTGAACTCGGGTCCTCTGATGGCAAAGCACTCTTCCCACCACACCACTCAGTCCTCTGGAACCAATATTGAACATTGCCTTTTATCTGAATTCAACAACCATCTAGGGATGGATAGATGGAAAGATGGATGGACGGATGGATGGATTTACATTGTTATGGTCATTGTATTGTGTAGTCAATATATTGCCCTCCAAATTCTCTTCTCTTTACTCTGCATCATTTCTTACTAGCCTTCTCAGGTTTCTCTGAATTGTCCATATTCTTTGTTTCTTGCCACACAATAATATCCCATGCCACAATTCATTCAGCTATTCCCCAATCAGTGGGTTCTCAAATTTCTTCCCAATTTTTTCTACTAGAAAAAAGTAGCATATTGGAGATACGTGTGTGTATGTGTATGTGCATGTGCATGTGTATGTGTATGTGTATATACACATATGTCCCAAACAAATGGACAGTATAGAATGGGAGTGATGGATGATTCTTGAAAAGTCTCTCTTTAAAGCTCTTAAACTATTCACATTTTCATCTTTAAAATTTCATTACTGGACATAATACCACAGAGGTCAAAAACAGAATGAATACCTATGTATGTGTATAAATCTATGGATGCATATGTGTATAGAAAAAACTATACATATAGAAATATATATAAACCTAGCTATCTGTGTATACATAAATATAAATACACAAATATGGAGAGATTTTGTATATATATATATGTGTGTGTGTATTTTAGAGAGAAATGTCTATAAATGCATACATGTAGAAATGTGGGGAGAGATCCATCTGTATACATAAGTACAGATAGATATCTCTGTATAGATAGCTACATCTATGCATATAAGTTTGTGCATGTATGTATGTGGATAGGATGGATGGATGGATAGACAGACAGACAGACAGACAGACAGACAGATAGATAGATTAGATAGATATAGATAGATAGATAGATAGATAGATAGATAGATAGATAGATAGATAGATAGATAGATAGATCTATTAGATAGATAGATGATTGATGGATAGATAGACAGAGAGGTAGATAAACTGATAGATATTCAGATAGACTATAGCCTTTCTTTGCCTTTGATCTCTGTGCTACCTATCTAGTAGTGGAGTCGAAGGATTTGAAGAATTTAATCATTCTAGAGAGTGACTTTGCATATTGTAGGAGTCACTTGTCCCTCCCATCCTATGCTGTCCCTTTGTTTAGCATTGAAGACTGTTCAAGTGCTCGTGGCTAGATATGGATTGAGCTTCTCCACTGTACATAAATTTCATTGGTAAAGATTAGGATTGGTTTCCCAGTATGGTCTTGGAGACCAAGAGGCTTTCAGAGCTCATTTCATTAAACATCTCTCCAAGGAGAAATCCATGAGATGAGTCTCAATTCTCTCCAGACTGGTGATTCTAAAAACGAGAGGAAGCCTGACAAAGGGCCTATACAATTCAGCCATATCCTCAAGGGTGTCTAATCAAGATTATTTGATAAAATTGCTTTAAAATCATTAAAGCCAAGTTGCTGAGAAACAAGGGTGCCCTGTCACATCAGAGGCACATATTGTTTTTTGCAAAAAAAAAAATATGCATCATTCAAGTTTTGGAATCTTTATGTGCAAGCTGAGAGATAAAAGGTCCCAAGGGTGCAGAAGAAACAGAAGGGCTTTCAACACTTATGCTCATGTTTGCCGAATTGTCAGCACACAAATGTGTTGGCTAAGCTTAGCTCCCAAGTAAAAAAAAAAAGCACACAAAATAGCATTTGTGAGATGCAAAACTTACTTGCATTTACTAAGGAGATGATTTTTAAGTCTTAAAATGCTATATTATTGTTGTGTTATTACTGTCATTATTTACTAATGACTAGAATCAAGGCAGAGCTTGTTTATTTGTATGGTTTGCCATGGAAAAAGAAACAAAATTAATTTGCAAATTGGTCTTCTGGACACTTGTGACACCATTTTTAGCTCTAATAAATTAGACCCAACCAAGGCCTGGACAGTTATTGCTTCCATGAACAATGGGAAAGCGGGTGCTGCAGAGTCCCAGTAACTTTATTTTCAGGGCATTACATCGCATTAGCTGTGACATTGAAGGAGTTTGATAAATATTTGGTGCACTGAGTGCCTACTGTAGGCAATAGAATTTAACCCATGCCATTCAGGGCTTCCAACTTCCCCCTTAAGATTCTTATGGATAAAGGCTCTACAGGCAGCTAGATGCTGTAAAGGACAGAGCACTGGACCCAGAGAGCTGAATTAAAATCTGGCCTCAACACTTCTTAGCTGTGAGACCCTGGGCAAATCACTTAACTGCTATCTGCCTCAGTTTCCTTATCTGTAAAATTGGGAAAATAATAGCACCTACCTCCCATGGTTGTTGTGAGGATCAAATGATGTATGTAATTACATGTAATATATCAAATATTTGTAATTGCTTTGCCAACACTAAAAGGCTGTGCATAAATCATGTCCCACAGTTATCACTATCTATTCAACCAGGTAGGTACCTTCCATGTGCCAAGCACCAAACTGGACCATAGGCTGGGAAATTAGTTTGCTTTTTAGCCTCATTGCTCAGACACTTTATAATCCACTTTTCAGAAAGCATCACCTCTTGTTGGTCCCCTGGAGCTCCGGCTCAGCCACGGGTGTGAGACAGCAGCTGCCTCTGGGTCTCGGTTTCCTCTGCTGTGTGATATTAGCCACTCATTAGAGAATGGAAACCCTGAAGCATCACTGCCTGATTCTTGAAGTGTCCAAGGGCCCATCCACTGCCTTGATTTGAAACTAATGGCACTAATAGAGCTCCAGTCCCCACCGTCTCATCTCAGCTATGATGCTGAAGAGGTGGCAGGTCCTTCATTTTAAAAATATAGACTCAGTTCTCAATTGTGGTCTTGATTGAAATTCCTCTGGGTTTGTAGAAGTGGAATTGTGACTATTTGGAAACCTCAAAGTTATGGATAGGAAGCTACTGAACTTCTTGCTCACGTTTGGGGGGTGGGATTTCCAGAAAAGGGGACACAATGATGATAGAATCCTGGGAGAGAGTCGTTGGTTTGAGGCCATCCAAGGGAGTGAGGGTGGGAAACTTCTCAAGAAGAAAGCATGTCCCACTCAATGCCTCCCCTTTAGGACAAAGCCCTGGTGGCCCTGGTTAGAACTCTCCATCAGGTGGCCATTATACTTGCACCACAGTTAAAGGACCCAATGAATGTAATGTGCTAGAATTAGGCAAACACCCCCAACATACGGTCTTGTCCCTTTCTCACGTAGACTCAAGTCATGTATATTTCAGCCAATATTCTCAGAGGGAAATGGCAGATAGACATATGGAATCTATACACATCCTATCAAATGGGGTCCTAGGGCTGACCTGAAACACCATATAGTGGGAAAAGCTGGATTGAAAGTCACAAGACCTGAATTCTAGCCCTCGCTGTAACTACCAACTTGCTGTGTCATTTCTCTGGTTCTTTGTTTTCCCATCTGCTAAATAGGAACAGCGATGTCAACCAACCATTAGTCAACAAGCATTTATTAAATGCCTGCTATGTTCCAGGTACTGTTAGAGACAGGGGAGGGAAAGACCAAATGGGAACAGTCCTTGCTCTCGGGGAGCTTACATTTCTAATTACATCACAAAGGATGGACCAAGCAGAATGACCAACCCACTGGGAGTCAAAGGATCTGGGTTTAAGGCCTGCCTCTGCCTGCTTACTTTTTGGCCTTGGACAAGTCATTTCAACACTACGAGCCTCAGTTCTCTCATCTGTAAAATGGGGATGATTGTATTTCGAACTGGGAGAGACCTTGGAGATCACTGAATCCAGCTCTACACATGAGTAAAATAAAGCCCAGAGAAGGAGAGAGATTTGCCTAAGGTCACACAGGCAGTAAGTAGCAGACTGGGAATTCAAATCCAGGCTCTCTTTTCTACCACGCACGATACTTTTCAATAATTGTCCCACAGCAGAACTCGAGCATTTAATATTAGGCGGCAAGTGGCTTAGTTAGCCCGAAAGCACTATGTACCGGCCGTTATTATCATGTATGGATGTTGTTCTTCAGTTATTTCAGTCATACCCAATTCTTCAGGACCCGATCTGGGATTTTTTTTGGCAAAGGTACTGGAGTGCTTTGCCATTTCCTTCTCCAGCTCATTTTACAGGTGAGGGAACTGAGGCAAACAAGGTTAAATGACTTGCCCAGGGTCACACAGCTATGAAGTGTCTGAAGCCAGATTCGAACTCAAGAAGATGAGTCTTCCTGACTCAAGGCACCACATAGCAGGCCCATTATTATTATTTTTAACAATATTAACAAATAAAAATTTTAACAATACTAACAAATTATTATTTTTAACAATAATAAATCAGCTAATAAATGCGGAAGTATTAAGTGAAATAGAATGTCCTTCATGGGAGGTAGCACAGTGTAAACAGAGAGTAAGCTGGCCTCAGAGTCAGGAAAACTCAGGTTCAAGCCTCGCCTTTGCTGCAGATTGTGTGACTCCATGGCTCAGAGAACTCTCCCAGGCTAGACTTGGCAGGGCAGGTGCCAACCTGCTTTGGTAGAGAGATTTTCCTCATGAGGACCCTCTTTGCCTGTTAAATGACAGGCTCAATTTTTTTAAGAAAGGATCGTCATCATCACCCTATCATGAGTCTGATGCAGTGGGCATCCTCTGAGGACACATATATTTGATGATCCAGCCCAAGTGGTCCCTCTGCTGCCCTCCATATGGTCCATTTCCTCTCCCACCGGTATGCCTTTGTGCAGGCTGTCTTCTATGCCAAGAATAAACTCCTCCCTCTTCTCAGGATCCCATGCTCCATGGAAGACCACTTCCAAAATGAGGCCTTTCATCATCACCTAACAATAATAGCTGGCATTTACATGACACTTAAAGCTTTGCAAGGAACTTCAGAAATATTATCTCGTCTGATCCTCACAATAACCCTGAAAGGGAGGTGCTATTATTGTCCTCATTTTAGCGGTAAAGAAACTGAGGCAGATAGGAGTTAAATAACTTGCCCAGGGTCATAACAACTAGGAAGTGTCTGAAGCAGGTTTTGAACTCAGGTCTTCCTGACTCCAAGTCCAAAACTCTATTCAAATTTAATTTCCTCACCTGTTAGCCCTTCTGCCCTGTCCTTTCCTTCCTCTGATCTTAGGAGGAAAAGATTACTCAGTATTTCCTTTGCATATATTTTGTACTTTCTTATCTGTTTCCATAATGTTTCTCCAAGTAGAACGTAACTCCTAAATGGCAAAGGCAGTGTTCATTTGGACCTGGAGTCAGGAAGACTCATCTTCCTGAGTTTAAATCGGGCCTCGGACATTTACTAGCTCTATGACCCTGGGCAAGTCACTTAACCCTGTTTGCCTCAGTTTTCTCATCTGTAAAATGAGATGGAGAAGGAAATGGCAAACCACTCCAGTATCTTTGCCAAGAAAACATCAAATGTAGCCTGCGATGCTTCCTAGCTGTGTGACTCTAGGTAAATCACTTAAGCCTGTTTGCCTCAGTTACTCAGCTGTAAAATGAGCTGGAGAAGGACATGGCAAACCTCTCAAGTATCTTTGCCAAGAAAACCCCAAATGAGATTGTGAGGAGTTGACATAACTGAAAATAACTGAACACCAACATCTCCAGTGACCAGCACAGTGCCTGGCATATAGTAGGTGTTTAATAAATGCCCATTGGGTTAGATTGAATTTAGTTGAATTGTGGAACGGAACAACTATGAACAGAAATACTAAACCTCGCCAGCACTGCCTACCCACATTCCTAATGCCCTCCTAGGCAACAGGCAACCACATTCGGTAAACCATAAAAATAATTGCCCGTTTCCGAAGCTATGTGTAATCTGTTTTGTAACAGCCATAAGACACAATCACTACTGATTTTCCGGGTGAAAATTACATTTCTCCACTGGCCCAGCAAGTCACTTTCTTGCACTCAGTTCTCTTCCTCTCTCCCCACAGGCCAGAACAGATGGAAGCCAGACTAGCTGTAACTCCAAATCATTAGAGCTCACAGTAATACATTCCACAATTGGAGTAGAATTTGGTAGGTCTGCCTCAGACCCTACGGGTGTGAACTTAGCAACCAAGAAACACCTCAGCATGAATTCCTGGCCCCTGAAGATGGAGAGTCTTCCACAGGCCATGGATTCACCCCACAGGGGTTCAACCACCCCATCCTCTGAGATGAAGAAGATCATGAGCTTGCAGAATTTTCAGTCACCAACTCTAACGGTCCTTTCTCCATCCTCATTCTTCCTGACCTCTCTGCAGCCTCTGACTCTGCTAATCACCCTCTTCTCCTGGATATTCTCTTCTCTTTAGGTTTTCATGACACTGCTCTCTCCTGGTTTTCTCCTACCTGTCTGACCGTTCCTTCTCATTCTTCTTTGTTATATCTTCATCCAAGTCACTCCTGCTACCTGTGAGAGTTCTGTCCTTCTGTTCTTTTTTCCTTCTATGCTACTTCCCTTGATGATCTCAGCTCCCGTGGATGCAATTAGGAGTTACTGGGTGGTGCAGTGGATAAAGCACTGGGTACAGAGTCAGGAAGACCTGAATTCAAATACAGCCTCAGACATTTACTAGCTATGTGATCATTTAACCTCTATTTGCCTCAGTTTGCTCATCTGTAAAGTGGGGATAATAATATCGACCTCCCAGGGTTGTTGTGAGGATCAAATGAGAAAATAAATGTAAAGTGCTTAGCACAGTGCCTGGCACATAGCTATATAAATGTTAGCTGTTAGCGTTGTCACTAGTTATCATCTCTTTGCAGATGATTCCCAGATTGACTTATCTAGGTCTACCCTCTCTCCTCGCTTCCAGTCTCTTATCTCCACTGGACATCTTGAACTGGGTGTCCTATAAACATCTTAAACTCAACGTATCAAAACCTGAAATTAGTGTCTTTCTCTCCAAGCCTTCCCCTCATTCTAATTTTCTTATTACTGTTGAAGGCGCCAGCATCCTCCCAGTCATCCAGGCTCAAAACTTCTTCTCTTCCCTTCCCCTCACTCTTCTGTCTCTCTCTTTCTGTCAATGCTTCTCTCTCACTCTGTCTCTCTCTGTCTCTGTCTTTTTTTGTCTCTCTCTCTCTCTCTCTCTCTCTCTCTCTCTCTCTCTCTCTCTCTCTCTCTCTCTCTCTCTCTCCATATACAATCACAGATCAAAACCTCTGTACCTTCATAACATCTCTTGTACACACATCCCTTTCTGTCCTCTGACATTGCTACCACCCTGGTCTGTATCCTTTTCACATTATGCTTGAACTAATGCAGTAACCTTCTGCTTGGTTCCTCCACCTCAAGTCATTTCTCACTCCATCCTTCATTCAGCTCTTAAAGTGACTTTCCCAAAGTGTGGGTCTGACCAGGCCACCCCACTAACATGACTAAACTAAGACGGCTCCCTATCACGTCTAGGATCAAACATAAAATCCTTCAAGGCCCTCCACAACCTGGCCCCTTCCTATCTTTCCAATCTTCTTACACCTTATGTTCTCCCATGTCCTCAGTGATCCAGTGACAGTGGCCTCTTTGTTGTTCCCTCCACAAGCCAGTCCATCTCCTGACTGAACATTTTCACTGGCTGTCCATTGGGCTACCTCTCCCTCCTCATCTCTGCCTCTTAATTTCTTTGGCTTCCTTGAAGTCACAACTAAAGTCCCAACTTTTACTAGAAGGCTTTCCGAGTTCTCCTTAATGTTAGCGTCATCTCTCCAGTATATCCCGTATATCTCTTATTTGTTGGTGTTTTTGTCCTTCAGTTTTGAAAAGGACCAATGACATGGAGAATGTCTTGACTTGCTTGTGAATTGGGTTTAAGTGACGCAGAGTTGGGTGAAGTTGTGACACTCTCTCTTCCTGAGTCATCAAAGTCCAGTGGCAAGACAAAAGTCAAGGTGACTGCTGATGGCCCAAGATGCAGTGGATGACCTTGGCATCTTTGATGTCTCACCAGTCTCTAAATGCTCCACAGCTCCTGCTTCAGCCACTTTTATGGCTGTTGGAACAAATTTTTCTCATCCACCCATTCCATAATTGTTTGCAGATGGTTTGCTCCACCTATTGGATGATGAGCTCCTGAAAAGCAGGGACTATTTCGTTTAATTTGGAATTTTTCACCTTTCTTTGTATACCCAGCACTGAACAGAATGCCTAACACTTGTACTTGTAAATGCTTGTTGACTGACTTACAGAAACACTATCAAAAGGTTAGAGAGAAGTAAACTCTTGGCCAAAGTCAAGCAAGGCCCAGGTAACAAAGATGGCATTTCAGTCCAGGTTCTCTGACTCCAGATCTGGTATAGTGCAGTGGGAAGAACTCTTCCTAAGAAGGCACAAGATTTGGGTTCAGTGACTCCATCACCACTTCTGTGATCTTGGGCAAGTCACTATCCCCACCTGTAAGATGAGGAGGCTGGGCTAAATGACCCCTAGGATCACTTCAAGCTCTATATGAGTGATCCTGACTTTTCTCTCAAAGAGTTTCTTTTCTCGCTGGTACAGTTTTCCCTTACAGATAAGGAATCGCAGGGGCAGTGTTGGGATTCAGACCTCCATCTTATGACTCTAAGTCTGTCCTTCACCCTCACCCCCAACCCCATCCCTATTGTGACAACCAAGGTCTCAGAAGATGCGTTTGGGAGCTTTGTTGTTGTCATTGTTTAGTCGTTTCAGTCATATCTGATTCTATTTTGGGGTTGTCTTGCAAAAATGCTGGACTGGTTTGCCATTTCCTTCTCCAGCTCATTTTATAAATAAGGAAACTGAGGTAAACAGCATTAAGGGACTTGTCCAGGGTCATCCAGCTAGTAAGTGTCTGAGGCTAGATTTAAACTCAAGATGAGTCTTCCTGACTCCTGGCCTGGTGCTCTATTCACTGTGCCACCTAGCTGCCCACCATCTGGGAGCTAGTTCATCCTAACGGAACCCAAGCCAAAGATCCAAAGTTCTAGGCATTCAGCTAAAGCTCTGAGCCAGGGAAAGCATAGTTAATTTTTAAGTACACAGTAAAATTAATGACTGTCATTTGGAAGCCTTTAATTAAAGCTGATAGCATTTACCAAGATACTGGGCGAGTTTGAACCGGCTTAAACACACACACCCACACACACACAAGTTTGATCGGAGGCTAAATCACTCACGCCTGTGTCTGGGCGGGAGGGGAGGGTGTTGAATTTAATCTCCTGTTCCTCACCTCATAAACTACCTGTGTTTATTAATAATAATAATGTTATTGTTATTATTTAGATACCTGGGTGTATATGTCACACTGATTGATTTTGCAATAACCTGCTCTTATAAAAATGAATATTGCCATGGCTTTCCATAACCTCCAGCAGAGTTATTTAAGACCAAGACGTGATGCCAGATAACATCTTGTCCCCTAGAGGTCTGGCCTGACTCACATATTGATGGGGCTCTGTGTTTTCCTAATGAAAGGCACTGGGATATTCAATGAAAGCCAAGAAAACATGCTCCTCTTTTCCTGTGAACGCTCAATTTGTTGACTGACTGACCAACTAACTAGTCTGTTACTCTGCCCATATCTCAAACTCTCAGAAGCCAATGAGTTTACTTCCCTTGTTTTACAAATGGGGAAACTGAGGCCTGTGGCGGTTTAGTGACTTGCCAAAGGTCACTCAGGTGCTGAACAGAAGAGGCAGGATATGAGCTAGGATCTTCTGATAACAGAACCACCACCTTACAGGGTGCTGGATGCAAAGCATGAACGTATAAAAGATAAGTAGAATTCACTGATTGGCCCCAAACTGCAAACTGGCAGGAAGCACAATCTCAAGGGCACCTAAGAGGATTGTAGTGCCACGGGTTTGGAGCTGAAAGGACCTCAGAGATCATTTAGTCCAATCCCCCTTATTCTACAGGTGAGGAAACTGAGGCCAGGGAATGACTTGCTCAGGGTCATCTGGGTTGTAAAGTGGGAGAACCATGATTTTGATTCAGGTCCTCTGACTCCCAACCCATCACTCTTCCCACTGTACCACACTGCCTCTGATCCAATACTTAATGACCTTTGCTTTAATTTGTATGAAAGTCACTCACCCACCCTCAGCCTCAGCAGCCTCATCTGGAAAAGGGGAAGACTAGTAGCACTTACCTCACAAGGTTGTTAAAGATCAGATAAAATTATAGGTGTAAAAGCTGTGTAAGGGTTAGCTATCTGGGGGTTTTATTTCTGGTTTTTGTTTTTTTTAAGAGAGGCACAATGAATAGATAACTGAAGTTACTAAGCTAGGAAGACCTGGCTTCAAATCTAACTGCAAACACTTACTAGCTGTGTGACCTTGGGCAAGTCATGTAACCATCATTTGCTTCAGTTTTCTCATCTGCAAAATGGGTATAATAGTACCTACCACACAGGGTTGTTGTAAGGACTAATTGACATAATAGTTGTAAAGTGCTGTAGTAGGAAGGCCGAATTTATAATCTCAAATATAATCATGTATATGTTTGAATGGTTTGAAATCACAAGGTATGAGAGATTCTCTAAGTAGAAAGAAACAGAACATTTATTTAGGCCCCAGAGCAACAGATTTGCATACCAGCCTCCCCATTCCAACATCTTGACCAAAAGACCCAATAGGCCCGCCTCACAAGAGTAACCAGGAGTCCACAGAGAAACAAGATAGTATTTAGCCAAATCATATTTACCAGCCTCAAGTCCTTGCTCGCACTCCTGGGTTCACACAGGTCTCCTGCTTGGACTTTTTTTCAGCTTCAGCTGTAGTTGGTCTCTTAGCTCGCCTCTCCTCGAAGCCAAGCCTCTGGCATTCTCAAGCCCCGTCTCAACGACCAGAGACCAGAGACCATTGGTTCCTGAGTTGGCCCCTCTTAAGTCATTAATCTACGCCCACACAGGTTTCACACCTGATAGGGCCTGGGGCTTAGCACTTAACAGCTGAAAGTACTTTCATTCAAAGTAAACAAAGTAAACAAAAGCCAAACTCCTCAAGGGCTAAGGAGCCCACTCTGTCTTATCAACACAAGTGCTTAGCACAGTGCCTGGCACATAGTAAGCTCTATATGAATACGAATTGTTGTTATTATTATTATTAATAACACCTACCTCTCAGGGTTGTTGTGAGAATCAATTGAGATAATAATTGTACAGCGCTTAGCACAGTGACTGGCACATATATAAATGTGAGTGGTGTTGCTGCTGCTCATGATGATGATTAAATCACGGAGAAGATGACAACCTGCGTTGGTAGAAGGACTTTCCTCACCAGAGAGTCCCCCATGCCAATGAAGCCATAGGTCTTATTCATAGACAGGTGGGGCTAGATGGTCTTTGAGGTCCCTTTTGACTCTGAGATGCTCTAATTCTGAAGTAAGCAATCAATATTTGGTATCCACCAACTGAAGACCAATCAGAGTCTTGGAAAGAAGAGGGAAATGGTCCTGCCCCCTTCAGTTAGACTCTTCGCAATGGGTGGATTTAATCTCTCTCTCTCTCTCTCTCTCTCTCTCTCTCTCTCTCTCTCTCTCTCTCTCTCTCTCTTTATCTCTCTCTATCCCCCACCAAGCTGGTACGCTACAGTGCTGAGGGTCTGCTCCAGCTGGGGCCCCTTGGTTCCACCGCCTTCCTGCCAGACTCCAAGTGTCTCATTGATGACGGGAAAGGTCGGACACCCACCCTGAAGAAATGCGAGGATGTGTCCCGCCCTGCCCAGAGACTCTGGGACTTCACCCAGGTAAGAGTTGAGGTGTTGGGAAGAGGGCATTAGGAGCTCCTCCAATCCAACATTGTTTCCACTGTGTCATGCCCCCTCATAATTGTCTTTGATGAAAACCCTCGGGTTCCCAGACAAGTATCCTTAATTTCTGGCATTCAGAGAGGAATTCAGCCAGGAGAGACCTGCCCAGACAAGGACATGGGACTATTCTCATCAAAGCTAGGGAGCTATTATGGGAGCCAAGGCAGACATGGGTCAAGGGCAGAGAAGAAGCAGCTTCATGCTAAACATAAGAAAGCACCTAGGATGACTCTACATATATAGAGAAACTGAGGCATGGTAACAGTAATGGTGCTGGAGGATTTCCAGGATCCAAGGGGACCAGGAGCTAGCCAAGGGATGATCTGGAATAACTGTATCATAGAATCACACAATTTGAGAACTGGAAGGGACCTCATTGGCCATCTATTCCAAACCATGCACAAAAGGAATCCCCACTATAATATACCTAATGAGTGGTCACCTAGCCTCTTCTTGGAGACATTTAAGGAGAGGAGACCCACAACATCTTCGGGAAGTCCATTCAACCTCTGGACAGCTCTCGCTGTGAGGCCATTGTTCTTGACTTCAAGTCTCTGCTATTTCTATCCTTTGCTCCTGGATTTCTACTCTTTGCTCCTTGTTTGGGTCTCTGGGCCAAATGGAACAAGTCTAGTTCCTACACTCTGAGCCTTCCATTCTCCAGGCTTCCAGGCTAAACATGCCCAGTTCCTTCAGCCAAGGGTGAGTTGAACCTAGTTAGAGTCTACATCCCCCTCATAGCCATAAAATCAGTCTTGGCTTGTATCTATGTCTGCACCTCTTCCCAGAAGCAAGTCTTTCGAACCCAAGATAGCTGGCCTGAGACGTCGTGGTTGAGCATGCCTGATATCTGTCTTTTGGAGAGGGTCAGGGAGCTGAGGTAGGAGATTCCATTTCCCCCAAAGGTCTCTCATAGTCACCAAATGAGGAAGCAGTTTTCTGCACTGTTTATATCAAACACAGGAAGGAGTGAACCACCTTGGAGATTCTCAAGGAAGTGGTTTGTCCGGAGGGAAAGAAGACTAGGACATTTTATTGGTTAGGTTAGCTCAAAGACTCACAAAATATCTAAGGTGGCATATAGTATTAGCGGAGGTAGAGCCAAGATGGCAGAGTAGAAGCAGGGATATGCCTGAGATCTCCCCCCAAACCCCTCAAAATACCTGTAAAAATGACTTTAAACAAATTCTAGAGCAGCAAGCAATCACAAAATGACAGAATGAAACAGATTTCCAGCCCAAGACAATTTGGAAGGCTGATAGGAAGGGTCTATTGCACCAGGCTTGGAGCATAGCACATCCCAGAGTGGGCCATGCCAGCACAGAAGGGATTGGAGCAGGCTTAACGGCACTGAATCACTGGCAAATGTGGTAGTTTCCAGACTTTTCAACCCACAAATGCCAAAGACAGTTTTGAAGGTCAGTGGGAAAGGTCTCTCACCTTGGTGAGAGAGGAACATGGTCCAGCCCCAGCTCCAGGGTGGCAGCTGCTTCTGGAGCTGTCACACTACAGACAGTGACTGTAGTCAAGTGACTGACCTGGGTCACAGTCCTGGTTGGCAGTCCTGGGATGAGGAGGAGCACTGGCATGGTGGAGCTTGTAGTGGCTGTGGTGAGGGAATCCTCACAGTTCCAAGACAGAAAAGAATGCTTGTAGTTGCCCAGAGGAGAGGCCAGGAAAGGAGTAAACACCTCTCCTTTGATCATGCCACTTCGGAAGAAATGAAAATTTACAGGTCCCTAGAAATATCTCTGAAAATAGCTGCACAAAACCCCTGAAGCTTGGGGCAGTACACCCTCCACTTAACAAAGAGCTCAAAAGTCAAGTAATTGGCTGGGAAATGAGCAAACAGAGGGAAACAAGAAGACTATAGAAGATTACTTTCTTGGCGTAATGGTATTTTCTTAAGTCCTTGGTGAAGAGGAAGATCGAAGCATACAACCAGAAGAAGACAACAAAGTCAAAGCTCCTATATCCAAAGCCTCCAAGAAAAATATGAAATGATCTCAGGCAATGGAAGACCTCACAAAGGATGTTGAAAATCAAGTAAGAGAAGCAGAGGAAAAATTGGGAAGAGAAATGAGAGCAATGCAAGAAAATTATGAAAAATGAGTCAACAGCTTGCTAAAGGAAACCCAAAAATGCTGAAGTATTTTCAAAATAATACTTTAAAAATAGACTGACCCAAATGGCAAAAGAGGTCAAAAAAGCCAATGAGGAGAATAATTCTTTAAAAATCAGAATTAGGGGGGCGGAGCCAAGATGGCAACTGGAAAGCAGTAACTGCCGTGAGCTCCCCACCAAGTCCCTCCAAAAACCTATAAAAAATGACTCTGAACCAATTCTAGAGCTGCAAAACCCACAAAGTGGCAGAGGGAAGCAGGGCTCCAGCCCA
>CM053622.1:40057870-40093524 GCA_028646595.1 Phalanger gymnotis | reverse complement strand
TCAAACGCATGTGAAAATCAATGCTGAAAACCAAACATATTAAAAATAAATTAAAAAAAGATAAAAAAAATTTAAAAAAATCAGAATTAGCCAAATGGAAAAGGAGGTCCAAAAGCTCACTGAAGAAAATAATTCCTTAAAAATTAGAATGGGGCAAATGAGAAATCAAGAAATTATAAAACAAAACCAAAAGAATGAAAAAAGAAGATAATACGAAATATCTCATTGGAAAAACAACTGATTTGGAAAATAGATCCAGGAGAGACAATTTTAAGGTAATTGGACTACCCAAAAGCCATGATCAAAAAAGGAGCCTAGACATCATCTTTCAAGAAACTATCAAGGAAAACTGCCCTGATATTTTAGAACCAGAAGGTAAAATGGAAATGGAATTAATCCATCAATCACCTTCTGAAAGACATCCCAAAAGGAAAACTCCTAGGAATATTGTAGCCAAATTCCAGAGTTCCCAAGTCAAGGAGAAAATATTAGAAGCAGCCAGAAAGAAACAATTCAAGTATTGTAGAAATACTTGTATAAAGTATTTCAAATATACAATAGTACAAAGAAAAATACAATAAGATTTAGCAGCTTCTACACTAAGGGATCAGAGGGCTTGGAATATTATATTCTAGAGGTCAAAGGAGGTAGGATTAAAACCAAGAATCACCTACCCCACAAAACTGAGTATAATACTTTCAAGGGAAAAATGGTATTTCAAGGAGATAGAGGACTTCCAGGCATTCTTGTTGAAAATACCAGAGCTGAATAGAAAATTTGACTTTCAAATGTAAGAACCAAGAGAAACAATGAAAGGTAAATAGGAAAGAGAAGCCATAAGGAACTTATTAAAGTTGAACTGTTTGCATTCCTACATGGAAAGATGACATTTGTAACTCATGAGATCTTTCTCAGTATTAGAGTAGTTAGAGGAAAAAATATATACATATATGTATGTATGTAGATATTTATATATACACACATATACATCTGTGTGTATATGTATGTGTATGTATATATAGGTATGTATATGTGTGTGTATATAAAAGTGTGTATATAGATATAGATATATAGACAGAGGACACAGGGTGAGCTGAATATGAAGGGATGATACCGAAAAAATAAAATTAAGTATTGAGAGGAGATACTGGGAGAAAGAGAAAGGGAGAGGTAGAATGTAGTGAATCATCTCACATAAAAAAGTCAAGAAAGAGCTTTTACAATGGAGGGGAAGATGGAGAAGGTGAGAGGAAATAAGTGAGCCTTACTCTCATCAGTTGGCTTAAGGAAGGAATAACATACACACTCATTTGGGTATGGAAATCTATCTTACCCTACAGGAAAGCAGGGGGAGAAAGGGAGAAGAGAGGGGGGATAATGGAAGGGACAGCAGATTGGGGGAAGGGGTAATCAGAAGCAAACACTTTGTGGATAGACAGGTCAAAGGAGAGAATAGAATAAATGGAAGGCAGGACAGGAGAGAGGGAAATATAGTTAGTCTTTGACAACATGACTGTTACAGAAGTGTTTTGCACAACTACACATGTATAACCTATATCAAATTGTTTACTTTTTCAATGAAAGTAGGTGGGGAAGGAGGAAGAGAGAGAATGTGGAACTCAAAGTTTTAAAAATGAATGTTAAAAATTGTTTTTACATGCAACTGGGAAATAAGATATACAGGCAATGGGGTATGGAAATCTGTCTTGTCCCACAGGAAAATGGAAGGGAAGGGGATAAGAGAAGGGCATGGGGGGTGATAGAAGGGAGGACAGATTGGCAGAAAGAGTAATCAGAATGCATACTGTCCTGGGGTGGGGGGAAGGGAAAGATGAGGAAAAAATTTGGAATTCAAAATCTTGCGGAAGTGAATGTTGAAAACCGAAAAAAAAAAATAAAAAACTGCCCAGATGTGTATATAGTATTAGTGGGAAGAACTAGGCCAATTTTTGGAAGAATTATGTTCTGTTAAATAAAATTCTACTTTTTACTACTACTAAAAAAAAGAATATCTAAAGTGGACGGAATCCTAACTATGTGGCTGTGGGCATACTATCCTAAATTGGAGGGATGGGGAACAATAGCATAAATCATCTAGTCATCCTTGTCTTTGTTCCAGGAAACTATGACCACCACCATCATGTGTATGTAGCTCCTCTAGGAAGGGAATCACCTGAGGTCCTCCTCATTAACCTCATTTCCTTTCTTGTCTCCTCTCCCCACCCCAGAATGGCCCCATTGTGAGCAGAGACACAGGAAGGTGTCTGGAAGTGGAAATGTCCAAAGAGGCTAACTTTGGTCTCCGATTGGTGGTGCAGAGGTGCTCGGGACAAAAATGGATGATTAGAAACTGGATTAAACATGGACGACACTGATGAGGACCCCTTTCACCCTCCTCATGGGAGGATACCCTCCTCACTCCTCTTCTTCCCAGACCTGGTGGTGAGAAAAACTATGGGAAGGAGACAAGGGTTGCTTACTAAGGATTAGATCACCAAGCCTGGGGTCCCCACTGACCCCACAGCTCTCCTCCCATGGACACCAAGAAGGAAGAAGCTGTCTCATTCACTATCTCTGGCCCAAAACGGGACCAGCCATTGGGCTTCCTGGCAGCCCATTTCTCTACTCCTACAGAGCAATGGAAAACCCTCTTGCCCCTGTGTGGAGTCCAAAGGGAACCATATCAAGAGAACCCTCCTTGGACAGATGATTCCTCAGCTTTAAATTACTGGATTGGTGCACAACTCCTCTGATAAAGAATCATGTGCCTTTTCTACTCTATTTCCTATTTGAGCCACCTAGGACAGCTCCCCTCATTGGGAGGCAGCCACATCTTCAGCATGTATGGACTTCTTGTGTTAATGCCCCAACATGTAAATAAATCCACTGTAAAATTTGCACCTTGGTCCATCTCAAGGGTAGCTTCCTGGGAGTCTGTTTGAGATCCAGAGCCCACATCCCAGGGCACAGATCCCCCAAGACCTCCTCTGGGACCCCAGAGATGGAGCCAGGAATCCAGCCAATTATTGGCTGACTTTGCCAATTTCCTCTTGCTCTTTGGATTTCTTGAGCCACAAGGCATAGAGGAACAGGCTCTGCTTCTAAGGGATGAGTGAAGCAATTGGTCTGTACACTTCCCCCACCCCACCCCCCCACACACCCACACACATATACATATACATACACACACTCATTGTGACCAGAGGAAGCAGGGAAGAGATGGTTTCATCACCCGCTGCTCTGGCCCTTTTCGAGTCTGAGACCAAGAAGCCATTGGCCAGTGACTATATACAAGGGGCTCGTGTTTGGGGAAATTGTTCTGCCCCCGCTCTCACCCACCACTGACAGTGGTGCCTTCCCAGATATGGGCACTGCAGGCAGCAGCCCTGACTAGGAGGAAGAGCACTTTGGGTATGGCGGACATGGAAAGATTTCCTCCAGAGGTTTCCACGGTGTCCAAATTCCCAGAACAGACAACGGGCACTTGTTACTCAAAGCTGATTTTTTTTTGCATCAAATTAAAAGACAACATTTGACCATCATTATGGGGGGAAATTCTTTATTTGTGCCAGTCTGCATGTGGCACTTCGTGGGGACGAGAGGGTGGTAAAAGACTCTGCCTTTGGAGAGATAGTAATTTGAGGCAGATCAGAATAAGGTGGGCAAGCAGTCAATCGAGCATATACTAAACTTACACAGATAAACATGGGCATGTCAACCAGTCTATATCTACTGTTCACCACGTACCAAGCAAGCCAAGAGCTGAGGATACAAAGAAAGGCAAAAACATAGCCCGTGCCCTCAAGGAGCTTACATTCTAATGGGGAAAGCAACATGAAATTAGGTAAATACAAGCTATATACAAGGTAGAGGGGTAGTAATCTGAGAAGGAAGGCAATTAAAGCTGGCAATCCTGGGAAGGCTTCCTATAGAAGGTGGGATTTGAGCTGAACCTTGAAGAAAGCCAGGGAAGCCAGGAGCAGAGTTGAAAAGGGAGACCATTCCAGACATGCAGAACAATCAGTGAAAAAGCGTAGAGGAAGTATCTCGCATAAAGTTTACCATCATTGTTAGATCAGAGACTGCATGGAAAGAAGGGTAAGGCTTAAGACTGAAAAGGTAGGAAAGTGCCAGATATAGATATAGATATGTGTATATAGATATAGATATGTGTATATATATATATAGTGCATATATGTGTGTGTGGTATGTGTGTACGTATGAATGTATGTATTATGTATATGTATACCTATATGTGTGTATAAAAAGAAGGGGGAGGGGTAAGAAAGTCCTAGGATAGGATGGGAGAATCCTGATGCCATGTTATTAGATGAGGGAATAAGTAATAAGGAAGAGGAAAGGGGGGAGGGGAAGTAGGAGAACAGGGATGCAAAGATAATGGTGGGGGGAAGAAAGAAGACAGCAGTGGTGGAACAGGCTGAAGAGGACTTTACAGAAGCCCAGCCTACCAAGACATCCCTAGAAACACTGAAAGTCCAACTGGGTTTTTTTAAAAAGACAAAAGGAAACAAAGAGTTGATGGGGCAGGGGAGATAAAGGCAAGACATTTCAAGAGGTCACTCCAGCATGCTGCCTTTGCTTCATCTGGGGTTTCTGATTTCATTTTTTAAAAAGCAAAGAGAATTGATGAACATCTGGCAAATGGAGTGGTCAAGAAGTACAGGAAATTTTACCAGAGAATTCTGTGTTGGCCTTCCATGCTTACCAACCAGAGTCAGGAAGCAATCATCTCTCCCAATGAGAAAGCAATTATCTACACTGTTCATCTCAAACACAGAAGGAGTGAACCACCTTGGGGATTCTCAAGGAAGTGGTTTGTCTAGAGGGGAAGAGGATATTTTGTTGTTTGATTTTGCTAGCTCAATGGCTCATAGAGAATCTGAGGTGGAAGGAATCTTAACTATGTGACCATGTGCAAATCATCTGCCCTTGTCAAGCCCATTTCCTCATCTGTAAAATGGGAATAATCAAGACAACCACTATTTATTAAGTACCTACTGTGTGTCAGGCACTGTGTTAAGCACCAGGCATACAAAGAGAGACAAAAACAGTCGGTGCCCTCAGAGAGTTCACAGCCTAATGGGGAGACAACATGCAAACAGCTATAGCAAGCAATATAGAGAGCATAAATTGGAGATAATCTCAGAGGGAAAGCACTAGCATTGAGGTGATTCTGCAGAGGCTTCTTGTAGGAAGTGGAGCCTTAGCTGAGATTTGAAGGAAACCAGGGAATTTAGGAGGCAAGAGTGATGAAGAAAAGTATTTCAGGCATGTTGTGAGGGACAGTCAAGAAAAAAGCTCAAAGCCAGGAGATGGAGCACCTCATGCGTGGAACAGCTGGTGTCACCGGATCAAAGAATACACGGAAGGGCGGGGGGGGGGGTAAGAAGACTAGAAAGGGGCAGAGGGGGGCAGGTTATGAAGGGCTTTGAGTGCCAAATGGAGGGTTTTGTATTTGATCCTGAAAGCGATAGGAAGCTGCTGGAGTTTTTTGAATGGGGGAGGGAAGTGGCGGGGAAGGGGCGACGTGATCAGACTTCATTATAAGATTGCTGCGAAGAAGAAATGAGATAACACACATAAAAGCCACTTACGCAAACTTTAATGGAAGGAATAAATGTCAGAGGCAGCCTAGCATAGTAGATAGAGAGCTATCTTGGAATCAGGAAGACTCGGCTGGGTTCAAGCCCTACCTCTGACCCATACGGGTGTGTAACCCTTAGCAAATCACTTAACCTCTCAATTTTCGCTGGGAAACTCTTCTTCTAAAATTCAGAGATAGTGCAGACATGCGTTGGTAAAAGGAAATCCCTATGCTGGTGAAATCACAAGTCCAGACAGAATATTATTATCAGCTAGTCTAACGCCCACATTCCATTTTGCAGATGGCGAGACTGAGGCCAAAAGAGGATCATAGAATCATTTATTCTATGAGAAATATCATGGGAAGTAACATGGTATAATAAATAGTGTCTTGGTCCTGAGGTCAGGAAGACTTGAGTTCAAAGCCAGTCTTGGATACTTACTAGCTGGGTGACACCTAAGCCTCAGCTTTCTCATCTGTAAAATGGGGATAATAACAACAGCTACTTCCTAGGGTGACTGTAAGAATCAAGGTACGTGAAGGGCTTAGCAAACCTAAGAGCATGATATCCACATGAGTTGTTCTTATTTGGAGCTGGATGGGACTTTGGAGACCACTACTCCAGAGTTTCCCAACATTTTTTGTTCTGTGAACCCCTTTCAACAACAACAAAAAAAAAGGGTTGTGAACCCCCATGGTCATTTAATGTTACTCATCATATTCTATGGTTATTTATTTAAAAGTTTTTAGCACGAACACCTTAAACTGTTGTCATGAAACCTCCAAGAGTTCTCAAATCAATAAATGGAAACCACCAATCAACCTTTTGATTTTATAGATTGGTAAACTGAGGCCCAGAGAGATGAAATAAGAAAAGGAGTAATTTTCCTTTCTAAACAATAAAAGGCTTAAGTTTAGAGCTTTTCAACACCTTAGAGGTTATCTAGTACAACCCTTTCATTTTACAGTTAAAGAAACTGAGTCTCCAAAAAGGTAAGGGACCTGCTCCAGATTATACTAGTAAGCAGCAAAAGAAAGGGACTTAGGATCATATAATGAATGCCACAGGGCACTTAAATGGTGTAGAAGATGGAGTGCTAGACCTGGAGTCAGGAAGACCTGAGTTCAAATCCAGTATCAGATACTAGCTGTGTGACCCTGAGCAAGTCACTTAATCCTCAGTTTCCTCAATTTCCTTATCCTTCTAGGTCCTTGTGAATGCATTACCATCCTATTAATTGCAATTCAATTCAACAAATATATGTCTAAATACCTTCTGTTTGCCAGGCATAGTGGTAAGTGCTCAAGACAATTTTTTTAAGTCACAGAGTATCAGAGTTGGAAGGGACCCAATCCAATACTTATCTGAACAGGAATTTCTTCTACCACATACCTAGTAATTCATCATTCAGTCTTCATTTGAAGACCTCCAGTAAGGAATGCTCCATTGTCTCTCAAGGCATCCTACCCCATTTGGGGATATCTCTGATGATTAGGAAGTTTCTTTGCATCAAGCTGAAATTTATCTCTCTACATCTTCTACCCCTTGGGTCTAGCTCTGCCCTCTGGATCCAAGCAAAGCACTCTTTCCGTGGTAATTTTTCTTGTTCAGTCATGTCTGACTCTCCATGACCCCATTTTGGAGTCTTCTTGGCAAAGAGACTGGAATGGTTTGCCATTTCCTCCTCCAGCTTATTTTACAGATAAGGAAACTGAGTCAAATAGGGTTAAGTGACTTGCCCAGACTCCTCAGGTAAAGGGCATGGTCTGAATAATCTGAATTGCTTAGACTTGGGGGACTAATTATGTTTCGTTCCAGCTCTGCCCTTTCCCATGGGCGTGGAGGCCTGGATGAGGATGTTTCCAGGCTGATATCAGGACAAAAATATTCTTTCTCTAGGACTTATGTTAAGACAGATGCCAAAGCTGAGGTGTAGGGCCTCATTTTACTAAGGAAGAGAGAAGCCTTCGAAGGTCATCGTGAACCCTGATCTCTCACCGCAGTTTGCGTCTGGCTCCTTGGGGTCTAGGCAACTGGTCAGGGTTATCCTTAAACACCAGCCTCTTGAATGAGGCAAGAATAAATTACCATACATTTGTCACGTGAAATGTACTTCATCTGTTCTAAAAACATCTTTGACAATATTGAAAATACCTGCAGCTCAAACCAATGTAAAATTGGCCCACATCTTCCCTATTTACGATTCATAAAGCCAATTGGCAGTCAGGCTAAAGCTGGCTAGATGGATGTCCTCACAAGATCTGACAGGTTGCCTGACGTCTTGGAAATTGCTTCTCAAAATCTTAATAAACTTCACATCCTGTCAGGAAGTAGGGTTCCTCCAAGCTTGAAATGCATTGAGCCTACTCTGTGCATGGCCACCTTCTCTGCCTTGGAGGGAAGGTGAGAGTATAGTGCAGTCCACTTCTTCTCTGATACTTCCACGAATAGTGGAAAGGGAGGCGAATTTGGAACCGTAGTACTTGAGTTCAAATCTCAGCTCTGACATTCACTACCTGTAAGCGAGCAAATCATTTCACTTTTCTCGATTTCCTCCTTTGCAAATAAGGAGAGAAGAGTTGGACCAGACAGGCTTTCAAAAAAAAATCACTGTAATTTTTATTTATCTCTTTTGTTTGTAAATCACCACCATTTCAGAGCACATCTCTTCCTATTCCTCCCCAACCCAACAAGTCCTGTCTCATAACACAGTATTCAGTTGGAGTTCTTCCCACTAACACCATGGAGATTATTGTCCATGTTGCTTTCCTCCTTTTGCTTAGCCCACTTTGCATCAGCGGAACTTGCTGCTTCTTACCATCGGATGCTAGTTCTAGAGTCAGAAGAGAACTCAGAGGTCATTGAATCCTGCCCCCTCATTTTACGGATGAGGAAACTGAGACCCAGGGAAGGGAAAGGACTCACCCAAGGTCATATAGGAAGCATCAGAAAAGGGATTTGAACTCAGTTCCTCTAACTCCAGAGATGGTGATCCTTCTACTGTAATTTTTGTTGTTCAGTCATGCCCAACTCTTCGTAATCTCGTTTAGTTTCTTTCTCGGCAAAGATACTGGAGTGATTTGCCATTTCCTTCTGCGGCTCATTTTACAGATGAAGAAACTGAGTCAAACAGGGTTAAATGACTTCCCCAGAGTCACACAGCTAGTAAGTGTCTGAGGCTGAACTTGAACTCACAAAGATGAGTCTTCCTGATTCCAAACCCAGTTCTCTAGCCACTGCACCACACAGCTGCCCACATTCCACTGCGATATCAGTTCATATAAGTCTTCCCATACTTCTCTGAATTACTCATATTCATCCATTCTTATGGCATAGTAATGTTCCACTACATTCACAAGTAATAATTTTTTAGCCATTCCCCAACTAATGGGCACTAGATGACTTTGGGGGGGGGGCTTCCAGCTCTAAATCGGTGATCCAATTATCCTGTTAGAAATAAGCAAAGGTAATTATCTCCATGGACTGTCTGCTAAATATTCAGAACTCCAATGAGCTGCAAGAGACCATGATCCAACCTTACACATAGACTATAGAAGGTGCCCGTGGGGTTTTATTCATTCAATATCAATTATTAAGTCAAAAGTTTAGTGAGCACCTGCAGAGCATTGAACCCAGCGGTCAGAGCATTGAAAACACAAGAAAATAGAGTAACAAGACTAGTAGATCAGAAATAGCAAGCCTGGATTTGGGCAAAACATTTGACAAAGGCTGCCATACTTTTATTGTGGACAAAATGAAAGATGAGTTAGATGATAGCACACTTAGGTGGATAGAGAAATGATTGCATGACTGGACCCCAAAAGAGGTTGTTAATGAGTCACTGACAACTTGGAGGATGGTCTCAATCAGAGAGCCCGTGGTGTGGGCTGGTGTGTTAACCCTGGTGTGTTTAAAATGTTCATCTATGACTTGGCTAAAATCATAGATACCATGTTTATTCAGATCTTGTGAAGCCATCCATCAAGCCAGTTTGCAAATGACATGAAGCTAAGAGGGACAGCTCCCACATTGGTTAACAGACTCAGGATATAAAAACATCTCAATAGCATTCAAAGCTCAGGAAGCCAAAATATCTGAAAGATAAGTCATATCAAAAATTAAATTAAATGGGGACAAACGTAAAATCCTACACTTGGGTTCAAAAAGTCAACTTCACGAGCATAGGCTGGAGAAACATTAACAGACAATTTGTGTGAAATTGACCAAGTTAACTTCAAGTTAATCCAAAAAGCTCATGAGTTCTTAGGCTGTCATCATGTAGACATGGTGTACAAACAAGCTAAGTAAAAATTCTGCTACACTATGCCATATTCAGACCACATTAGGAACATTGTGCTCAGTTCTAGATACCACCTAACAAGCTCAAAAGCATTCCAAGGCAGACCACAAAAATGGTGAAGCATTGGAGACCATGTCATTCCAAGATTGGCCAATGGCACTGGAGAAGAAAAAACTTAGGGGAAATGATTTTCTCCACATGTTGGAAGGGCTATTATGAGGAAAAGGAACCAGGTTTATTCTGGTTGGCTCTAGAGGAGAGAATTTGGAACCATGAGTAGAAGCTACAGAGAGAAAGATTTCATCTCGGTGTAAAGAGGACTTTGCCAACAATGAGATCTCTCTAAAAATGGCCAGGATTCCCCTCACTAAAGGTCTTTAGTCAGAGGCTGGATGACCACTGTAGGGAGTATTCATAGAAGAGATCTGTGTTCAATTATAATGTAATAGCTACTAGCATTTATACAGAGCTTTGAAATTTGCACAACACTTTATGACTTATCTCATTTGCTTTCCACAACAATTCTGTGAGGTAAGTGATATTATTATCCCCATTTTACAGATGAGGAAACTGAGGCAAACAGACATTAAGTGAATCTCCCAGACCTACACAGCTAAAAGAGGGTAAGTAGGTGGTACAGTGGATAGAGTACTAGCCCTGGAGTCAGGAAGACCTGAATTCAAGTCCAATCTCAGACACTTAAACTTGGCAAGTCACTTCACCCTGTTTGCCTCAGTTTCCTCATCTGTAAAATAAACTGGTGAAGGAAATGGCCAACCACTCCAGTATCTTTGCCAAGAAAACCCCAAACGGGATCATGGAGAGTCAGACAGGACTGAACAACATCAACGCAGCTAATAAGTCACTGTGGGGGGCAGGGGGGATTATGAACTCAGGTCTTCCTGATTCCATGTCTAGCACTCCACCCACTATGCCATGCATCTGCTAGCCATACCAACAACAACAATAATAACTCACATTTACATAGCACTTTTAAAGGCTTGCAAAGCATTTTACATATATCACCTCCTTTTGAGACTCACAACAATCCTGAGAATTAGAGGAAAATAAGGCGCAGAGAACTTAGCGATTTGCCCAGGGTCACACAGCTAGTCAGTGTCCAGGGCAGGAATTGAACTCATGTCTTCCTGACCCTGTGCAAGTCACCTGATTTCCTCTGGGCCTCAGTTTCCTAATCTGCATAAGGAAAGGATTGGACGTCAGTATATTCTGCCTCTGTACACGTGATCCTATGATCTACGGCCATGGAACAAATGGGACAAAAGCATCAGAGGCCCAATTCACCCAGTGGCTCTATCCTAAATCAAGTCTGAAATGAATTCCAAAATGTACACATCGCTTGTTTCAACAAGTTCATTCATAACCAAGCCCATAACCAGAGCTCTGGGAGAAGCTGTTAGCAGAGCAGATGCTTTTGATTAAAGGCAGTAAACTGAATTTTTTTTTCTTCCCCAGCTCTTGCTAGAAATAGTGTGTATTGGAATTTAATTTCTCCTAATAAAAATATTCATTGCACTGATGAATCTCCGTTTATAGCTAAAGGCAACTGGCTGACTTCTAGTTCCAGCAGGACAGCACCTCCCCCATCAGGAGCAAGAGAGGGCAGGGTGGGGTCTCTCCCATGAGGACAGGTCCTGCACATTTTGGGGTGCCTCCCAATCTCCATCAGTATATAGAAGTCCTGGTGTGAGAGCTCCTAGTTTGTGACTTTTAGCCCCAGAGAGTCACCTGAGGCATTGAAAGTGGCTCTCCCAAGGTCATGTAAAAAGAACGTGCCAGTTAGGACTCGAACACAGCTCTTCCTCACTCCAAGGCTAGCTCTTTGACTATTATGTCAGTCTTTCTCCACTAGAACCCAAGTTCTTTAAGGCTGAGTCTGTTTTTGTCTATCTTTGCATCCCCAGAACCTAGACCAGTGCCTGGTACACATTAAGTGTTTTAATAAATGTTTATCAATGCTGCTGCTACTGATGTCTCCTCCCCTACACATAGTAGGAGCCAAATAAATGCATGTTGAATTGGATCAAATGCTGGCCTGAATGTTCCCCAGGGATAGGGAAAGGGAGAAAATTTTAGAGTCCTAGGACTGTAGGTTTAAAGCTTAAAGGGACCTCTAGTCCAATCCTTTCATTTTGCAGAAGCTGAGACCCAAGGAGAGGGCTTGATTTGTCCATGCTCTGAAGATAGATAGTTGCAGAGTATGGATAAATGCAGAAGACTTTCTGTCAGCAAGATGCTCTTAACATGGGAAGCATCATTGATGTTTGCATTGATAGCTCTCAGCTTGCAGAGTCCCTGTGGCCAGGCTATATGGCCAAAGTACAGCTGGGCATCTTGGAAACCCCAGAAAGACCAACAGATCCAAGGAATCACCCTCCTCCCATCGTGATGAATACCTTCCTGATACATCAGCTGCCCAGTTAGAAGATAGAATTCCTGACTAGCCTGGGAGGAAGCATCTCCTTTGCATTTATTATCTCATTGGCAGGGAATGAAGCAAAGACAGTAACTAAAAACCAAAAGAGAATTGTGGGGAATATTTATGAAAATGGTTAATAGCTCTCATTTACAAAAACCACAGACTGTTAAAGCTGGAAAGAACCTTAGCATTCCCCTCTCTCATTTCACAGAAAAGGAAACTGAGGTTCCAAGAGGTGAAGGAAATGGCTCACAGTTAATGATTGGCCAAACTGGGACTCAAACCCATGCCTTTTTACCCAAATCTAGAACCAACTTGCTTACTTCCCTGTGAGTATTAATTCACAATTCTATAGAGCTTTAAGATTTACAAAGCACCTTCCTGACCACTCTCTGAGAAAGATAATAAAAGGATTATTATCCCCATTTTACAGAAAGAGAAAGGAGAAGTGACTTGCCCAGGGTCACTTAGTTGGTAAATGTCTGAGGTAGAATTTGAACTCGGGACTCTGAACTTCAAATCTAGTGTTCTTTCCACCCAAGTACGTGGTCTCTCATGATGTCATTATCCCAAGACAGGATGTTATGAATTGAGAGCTGGAAGGAATCTCTAAGCTCACCGAATCTAACCTCTAAATGAGGAAACTGAGATCCAGAGAGAATTTATTTGCCCAAAATCATTTGGTGAATGAGAGAAACGGGATTCAAACCCAGTCCTCTGACCCAGCCTTCTTCCCACTGTATTGTCATAGTATGTGATAGATCATGGCACCCCATATCTAGAGATGGAAGTGACTATAGACAGCTTCTAGCCAACACTTTCACTTTATAGATGCAGAAGCTGAGATCCAGGATGGATGATGTGGCCTAAAGGCAGCAGTAGGAAGGTGGAATTTGAACCCAAATCCCATACCACACATATCAAAAGAAGTCAACTACCTAGTGTCTGCCCATTGATAAGATGTCAGCATGGCTCAGCAACAAGATTGTAGGTTCTGGTCCCAGTGAGCTCTGCGTAATCAAGACCCTGGTTCTTCAGGTCACTTTGTGAAGGGAGAGTGAGGCCAAGCCACAAGGACCATTGCCGGGGGCAAGCTCAGCTGCCTTGGTCAGGATAAAAAGGTTCCTTTATAGGCACAAAGGGCATGGGGAAGAGTGCAATGAGTGGGAGGAATCAGAAAAAAAAGACCAAGAAGGGAGTTAAATCTGGAGAAAATGGATCTGGGTGGTAAGAAGGAAAGAGAGGGAAGCCTCTAGGAAGAGAAATGGATGAGGAGGAGGGAAAGAGAGGTAGAGAACAGAAATGGAAGCTGCAGACACTGTGTACTTCTGGTGCTGGTTCAGTATAATTTAATTCCAGAGGTAGCACAGTAGATAAAATATTGGACTAGTAATCCTGAAGACCTGAGTTCAAATCCAACCTCGGGTACTTATTGGCTATGTGAAGCTGCACAAGTCTATTTGCCTCCCTTTCCTCACCTGTAAAATTGGGATAATAACAGTACCTACTTCCCTGTATTGTTGTAAGGATCAATGTAAAGTACTGGGTATACAGTCTATATCTTTCCCAGAAGGGTTTCCTGACATCTCAGGGTGGAAAGAGTGCTGGGTCTGGAGTCAAGAAGACCTAAGTTCAAAGCTAGACTCAAATTCTTACTAACTGTGTGATCCTGGCCAAGTCACTTAACCTTTGTTGCCTCAGTTTCCTCAACTGTAAAATGGGATAATAACAGTACCTACTTCACAGGGTAATTGTGAGGATTAAGTGAAGTACTTAGCCCAGTGCTCGGCATATAGCAGTCAACATAAAAAATGCTTATTCCTTTCCCGTGGGATTGCACATGAAATGCTCTTTCCAGTCACCACAACTCTGCAGTGCTTGCCTTGCCTCCCCCCAAAGACATAAGGCACTTCTCCCATTTCCACTTTGCATCTACACATTGCTGCCCCAGCCCTGGGGCTACTCCACTCCCAGGCTGAACTTCTTTGGATGATGAAAACCTACGTGAAATCATCCCTCAATGAAATCTTACTTCGACTCATTCCACAACATATTCCCACCACTTCATTTCTTCCCTGTGCCAGTGATTCTGAACCCCTGGATGCCAATGTTCAAACTCCATTCTTGGTTCCCCACTGACTGAGCCTTTATTCCCATGACCCTCAACCCAACACTACCAATGTCCCCCTCTAAAGCTACTCTTCTTTTCCACTGTACTCTGTATCTCTGCCTGCTCCATAAGTGACACATTAACTTTCATCTTAAAATATTTCCTTTCCTTCTCCTTTTATCTTTAGGCTCTCACTGAGATCTGGCTCCCTCATGATGACCCAGACTCCTTGGCCACCCTTCTCAGCACTGGTTGTACTTTCATTTATCCCTCCAGACTCACTAGGGGAGGTGGTATACTCCTTATTCCCCATTGCCACTTCCAGGCTTCCCCTCTACCTCCATCACTGAGTAACCTCCCCTCCTCTGAGAATCATTCAATCCAAATCTAATACTCAATCAAAATTCTGATTGCTGTTATCTACTGACCTCCATGACATTCCCCTTCTTTCCTCAATGACTTCATTGCCTGGCTGTGTGTGTGTCTGTCTGTCTGTCTTTGTTTTTCTCTATGTCTGTCTGTTTCTCTCTCTCCCTTTCTCTCTCTTTCTGTGTCTCTGTCTGTCTCTCTGTCTCTGTTTCTTTGTCTCCATCTCTTTCTGTCTCTGTTTCCCCCCCCTCTCTCTGTGTGTGTGCATGTGTGTGTGTATGTATGTGCGAGCGTGTCTGTCTTTGTTTTTCGTCTCTATCTCTCCCTTTTTCTCTCTGTCTCTCTGTGTGTCTCTGTCTCTCTGTCTCTGTCTCTCTGTCTCTCTCTCCCTTTCTCTCCCAAAACCCCTCCCCCCATACTAGAGGACTTCAACATACATATTGATAACTCTCTCAAACACCCTAACCTCCAAGTTTCTCAACTTACTCATTTGTCAACTTAGCCGAACACGAAGATGGCCAACGCCCACAAAAGCACCATTTCCATTTTTGGACATTCTTCTCTCTAAACACAATCTATTGTCATTCCACTTCTCCCTCTACCAACCCCCAAACCTGTCATTCATCCTCACTGTCACCTTCCATCATTCTGCCCCTTAGTTCTCTCCTAGGCTACCACCTCTGCGCTGGCTGAATTCTCCTCCCCGTTTGAACCCTTTGGTGAAATGATTCAACTCTATGCTGTCCTCTTCTCTCAAATCCCTCGATCCTGATCTTTTAAAAGATCTTGCCCTACCATGATTCAGTCCTGAATTTTCTCCTTCTATCATGGCCACTCTCTCACTTATCTTCAATTGCTCCCTGTCTACTGGCTGCTTCCCTTTTGCCTACAAACATACCTATGCCTCCCCCATCCTCAAAACACCTTTACTTCATCCATCCCTCCCTTCTAGCTATTGCCCCATATCTTCCCTGCCTTTTGTGGCTAAACCCTCCTAGAAGATGAGCAGTAGCAGCTGCTTCCATTCCTTTCCTCTCACCCCTAACTCCTTGAAGTGTGGCTTCCAACCTCAACATTCAACTGAAACTGCTTTATCGAGAATTACCAGATCTCTAATCTCATTCTCCATCCTTCTGGACCTCGGTACCCTTGACCACTGCCCATCACCCTCCTCTTCATCCTTTCTTCTCTCTAGGTTTCTGTGATGCTACTCTATCCTGATTCTCCCCTGCAAAGCAGGCTTGATAATGCCTTTAGCAGCAACATCGCAGGGTTATTGTAATAAATGAAATCCTGTCTGTAAAGTGTAATGTTTAGAAAGGAGTCTGACCACCCCTTCTCAATCTCCTTTGCTGGATCTTTATCCAAATCATGCCTCTTAACCCTGGGTATCACCCAGGGCTCTGTCCTGGACCCTCTTCTCTTCTTCTTCAATGGTATTTCATTTGGCGATCTCATCAGCTCATATGGATTCAACCATCATCTCAATGAATATGACTCTCTGATATATTTGTCCAGTCCTAGACTCTCCCTTGACCTTCAGTTTTGCATCTCCAGCTGCACTGTTGGACAGCTTGAACTGAATTATTCTCTTCCCGTGTAAGATGTCTGGTATATAGCCCCTTCTCTTCTCTGACACTGCCACTCCCCTGGTCCAGGTCCTCATCGTCCCATTCCTGGAGTATTTCAACAGCTGCTGGTTAGTCTGCCACCTCAAGACTTTCCCCACTCTAGTCCATTCTCCTCTCAGCTGTCACGTTGATCTTCCTGGCTATGTCACCCCTCACATCAGTCCAACCCTTATACATACCCATTATCTCCCGGATCTTCACAGAAAACCCTATAAGAGACACAAGGCAAGATTGCATGTTCCCATTTGCCAGATTGGGAAACTGGGGTACAGAAAGTATCTTTTACTCAAGGTGCCCCACATCCTCCTGCCTCTTTTCTCTTCTTCTGAGTCTCTGTGGTAAAATAATCATAATTTACATTTAGATAGGTTTGAAAGTTTACAAAGCACTTTACAGACAGGATTTCATTTATCACAATAACCCTGTGATGTTGCTGCCAAAGGCATTATCAAGCCTGTTTTGCAGATGAGCCACAGAATCTATCTCTCTATGACTCATGGTTACATAGCTAATAGCTGCTAGAGGCAAACTGTGAACAAAGGTCTTCCTGACTTCACCTTCTGCACTTTATCAATCAGTCAGTCAGCAAACAACCAATCAACCCAATAAGGGCAGAGAGAAGGGAGAATAGAAGAGAGAAATAGCAGAGACACTACCTGGCCCAAAAGGAGTCCTATGACTCAACAACCAACCCTCCCCTTTTCCTCTAACCTAGTGGGGCCATTGGTACAATTCAGTTCAAGAACCACTTATTAACTTATTAATCCCACATAGTATTATATTTTGTATATTAAGTTATTAACATTACTTGGTGTCAGGTTCTGTGGAATTCCCTGGGGTTACAAAGACAAAAATGCAACAGTCCCCAACATCTGGAAGCTGACATCCGGTTGGAGAAAACAGCATGCATGATTGCCTTGCTGCCTCTTTCTTAGTAAGAAAGCTCAGTGCACTGGGAGCATTGGGAAGCAGGACCCCTTTGGGCATGGGGAAATCCAACCTCCATTCCTCGTGGGGTTCAGTTAATCCTTACCTTACATCTTTCATGCCTGTGACTCAAGAGCCAGAAAAGCAGGAACTCTAAGTCACTCAGCCTCCCTACTAGAACAAGAGAGAAATCCATGTTTGTTTGCTTGTTTGTTAGTTTTCAATGTGACTACAAAAGTCATCAGATTGAATTGGGATCGTACTGTCCAGAGGAGATTCCCCAGCATGTACCGATTCCCTGAGCTCGTCCATGGCCGCAGCCATTCCACTCCTTTCCGGTGAAATATAATTCACTGCAGCCTTGGGACTGTACCAGCTGGCTGAACATTATAGGGAATTATGCCCTAGTTACTTCTTAGCATTTAAGGTTTATTTATGCTCCAAAAGACTTCCATTCTTGTTGTCTCACATATAGCCTGCTATAGTCCTGCTCTCCCCAATGGGGGGAAATTGCAAAGAGGCCAGTTGAGGCTGGATACCAGAAACAACATCCTAACAAGGGAATGGGCTGCCTCATAAGGTTCCCCTTTATTGCCTGCTTCTGCCTCTGGGATCAACTGAACACATTTAATCCCTACTTTGTTGTTTGTTGTTCAGAAGATTCAGTTGTGTCCAACTCTTTGTAATCCCATTTGAGGTTTTCTTGGCAGAGTTACTGGAGTGATTTGCCATTTTCTACTCCAGCTCATTTTACAGATGAGGAAACTGAGGCAAACAGGGATAAGTGGCTTTCCCGGGGTCACACAGCTAGTAAGTGTCTGAGGCCAGATTTGAACTCAGGTCTTCCTGACTCCAGGCTTGGCACCACCTAGTTGCTATTCCACTGGACAGCCCCTCCAAAGCTTAAAGAGCAAAGATAAGACACAGTGAACAGAGGACCAGCCTCAGACATTTAGTAGCTATTTGACCCAGGCAAGTCACTTGATCTCTATTTTAGTTTCCTCATTAACAATAATGATAGTGCATACCTCACAGGTTCAAGGATCAAATGAGATAACATTTATGTAAAACACTTTCCAAAGTTGAAAGTGCGATGTAAATGCTAGTTATTATTAGACAACCACCATGCCCCCCTGAGTCTTTCTTCTCTGGGTTAAACATCTCCTATTCCTTCAACAGACTCTCATATGGCATATCTATTTAGCCTGTCTATGTCCTTCCCAAAATGTGGTTCCTAGAATTGTACACAACACTCCAGAGGAAGTCTAACCAAGGTAGAGGATAGTAGGACCATCACCTCCCCCATCGAGGCCACTATGCACGTCAATACAGTCTGACATCAGAATAGCTTTTTTGACTATAATGAAGGGGTGTGATGGTAAATGTTTAACAACCAGCTCCCAGGGGGTTGGGGAGAGGGGGAATATTCCCTCAACATGCTTTTAAGTTTAACCTGCACTATCAACATTTTGTCCATCCTTTGTTTTCATGTTAGACAATCAACAAAACAACAAATCAAGCCCCAGTTTGTAGCATTTGCCAATTTCCAAGCTGTAAATATTCATACTGAAAATTTCAGTTTGTCCTCCCCAGCCAATACAAGCTGACTCCAGCCCACTGTGACAGTAAGTGTCACATTACTGATTCATATTATATCTGCAGCCCACGAAAACCAGTGCTTAGCACAATGCCAGGCACATAGTAGGCACTTAATAAATGTTTATTGACTGACTAATGATTAATTAACATCTCCCTGCAATCTTTTTTTTAAAAAAATTAACCAGTATTTAGTATTGTTTCCCTTGCAAAGCTGTTTTTTTTATCCCAAGTATAACCTGTAATTTGTTGAATTGAATGAATTTACATTTACTCTAATACTGAAATGGTTCTGTGATCCCATCAATCTAGAAATGCCTTCCAGGGCTGCAGATCACCCTGCCCGCTCAACCTATACCACCTTATGTATGTCCCCTGCCCTCCCAACTAGCCATTGAGGCAGATAATGGTTCAGTGAATAGAGTGTCAGAAGGACAACCCGAGCTCAAATCCAACCTCAGACACTTACTAGCTGTGACCCTAAGACACTCAACCTCAGTTTGCCTCAGTTTCCTCATCTGTAAAATGAAGATGATAATAGCACCTACTTCCCAGAGTTGTGAAGATCAAACGAGATATTTATAAAGTGCTTAGTAAGTACTTGTCACTTAGTAGGTGCCATATAAATGCTAGCTCATTATTGGGGAGCCATCCAATGTTCTGAGGGTCTTCTTCCATCTTTCCTGACATTGTAAGGCTATCGTGGCACACAGGCTGTCCACAGACCACCCCTTAGTCCTGCTACGTAACTAGCTCGTCCCTCTTGATCACACATTTATTCCAGTCCTTCTTCGGAGTTCCTTGTTTACAATACAATATATCGCCTGCTTCTTCCATCTTCCTTCTCAGAATATTCTCTTTTGAGATAAGGATTAGGACTGGACTTGTGATTTCCCCAGAAGAGGGAACTCCCAGGGGAAAAAATCTCCCTCCACTAAAGCAAGTCAGCACCTTCTCAGCAATTTGTTGACTCACTGAGTTGCCTAGAGTACTGAAACATTTTGGTCAAAAAGCACATACTATGTGCTGGTCCCCAAGCTAGATTAAGTGACTTGCCCAGAGTCACACAGCCAGATTTTCTTTGCTCTGTGGTCAATGTCATTCACTATAAATACCACACTGTCATTCTCAAATTCATATTTTCTCATTGAAATTGGATCAGTATTCTAGTCTGTTGAAGCATTCAAACTCTACCATAGAGAATGTAGCTCTGATGGTCCGGCCACATAGTTCAAATGCCAAACATAAGTTTACCTAAAAGACTATTTTACAGACAACTCACACAAGGCAAGTGTTCACACAGAGGTCAGAAGAAATGATACAAGGACACTCTCAAGGTCTCTCTAAAGAACTTCGGAATTGATTGTGAGACATGGCAGACCCTGGCACAGGACCTCCCAGCAAGGTGTGCCTTCGTCAGAGAAACCTCTGTTCTCTATAAGCAAAGCAGAATTGCAGTAGCTCAAAAGAAATGTGAGATGTGAACATTTAGAGATATTTGTCCACTCCAAATGTTCATGCTGACTGTTTGTGCCTTACCTGTGATAGAGCCTTCTGAGCTCATATTGGTCTCATCAGCCACAGCTGGACACATTGTACCATGACCACCACACATTGATGTCATTTTGGTCTTCCTTGAAAATGAAGAACAACCAACCCAACATCTAGAGGAAGAAAGAGCCGGCTTAAAGAAGAAAGAAGGAAGGAAGATTTATGGTTGGGCAGTGCCCTAAAGCCAACTCTGGAAGAAGACTTCAGCTGTGTGGGATGCTGTGCGGAAGGTCTCTGCCCAGAGTAGAGAGGAGGAAGGTGGGATGAAGGAGATGGGAAGGTACTTTCCTGCTGACAGATGCCATGAACTTTTCCTCAGCCTCTTCCAAAGCTCCCTGCAACTCCAGGGCAGTGGGAGGCTTGCGACCAGGCCCTTGCCCAAAGCCCAGGCACAGGCAGGCAGCCACATTAGCAGACCTTCCCAAAGAGAAAGCACACTGAGCTGATGGCGTTTGTCATCCAGAAATAGCTCCTTGTTGGGGGCACAAACACTTTGCTTCCCATTATGTGTAACATGGAACTGTGTGATCACCAGGCCTAGATAAAGATCTTAATAAGCTGGAGGTGAATGATTTTATGGGGGGAAGAGGCGGGGGGAGACAAGGCTAAAAAAAATCACACGGGATGTACTAGGAGCTTGGCTCTTCTTTAATTACATTCTTCCAACATTCTTTGTAGAATAAAATTGAATATTACAACAGGAAGATTGTCTAACCCAAACCCTTCATTTTACAGAGGCCCAGGGAGGACAGGTGACTTGTCCAAGATTGCACAGCAAAATAGAGGCAGAGTTTATAGCAGAGCCATAACTAGCCACTCTAAATCTAGCCCCTGGAACAAGGACTATGAAAGACATTTGCAAATCCATTTTTAAGAAATTAATTGATGGGGGCAGGGAGGCTATGGCATGATATGGGAGCTCTTGAAGAGAGACTCAAACCTCAAACTCAAACCTTGTTGCCTAGTGCCTCCTAGGGAGAGACACCCTTGCTGGGGAGGCTTCCACCTGAGAATTATAGGATCCTAGATCCCAAGGCTGCAAGGAATCTCAGAGCCCATCCACTTCATTTTACAGAAAGATTAACTTGCCCAAAGTCATAAAGGTAATAAGCATCAGAGGTTGGTTTTGAACCTACACCCTCTGACTAGATTCAGTGCCCTTTCTATTGTACTATGCTGGAAAGCCAGGGCAGGAATGGGCCAGGAAAGATTTCAGCTGGCAAAGAGTTGGCCCGGAGTAGGAATGGGGGGGGGGTGATGGGTAAGGGGTAGGGAAGAAGCCACCATCTGGTAGCTTCCTACTTTAATTTGCTGTTCTACTTAATTGGGTGTTATAAAAGAAGCAACTGGGTGGCGCCATAGTGCATTGAGTGCCTGGCCTGGAGTCAGGAAGGCTCATCTTCCTGAGCTCAAATCTGGCAGGAAGGCAAGTAGGCAACACGCATTTATTAAGTGGTTTGTATTGCTGTTCGGTTGTTTTTTGGTCATGTCTGACTCTCTGTGACCCCATTGGGGGCAAAGATACTGGAATGGCTTGCCAGTCCTTCTCCAGCTCATTTTACGGATGAGTAAACTGAGGCCAACAGGCTTAAGTGAATTTCCCAGGGTCACCCAGCTAGTGTCTGAGGCTGGATTTAAATTCAGGAAGATGAATCTTCCTGGCTGGAGGTCAGGCGCTTTATCCACAGAGCTGTCCCATTAAGTGCCTACTGTGTGCCAAGCACTGGGCTAAATGCTGGGAATGATGCAAATATAAGCAACAAGAAAGTCCCCCCTACAAGGAGCTTTCATTCTAACAATGGGGAAGCCTGGAGGGGAATGAAGCATGGCTGGCGGGGCCGTTTCCCAAAATGGAGACCTCCCCCAAAGGAATCCCCCTATGGGAAAAGGGGGCTGGGAGAAGGGACATTCCAGTATGGGAAGGCCCTCCCTCACTGAAGGAAGTTCCAGGGTGAGACAGTAGCTGAGTCATGGTGGCTAAGTCCAGAAAGCCAGAAGCCCAGCTTGGAGGGAATGAGGGTGGCAGAAATCAATACCATCCTATCAATATGCACAGGGCTGATGGAGTGCTTTTGAAAGCAGCATTGTATAGTAGAAAGAGGGCTGGATTTGGAGGTGGAGAACCTGGCCTGGGCTCCTGTCCCAACTCTGCCTTTTGTCATCTAGTGACCTGTGGCCAGTGACTTCCCTCCCAGGAACTCAGTTTCCCGATCAATAAAGTAAGGACTCGACTAGAACCATGTAACAACAATGCTACTTGCTGCTACTGTGGCTGCCTATGGCCAATAACACCAGCACACAGGAGGGCTGCTAGCACAGGTTCTTTGATCTGCTTTTCTAAGGAAAGCAACTTTAAGGCATTTACAATCTCACTTTAATTAAACATACATATATCATTCACTTAGTTCAGAGGAAAAAGTCAACACCCTGAACTTTGGAAAAAGCACAGAGAAATTACAAGCAAAAATTATATAAACAGAGCAAATAAACACAAATCATTAGACAGGCTTCTGTCTGACCATAGCAATACGTACATAGTTATCAGAGAGAGAAGCACCAACATCTGGGTTTTCAAAGCTGGGGGTTTCCTTGATGGCTACCCAGAGTCTCCATACCAACACTCTTCCAATGAGTAAGCCTCAAACAAAATGCTAGCCTCAGAGTATATGGACACTTCTTCAGGGTCAGAGTGCTTCACACTTCTCATGACCTAATTAGCAAAGGGCATGGGCATTCCTACAAACAAAAGCAAGACTCAAGCAAAGGCACTTGATTACCTTGGTGCTGAGAAACACTCCAAAAGAAAAAACAGTAAAAATGTCCCACTTTGCTTGCCCTTACAATCCATAATCCCTAAGACCCGCCCCCCCGACTTACAGCTCTCAGCCTATATGTGTCACGTCACAACTCTGGGCCTCAGTTTTTTCATATATAAAATGAAGAGGCTGGACCTCCATGTCCCTTCCAGCTTGAAATCAATAATCCCAGGACTTCTCAGGGAGCTTATGTTCAATCAGAGAGATACAACAGCCCTCAGGCAAATCAATGGCAGGGTTTGAACCCAAATTTTCAAGGCTCTAAGTCTATTCTCTATGGCACTAAGAAAGATTAGGAGGAGCTCACTGGTCAATACTGAGCACTGCCCATGAAAAATACGCATTTGACTTTGGAGTCACCCCACAGGGTTGTTGTAAGGATCAAATGAATAATATTTGTAAAGCATTTAGCACTGTTCATGGCACATGTTAAGCATTTAATAACTGTTTCTTCCCTTCACTTCCCTCCTATCTGACTTTGGAGAACCATCCTATAACTCTTTCCAGAGACTCTGGGGAAAAAAATTAAAAAGCTAAGTATCTATTCCATCCTTAAGTCCAGACCCAGCTGGTGTTTAATATCTTCTTGGGAGCTGAGGCTACCATTAGTCACTGGTTTCCCAGGGGATCATCTCCTCTGCCCAGCCCTGAGCAGTATGGCCAGAGATGATTTTTAAATGGATGGCTGAGATACCAGAATGAAAGTGAATTATGAGGTCTGTCTCAACAAAGGTTTTCATAGAACTTTATTCACAACTAGGGGTTCTGGAAAGAATTCAAAACATGTCCTGGGTTTTGATTAACCCTGCTGCTCTCAGCTGTTGGTGATTCCACATTGCCCTGCAAATAGTATATCCATTGTAAACAAGTATTTATTGAGCACACCCTGTGCATAAAGCCTGAACTAGGCAAGGTAGGGGGATATAGAGAAAATAAGGATTCAGCCCATTTTTGTGTTCCCCATCAGATTGGGGAGATAGAAAATACAAAGGAAGCAACTTGAGAAACTACAAAGAAAATATGAGCAAGAACAAAACTACACAATTGAGAGATGTTGAGGAATGCAAAAGTGAAGCAGTGATAGGGTAAGGGTGGGATGAATCAGAAAAGGCCAAATGGGGAAAGCAGATGGGGGAAACACTCTAGGGCCTGAGGGACTGGGTATGAAGCTGCCACCAGGCACCCTATTCCCCGCCAAACCTTGCATTTACAGAAACCATCAATTACTCCTCCTTCTGGTAGCTTCTTCTGAGGGGCACTTCACCATATCCTGGCCTCCAGAACACCACATATCTCAAAGCACAATTTATATCTACTCAGAAAGGCATCTTAGGGGATAGGATCATATATAGAGCTACAAGGGACCTCAGAACTCATCTCCTCCAAAACCCTTGTTTTATAGAAGATACTGAGGTCCAAATGGAATATAAAGTCCTCAAAGACAAGAACTGTCTTACTTTCAGTTTTGTATTCCAATCCCCTAACACAGTGCCTGGCATCAAGTAGGTGTTTAATAAATGCTTTTAAAATTGAACTTGACTTTAAGCCTAGGGATATTGAATGATCTGCTCAAGGTTACACAGGCAGTAAGCGTCAAAGGCAAAATCTGGATCCAAGACTTTGGTCTCTAAATCTACTGCTCTTTTGTGTGACCTTCCTTATCTGTTAAATGAGGAGGTTGGAGTAAAATCAGTAGAACCAAGAGAACTATTTATTCAATAACAGCAACATTGTGAAGACAATTTTGAAAGATATAAGAAGATGATGACCAAGCACAATTTCAGAGAAACGATAATGATAGCTATCAATTATATGGTTCTTTAAGGTTTACAAAGTGCTTTACAAATGCTATTTCATTTATCTTTACGACAACCTTGACATGTATCTGATATTATCCTCATTTTGAGGAAATTAAAGGAGATAGAGGCTAAGTGATTTACCTAGGGTCACTCAGCTGCTAAGTGTCTGAGGCTGGATTTGAACTCAGGTCTTCTTCAGTCCTGGTCCAGCGCTCTGTGCACTATGGTGCCACCTAGCTGCCCTCGTGATAACAACATGGTACCCACTTGACAGAGAAGTCATGGACTAAGAGTGCAGAATGAGACACATATTTCTGGACATAGCCAATGTGAGCATTTGTCTTGCTTCGCTATAGAAATTTATTACAAGGGTTTTCTTTTTTCTTATTAAAAGGGGTTTCTTTTTTCCCAAGGGAAGAGAGGATGAAAGAAAAATAAATTTTTGCTCATTGAAAAAAAAATAATGTAATATAAAAATGAAATAAAATGAGGGATTTGAGCTAGATGAGTTCCAAGCTGCCTTCTAACTCTAGCTGTATGGTTGTCCTATGACATCTCGTGGGTATGGTGAAGCTCTGAGTCGGCTCTACCTCAGTCAAATTCCTACCACCATCACCACATGCAACGTAGATCATAAACCACTGAACTTTACTTTGGGACCAGATTGTCCGAGGCACTTTGGATAACAAATAGCTATTGTTTTCCAGTATTGATCTAGTCATAATCATAGTTACAGTCAAGAAAAGGCAGCTAGGTGGCACAATGGATAGAGCATTGCTCCTGGAATCAAGAAGACTCATCTTTATGAGTTCAATTCAGCTTCAGACACTTACTAGTTCTGTGTCTCAGACTTGATCCTGTTAGCCTCAGTTTCCTCATCTATAAAATGAGCTAGAGAAGGAAATGGTAAATTATTCCAGTGTCTTTGGCAAGAAAACCCCAGATGACATCATTTAGGGTGGAACATGACTGAAATGACTGAATAACAACTCTAGTCAAAAAACATTAAGTACCTACTATGTACCAGGTGCTGTACTAAGTACTAGGGATATGAATAGGAAAAAAAGAAAGACAGTCCCTGACCTCAAAGAGTTTACAATCTAACGGGGGAAGACAATACCAAAAAAAAGAAGCTGAAAGTGGGGATGAGGTGGAGTTTACAAGAGACCACTAAAGGACATATTTGTGGAGTCAAAACCAAACCTAGCAGCATATGGAAAATGAAGAGTTTAGCTAGGAAGTTTGGAGAGGCAGCTGAGGGTGCTGAGGAGGTATTGAGTATCAAGCCTAGATCAATCTAGAGCACCCTCCCCAAGGAAGGTGATCCATGTCACAATTGCTTCCAAACAAGGAACAGAAATCCTTAGAGGATTTACCAAGGTGAGTCTTCCATCCTTGCTTTATCTGAACACAGAAAACAGCAAAATGAAAATCACCTTGAGTCTGTGGTGGGGAAACTCAAGCATTGATGAGGTTTGGTAATTTAGTTACCCTCCTCTTATCCCCTTTCTCCTCACTGCCACCGCTACTACCACCACCACCACCACCACCACTACCATCACCACCACCATCATGATCACAACCACCACCACCATCACCACCACCACCACCACCATCACCACCATCATCACCATCACCACCACTACCACCATCACCACCACCATCATGATCACCACCACCACCACCATCACCACCATCATCACCATCACCACCATCATCACCATCACCACCACCATCACCACCATCACCACCACCACCAAAACCACCACTACCACCACCACCACCACTACCATCACCACCACCATCATGATCACCACCACCACCACCATCACCACCATCATCACCATCACCACCATCATCACCATCACCACCACCACCACCATCACCACCACCACCAAAACCACCACTACCACCACCACCACCACCATCACCACTGCTTCCACCGTCGCTGCCGCCAGACTCCCTGTCCTTACTGCTATGACTCTTGTGATGCTATTTCATTTGCAAAACGCCCATGCTTTATGATATTCAATGCGGATTCTTTCTGATCCCATGTCCCTTACAAAGAGATAAATGGCTTCTCTCATTGAGAAGCAGAAGGAAAATCAATACCATCTCTTTGAAAATACCATCTGTCTTCCATCATTGGCAGTGGCGAATGGAAAACGGGGACATAAATTGTGCAGTCCCACATGGCCTCAGAGGCAGCATGGCCCAGAGCGGGGTCGTTAATATCCCGACGGCTCTCCCCTGGTTGGCGTGGCCACGGACGAACCAGACACAACACCGAATGCTCTCTGACACTCTTTCTCTCCTCGTGGTCTGAATACATGTGAGGGTGCGCTCCTTCTTCTCCATGTTCGAGAACACAGCTTCTCCATCTTCTGAAGGCGAGCATGGGGATTAAGAGAAATTCACAGAATTATAGAAACTGAGAATTGGAAGGGACCTCGGAAGCCACTAAGTCCGACCCATATATGAAAAGAATGCCCGTTATAGTATTTCCAACAAGTGGCCCTCCATCCTTGAAGACCTCTAAAGAGGGTGAACCCACACCCTCTCAAGGCAGTCCATTCCAATGGTGGGCAGCTCTCTTTGTTAGGAAGTGTTGCCTGACTTCAAGCCTAAACCATCTGCTTTGCATCTTCCACTCATAGTTCTTGGCTCTGTCCTCTGGGACCACAAAGGACAGGTCTAGTCCCTACTTCTCATGTTGGCCCTTCATGAAACACAGCTGTCATGTACCCCTTGAGCCCTGTCTTCTTGAGGCTTAAACCTTCCAAATTCCTTCTACAGATCCCAGTATGACAGGGAGTCCAGGCATTCACTATCCTGGTCCAGTCAACGTAGCAAACAGTTATCAAGCACCTATTATGTGCAAGCTGCTATGCTCAAGGCTGCCGGTGCAAAGACAAAACATTTAGATTTGTGAATCCAAAGCATCCAGAACCTCAAGAAGCTTCCATTCTATTTGGGGAAGAGAACGGAGGAGGTAAGGGGAAAGAGGACAACAGTTACAGGATGTACATAGATAAGTCGATGCAAATTATATGCTCAGTTACATGAAGAAATGTCAAGAGGGAGAGGGTACTAAAAACTCGGGGCATCAGGAAAGGCCCTGTGCAGGAAATGGCACCCAAGCTTTGAAGGAAACTCAAGATTCTGAGAAAAGGGTGAAAAAGAAGTGGATTCTAGACATGGGAGACCACTTGGGCAACGGCATGGAGGTGGGAAATAAAACAACATCTACAGGGAATAATACGACAATTTGACTGAAATGAAGAATGTGTGAAGAATGTCTATAAGAAATAAGACTGGCAAGATAAAAGGAAGAAATGTTGTGGAGGGCTTTAAATGCCAGGCTAAGAAGTATTATCACACCAAGAACGCTGGAATCAATCTTCAGGTGCTTGCTGACATAGGAGAACAGAGCTTGCTGGAATGTTATGGCAGGACCTTCCTCAATTGTCTTTGCTTACATCCTCCAAGCCAGCTTAGCAGCAGGAGAGAAGAAAATCCACAGGAGTCATGTTGTGGGGAAGAAAAGGAGATAAACTAAGCTCTTTCTCCAGCCCTGACTAGGAGGAGGAAAGTAGAGGGGAGGGAAAGAGAGGAGAGGAAAGGAGGGGTGGGGGGGAGGGAAGAGAAGGTAAAGAGAATAACACAAATAAGAGCTGACCATTGATGCCATGCAATATAAGGAGATCGAGAGGGTGGTCTCCAACACGATGCAAAGTTCTCCTTACGAATTTCAGGCAAACTTCTAGGAGACAACAGTGTCTCATGGTGGGTGAGCAGAGATGGGTTGTAATCTGCCACACTGGCAACCCAGAGCAGTGAGCTCACAGATCCCTTGGAAGTTCTAGTAGACATTTATGCAACACTTCGATGTTTGCAGAAGACCACCTAGATACAAACTCAACTGATCCTCACAATCCGGGTTTGAGTGGCTTTCACAATTCAATAGTTTGGGGTTTTTTGCCATAATCCAACTCAGCAAGGATTATTAAGCACCTATTCTGTACCAGTCCCAGGTGATGCAAATATAAGGGTGGGGGCGGGGGCTTTCTGTAAACTCTCAGCTCCAAGAGCTATGGGTTTTTGAGTCAGGAGCAGCATTCAGCCTTTCCCTCCCACTGCCTTGCTCTAATCTCTCGTTACTTGTTGCACTGCTGGCCCTGTGCAAGAACCAATGGAACCCAAACTATTCCCTCACTTGAGTTCCATTTGACAAGCACTTATTAAGTAAGAAATTGTTCAATGCTTACTATGGGCCAGACACTGCCCTAAGCATTGGGCATACAAAGGAACAAATTATTCCAGGCTTCAGGGGTCTTGCATTCCAGGGTTCTATCACCCAAATGCTTGTTGGACTGATGGATTGTGTAACCTTCAGCCAGTCGCTAAATCTCCCAGGGCCTCAGTTTCCTCATCTATAACATAAGAGGGATGGGCTAGGTAGCCCCTGGAGTCTCCTCCAGCTCGGCCTCATAGGCATCAACCTATGGCCTTTCCTTTCTGCCCAAGCAGGAAGAGGTTGCCATCCCTCCTCTAGCCATAGTGGTTGCTAAACACTTCCTCAGGAAGAATGAATTGCCACTGGAAACGGCTGCCATATCTTTCTCATTAATGAATTATCATTAAGTCAAATTATCATGCATACTCCTTCTGGCAGAAGTATTCACAGAAAAAGCAAATGGTAAAATCCAGACAGATGGAAAATTCCAGTCACTTCTCAGTTTCAAAGCATGAATTATGGATGGGATGGGACTCTGGTGCCAAATGCTCCAGGAGAGAAGGGGAGAAGGGCAGGTGAGAGGTTAATGTGGCTCAGGAAGCTCCCCCTCCTCTATCCTGGGCTGAGCTCTGATTGAGTTCCACTGCCCAGGAAAGTTGCTACACACACACATACACACACACACACACACACACACACACACACACATACACACAAACACACAACCACCTGGCTTCTAGACCCACATGAAATGGCTCCATCAGTGACCAGAATATTATTCAATTCTCTACTTTTTCTTGGGAAATGATTATAACAGTTTCATATTTGTAAAATATATTTTTTAATTTTCTCAAAATCACAGAACCTTATTATTCAAAAGGGCTTTGAAGGCCATCCAGTCCAATTGCATGCCTGGACAGGAATATCTCTCTGTCTCTCTGTCACTCCCTGTATCTCTCCATCTCTCTCTCTCTCTCTCTCTCTCTCTCTCTCTTTCTCTCTCTCTCTTCTCTTTCTCTCTCTCTAATCCTCAAAAAACAGTCATCCAGCCTCTGCTTAAAGACCTCCAGTAAAAGTGTGATAAGACACATTTTCCCCACCGCTACAATGTCCCTCAAGCTAGTCCCCCCACCATGTAAAAGAGAAGTTGAACCACCCCATTTTACAAAGTGAAAACACTTTTTATTTGAATTAATCAGAATGTGAGCAGGGTCTGTACCCCTCTTTGAATCAATCCAGGCCATTGTATTTTAATCTGTGTCATTCCCTAAGCTACTTGCACAATAGGGAGAAGCTATTTCACAATCCAGAAATGAAGAGATTCTGAGCATTTGGATTCAAGGCACCAAAACAAGCATGGAGCCAAGCAAGGAGTAAACTGTGTCAGAGAAGGGAATCATTGGCTCTACAAGCATCTCAGAGAGGAGGTCCTAGGCTGAGGGAAGAAAAGTATTTATTAAGCACCTACTCAGTGCCAGGCACTACATTAAGCCTTTCCAAATATTTCATTTAATCCTCACAACAACTCTGAAAGGTAGATGATTTGAACTCAGGTCTCCCTGACTCCCGGTCCAGCACTCTGTCTACTGCACCAACCAGCTGTCTCTGGATGGAAGTGCCAAGAAAAAATTGGCTCTTCTTCCAACATCCCTTCCCAATGCCCATCTCTCCACATATGCTATAATGTAATCTTCTGTTCCATTACACAAATGTTTCCAGTAAACTACAGTTTTCCTCATCCACAAAGAACCAGGAACAGGAGCTAGATATAAATATAAAGTTATATTTATATAACTTTAAAGAAAGCCCAACTTCTGCCTAGGTATTGGGAATGTTTCCTGAGGGCTCAGAGCAATTGTGACTAAACTCAGAACTTTTCATCTAAAACAAACTCCCTAAAGCCAAAGAGGAAGAAACTGAGTGGATTGTAGGGGCCATTGTGTTGTCTCTTTGGCTTTTTTTGTTGTTCAGCCATTTTTCAGTTATGTCCAACGGGATCCCTGTGACCCCATTTGGGGTTTTCTTGGCAAAGATGCCTGAGTGGTTTGTCATTTTCTTCTCCAGCTCATTTTACAGTGAGCAAACTGAGGCAAATGAGGTTAAGTGACTTGTCCAGGGTCGCACAGCTAGTGAGGTATATGTGGCTGGATTTGAATTCAGGATTTGAACCCAGTGCTCTATCCACTGTGACACCTGCCTTCCCAGAGAGTCAGCACACCTATCCAGATTGAGGGCTATGTCTTTTCTATGCCATGGCCAAGTAACCCTCTTTTTACTAACTGTTGGATGATCCAACCAGAGGACTGGCCTGAGTCAGGTCCAGCCCACCACAGAGAAGGCACCAGGGACTTCCCAAGGCAGCCCAGGCCACTTGAGGACAGGTGTCATTGTGAGGAAGATTTTCCTTGTAGGAAGTCAAAATCTCTGTCTAACATTCCCACCCACTGTTCTTAGTATTGCTATCTAAGCTAAACATTTGTCTTCTTGACAAACCTTCAGCTAGACTTCATATCCCTTCTTCCCCTTGATCCTCACAGCAACCCCATGAGGAAGGCAAGAGGAATTACCCAGATCATCAAGAGACAGAATCTAAAGCCCAGAGAAGGTGATTAACTTTCTCAGGATCACACAGCTCACGAGTACTGTAATTGGAGCTAGGATCTGGCTGTAGAAATCTCTCTTCCCTAAACCACACTCACCCTCAGTCCTCAAACAATAAGCCCCTGGGGAACCCTGATGCTACCTAAATTAACAACTGTCCTTAAAAAGATCAATTCCAGCCAATTTGCCCTTTTCTCTAGGTGGCACCATGGTACATAGACTGCCAGGCCTGGAGTCAAGAAGACCCATCTTCCTGAATTCCAATCTGCCCTCAAACACTTAGTAGCCGTGTGACCCTGGACAAGTCACTTAACCCTGTTTGCCTCAGTTCTCTCATCTGCAAAACGGGCTGGAGAAGGAAATGGTGAACCTCTCCAGTCAGAATCTTTGCCAAGAAAAATGGGGATCAGGAAGAGTCAGATGCAACCGAAAGAAAGATAATCCAACAGCCAAACAACAATTTTGTGAGGAGCAAATGAAATGATGTGTTTGTTAAATTAGCCCTTATTAAATATGAGATCGCTGTATAAATGTTAGCTCTTCTTTTCATACCAGAATTGAACCTGGAAGACAGTAGGCTATAATACAAAGTATCGCATTTGGAGTCTGAGAAGCCTGGGTTCAAATCCAGCTCCTCCTCTTGCTACCCATGTGATCTTGGACAAGGAAAGTCCTTTGCCTGGGATTCAGTTTCCTCCTGTGCAAAATGGAGAGGTTGGACCAAATAGCCTTTGAGATCCCTTCTGGTTCTATCTCCATGATTCCAGACAACACAAGGAATAGGGACTAGATCTTCGATTTCACTGTACAGGGAGTGAAGAAACTCCCTCTACCGACGTAGATCAGCATATTCACTGCAGAATGACATCTGAGGGAGCTGCCTTGGGGTATTGCAAGATTAAATTACTTCCCCAGGATCACAAAACAAATATGTGTCAGAGACAAAACTTGGACGATAACTTCCAGGCTCTAAGGCCAGCTTTCTATTCACTAAACCACCCTTCCTCTCCATTTGATATAAGTGTTAGCCATTATTATTATCTTTGGGGAAGTTGGTCCAGTCACAGGCCAAAGGCCCCTTCTGCTTCACTGTCCTGGATGCTAGCACCATCCTGCCTGGCCTCCTGACCACACCCAGCTGCTAACAGACACCATGCACAGGGTGCCAACTTGCTGCTTAATGTGCTTCTGAGAAGCTCCCCAATCCCCAATGACGTGTGAAATTTCATCTAAGATTTCCCACAGGGGAAGCAGGCCTTTAAATCACCAGCTACAGAGATGCACAGATGCTGGTTGGGCCTTCCTAATGGTCTGCCAGCAACAGCTCCCAATCCCCCATCTGCTGTGCATCCCCAGAGCTTGACGGAGCCTTCTTAGACTGTTTTGACAAAGTAGAAGCAAGGCCCAAATGCCCTTGCCGACTTTAGCAACATCAAAACTGTTGTTTCCTCTCCAGGGTACTGATTATCTCTTCTAACCGAAATCAATGCCGACGGCATATTTGTTTCTTTTTGAAGGACAGGCTGGCAGCGCCTGCCTGGGGAGACATGTGGGTACAGTCGTCCAGTCTCACCAGGCCCAGTAGAAGGCATCCAGAGGTTTGTGCTCCAAAATGCAATAAAAACCCTCTCAATTATTCTACTGTCTCAAGCTCCCTTTCAATAGAAAGCAAATAGCTCGCTGACAGATTTTCAAACACATATACCCACACACATGTGGGAGAGGGATTAGACATCTCCCCTGCAGGAGCTGAGTTTGATTTCAGCAGACTCCAGAAACAGAGGAGGGCTGGCCTCACTGATTAGACCAGGGCCTCTGAAGACCCTCTCAGCAGCCTAGCTCCCCTCCTGCCACTCCTGACCATCCTCAGATGTCCCCAGGCACTATCAGTCATCTCTATGTTTCCTCAGCCCCTGTCCTTTGATGCCATTAATGTCAATTCCAGGAAATACATGGCAAAAAGGCAAAAAAATCCAATCTGTCTCTGTATTACTCTAGTATAGCTCAAGCCAGAGAAAACAACACAGAGGAAGCAGTCAGAGGTGTCCAATGATGTCTTAATAATCAGAGAGTTCTCACAGTAGATTATAAGCTCCTTTAAAGCAGTCACCATTTTCTTTTAATTTTGTCCTTGTGTCCGTGGCACATACCTTTGTGCCTAACACGTGTCTAATTAACGTTCATTAGATTAAATGGGATGACATGGGCTGGGATGAGATGGGATGGGATTGAGCACTAGCTACTCATAAAAACCATGCATAAATACTGGCAAAGGGCAACATTTTGGCAAAAAGTCATGAGGCAGTATAGTCCAGTGGTCAGAGCATTGAATTTCAGAAAGCTGTTAATTCATTTCAGTCATGTCTGACTCTTTGTGACCCCATGTGAGGTCTTCTTGACGAAGATACTGGAGTGGTTTGCCATTTCCTTCTCAAGCTCATTTTACAGATAAGGAAATAGAGGCAAACAGGGTAAAATGACTTGCCCAGGGTCACACAGCTAGTAAGTGTCTGAAGCCAGAATTGAACTCAGGAAGAGGAGTCTTTCTGACCCCAGGTCCAGTACTTTATCCACTGTGCCACCTACCTGCCCTAGTAGTTGCTTAATAAATGTTTATTGATCGGTTGATTACAAAGCTCTTCTGTATACGTTATGTCATGTCATCCTCACAACAGCCCTATATAAGATATGTATGTCAAATAGTATGATGCCCATTTTACATATGAGGAAACTGAGGCTTACAGAGATTAAATGATTTACCCATTGTCCCATGGGTGATGTCAGAGGTGGTATTTGAACCCAGATTTTTCCTGACTCATTTCAGTGCTTAAAATAAAGCTAAAAACAAGTGCAAACAGAGTTTTGGAGACATTTTGTTCTGTTTGTATAAGCAAAGAGTCATTTATGAGCAAGATTATTGGGTCAGAAGACACAGGTTAAAGTCCCATTTCCTATACTTACTAATTGTGTGACCTTGAACAAGTCATTTAACTTCCCTGGCTCTCAGTATTCTCATCTGTAATTACAGTTCAGACCAGATAGCCATAGAGATGCCATTCTATCTCTCGATCTGTGACCAATGGAGCTTGTCAATAGTTCTACAATTTATAGTCTTAGAAAACTGCCTGTGGCACTAAGAGATTAGAAGAAGTCTCGTGTGTATCATCATTGGGAGCTGAAAACAAATCAGCTTTACTCAGAAAGCAGCCTTCTACCAATATGTCATACTGCCTTTTGCAGCAGACTTTATTATATACTAATATTAATCAACATACACCTCCAGTGCTGTCCTCCTCTGATATTTCATCATGGACTGGCAAGAGGTCTCCAGTAGGGTACCCCAAGGGATCTGAGGTTGGTCATGTGCTCAGTTAACATTTTTATCAATTACTTGGATGAAGACAGAGTTGAGATGCTCGTTCATCCCATTTCCACAATCTGACCTCAGACACTTACTGGCTATGTGACCCTAGGCAAGTGTAGTAGGAAGGCCGAATTTATGATCTCAAATATAATCATGTATATGTTTGAATGGTCCGAAATCGCAAGGTATGAGAGATTCTCTAAGGAGAAAACAACAAGAAATTTATTTAGGCCCCACCGCAGCAAAAACTTGAACCAGCCTCCCCATTCCAACATCTTGACAAAAAGACTCCAGGCCCAGAAAGCCC
>CM053622.1:40035015-40057370 GCA_028646595.1 Phalanger gymnotis | reverse complement strand
CGGCATTCTCAAGCCCCGCCTCAATGACCAGAGACCATTGGTTCCCAAGCTGGCCCCTCCTAAGTCACCAATCCACACCCACACAGGTTTCACACCTGACAGGGCCCTGGGCCTGGGGCTTAGCACTTAACAGCTGAAAGTACTTCCACTCAAAAGAAACAAAAGCCATGCTAATGAGACAATTTTGCTTAACAACACAGCAAGTCACTTAATCCTGCTTGCCTCAGTTTCCTCATGTGTAAAATTAACTGGGGAAGGAAATGGCAAAGGTGGGAGGGAATTAACACATTAAATGTGAATCTATCTCATATGAGAATTTATGGAAGGAATGAGGCATTTTTATCCCTGAGGAAACAGCCCATCATGAAGTATCTGAAGAGCTGCCCTGTGGAGAAGGTACTAGCATCATTCTGCTTGGCCCCAGAGGACAAAACCAGCAGCAATGGTGGAGAAGCTTCAAAAAAAACAATTTGGGCTTCATATCAGGAAAAACTTCCTGATAGAGCTTTTCAAAGGTAGAATTGGCTGCCTCCCCCAGTAGTGGATTCTGCCCCCTTGGAGGTCTTCAAATAGAGGCTGAACGATGACCACTTGTTGGATATGTTATAATGGAGATTCCCTGTTGAACCACAGCCCATTCAGATTCCTTTCAACTCTCAAATTTTCTGATGCTGTGAATGGAGGTGACCCAGGGTTCTCAAGGTCTATGCTTCAAAATACAATGTCACAATAACTTAATAACAGAACCTCAGTGTTATAAAGGACCTCAGGGAGCATTGGGTCAGTCAACACATTAGATAGTCAGCGAACATTTATGAAGGGCTTACTGTGTGCCAGGCACCATGCTAAGTACCAGGGATACAAAGAAAGGCAAAAACATGGTCCTTGCTCTCAAAGAGCTCACAATCTAATGAGGAGATGATATGTAAATGACTATGTATATACAGAGTATATAGGAGATAATCTCAGAGACAATTCATAAACGCAGGGAGGAGAAAAAGGGGACAGACATAGACAGAGAGAGAGAGAGAGAGAGAGAGAGAGAGAGAGAGAGAGAAGATGGAAATGAGGGAGAGAGAGAGCTTTTATAGAATGGGATTTGAGCTGTGTCTTGAAGGAAGGCAGAGAAGTCGTGAGGTGGATTTAAGGAGGGAATATAATCCCAGGCATGGGAAACAGTCAATGAAAAGACAGGAAGTCAAGAGATGAAGTGGCGCATGCAAGGAACAGCAAGAATACCAGTGACTGGATCATGGAGTATTTAGAAGAGAGTGAAGGGCAAGAAGGCTGGAAAGGCAGGAAGAAGCTAGGTTGTAAAGGACCAAAAAATCCAAATATCTTGTTTGATCCTTGAGGTCATAGAGGACCATGAGAGTGTGTTGAGTAGATGAATGACAAGGCTGGATCTTTAGCGGGATCATTTTGGCAGCTATGAACAGTCGCATAGGTAAGCAAAGAACCAAGAGAGAGCAGTGTCATGAAAACTTAGGGAGGGGAAAGTATTAAAGAGAAAAGGATGATTGGCAATGTAAAAGGTCAAGAAGGATGAAGATGGAGAAAAGGCCATTAGATCTGTCAGTTAAGAGGCCACTAATAACCTTGGAAAGAGAAGTTTCAGTTGAATAATGTGTTTGGAAGCCATGTTGGAGAGTTTTTGAAGAGAGTGAGAGAAGAAAGAGCAGAGGAATTGATGGTAGACAGGTGGCTTCTCAAAGAGTTTAGTCATGAGAGAAAAGCTATAAGACAATATTTAGCAGAGATTTTTGGATCGGGAGAGGGTTTTTTAAAGATGGGGGGATGGGAATGTGTTTGTAGGCAATATGAAAATAGCCAGTAGACGAAAATGGATTGAAAATGAGTAAGAGTGGTAATGATGGGAGGGTAACCCACTGGAGAAGACAATGAAACAGGGTCAAGGATGCATGATGACAGGTTTGCCTTGACAAGGAGAAAGGCCACCTTTCCATGTGAGATGAGTGAAGAAGGATATAGCAAAAGAGGACATCTGAGTGATGTGAAATGAAGAAGAAAGAAGAGAAGGGAAATCTCAGAAAATAGCCTCAATTTTTTTCAATAAGTATGAGACAAGGCCCTAATCTGATAGTTGGGTTAATGCAGGTGGCTTGAGGTGACATAAAAGGTTTGGAGTAGCTTCTAGGGTGAGAAGGATAATAAATTAATTGGGGAAGTATGATGGATTTGCCTTGCTGTAGTAGTGAGAACTCAATTAAAATGATGCAACAAATTTGCCATGGATCTGTATGGTTTAGTGACTTTTCTCTAACTCCATTCAAGCAGCACATGAATAAGAACTCCCTTACAGCTAGTAAGCCCAGCTAGTGTTCCTCTCCTCTTTTCTACTCACTTGGCTACTAACCTAGTTCAAGCTGTCATCATCTCTCTTCTGGACCCCTGTAAAAGCCCCCCTGCCTCCAATCTCACTGTTTTCCCACCATTCACATAGCCAACAAACCTAGTTTATAACTCTGGCCACATTAGCATTCTGCTCAAAAAACCTTCACTAGCTCCCTATTACCAGTTGAGTGCTTGATTTGAAGTGAGAGGGTTTGAGTCTCTATTAGAAGTCAGTCAAGCTGGAAAGACTCCAAGAACAAGCCCAAGAAGGGAGTTTATATGTGCTGTTCAAAGACCAGATCCTAGGAATGAGGGGAGGCTCAATACCAGAAAGTTGGCTCATGAGAGATTAATTTTTTCAGCCATAAAAGCTCATGAAGCATGCCTACTGAGGCATGAAGAGGTCGCGCTCTGCATCGATGGAGAAACACCAGGTCCAGTGAAATTGCAGGTCCTTGAAATTAATAATATTCTTGTTATGCATTTGGTGTGAGTTAATATTGTTGCTATTACCAGCAAACTCTGCACACACACCCCGGCTAAATCACACTGTGTTTTTATGAGTGCTTCTGTTGCTCGTAAGAGAATCAAATCTCAGGGCACTCAAAGGCCATCTAGTCTAGTCCATACCTGGCCATGAATCCCATCTAAAATCTCCCTGACAAGTGCTTTTCCACTCTGTCCTTGAACACTGCCAGGAATGGGGCACTTACTTCTTCTTAAAGTAGTCATTCCATTTTTAGATATTTCTTATTATTAAAAATAATTTTTAGAAGTTATAATAGCTAGCATTTATATAGTGATTTAAGGTTTGCAAAGAACTTTACATATATTATCTCACTTGATCTTTGCAACATCTCTTTACAGATAAGGAAACTGAGGCACAGAGAGGTTAAATGACTTGACCAAGATGTCACAGTTAGTCTGAGGTAGGATTTGAACACATTTCTTCCTGACTCCAAGTGCAGCACTCTATGTGGATAATATTTGAAAAGTATTCTGTATAATGCCTGGCACATAGGTGTTTAACGAATGTTCGTTCTCTTCTCCCACCCCCACCCCAAGCACTTAACTTCCAACTATTTCTCCTAGATCTACCTTTTGGGGCCAGGCAGAACATCATTCCTCATACAGCATGACCTCCAAGAGCTTTACCATCCCGGCTTCCCCTCAGCTTATCTCTGTCCTTCCTAAAATGCACTACCCAGAAATAAACGTGATATATTCCAGATATAGTCTGACCAGTGAGACCAAAGCAGGGCTATCTCCTGCTAGTCCTGGATAGTATTCCTCTTAGAGCATCCTGAGATCACATTTGCTTTCTCAGCTACTATATCCCACTGTTGACTCATACTGAGCTTACAATCTCTCTCTTACTGGCACCAGCACCATGATCCCAGTCATTCAGAATCAACATCTTTGAGTCCTCTCGGTCTCTTCCCTCTTGCTCGTGCCCCAAATCCAACCAGTTGCCAAGTACTGATGCACCCACTGTCATAGCATCTCTAACCCTCACCCCACTCCTCTCTTTATTCACCCACTGTTCTGATTCAGGGTCTCAACATTTCTCTTCTGGACTACCATAATGCCCTACCTGCCCCCAGTCTCTCTGTTCTCCCAATCATCCTTCACACAGCTGACAAAATAATCTTCTTAGTATGCAACTCTAATGATGTTAGTCCTCTGTTAAACTGGTCTCAGTGACTCTCTGGTGTCCCTGGTATCCTAGGATAAAAATTAAAAGTCCTAGATTTGGGACCAGATTTGGGTTGAAATCCTGGCTTCGCCACTTTCCAGCTATATGGCCTTGGGTAAGTCACATAGCACATAAACATTTATTAAATACCTACTACATATCAGACACTACGTTAAGTGCTGGAAGTACAAATATATTTTTTAAAAAGAAATACAGCTCCTGCCCTCAAGGAACTCACAAACTAGTGAAGGAAAACAATACACCAAAAAAATTTAAAAGCAGGTGTGTGTGTGCGTGTGTGTGTGTGTGTGTGTGTGTGTAGGTATGTTAACTGTTGTTTTGGTGTTTAAAGGCTGTTTTTTGGAAGAGGAACTAGATTTTCTGAGGGTGTGAGTCTCAGTTTCCCCCTCTGCAAAACAAAATATTGGACTAGATGACCCCTAAGGTTTCTCCCAGCTCTAAAGATATGTTTCTATGTTCCAGGTATCTTTAGCCTGTCATTTAAATCCCTCCACAATCTGGTTCCAGCCACCAGCGGCCTCCATGCCTCCAGCCCCATGCCTGGAACACCTTCCTTCTTCATGCTGAACTTGCCATGGCCCTCTTCTCCCCTGAAGTCCAATTCAAGTATATCCCTACTCTGTGAATCCTTCCCTGATGCTCCCAGCTATGTCCCCGACTCGTTAAGTATCCCCAGCACATTTTGCCTGGATCTCTCCTTGGTCCCCACCACAATCCACCATATATTAAGCTTGACTGTTTACCTGCCATCTCCCCATTGTGATGGGAAGCTCCTGAAGGGATAAGTCAGGGTCACTTTTTCCATCTCTGTATCCCTAGGACCACAGCCCTGTGTCTTGCATCCCTAATAAATGTTTATTGAGTTCAATTGTTATTCATTGCACACTAGGTATACAGTAATACTGTTGGTATAAATCTCCATTCATCTTGGGAGAATCAGGCTGCCTCTTTTCCTCAGTAGCCACCAGCCCACAGAGTAGAGGAGACCCATGAAGAGTGCGTTAGAAATGCTCCAGGGGAACATGCCTGGAAGTCAGGAACTGTATTTGCTGCCTCAGGACCAAGGCCAGTACCAGGGATAGATTGTTGCTTCTGAACCACCAACCACAGGCCGTACATCTAGCCTGCGTTGCCATAGCAACCATCTACATTAGGGGTTTTTTAAAAAGTAATTAAACTCTCTAAGTCACTTTGCCCTTCGCTGTCAGATTAGGAAATGGAATTTTGTTTATCGCTCTCCATGGAAAGAACGAGGCGGCGGGGTTCACAGCCGAGATGTGCTGCTAGAATAACTACCCAGGGCCTACCTAGAAAAACAGCATCTCATTAGGGTACAGCCCAAGTGAGCACTTTTCTGCCTCCTGAGGTCCATGCCCACAACTGATCTAGGGCAAAGGTCCCACCCCCAGTTATGGGATGAGCCTTCACCCAGGATCTTCATCCCACAATATGGCTGGCTGGCCTATGACTTTTGGAGGTGGAGAGGGATGCAGGACATTTGAATAACCACCCTCCCAGACAAAGACAAGGTGGTACAATGGAAAATAACACTGGGTGTGGAACCAGATCACTTGGGTTCAAGCTTCATTACTTATTAGTTCTGTGACCCTGGGCAAGTCACTTAACCTCTTTTTGCCTCATTTGTAAAATGGGGATAATAATAGGACCTACATCCCAGGGATGTTATGAGGCTCAATTGAGATAAGAATTGTATACAGCACTTGGCACATAAAGATGCTATATAAATATTGGCTATTTTTATTAAACATAGGTTTCTATTGTATATGGCTTGCTTTTGTTTTTAGTATATAAGTTAAGCCCGTCAGCTTAAAACCTCTGAAAATTGTGGCATCAAAGTTGTGGAGCTATGCCTTTCCCAACATCCCTCCCTTCTCTCATCTCCATCTCTCACAGAATCAGAATCATGGAATCCTAGAGGTTTTCAGAATTTCTCCTCTGAGTACCAGCTCCATTTCTCCACTTGGCTCTCTCCCCAACCCATCACACTGATTTCAGTGCTTTGAAAATCTGTGATTTTATCAGGATGCATGCTCCTCACACAGATAACAGATCACTACCCCCTCTTATGCTGGAGGGATGATCTTAGGAAGCAGCTGTGCATGAAGAAATGTCTCACTCTGAAGTCAGCTGGGAGATGAGCCTCTCAAACCTTGGCTAGACTGATCCTCAGACAACAGGCAAGCAGGCCATTGCTGGGCTCAAGTTCGAAGCCTTTCCAGCCTTGTTGGACTTAACAGAGCTTATGTCTCACTGGGCAGGGTACCTTCCACTCAGATACATACTAGCTGTGTGACCCTGGGCAAGTCACTTAAGCCTGTTGCCTCAGTTTCCTCATCTGTAAAATAAACTGGAGAAGGAAATAGCAAACCACTCCAGTATCTTTGCCAAGAAAACCCTAAATGGGGTCACAAAAAGTCTGACATGACTGGCTTTTTTGCTGTTCCTGCATTATATCAATCGCTGCATCTGCCACTTCCATGTCTTTGCATTGGTTTCTCCCTACCTAGAATGCACTTCTACCCCATCTCTACTACTGAAAATCCTTTGTTTCCTTCAAGATTTCTCATTTGGCACCTTCTATATAAATTACTTCCAGATTCCCTCTTCCCAGTATGGTCCCCTCCAAAACTGTTGTTGTTGAGTGGTGTCTGAGTTGGTTGAATTGAGTTGAGTTGAATTGAATTGAGTTTGGCCAGCTCTGTATCCACAATTCCACATTCTCTCACTTGGTACATTGGCTTAGGACAAGAACTAGATCTGTGTTTTCCTTAGTATTGGGAACTCCCAGCTAAGGAAGCTCCTTCTACCAATGTTGGGGTAGGGGGCAATTTCTCTATGATTTATAGCCTTAGAGAGTGGTCTAGAGTACTAGGAGGTTGAGTGACTTGCCAAGGGGTCACACAGCCAGTATGTGTCAGAGGGATGATTTGAATCCAAGTCTTCCTAATTTCCACCTCCAGATCAGGTCTCTTTCCAACAAACAATCTGTGAGTAGCATGAGCTGCCGCACTGGGGACTCTCCTCTCCTCTCTTCTCCTCCTCTCCTTCTCAAAGTAATATAAATTTTGATCACTAAAACCTCAAAAGATATCTTAGGGTTTACAAGCTAGATTTCTTTCTTAAGGACCATGCCTTAACCCTAAATCACTCTGGCTTTCATTGATTGGCCAACAAGTCCCAGACTAAGCTTATGTGGTCATTGTTTGGGCCCGGTGTGCTCAGAGTGAATGTAGGTAGCAATTGTTTCTGTTTTGGCCAGAAACCCTGAGAGTCTTCCCCTCCTAGATTTACACACACACACACACACACACACACACACACACACACACACACATATGGAGAGAGAGAGAGAGAGAGAGAGAGAGAGAGAGAGAGAGAGAGAGTAGATAAAAGATGCCATTCTCTGCCTCATTTCTTACCTAACCTTAATCATTGGATGAGCACTGCTTCAGTCAAACTGAGATCTGGGAAAGACCTTAGCTTAAAAAAGCCAAGGTCTCCCACTGCATCTAGGGTCATCTCCAGTCATCCTGATCTATATCAGGCCATTGGACCCAGATGGCTCTGGAGAAGAAAGTGAAGCTGGTGACTTTGCACAGCTCTCCCTCACTTAAATCCAATTCATTTACAAGTCATGGCATCACCTTCCCTTCCTGATGTCATGGTCCTCTTAGAGAATGAAGGACAAACAACTTTTCCATTATACTATTCTCACTCTCTAATGCATAGTCAGGTGTGTACAAAATAGGTACAAGATAAGGAAATGAGGTGGAGGGTATTTGCAGCTGGGGAGGGCAGAAAAAGGCATCCAATGTACCTTTTAAGCCTTGCACTACTCCTATTTGCCAACTCTGTTCCAGCCAACTGGAAAGTTCTCTGTCTGCAATTCTTATCCTGACCTCTCCATTCTTGGTGCCTTTGCCAGTAAGAAGAAAGAAACTTTCAGCCTTACCCACAGCTTTACCCTGCTTCCCTTTTAGGGTAATGGGAAGTTCTATTCTCATAATGGAGTTCACGGGCTGTCTGAAAGTGAAACAGCTTGTTTTGTCAAAGATACCTCCCTTATTTGTTACTCCTCTGTGTGAGATGGAAAGACCCAGACCAATTTTCTCAGACAGACAGCTGAGTTGGTAAAGCCTATGGAGGTGGTTCAATGGACTGCCATGGTTTTTTCTGCCTCTAACTCACTTTTTGGTAGAGATTGTTTCATTCTTTGTCTTTATATCACCAATACCTACTAGATGCCTAATAAATGCTTGCTGGTTGAGCACTTTCTGTACATCAGGCTCTGTTCTTAGTACTGGCATAGAGAATGGATCTGAGACTTCTTTGGTATGGGGAACTCCAAAATGAGGAATTTTTCTCTACTAATGCAGGTCGGCACCTTCTCTCCAACTTAGTGTCTTAGAAAGTTGGCCGGAGAGTTGAGAAGTTAGGAGTCTTGCCAACCAGTATGTGCCAGAAGTGAGACTTGAATGCCAGTCTTCCTAGTTCCAAGAGTGACTTTGTATCTATCATACCCTCCTGCCTCTGGTTAGTGCTGGGGACAGAAAAAAATCAATAAAACATTAACCCTTCTCTCAAAAAGCTTACTATTTGATTGGAGAAAGGCATATACACAAATAACTGTAATACTGGCTCGAATGACAAATATGGACAGGTCCAGGCAAAACAGTAATGATAACTAGAATGTAGCACTTTACGGTTTACAGAGCACTTTAGATATCTTATCTTACTTGATCTTCAAAACAACCCTGTGAGGTAGATGCTGTTCTTATTCCAATTTTAGAGATGGGGAAACTGAGGCTGAGAGGTCAAGAGACTTGCTCAGGACCACACAGCTAATAGGTGTCAGAAGCCAGATTCAAATTCAAGCCTTCTTGACTCTAATTCTTACTTATCAAACCACATAGCTGCCTTCATTGTGGGGTGGTTGATTGTTGTCCTTTGTTCTCAAAGAGGACCAAAATGACATCACTATGTTATAGTCTAGTTACAGTGTGTCTCATTGTGGCTGATAAGACCAATATGAGCTCAGAAGGCTCTACTACAGGTCAAGTAGTCCATGAGGAATCCATAAGGAGTGGATTCGCTAAATTTGTGCTTCACGTTTCTTTTGAGCTACTTCAATTCTGCTTTACTCACAGAGCACAGAACCTTCTCTGATGAGGGTACACCACGCTGAGCCGATCCTGTGTCTCCCATGTCATGAAATCAATTCCAAAGTTCTTAAGAGAGACCTTGAGAGTGTCCTCGCATCGCTTCTTAGCTGTTCATCTTTCAGATCCGCTGGATTTTGTGTTGTCTATAAGTGTGTACACATTCCACGCACCATGGTGGGAGGAATCAGAGGAAAGAGGTTGCTTTCATCAAAATAGCTCAGGAAGGCTTCCTGTAGGATGTAGCATCTGAGTTGGGCTTTAAACGCAAAGAAGGTGCAGATTTATTTCACTTGCTCATTTGTTACAAGGATTGTGGTTTTCCTTTTTGCATGGTGGAGAAGAGGGTAAAGAGATTAGTGGGGAGATGGGAGTTGTCTATGGTACCATCCAAAAATGAAAAGACGGAAAGAAAAAAAAGCAGGTCATTGAAGCATTGACTAACACGATCAGAACAGAAGAGAAGAGAAGGAAATACAAACAGATCAGCTTTGAAAGTAACATGTTGAATTTATTATATATTTTGAAAATCATAATGTACATAATAAAGATTTGTGGCTTTGCATATAATCCTCTTTTATCTCCTGCTGTGTAATTGGAGATTTTTTATGTTTGTGAAATTCAGAATAGAAGAATTTTTAAAATAGAAAGGGGCCGTGTGACCCTGGGCAAGTCACTTAACCCCAATTGCTTTTAAAAAAAAATAAAAAGGAGGGCTTAAAATGAGTGAAATGGGAAATAAAGGAAGGGGTAGATGCCAGACATGGCAGATGGGAGCCAAAGTGAAGAGTTTGGAGAGAGCAGGATGAGAAGAGAGGGCAGAGTTGTCCAAATGGCAGGAATGTTGAAGCAAAAGCCAAAAGCAGAGATTGTGAATTATTCTTGTCTTTGCTTCCCAAGGGAAGGCACTTAGTGAAAGTCTGTTGATTGGCTGATTGGTACAAAATAAGGTCATGCCAATTAAGGGAGGGAGGACCTTGAATGGCAAGGGTGAACACTTTATCTTATTATAGTAGACACCAGGGAGCCACTTGAAGGTTTTTGGGAAGTGGAGGGAGGATCCTGATTAGTACAATACATTAGAAATAGGACTCTAAATCCTCTCCTCTCTGTCTCTCTTCATTCAGCTCAGTGTCTTTTCCTCCTCTCTTCTCCCTCTCCTAAATATCCAATCCCCCACCCCTCCTCTCCTCTCCTTTCTAATCTCTCTGACTTCACACATAGCACAGCTTTTATCATCTGTCACAATTTATCCCAGAGAATCCCCACAACCTCCTCCAACCCAGATTCCCAGAAAACTTTAGAGAAGTATGGTGGTACAATGGTAAGAACCTTGGACTGGCAATCAGGAGACCTGGGCACTAGTCCTAGATTCACCTTGTTCTCAGTCTTGGGCCAAATTACTTCTCTCCTACCTCCTGAGATCTCAGTTTCACGAAATTACAAGATCTAAGAGATGGAAAAAATCTCAAAGCCATTTAGTACACAAGTGACAGTCTAGTCTTCTCTAGGAGACCTCCTAGGAATAGGAACCCATCACCCCTCAAGGTGGCCCATTCCATTTTGGGAGAGTTCTACCCATTACAGAGATTGTCTTAACACCAGGTCCAGATTTGTCTCTTTGTGACTTCAACTCCATGTTAGTCAATGAGGAAGGTGAATAGACCTCTGGACCTGTAGAGAGAAAGACCTGAATTCAAATCCTGCCTCAAATATTTACTAGCCATATGACCCTAGGCACATCTCTTAACCTTTGTCTGCCTTGGTTTCTTTATCTGTTAGATGGGAATAACACTAGCACAGATTTCCTAGGGTGATGGGCAGCTAGGTGGCCTGGCGGATAGAGTATGAGACCTAGCATCAAGAAGACTTCCTTCTGAGTTCAAATCTGACCTCAAACACTTCCTAGCTGTGTGACCCTGGGCAAGTCGCTTCATCCTGTTTGTCTCCATTTCTTCATCTATAAAATGAGCTGGAGAAGGCAGTGGCAAACCACTGCAATGTCTTTGCCAAGAAAACCTCAAATGGGGTCACAAAGAGTCTGAAACAATTGAAAAAAACTGAATGACAACAACAAACCTAGGGTGTTACGAGGATCGAATGAGATGTATTTATAAAGGGGTGTGCCAACCTTAAAGCTACTGTCATTAGGATTATTATTTACCCAGGTTCAGGATTTCAAAAAACATTAGAGAAGCAAACTGAGGCCCAGAATCTTCTCAATATTACTGTTCGTCCTTTGTTCTCCAAGAGTACCATGACATCAGGAAGATGGTGCCACGACTTGGATTTAAGTGAGGCAGGTCTGTGCAAAGTCACCAGCCTCACTTTCTCCCCCAGAGCCATCTGGGTCCAGTGGTAAGACATGGACCAGGATGACTGGAGATGGCCCTGGATGCAGTGGGAGACCTTGGCCTCTTTTTAAGTTGAGGTCTTTCCCAGGTCTCAGTTTGTCTGAGGCAAAGCCCATTGATTGATTAAGGTCAAGTAAGAATTGAGGCCCAGAGAGGGTGATGATAGGATCATAGACAGAGTTGGAAGGGACCTTAGAAGTCATCAAGCCCAACTCTCTTATTTTACAGATGGGGAAACTGAGGCCCAGTGAGGATAAGGAACTTGCCCGGAGTCAAAGGATTCAGTTCCTTCATCTATAAAATAAAGGTATTGGACTGGATAATCATCAAGGGCTCCTCCAACTCCAGATCCCACCATCTTATACACCCAGCTAAGTTCAGAGGGCCTGCCATGCTAAGGGGTAGAGATGTGGGCAGATAGACAGGGAGATGAATGAATCAGTAGATGGAGTCTCACAAAGGAAGGTGGAAAGAAGATCATGAAAAGAGACTGTGGTGTGTGTGTGTGTGTGTATGTGTGTGTGTGTGCCCACTCACACACGCACTGCATGCTAACATGGGAAGGAGAACAGTAATGATGGGAAGGGAGGAAGGGCCTGGTGAAAGGAGGCCCTGGTGAAATATGGTCTAATTTTGCAGCAAGCAGCAGAAACATGAGGAATGACTAGCATTGCAGCTACCAAAGCAAAGGAGGCTGTTAAGGAGGAAGCAGCCAACCAGCGGGAACCCAAAGCACTTCCACAGACAGGCAAGCGTAATGAATTCCATTTGTGCCTGGGAGCGATTTTTAAGTTAAGTCTGAAGGAGAGTTGGGAGCATTGATTTTTTGGTGTGTTTTGAAAGATAAATGAGAATGAGATATTAAAATGAAGCCCAACTCCCTCTGGGTGCAGGAAAGCAGGATGCAGATGGGCAAGGCCAGGAGCCGAAAGGGAAAGAACTAGGGTCCTCTGACCCTGACCCTGAGCTGTGAAGGCCAAGCCCAGCCCCAGCACCTCCCTGTCCTGTCTCCCTCCCACTCCATCTACCCCGCAAACCTCACCGCCACCTGTGAGGCCACCCATCAGTACAGCCCTATCATAGGAAGACTGGGACCTGCCTAAAACATAGAAACTTCTAGAATACCATATATAGAAGAGCCTCAGAGTTCCTTTACCTGGGTCGATAGACTTGTCGGGTTTTTACATTCTGATAACCTCTTTCACTATAGTAGCAGCCCTCACTCTGTGCCAGGCACCGCGCTAAGTGCCTTATAATTATTACCTCATCGGATCCTCACAACAACCTCACAAAGGGGGTGCTGTTACTATTCCCATTTTATGGATGAGGAAAATGAGGTGAAGTGGTTTTCCCGGGGCCAGAGAGTTAATAAACATCTAAAGCTAGATGTGAACTCATGCCTTCCTGAATCCAGGTCTGCTGCTCTATCCACCAGACCACCTAACTGCAGCAGATTCCTTTGTGATCCTGTGTTTTACTTTATGCCTTTAAAAACATCATTCTAAGAAGGAGCCTATAGGCTTCACCAGCCTACCAAAGGGTTCCATGACATAAAAAACAAGTTAGCAATCTCTCTCTCTCTATATATATATATAGTGTCAGGTGTTTTACAAATATTATCTTGTTTGATTCCCCACAACAACCCTGGGAGGTGGTTGCTATTATTATCCCTATTTTATAATCGAGGAAACTAAGGCAAACAGAGGTTAAATAATTTGCCCAAGGTCACACAGCTAGTAAGGGTCTGAGGCCACATTTGAACTCAGGTCTTCCTAAATCCAGGCCCAGCTCTCAGATGATGGATGGATGGATAGATTAAAAAAAAATTGTTAAGCACTTTTGTTGTTCAGTCATTTTAGTCCTGTCCTACTCTTCATGACCCCATTTTAGGGTTTTCTTGGAAAAGATACTGGAGTGGTTTGCCGTTTCCTTCTCTAACTCATTTTTACAGATAAGGAAACTGAGGCAAAAAAGTTAAGTGACTTGTCCAGGGTCACACAGCTAGGAAGTGTCTATGGCCAGATTTGAACTCAAGAAGAGGAATCTTTCTGGCTCCAAGCCCGGTACTCCATGGTCTACTCTACGCATTATAGTGCCACCTAGCTGCTATCAAGCACTTACCATGGGCAGATTACTGTACAATGTCCTGCACGTACAAATAGACAATCCCATGATCTTTGCCGAGGCAACCTACATGATAAAGAGTCTTCCTTAGTATCATTTCTACTGATAAAATTATATCCATTTCTGATAGTGAGCCCTTTGATAGTGCCGAGGCCTTTGGTGGCAAGAACTTTCTTTTCTGGGTCTTCAGTAGCTATGGCCACAGCATCCAGAGAAATGAGTGCCATGCCTCATCTCCACAGAAACAGTGGGTGCAGAGGTTGGGCTAGAAGCAGAACCCATGGTCTAGGGGGCGTTGTCACTCTCGGAGCCATTAGGCTTATGTGTCTGTTGGTGGAAATTAGTCAGTAGTTGGTGGTGGTGGTGAACTCCTTCTCCACAGTGATGCTCACCTCATTGACGCAGAGTCTGGACTGGATGCAAGGTCTGCAGTGGGGACTGTTATTCCCTACGGTTCAAGGTCCTGGGTTATCGCTACCATCTCCACTCAACATCCATGGTGCTAGACTTGGAGTTAATAAAACTCGAATTCAATACCTACCTCCAACACTAGACTGTGACCCTGGGCAAATTGCTGAGCCTCTCAATACCCCCAGACAACTCTCTAAAACCAGAATTTGAAGCCAAGTTGTTGATCTGCATTTTTAAGAAGAAAGTATGAGTCGTTATTTATTGTATTATACATTCTGTAAAATTCAAAAGTAATTGGAGAGCCAGAGCAAATGGAGTTATTAGTGAAACAGTTCTGTTGGGAAGAAATAATCATAGATAAGGTCACAAATAAATGACAGATATAGTAATATCCATACTAAATACATAGGTCATCCATCCCCAAATGGCACCTGCAGATATATTATCCACCGATGTGCATTTGTAAAGTGAGTTCCCTACATTGACTGGTCCAATCACTGGTCCAGCCCTAGAGTCTAGTATAGCAAGGCACAGTGCATAATCGGCATATTAGATGCATAAAAAAGCTTGCAGATGGATTGACTGAAAATTTAAAACTACAGGGTTCTTTGTTTGGTACCATTCGCCGCTCAAATATTCCATTCAGAAGGACTAGACTGACTCTGAAGCTATGTATCTCAAGCAGGGTCACAGAGGCATCTTAAGAAAGATGGAATCATGTTTCTTCTCCCCCCGCCACCCCAGGGAACCACAATGGGTTTCCTGGCTCTTCCAAGTCTTCTCTCCATCCCTAAAGGGGAGTCAGTATCCAGGGGGACCTCCTCTGTGATGCCTGTGCCTGTCACCCAGGTGAGTTGGCCTGTTTCTTCTTCCCACACATCCCAGGTCCTTCCCCCTTATCAATAGGAGATGAATTCTCAGAAGATTCAGAGCCAATTAAACTGACAATCTTGATAAGTCATATAGCTAAGTGCTGGTGGAAGTATGCATCACCTCCATGTTTGTTGTTCGGGCTTGCTCTTTTAAACACCCAGTGGTAATTTTAAAATTAAATTAAATGGCTTATCTGTGTTAATACCAGCTGACAAGCGCTTTATTTTTTCTGTCAGTGAGTGATGGCTCTGCTGGGACAAGAAGCATCTTTCATCCAACATAATTGAGCTAGGGGCTGCTGGTGTAGTTGCTGGACAGGAATGACTTCAAAATTGGTTCTATTTGTTCTGAAGTTCTGCTAGTCATGAGACTTTAGGGATGAGTTTTCCCCCTTCGTATCCCAGAAATGTGGTTTCAGGCTGGTCCATCCATGTGGGGCCAAGCAAAGACAAGCCTTAGGATCCCAGCTCCTGGAGACTGGTCAACCTCAAAGCAACATGGAACCATGAAAAGGGAGGCTGGGCAGGAGTAATGAAGACCTGGGTTCAGATCCTACCTCTGACATGTGCTCGTTATGTGTCCCTGCACAAATCATTTCATCTTCCTTGGGTTCCTCATCACCTAAAAAGGAAATAGTAATAGCAATGGTGCCCACCTCCTAAGGGTATTGGGAAGATCAATGAGATAGGCAAGCCAACGAGCATTTATTAAGCACCTACTGTGTGTCACGTATTGTAGCAAGTGCTGAAACTACAAAGAAAGTTTTAAAAAAAATCCCTTCTCATGAGAAGTTCACAGTCTAACAGAGGCAAAAACATGCAAATACATATATGCAAACAAGATATATACAAGATAAGCTAATAATTTAATTAATTAATTAAGTTAATAATAAAAAATAAATTAATCAACAGAGGCAAGGTACTGACACTAATAATGGCTGCGAAACTGGCACAGTAGAAAGAGCAATTCCTCAGTTATTAGAGGAGGTAGGTTCAAATCCCACCCTGGATGCTTTTTATACATGTGACATTGGACAGGTCAGTTCACATCCTTAGGTCTTATTTTCTGGCTTGGACCATATGGATTTCGGGGTCCCTTCTTGTTCCAGATTTATGATCCTCTGATCCCCACAACAATCCTGAAAGTTAGCCATTACGGATACTATCAGAGTTGTAAAGCTGGAAGAGACCTCCAAAGGCGTGTAATCCAACCTCCTCCTTTTAAATATGAGGACGCAAAGGTTCAGAGAGTTTACGTGATTGGCCTAGAGTCACACAGCTAGTGTGCATCAAGAGCAGGATTCAAATCCAGATCTTTCCTGGTTCTCAGTGCAGGGCTTTTTCCATGACATCGGATAGATTAGTGTCTCAAAAGGAGGGATATTTCTCTGAAACAAGTGGAAGGAAAACAGTATAGGAGAAACACAGAGAGGCAAAGAATTAAGGCAATGCTTGTCAGATGGCCTCAATCTTCTCCAAAAAGTAGGAGATATGGGCATCAGCCGAAGAGGAGCAAGGGGAACTTGAGGCTGGAGAAGAGAGGGCGTGGGACCCAGCTGATGCAAAACACATAATGAAAAGCCAGCAAGAGATGAATCATTGGCTTGATTTGCTGGGTTGTTGATTAGGAGGTGAGGGACCAGCTAAGGCTGCAGAGAGTGACTTTATGTCAAAGCAAATCCAATCTGTTTTGGCTCCTCAATGCTCTCAGAAGCCCAGAACATGGCTAAAGATTCATGTTAAGCATTCACTTCGACATGACGTATCACCACTCTTGCTTAGAAGTTTAAAAAAACAGAGACAAAATCTCTTTTCAAATCAACTGTAGTCCCTTTTGTTGGCCACCGTGTCCAATGACACCATTCCCCTTCCACTGCAGTCCTAAAGGGCACAGTCCATAGGTTTGCTGCTAGAAGGGACCTTCAAGGTCATCTCATCCAACCACTTCCTTTTTCCTAGAAAGAAACTGAGCTCTAGAGAAATTCAATGACTGGTCCAAAGCCTACGTGTGTACCAGTGCCAGGTCTCAAATCCAGAATCAAAGAGTCTCAGGGTTGGCATGAGCCAGAGGCTATTTGGTTCAACTTGTCCATGAACAAGAATGTCTTCTTTGTAGCACCCGGGCTCGTACTCACAAGTGGACCTCGTAGAAGAATGACAAGTTCAAAGGACTAGTTGTTTCAGTACTCACTCAAAACCACCTATCAAAGTTTTACTTCTGCCAGCTAGTCACAGGACTCAGTAATTCAAAAGAAAAGACATTTAACCAAATGGCATAGAGAAACAATATGACAAGAGAAGATTCTGCCCCTCAGCACAAATGGGGGCACTCTTCTACAGGTCATTACACTACCAGAGAGGTAATGACACGCATTTGGACATGTATGACCATGGGGCTCACACCAAGAGTCCATGTGACAAGGGCATGCACCTGAAGGGGGTACATGTATGGATGAACACCTGTGGGAAGAGTATACATATGGTCAGGACAACTCAGATCCCCAAAGTTGCCAAGCTGCTAACGTCCACTGGAGGTGCTTTATGATGCCCACTCAGGTAGGTGTCCAGTCTCTAATGGTTACTGAGCATCCAGGCATCTCAGGCATCTCAGCAGATTCAGTGTCTACAGCTAGCAAAGACCTAACACCCATAGCAAACAAAACAGTGCCACGTGGCAAGATCCCCAGAGGTCATTGTCATCTCTACGACAGTGTCAGACATGCATTACTCTAGCCATATATACACTCTGCCATATAGCTACCTACATATGTGTCCTCCATGAAGCTACCCTGGCCATACAGGCCCCTGGCATGTCCCTACAATGGGTAGTATGGTAACCTGTGTGGCAATGATTCTATGTGTGTGTGGTAGAGGGGAAGGCAGTGAATATAAGTCATTTCTTGTCATTTTATTTGCCATGCCATCTAATTAAAAGTCTTTTGTTTTGAACCAATACATTTTCTGGTTGACTGGTAAAAGTGAACACACTAGTGAGGACTCATGAGCTAAGGCTTTGAGAAGGTCCTGATTCACAAGAGAACTCACACCTAGGGTGGTTTTTCTAGAGGAACAAACTAGAGGGAGGAGGAAAAGGAAGGAGTCCTCATGTCTGCATCAGATCATTTCATTCCAAATCCAGAGCTGCTCTCATTCTAGCCTTCTACCAGACAGTCCTCTTCACCCTTGCCAGCTTCAGCATTTTGCATGGGACCTTCTAAGAACTGGGTGGCAAGAGGTACTACAGGTGGTGATATGAGCCAAGTCATTCAACTCTGACTATCTTTAGTCTACTTAAGCAGAGGGCATCAGGAAAAGGCAAAAACTAGAAATAAAGATTTACTAACTGGGCCCCACCGCACTGGATGCTCTCAAGTAGCGATCACCAGGGAAAATTTATACTGTCACTAACCAACCAGGAGAACTTCGGAGAGTAATTTTAAGAGAAACCTTACAAATTGGCAGATAGAATACTTATTCCAGGTAGCACCTTAAAAGCTTATAAAAAAGATAAAGGTAACAAGAATCAAAAAAATTATAGGTAATGGGACTATTTTCCTCCACTGGGAGAATTTACACCGATAATAACTACAATTAGTTTAATGGATGTTAAGTATAGAAATTCTCCAAGCAGAAAGAGGACAACACCCCCACCCTAGTATGCTGAATTTTTTGAACATCTGGGAACTCTACCTCTGTGTATTAGGCAAGATTTTTCTCTGGGGCTAAGAGGCAATTATCTAACTCAGATACCATATCCAAAACCACTTTGAGATGGAGAAGGAAATGAAACAAGTTAATCTGAGGCTCCATCTGTAAAGAAGTCAGAGGCACTGCCTAGGAGGTTTATAGAAAGGGGACAAAGGAGACTTGGCATGAGGAGAGCCCCAGGCACTGAGAAGCCCACACAAGTCAGAGTCTATTTACAAAGGAGCATGGCAGAGAGCTCTCAGAGCCAGTCAGTCAGCCAACAAGCATTTATTAGACACCTTCTATGTGCTAGGCATTGCACTAAGCTCCAAGGATACAAAGAAAAGCAACAACTGCTCTCCCTGCTCTCAGGGAGCTCGTGGTCTAATGGGGGAGACAACATGTAAATAAATATGGACAAACTACCCATAGACAGGATAAATTGGAGATAATCTCAGAGGGAAGGCACCAGCATGGAGGGGGTTGAGAGAGACTTCAGCAGAAGGTGATATTTTAGCTCAGACATGAAAGAAGCATTCCAGGAATGGGAGATAGCTGGCAAAAAATGCCCTTATTTTGTGGAGTGTCATATACAGAGAAAAATCAGCAGACCAGTGTTGTTAGATTGCAGAGTAAGCCATACGAAACACCCATTCTGACTTCAGAAAAAAACTTAGTCTTTCCCCCCTATTCTTTAAAAGGAAAAAAAGGTACAAAAATAGAAGGGAGAAGCCTGAGCAAAAGGCCAACAGAATGTTCCATAGAAATGAGGTAGACCCAGAGAAGTGAACACTCAGTTTTCTGGCAAGGATGGTGTCATGATATGTGCTAGGGAATCCCTCCGAGGAAAGGAAAATTTGTAGAAACAGAAAGAAGGAAGGGAGGGAGGAAAGAAAGGAAGAAAGGAAGGAAGGGAGAGAGAGAGAGAGAGAGAGAGAGAGAGAGAGAGAGAGAGAGAGAAAGAGAGAGAGAGAGAGAAAGGAAGGAAGGAAGGAAGGAAGGAAGGAAGGAAGGAAGAAAGAAAGAAAGAAAGAAAGAAAGAAAGAAAGAAAGAAAGAAAGAAAGAAAGAAAGAAAGAAAGAAAGAAAGAAAGAAATTAAGGAAGGAAAGACAGAAAGAAGGAAGAAAGAAAGAGAAATTAAGGAAGGAAAGACAGACAGAAAGAAGGAAGGAAGAAAAAAGAACAAAGGAAGGAAGTAAAGAAAGAAAATGGAAGAAGGGAAGGAAGGAGGGAAGGAAGGAAGGAAGGAAGGAAGGAAGGAAGGAAGGAAGGAAGGAAGGAAGGAAGGAAGGAAGGAAGGAAGGAAGGAAGGAAAGAAAACCACCAGGAACACAGGCATGCATAGCTACATGAGGAAATGAGTTCATCCAGCATCCTGAAATGACAGATTCCATCTGTACCTTCTTGGCAGCATGGCGAGCTATTCTTACTGAGTGCTCAGGGCAGGGAAGAGTGAGCTGGTGAAGAAAGGCCCAGCAATGGTTCATCCTTCAAACAAAGGATAGGGTCTTGTTCACAGAAGCATCAGGACACAAGTTCAGAGATCAGAGTTAGCTGTTAGTACTTAGTGGAAGGCCTGGGGAGAGAGAAAGAGAGCTTCTCCAGTTGTAAGGGATATCCTACAGAATCATAGAGCTGCAAGACAGTGGGCTATAATGCAAAAAGCACCAACTCCAGATTGAAAAGGCCTGGATCCAAATTCTATTTCCAACATGACCCTGGATGAATCACCTCTTTTGGTCTGCCATGTGCTCACTTGTAAAACGAGGAGACTGGATTAGCTGATCTCTGAGGTCCTTTCTGGCTCTGAATCTGAAACTCATCTAGACCAGGGATGCTCGACCTTTTTTGTGTCATGGTAGTCTGATGGGGCCTATGGCCCCCTTTTCAGAGTCATGTTTTTAAATAATTGGAAGAAATGCTATATTTCAGTTAGAGGTTAGTGAAAATAAACATGTAAAGTTTTTACCATCCAAGTTCATAGACTCTCCAAAATATGTTTTTGGGCATGACAAATGTGGGAATTTGCTTTGCTCGACTATGCATGTTTGTTGCAGGGGTTTTATTTTATTGTTGTTGTTCAGTGTAGGAAAGAGAAAATAAAGCCTTGTTCATTTTTTTTTATTTTTTAATTTAATTGTTAATTTTTAAAATTAATTTAATTTTTTTAAAAATAAAGGCCTTGCTCCCCATGACAGCAGCATAAGTGGGTGTTCTGTGACTATTTACTGCCCCTGCAATGAAAATACTTCTTCAAATTGCCTACAAAACAAAAACTGGTTATAAAGTACAAAGGGCACCAGCCTACCTAATCAAACACTCTCTTTCCCTGCTGAGTGAGGCAAGGACTACCATAAGCCTCGAGGTGAGGACAGAGGAAATAAGAGTGGTGGCAGAGTCCTCCTGCTTCTAGCTACCTGTCTCCCACCTGAGCCAACTTGAGGCCAGGAACATAGTGCTTCTGTGGTCTTTGTGTGGTTTTTTTTTTCCTTTAGGTAAATGTGTTGGAGATGGAATAGACTGGGTTATGACCTTATAAGACATCAGAAGGATCTTTCTTTCCAGAAACTTGAATCCATGCCAGAGTTTTCCACCAACATATCCCTAAGGAGCAACCTGTGAAGGCCAGGAGTAAATCAAAACTAGAAGCCCAAGACTTTGTTTTCTGGGGCCCCTTTTTGTGTTGGCTCTGGAGTGAATGCTTTGTAGCAAAGACTTTAAATTTGAGGCCACTGTCCCCAGGGACCGAGGTGGCATGGGAGAACATATGTCCTCAGTTCAGAACATATACACACACACACACATATATATGTGTGTGTGTGTGTGTGTGTGTGTGTGTGTGTGTGTGTGTGTGTGTACTTCTGTCCTAGCTATATCTTCTCAATTTTGTAAAAATATTAATTGTTTAATTATACTAGGTCATTAATCAATGGTATTGATGGTATTATGGTAGCCAGGGGCAATAGCTCAGCATCCAAGTGGTGTAATGCATAGAGTCCTGGACTTGGAGATACCAGGACAGGAATTCAAACCTTGCCTCACACAGTTACTTTCTGTATGCCTTCCTTCAGCCTAAGTTTTCTTAACTGTAAAACAGGAATTACTGTTGTAGCAATTACCTTACGTGGTGGTTATAAGGAACAAATGAGATAATATGTGTAAAGTGTTTTGCAAATTTTAAAGCATTACATAGATATTAGCTGTTATTATTAGAATTATTGAGGAAATAGAAGCTGGCACTAGTTAGATAATATGAAGAAGAACACAGCTAAATGGGTATTGATAGTATTAAAGAAAACCTCACAACTCTTCAGGGGCACCCCCTCAGAACCCCAATGGGTAGATACACCTAGCTAGCCTTTCTCTGAGAGACCCAACTTGTCTGTGCAAGTGGGAGACAGGATAAGTATTTCCAGAGCTTATATATAGGCCATATAAATATTATTCTCTTTTCTATTTTTAGTATATTGAAATGTTCATGTTTGTTGAGGTTTATTAAGTTGAGAAAGGAAAGAAGGAAGGAAGGAAGGAAGGAAGGAAGGAAGGAAGGAAGGAAGGAAGGAAGGAAGGAAGGAAGGAAGGAAGGAAGGAAGGAAGGAAGGAAGGAAGGAAAAGAGAGAGAAGAAAGAAAGAAAGAAAGAAAGAAAGAAAGAA
>CM053622.1:40017818-40034515 GCA_028646595.1 Phalanger gymnotis | reverse complement strand
AGAAAGAAAGAAAGAAAGAAAGAAAGAAAGAAAGAAAGAAAGAAAGAAAGAAAGAAAGAAAGAAAGAAAGAAAGAAAGAGAAGGAAGGATGGAAGGGAGGGAGGAAAGGAGGAAGGAAGGAAGGAAGGAAGGAAGGAAGGAAGGAAGGAAGGAAGGAAGGAAGGAAGGAAGGAAGGAAGGGAGGGAGGGAGGGAAAGAGAGAGAGAAGAAAGAAAGAAAGAAAGAAAGAAAGAAAGAAAGAAAGAAAGAAAGAAAGGGAGGGAAAGAGAGAGAGAAGAAAGAAAGAAAGAAAGAAAGAAAGAAAGAAAGAAAGAAAGAAAGAAAGAAAAGAAGGAAGGAAGGAAGAAAGGAAGGAAGGAAGGAAGGAAAGAAAGGAGAGAGAGAAAGAAAAAAGGAAGGAAAGAAAAGAAGGAAGGAAAGAAAGAAAGGAGAGAGAAAAAGAAAAAAGGAAAGAAAGAAAAGAAACAGTTCTTACTCAGAAGAAGCTTACAATTCAGCCAGAGAAGACTGTGTGTGTGTGTGTGTGTGTGTGTGTGTGTGTGTGTGTGTGTGTGTGTGTGTGTGTGTGTGTGTGTGTGCATGCTCACCACTGATACAAGGTGCTTTGAGGATGGGAGAAGTTACTAGCAGATAAAGGGTTAATGAAAAGCCTTACATAGAAGGCGGTACTTGAACTGAGCCTTGAAGAAAACTGGAGCTGCAGAGACAGAGGAGAGGAGGGAGATGTTTCAAGCATGGGGGACAGCCAGTACAAGGGCCCAAGGTGGGAGATGAGAGACATATACGAAAAACAACAGGAAAGACCAGTTTGGCTGAATCACAGTGTGAGCAACAGGAATATTAAACACCCACTATGTGCCCAGGCGCTATAAGCACTGAGGACACAAAGAAAGGGGGGAAAACAGTCCTTGGTCCCAAGGAGCTCACTGTCTAACCACCAACAGACAACCAAGTGCAGGCAAAAGCTATAAATAGTAAAAGGTGAGGGTGGTCTCAGAGGGAATGCACTATGATTAAGGAGAACTGGAAAAGACTTTTTACAGAAAGTAGGACTCAGCTAGAGATTTGTAATGCTTGATAATGTAAATAATGTGTAAAAGACCAGAAAGGTAGGTTAAGGCATCTCCCTGAAGGCTGGAGACTGTCTTCTCCACATGGATCCTCAACAGTACCCAGTCAGCCAAGAGGTGGAAGTAGGTATGATAACAATCACCTTGTTTAATCTCTTCATTTTACAGATGAGGAAATAGAGGTCCAAGAGATGTTCATTGAATTTGCCAAGGTCACTCAGGTCATATAGTAGCAGAGACAGGATTTGAACCCAGGTCCTTTGACTCCAAATCCAGGGCTTTTTTCTATGAGGTAGACCACCTGGCTAGTCACACAGACTTCTCTGGCTGATGGATCAAAGTGTATGTCTTAAAATCATGGTGCTTCCTAGGAAAGAGGAAAGTGCCCCTAGGTATCAACATTCTTCTCACTAACCACATTCTGAGCAACAGACTAGAACCCTCTGTCGATGACCAGCCAGAGATTGTACGGCTTCATACTTTAACTCTGTCACTCGCTTCCCATTTGACCTTGGGCAAATTATTTAATCTTTCTCTGCTTCACTTTCTGCCATCTATAAAAGGAAGGGTTTGAACTAGATGGCCTTACAATTCTAGATCTATGAATTCCTCGAGGTAACCGTTGGCAGCAGATAGAACACTGGGCCTGGAGTCAAGAAGACCCAAGTTCAAATCCAGCCTCAGTTACTAGCTGTATGACCCTGGGCAAGTCATTTACATGCTACCTGCCTTAGTTTCTTCAACTGTAAAATGAAACTAGTAACAGCACCCTACTTCTCATGATTGTTGTGAGGCTCAAATGAGATGGTGTTTGTAAAGCAATTAGTGCAATGCATGGCGCATAGTAGGCGCTATGTATGTATTTGTTCCCTTCCCCCTTCCCTTCTCCCTGTAATCTTACAACCTCTAAGTTCACTTCCAGCTCCAAGTCTATGAGCCTATGATGGTAAAAGGAAGTTTCTGGAAGTGGCATAATATGATCATTGCCTAACATGAGAATGACTTACCTAAAGGAGACAAGTGTTTGTGGCAAAATACCAGAGATCCTTGAAGGTGAGTACCAGGTTGCTGCCTTCTGACCTTTCACAATACCCAGTGGGTCCATCCAAGGAAGAGCTCATCCAAGGGAGCCATTGTGAACCAGAATCCTCCTAAAAAGTGGTTTTCCTTATGGATTTTGAAATGCCAAGAGCCCCACTTACCCATGGGCCCCCAGAAAGCCACCTCTAGGTTCTAGATACTTTAGGCATCAGATTCCTCTCCAACTCATAGTTCATGAGACTCAACCCAACGTGTTTATGTTTGCTAGTCAGTTAGAGGACTCACTTAGTTGACAACAACATTTAATTAAATAGCAATGGAATAAAGCAACAGGACATTCTTCCCATAACTCTCCGGGTGACTCTCCTACAGATACTTGCTTGCTCAGTGGGAGGAATGAGCCTGATGATAGGAATTATGTATAAATTACCCACATATGAGGAATGAATGTGGACAGAACATGTCCTGGGAACATACGTGACGGTGACACATGCATGAAGCTGCATCTCACGCTCCTGATGCAGCAAAGCTGTTGATGTGTTCAGCTAATGCCATCATACCATTCTCTAGTTAACCTGCTCCCTGTTAGATGTCACATCTCAAATGCCTATTAATGGGCATCTCAATTTCTCCCTATTAGGCATCATGCTCCAGTGGATCTCCAACTATCCATCTACCTTCAAATTCATCTAATATTCTGTCCAATATCCATTAGGGATGCTGTGGTTAGCAAGCCACTCCCTGCAGGGAGGGCTACGGTTCTTCCAGACTAGTCTTTCAGCCTGGATTATTAGCTTTCCACTGTTCCTTAGCTGTGGCACCACCTTCATGGTGATCTGCAACTGTTCTCCATTGACTGGCGGCACTATGATTTGTAAGCCTATCCCCTGCAGAGAAATCTACAGCCATCCTCACTCAGCATCTTAGCCAATGGCTAGGAAGCTCTCCCACTCAGCCAGGTTGTCCTAGAAGATAACAGAGGTCCAACAAAGATAAATTCTGCCCTTTGAATTCTTGAATTGCTTCATTGCTGTCTTTGTATGCTAAGCAATAGCTAACACATGCTCATTACAGGCCTGTTGAAGTGAACTGGACTGAATCCTTAGAAATATTCTACCTGGAGTCAAAGGACCTGAGTTCAAATGCAGCCTCAGACATTTGATGCACTTGATATTTACTAGCTGTATGACCCTGGTAACCCTGATTGCCTTGTCAAAAAAAAAGTTTTATTTGACTCTTTTACTTTCTCTCTTCTCTCAATTACTCTGTCTTCTACTCTTTCCCCTGAATCTACCTCAATTCGACTGTCATCTAGTTTGTTGTCAGAAAACCGTTTTTGTTTTTAGGTCTTCTTATACCCTCTGTCTGGGCAAATCTCCCTAGGGCTCTACTTCTTCAAAGTGAAAAGCAGCTGACTGAAGGAAATTATATTAACCTTACCCCACCATGCTCATCTACTGTATGTAAGTAGAAAGAGAAATGGGGCCTGGAGAAAAGCAAAGAGATTGGTCACCTTGTCTCACTTCTCTACGGTAATTAATTTCCTCAAGTAACGTCAAAAAGCATTTATTAAATAGTTATTAGGTGCCAGGACCTATGTTAAGAAGAGAGATATAAAGAAAGGCAAAAAGTAGTCCCAGATTTCAAGGACTAATTAGAAATAAACTATGTACATTGTCTACTAAATACAAGGTGATTTGAGGATGGGGAGAATATTTAAAACTTGGGAAACTTGGATGTTTTCTTGTAGGAAGAGGTACCTTAGGTGAGTCCTGAAAGAAGCTAAGGATTTTAAGAGGTGTGATAAAGAGAAGAAATGGAAGCATGAGGAATGATGAAAGGAAGGAGTAGGCAGGGGACAAGAGGGAAGGAGGGAAGCAGGCAGCTAAGATATCTTTGCCAAATGCCAAAAACATGCTTCCCAGTTTGAAATCGGAAGATACAGCAAAGTGAGAAACTCGTTCATGACAGGAGTGAAATTGAGAGAATGACTCTGGCTAAAGGTCTTAAAATTCAAAAGCCTCTTGCACCTGGAAAAAGGGTCTAGCGCTTAGGGGAAGGCAGGAGTCCTCAGTGAAACTGCTCAAGAAATTATCCTTGGCTGCCGGTCCACATTCAGTCCCCTAAGTGGGCCTCCTAACTTGATGAGATTAAGTGCTCCTGGGTGGAGAGAAATTAATTTCAGAGAGAAACAAATTAGATGCACCAAGGAGAAATGAAAACTCATGCCACCAGAAACATCTGCTCTCAGGTACTGGCTACAGCAGAAACAGGCCCACTGTGGGAATTAACTCCTCACCGACTTTGTGTGAATGTTCTAATAATTGACCGGGGTGCCTTTCTGGGACAAACAGATGACTCACTGTCCAGCAGCCCTTCTTGGAAAAAAACACAGCTCATCTCAGCATCACAGTCTGTCTCAAGTGACCATAGTGGTCCTCCAGTGCAGTTTTGAGCAATAATCCACCCTAGCCCTCCCCTTATCAGCCTCATATTTCACATGATAAGTGACCAGCCAACTAGCCTCTGCTTAAAGAACTCCAGGGACAAGGATCTCAGCACCTGCTCCCCACCCCCAGGTTCTACTTTTGGACAGCTTTTTAAAGAATTTTTAAGAAGTTTTTTTTCCTTCTATCAAGCCTAAATCTGCCTCCTTGCAACTAAGGATCCTAGACTTCAAGATGGAACAAGACCTTTAAGGACATCCAAACTAAACCTCATATTTTCAGTTGAGAAGTGAGGGCCAGAGAAATGAAGACTTGTCCAAGATCACACAAATACCATCTGGCCAAGCTGTGATTCAAACCCAGGTCCTCTGACTTCAGACACAGCTTTCTTTCCCCTGCACCACACCGCCTTATGCCTTGCTCCTGGTTCTACCCTCTGGAGACAAACAGAACAATTCAAACCCCTCTCCTCTGCTGGAGCCCTTTGAATATTTGAACATGATAATAATGTTTGCCCTGAGTCTTCTCAAAGTTAATTTTGCGCAGTTCTTGCCACTGGTCTTCGTGTGGCATAGATTTAAAGCTCCTTACCATCTTGGTTGATAAAGCATCATCTGGATGCTTTTGAGATTATCCATATCCTTCCTAAATTGTGCTGCTCGGGATGATAGGAATCCTTTTAAGTGTGGCCTGACAGGGCTAATGTACAGAATGACTTTCACCTCCCCTAGTCCCAGACTCTCCGAATGATGCCTAGGATCTCCCTAGCTTTCTGGGTTGCCATATAGTGCTGCTAACTTTATGTTTTAATTTATCAGGGGCAGCTAGGTGGTTCAGTGGATAGAGCACCGGCCCTGGAGTCAGAAGGACCTGAGTTCAGATTTGGCCTTAGATATTTATTATCCATGTGACCCTGAGCAAGTCACTTAGCCCTAATTGCCTACACACACACACACACACACACACACACACACACATACACACACGGAGTGAACAAAAAAAATATCAATGTCTTAGGAGGGAGCTGTTTAATCTCTGTCTTTTCCCAATATACTTCCTCCCTCCCCATGCCCCACCAAAAAGTGCCAAGAGGCAAATTTTAGGCAAGATATTAAGCAAAAACTTCCTAACAATTTGAGCAATCCAAAAATAGAGAGAGGTACTTCAGGGGGCACAGGTTCCCTCATTTTAATGATCTTCAATCAGGAGCTAGATGACCACTCTGGTATGATGAGGCAGTGCTTACGGGATACAAATTAGATTAGATGGCAGCTGAAGATGCTTTCCAATCAGCTGACACTCCGTGATTCTGACTGAATTCACTAAACCAATACAGTGAGTTCATCTGGCAATGAAGGCAGCGTTCTACGTTTATTGTCCCTCATCTTTCTCCCAAGAGGAAGGAATTATGTGTCCTTATCTTAATAAGTATTTATTGAATTAAAGTGAAGGCAGCACTTTTCAATAGCTCTCATTAAAGCATTGTCTCCTTATATCAAATCTGACTCTTTGCAGATGACCCAAAAACTAGGAGCAGTGCCACAAAATAAAAAGTGATAATGAAATACTTGAATTAAAATCCTGCCTGTGGCACTGGCTAAATGACTTCACCCTCTCCAATCCTCCAGCCTCAGTTTCTGTTCATTGTTGTTCAGTCATGTCTGATCCTTCTTGACCCCATTTGGGGTTTTCATGCTAAAGATACTAGAGCAGTTTGCTATTTCCTTTTCCAGCTCATTTGACAGATGAGGAAACTGGGGTAAACAGGGTTGAGTGACTTGCCCAGGAACACACAGCTAATAAGCAAGTCTCTGAGGCTGGATTTGAACTCAGGAAGATGAGTCTTCCTGACTCCAGGACCAGAATTTTATCCACTGCACCACTTATCTTCCCTGTGGGTAATCCTTGTAATCTTTGGCTGCCCTATCTCACAGGGGCATTGTGAGAGTGAAATCCAACCTTGCATAGACAAAGACTTGGGGCTGAAAGAGACAGACTTTGGGTGCCCATCTCTTGCAGCCTTCATTTTACAAGGGGAGAACCAGAGACTCAGAGAGGGCCAGTGGATTGCCAAAGTAACATAGGTTCATGGGTCAGCAGTGCTGAGATATGAAACAGTTGGGTTCTCCACCTTCAAATCCTATTCTCTTTCCAGTGTAACCATCCTGCCTTGGAGAGAATCCCACTCACAGAACTTTGCCTGCCCCCTCACTATTAGTTAACACCACTGAGTACTCTCTCCCAATTTCTCAGTTTCTTCTCTTATCTCCTATGAGAAAAAGGAGAGGGAGGGAGGGGGAGAGAGACAGAGACAGAGACAGGGAGAGAGAGAGAGAGAGAGAGAGAGAGAGAGAGAGAGAGAGAGAGAGAGAGAGAGAGAGAGAGAGAGAGAGAGAGGGAGAGAGAGGGAGAGAGAAAGGGGAGTTGGGAGGGAGGGAGGGAGAGAGAGAGCTAAAGGCAACTTCCAGACAGAGTGACTCCAGTTGGTTACAAAAAAGGTCAGCCAATCTATTGAGCTGGGGGTGGACGGAAGCTTAAAAAGTCCCCAATTCTCAACTAATGTGCCCTCCTGCAATCTATTTAAATGTTTGGGTTTCACATTTTAAAGAGGAAAGATAGGGATCCCTCAAAGAAAATCATTTTTCTTTCTTGTTAAAAAAAAAAGATGCCACTCCTCAGCCTTCCCACCTTCCTGTGATTTAAATGCCACCAGCTCCTGAAAATGAATTGTAATTGTTTTAGGAAATGTTGTGCTTACTTACAGTAAGGACAAGTTTTATGTCTGCTCAGTCTAGTCATCATTAGGGAAAATTATGTCACCCGATCAATATGCTTTGTGCCAGGTTTGTTCATTCTTTAGAAGTCAGAGCTGCCTCTGACTGGCAGGGCCAGTGTCAATGTCAAGGCCCAGGACAGATGCTGTCAGGGGTAGACATGGCCATGAAAGCATGCCGTCAGTGCTTAGGAAGTCCGATGTCAGGTATTTCTCTACATATGTGGATGGAAGCTCTTTAAAACCCCAGGACAAATCTTGTTCTTAATTAAAGCAAAGGTGCCTTCCTGTGGCACCCTAGCACCTGAAAGGACCAAGATGGACACATCTATTGCTAGGTCTCTAAGTCTTGTTTATAAGATGAGTAGGGTGAGGCAACTAGGGTCTCAATGCAGGGCGCCAACATTTGAGGAGGGTATTTCCTCCCTACAGGTGAACCTAAGGCTATAGTCTCTGTGCCACACAGTTTTCTGCTGGCTCCAGGCAACTCCTGTCCCTGCCCCTTTACCCAGCTTTAATATACCCCCTCCCAAGAGCCCTGTGTGACTCCTCCCCAAAATCCTGAGTAGAAAAGATTTACACTGGGAAGGTGAAGCCAGGCACATACAATCAGTGGTGGTATCGTGAGACCTTATAAAAAATCAGTTAATAAGCATTTCTTAAGGGATTACTATGTACTAGGCACCGTACCAAATGCTGAGAATACAAAGAAAGGTAAAAAAAAAAATTAAAAAATTTTTAAAAAACCCCATCCATCCCTGCTCTGCCCTCAAGGAGCTAACATTCTAGTTAGAGAGAGAAAATGTAAATAACTAGGCACATAGAAGATAAATTTAAGTGTAGATGAAGTTAACCTGAGAGATGAAGGCACTGGTACTTGGGGCAACTGCAGAAGGTGGGGTGTTCCTACCCTGAAATACTCCCCTGCACCAGGGTAATGGGGTCTCCACCCATGGGTCCATGGAAGGTCTCTGCCTACCCCTCAGAGAGGTGGCGTCCCACAGTCTTTCCAGGACATTGCGTTCTGAGGTCTTTGGACATTTACCAGGTCTGCCATACACAACCCTTTGTTTTTTTCCTTGGGTGACAAGAGTTACTAATGACGAAATTATGCCTCTGCTTCGTAACACTTTTGTTGTTTGTTGCTGTTCAGTCATTTCAGTGGTGTCCAGTTCTCTGTGACTCCATTTGGGGTTTTCTTGGCAAAGATGCTGGAGTGGTTTGCCATTTCCTTCTCTAGCTCATTTTATAAATTGAAGAAATTGAAATAAATAAGATTAAGTGACTTGCCCAGGGTTACAGTTAGTAAGTGTCTGAGGCCAGATTTGAACTCATGAAAATGAGTTTTAATGATTCCAAGCCCAGGGTTCTGTGCATTATGGCACCACCTAGCAGCTCCAATAATAATAATAATAGCTGACATTTATATTATCTCAAGTGAGAAAATATTTGCAAAGTGCTTAGCATACTGCTTGAGGGGCTCGGTACTCTGCCCATAGGTTATGTAAATTTTATTTGAATCTCTGAAGCTTTTTTTTTTAAGCCCAAATCACTGTAGCTCTCATTGATTGGACAACAATTGGTACCAGGCCAAGTCCTACTTGGTCATTGCTGGACCCTGATTGGCTCAGAATGAATGTAAATAGCAATTGTTTTCCATTTTGGCCAGAAACCCTGAAGGTCTTACCCTCCCAGATCATTTTTTTTAATTTGGTAAAAAGGCCATTCTTTGCCTCATTTCTTACCTAGCCTTAATCACTGCATGGGCAATGTCTCAGTCAAACCGAGACCTGTTAAAGACCTTAGCTTAAAAAGGCCAAGGTCCTCCACTGCACCTTGGGCCATCTCATTGTCCTGGTGAATATCAGGCCACTGGACCCAGGTGGATCTGGAGGAGAAAGTGAGGCTGGTGACTTTGCACAGCCCTGCCTCACTTAAATCCAATTCACTTGCATGTCATGGCATCACCTCCCTGAGAACACAGTACAAACGACAATCTCTGCAAGGTGCTATATAAATGCCAATTTTTATTGTTCATTGTAATAATAATAATAATAATATAGCACGTTAAGGTTTGCAAAGTTCTTTACAGATAATATCTCATTGGATCGCATAACCATTCTGGGAGATAGCTGCTTTTATTAGCTCCATTTTACAGACCAAGAAACCAAGACTAAGAGAATGTAAATGACTTTCCCAGTGTCACAAGGCAATTAAGTGGCTGAGGCGACATTTAAACTCAGGTCTTTCTGGTTCAGAGTTCACAGTACACTCTATGTACTGTGCCACACTCCAATTGTTGCTCTAATACTGGGTAATACAAGCTATGATACTAAGAAAACCCTTTCCAGGTTAGGCAGAAGCCAGGTGCAATGGGTAGGATGTCAGATACAAAGCTGGAAAGTCCTGAGTTCAAATCCTATTACTCACTACCTTCATGACCTTGGGCAAGTCATTCTATGTCCCTGAGCCTCAACTTCCCCTTCTGTATAAGGAGAGAACTGGGCTATATAGCCTCCAAGGTCTCTTCCAACTCTAGGTCCTGTATTTCTATAATTTGAAAAGGGGCAGGTGCCACAGTTGATTTATTTGGAGGAAATATAAGAAACTAAGGGAAAAAAAGAAACTAAGGAAGGGTGCTAATTTAGCATCTGAAAAAAAAAGACTCAGCAATAAGAACTGACACATATCTATCTCTTTAGGGCGGCTAGGTGGCACAGTGGATAGAGTGCCCAGCCTGGAGTCAGGAAGACCTGAGTTCAAATCCAGCCTCAGACTCTTACTTAGTTGTGTGACCCTGGGTAAGTTACTTAAGCCTGTTTGCCTCAGTTTCCTCATCTGTAAAATGAGCTGGAGAAGGAAATGGCAAACCACTCCAGTATCTTTGCCAAGAAAACTCCAAATGGGGTCACAAAGAGTCAGACACACCTCAAAATGACCAAAGAACACCAGCAAAGGGGAAATTTCCTTCCAGTTAAGGCTATTCTAAGTGCCTCATGACATGATGAGTTCCCCAACCTTGGAGACCTTCAAGCAAAGGCTAGGTAACCACTGGCGAGGTGTGGTGTTCAGGTCCTGCTTGGATTCAATCCATCTACAATCCCATCCAATTCTGTGAATCTGTCAATCCGGGACACAAGTCTATTGTGGTGAATAATTACAATTCCCATATGTAGGATATTTTAACTTTTACAGATTTCTCCTTAAAACTGCGCTGTCAAATATGGAGTACAAGTATTATTATTGGGGCAGCTGGGTGGTGCAGTGAGTAGAGAACTGGCTCTGGAGCCTGGAAGACCTAAGTTCAAAACAGGCCTCAGACATTTAACATACTAGCTGTGTGACCTTGGGTGAGTCACTTAACCCCAATTGACTTGCCTTCCCCTCTCAAAAAAGAAAAGAATTATTATCCCCATTTTGCAGAAGGAGAAACTGAGGAACATTTAACACCCTCCACACAACTGCCTTCTTGGACCACACCCCTAATCCACAAAGTTAGCTACTAGTTAACTTCCTAATAAATCGATCATACAATTTTGTTTAGTTCTTACTATGTTCCAGGATTGGGGATGTCTCAGACAACGTCAAAGAGTAAGAGAAGTGTGCTATCATCCTGGAAACCCCGCCTGTGAGCCTAAACACCTGAAATTACCTGTTTTTGAATCAGAAGTAACATCTTCGACTTGTGCCCCTTCTCTCAATCTTGCAGCCCTATGCAGGATGCATTCATTAAGAGCTCTTATGTGCCAGGCAAGGGAACACACAGAAGGAAAAAAAATTAAGCAATCCCCACCCTCAAGGATCTTGGGAAGGTGGAAGGGGAAATATGTATACATCTAAATACAGGCAAAATAAATAAAAAGTAATTAATTTCAGGGAAAGCAGTACTAGGAGACTCAAGACTTGGAAAGTGAGTCAAACCCTGAAAGGCACGAGGGAGTTCCAGGAAGTGGAGAAGGGGAAGGTGAGTCCTTGGTTAAGATGGATAACTCTGAGGGGTTAGAGGCCTCAAGGCAAAGCCACAAATGGGCCCAAAAGGTTCTTTTCTTTCCCCATCAGAGAGACCATGTTTCATCCTCTGCTTCCTGATTCAGAGATGGACCAGAACACATCCATCATCTCTCCCGCAGATGCTGTAATGACGTTCCCAGACTTTTTATGAGCAACAGAGGGACACTCAGGGAAAGTTCACCTGTCCCTTCCTGGAAATTTATTTTCAAGGAGAACGACAGGTTTATCCCCCAAAGAGCATGAAAAATGGGCAACTGCTCGACATTGCCTTTTGTTCCAGAGAAAACAATGCTTCCCCTACCTCCTGGCCACTGGACTGGCTCCTGCTGGAGCTTCAGGAGGCAGGGGCCCAGATGGCGTCTGGTAAACATGCAGATGGGACATTGAACCTAGAGATGAGAAGCCCTGTGTTCAAATACTACTTCAGATCCTTATGATTCATTTCTTTCTTGGCTCTGCTTCTGACCCTCTAGACTTCACCACCGAGTCTCAGCTGCCTTCTCGCTCTGGAAAATCCCTTGTCCCTTTTGACCTGGGAGGAGTCCCTCATGGCCTTTGGCCTTCCCATCCTAGAACAGCTGTCTGCTCTGCATCTTCCTCCTCCCTTTGGTGAATTCCTCCCAGAATCTCTATTTTGAAGGAAGGGCCCAGGCCACCCATCCTTCAATTCTCTCCTGGTTCTGCTTCTAATTCCCTGCCCCGAAGTGAGTATCTCTCATCTATGGGGCTCCTCAGCTCTCCATTGCCTTCCTCCATTAGAATGTAAGGGTCCTGAGGGCAGGAACTTTCTTTTTTTGCTTTCATTTGTAACCCCAGTGTTCAGAACCATGCCTAGCACAAATTAAGCTATTGCTAAATACCTACTGGTTGATTGATTTAAATGAGGAGATTGGACCGGATGGCCTCTGCGGCCTCTCTCAGTTCTATTTCTTTAATCCTATGATCCCCAGCCCAGGTGCAGGCTTTTCAGAGCTTGCCCAATCCAGTAGCAATTCAAGGAGGCATGAGAACCCAGAGGTGTGCAGTTCCACAAGCTTCCAAGAACACTGAAGACCACCCCACCAATTAAAAAAAATTTAAAGGATTTAAACTTGAAGGACTATTGCCATTGCCCGGTCATCACTCATATACAAGATCAAAATAAGGTTGGTGTTCTTTTTAATGCAGCAGCCTCTGAATGCTAGCTGTATAACATAATGCCAATAATAATATTACAGGTAGCATTTATCAGAGTGCTTTAAGGTTTGCACAGTGATTTTTATATTATCTCATTTAATTCTCACAATGACCCCAGGAGATGGGTGCTATTGTTATCATCCCCATTTTATAGATGAGAAAACTGAGACATAAAGAGAGAATGTGACTTGCCCAGGGTCATAAGCCTGAGACAAATTGCAGGTCTTCCTGAATCCAAATCCAACATGCTACCCACTGCACCACCTAGCTGCCAAATCATAAACTGCATCTCTGCTTCACATCACAATTTACAATGTGCAGCTCGGTGGCTCAGGGTGGACGGGGTACCTTCCACTCAGACACTTAGGATCTGTATGACTCTGGGCGAGTTTGCCTCAGTTTCCTCGTCTATAAAATGAGCCGGAGAAGGAAATGGCAAATCGCTCTAGTATCTTTGCCAAGAAAACCCCCAAATGGGGGTTTCACAACTAAAATGATTCGACAACAAAAGGTAGCTCAGTGGATAGAATGCTTGGCCTGGAGTCAGGAAGATTCATCTCCTGAGTTCAAATCTGACCTCACATAGTTAGCTGTGTGACCCTGGGCAAGTCACTTAACTTTTGTCTTAACCCACTGCAGAAGGAAATGACAAAACCCTCCAGTAACGACAGTATAGTCCCTAGTGTCATGAAGAGCTGGACACACTTGAACGATGACAATTCACACACATTTTCTCACTTGATACAACACTCCAGGCAAGGGGACAGGACAGTTATGGTGGTCCCACTTTGATAGGACCCATGTTTAGTTCCTATCTTTGTAGCTTCCCCCAAACTCTCTGTGTGGCTTGTAAAGCTCTTTGTATGATTACTCCTCTCACCTTCCTAACCCCATTCATTTCTTCCACTAAGAACCTTCTGTCTGAATCAGCCTTCTCTCTGTTGCTCACACATGGCACCCCATCTCCCATCTCCCATTCCTATGTCTTTGAGCTGACAACCTCTCACACTTGGAATGTGCTCCCTCCTAATCTCTTGCTCCTAAAATCCCTCTTTTCCTTCAAGATAAAACTCAGGGTCCACCTTTCACATGAAACTTCTCATGACTGCCCCCAACTGCTAGAGCGCTCCCTCCCAATCTTGTTTTCAACTGTTCTTGTTCATTGGGTCTGGTCTGACTCATCACAACCTCATTTGAATTTTCTTGACAAAGGAGTGGCTGTTTCCTTCTTCCATAGATTAGGCAAAGAGAGATTAAGTGACTTGCCCAAGGTCACATAGCTAGTGAATGTCTGAGGCTGTATTTGAGCTCAAGTTTTCCTGACTCCAGGTCCAGTGCTCTATCCACCTAGCCATCAAGCTGCCTTATTTTTAATTACCTTGTATTTATTCCATAATACTGACATACATACCTCTTCTCTCCCCCTCCCCCATCTAGAACATAAGCTCCCTGAAGACAAAGACTCTTTCATTATTTGTCTTTGTATCCCCAGCACCTAGCAAGGTGCCTGGGACACAGCAAATGCTTATTGGTTGGTCAAAATGGAGTGTTAAGAAGGAAAGGGAAAGGGTAAACATTTATATAGCACCTACTATATACCAGGCACTGGGCTAGGTAGGCACTTTACAAATATCATCTCGCTGGATCTTCACAACAACTCCCTGTTGTTATGTCACCATTTTATAGTTTTTGAAACTGAGACAGGCAGGGGCTAAGAGATCTGCCCAGGGTCACATAGATACTAAGCATCTGAGGTTGGATTTGAATTCGATCTTCTTAATTCCAGGCTCAGCATTCTATCCACTGCACCACCAAGCTGCCTTAAGAGATCTAGAGGAAAGCTCTTGACATGTCAGGATAAACTCCCTACAGTAAATTTATGGGAATAATCTCACAGGATGGGTGGGCATGAGTGGGTTTCAGTTTGCATCATTGAAGGGAACAGCCAAATCAGTGAGAATGTAGCTCCATTAAAGTGCGGAAATGTTTTGCCAAGCATTATGTTCAAGGCTGGGGGTTCGTAGACCAAAGTGAATCAGTGCTTGTAACACAGCACTTCAGATGATAGCTCTTATGAACAGTGGTAAAGTGGAGAAAAGGCTATCATCAGAGGACTCCAGGACAGGAAAAGCAGATGAGAATGAAGGGGGGACAAAGCTGAGCCTTGCATGCAGTAAGCAGTTCTTAAATGTTTATTTAATTGAAATGGATGAGGTGAAGTGGAATTGAAACAGATGCTGAAAATTTAAGTAGCTTATCAAGGTCACACAGCTACTAACCTAGGATAACTGGGGATTAAAACTCAGTTTCTCTTCTTCCCAGTCCAATGATCCCTCCTGGTAGGAAATAAGCTTCCATTCCATCATTGCCAGAAGGAAATGGGGAAATTAAGGGCTTCCCTCCATGCAGCTGCTTGTAAGACTGATGTCAAAGGCTGAGACTCCCACCCTATGGCTTTCCTGAAGCCCCTATGTCACAGATGCTCCCTCAAACCCCACACAGGGTTTGGACAGTTCTAGAAATATTAGTCGCTTTACAAGACAAATATGGTACTAATACCTGAACCAGGAAGAGTCAAAACAGAGAAAGAAAATTATAGACCAATTTCCCTAATGAATATTGATGCAAAAATTTTAAATAAAATATTAGCAAAAAGATTGCAGCAACTTATCACAAGAATAATACACTATGCCCAGGTAGGATTTATTCCAGGAATGCAAGGCTGGTTCAATATTAGAAAAACTATCAGCGTAATTGATCATATCAACAACAAAACTAGCAGTAACCATATGATCATCTCAATAGATTCAGAAAAAGCCTTTGACAAAATACAACACCCATTCCTATTAAAAACACTAGAAAGCAAAGGAATAAATGGAGCCTTCCTTAAAATTATAAATAGCATCTATCTAAAACCATCAACAAGCATTATTTGTAATGGGGATAAACTAGAGGCATTCCCAATAAGATCAGGGGTGAAACAAGAATGTCCATTATCACCCCTACTATTCAATCTGGTACTAGAAATGTTAGCTGTAGCAATAAGAGAAGAAAAAGAAATTGAAGGAATTAGAATAGGCAAAGAAGAAACTAAATTATCACTTTTTACAGATGATATAATGATTTACTTACAGTATCCTAGAGAATCAAGTAAAAAATTACCTGAAATAATAAACAACTTTAGCAAAGTCACAGGATATAAAATAAATCCACATAAATCCTCGGCATTCCTATACATTACAAACAAAGCCCAACAGCAAGAGATAGAGAAATTCCATTCAAGTTACTGTAGACACTATAAAATATTTGGGACTCTATCTGCCAAGACAAACCCAGGACCCATATGAATATAATTATGAAACACTTTTCATGCAAATAAAGTCAGATCTGAATAAATGGAAAAATATCAGTTGCTCATGGTTAGGCCAAGCTAATATAATAAAAATGACAATTTTACCTAAATTAATTTATCTATTCAGTGCCATATGCACTGAACTACCAAAAATTATTTTACAGAGCTAGATAAAATAATAAGAAAATTCATCTGGAAGAATAAGAGGTCTAGAATATCTAGGGAATTAATGAAAAGAAATGCTAGGGAAGGTGGCCTAGCCATACCAGATTTTAAACTATATTATAAAGTAGCAGTCATCAAAACTACCTGCTACTGGCTAAGAAGCAGAGTGGTGGATCAGTGGAATAGGATAGGTACACAAGCCGCAGTGGTCAATGACTATAGCAAACTACTCTTTGATAAACCCAAAGAATCCGGCTTCTGGGCTAAGAATTCACTATTTCACAAAAATTGCTGGGAAAATTGGAAAACAGTAGGGCAGAGACTGGGCATAGACCAATATCTTACATCACATACCAAAATAAAGTCAAAATGGGTTCATGATTTAGGAATAAAGGCTGATACCATAAGCAATTTGGGAGAGCAAGGAATAGTTTACCTGTCAGATTTATGGAAAAGCAAAGAATTCGTGACACAACAAGAGATAGAGAGCATTACAAAATACAAAATAGATAATTTTGATTATGTTAAATTGAAATGTTTTGTATAAAAAAAGCCAATGCAACAACGATTAGGAGGGAAGCAGAAAATCAGGAGAAAATCTTTACAACTAGTGTCTCTGCTAAATGCCTCATCTCTAAAATATACAGGGAACTGAGCCAAAT
>CM053622.1:39999313-40017718 GCA_028646595.1 Phalanger gymnotis | reverse complement strand
ACAAGTCGTTCCCCAACTGAGAAATGGTCAAAGGAAATGAACAGGCAGTTTTCAGAGGAAGAAATTAAAGATATCTATAGGCATATGAAAAAATGGTCAAAATCACTACTGATTAGAGAAATGCAAATCAAAATAACTCTTAGATACCACATCTCTCCTGTGAGATTGGCTAAAATGACAAAACAGGAAAATGATAAATGCTAGAGAGGATGTGGGAAAATTGGAACATTGTTACATTGCTGGTGGAGTTGTGAACTGATCCGGCCATTCTGGAGAGCAATTTGGAACTATACGCAAAAGGCTATAAAAACATTCATACCCTTTGACCCAGCAATACCACTTCTAGGGTTGTATCCCAAAGAGATAACACAAATGGGAAAAGGACCCATATGTACAAAAATAGTGGCTCTTTTTGTAATAGCAAAGAATTGGAAATCAAGGGGATGCCCATCAATTGGGGATTGGCTGAACAGGTTGTGGTATATGAAGGTAATGGAATACTACTGTGCTATAAGAAATGGGGATGATACCTACACAATATAATACTGAGCAAGTGGAACAGAACCAGGAGAACATTACATACAACCACAGATATATGGATTCTGTGATGACTAACCCTGAGGGACTTCACTCTTCTCAGCAATACAAGGTGCAAAGACAACTCCAAAGGACTCATGATGGAGAGAGCTATCTACATCCAGAGAAAGAACTATGGAATCTGAATGCAGATTGAGGCACACTTTTTGCTTGCCTTTTTTTTTCCTTTTTTATCTCTTTTGTTTTTGTCTTTGTTTTTTGTTTTTTGGTTTTGTTGGTTTTGTTTCTTCTTTCTCATGATTCATTGCATGCGTCATAATTCCTCTTTACAACTTGACTATTGTGTAAATAAGTTCGATGTGAAGTTATATGTAGAAGATATATCGGATGCCATGCTGTCTTGGAGAGGGAGGGAGGAAAGAAAATCCGGAACTCAAAGTTATGTGGAACTGAGTGTTGTAAACTAAAAATAAAAAATCTTAATTATAAAAAAATATTAGGCACTGTCTGTGGATCTTCACATGCGGGGAGTACTCTCACCTGAAGTCTTGTGTTCCCGTCTCTATTCTGCTTAGCACTACCATTATTATTCTGCAGGACTAGAATAGAAACACAAGCTATTCTCACTTGGGTTTTGTTTCTTAATTAAACTGGGAGGGAAAGCAGGCAGTGGCCTCATTCATTTCTCAAATTAGACTTTTGTCATCTCCAAAAACAAACCTTTATTAACCACTAGAGAGCTAACCCTCTGAGGTCAGAGCTTTGTCTATGAATGAGAGGTTGGCATTCACTGTGGGGGGAAATGAAGTATGGGTCCCATAGGGTCACATATTTAGAGCTGGGATGGATCTTAGCGACCAGCTAGTGGAACCCCTTCGTTTTGTAGAGAGGTTGAATAATTTGTTCAGTGTCACACAGCTTCTCAATCCAGTGTTCCTATCATTATGCTATACTGCCTCCAGGATAAGAGGAAAACCAGATTCCATGGAAGGTGGCTGAATTACATGTTTGATTGCAAGCTGGTACAGGCCAGGAGTGAAGTGGAAGGGGGTTGTGGGCCATGATCCAGTGTCCTGAGCAGCCACTTGTTTTTAGGAAGCAGGTTTGACAAAGACTCCACCAGAGAAGGAAGAGGACCCACTTAATTCAAAGTATCTGAAAACCTGTCCTGGAGCTTAGGAGAAGCTTATCAGGCACGTCTGCTGTTGAGACTTGGCTGACTAGAGAGGGGAGCTCAAATCGGGCTTCCCTTTGCTGGCTGGCTCAGTCCTTCCAGAGAAGCCTTGGAGATAGCCCAGAATTGCCCAAGAAATGATGGAGAAGCTCAGGGAAGGCGGCCATCTGTAAGACTAGACTCCATGCTCAGATGAAGGCTTGAGCACAAGACAAGGGACACAAGGGCTAGGAATTTACCCCCTAACTTCAGCCCCTTTATTGGGGTGGGGTCCCGGGGTCTATGTACACATTAGGCCACATCAAGGAGGTCAGTGACTAAAGAAGCTCTTTTGAGCCAGGAATAGAATCATAAAATCACAGAATCTTAGGGTTGAAAGAGACCTCAGTGATCATCTGGGTCAACCCATACCTGAAAAGGAATCCCTACTAGACCATGCCTGACAATTGGTCATTCAGATTCTTCTTGAAGAGCTCCAGCAATGGGGAGCTCATCACCTTCCTAAGCTCCTCATTCCACTCTTGGATATCTCCATTTATTAGAAAGTTTTCTGGGACAGCTAGGTGGTGGAGTGAGAAGAGCACTGGCCCTGGAGTCAGGAGGACCTGAGTTCAAAACTGGCCTCAGACATTTGACACATTTACTAGTTGTGTGACCTTGGGCAAGTCACTTAGCCCCAATTGTCTTGCCTTCCCCTCTGCCCAAAAATAAAAGATAGTTTTCACATGGGGAGTGAGGGAGAGAAAATTTAAAACTCAAAAGCTTGTGGAACTGAAATGTTGTAAGCTAAAAATAAATAAATAAATTTGAAATAAAAATAAAAGGGATAGAGAAAGAAAAAAGAAAGAAAGAAAATTTTCCCTTTCATTAAACTTGAATTGACTTCTCTATAACATCCATTCCTGGGTCTTCCCTCTGGGGTCACACAGAACAAATCCACGTGATAGTCCTTCAATACTTGAACGCTGCTATCATGCCCTATTCCCCTCACCCCAATCTTGTCTTCTCAGGGATAAACATCCCCAATTCCTTTAAATAATCCTCCTATACCTTCATGTGCCCTCTGAACATTTTCTAGCTTATCTGTGACCTAATAGCTAGTATTTACATAACACTGTAAGGTTTGCAAAGTACTTTACATTTATAGACATGTGTATCTACATACATATATGTGCATCAAATGAGATCAAATCACATTCAATCCCCACATCAACTTTCCCATCCTCTGGTATTATCATCCCAACACTGCAGCCCGTTAAGATCTGTTTAGAAGTTGACATTTATCCAGTGTGTTTGCTTTTCTTCCTCACTTTGCGTCATTAGAAGATTTAAATGCGCCTCCTACACCTTCATCCAAATCATTGATAAAAATATTAGGATGGGACAGATCCCTAGGACACTCCACTGGAGCTGAGGAGGGTCATAAGAGCCAAGAGCCAGAGGAGACATCAGGGGCCATCTGATCCATACCCCTGACTTTGAAGATGAAGACCCAGAGAGTCTTCCTTTGCCTGACTTGCTTCTGGTCACATAAGAACTGAGATTTGAACTCAAATCCTCTGCCTGGAGAGAGTAGATTTTCTACTGGACCATGACTGAGTCCTTACTTCCTCTGGTTGCATTAGGAAGTTTTCCTAATTCTTACATGTGAAGGTTTTGTTGATTCCTGAATTAGGTACACCTGTCTCTCCAATAACAGCTGAGCCTTAGGCCAAGAAACTTGAACTGTGTGCTAAAACTCCTACAAACACCACTTAGATACTGTTTAAAAGCTTTCTGGATCTGGGAGACATTGCAGGCTGGCAGCTGTATGATACGTGCCCCATTGTGTATTGTATTGTTCCTTTTTTGATTTTATGAAAAGAGTGAAAACACTCTCTCCAGTTAGACACATCTATCTGTTCACATGAATGGCCTGCTCCATTATTCCCAAGTCAAGTGATTACGGTTTGGTGAAATATAGCAAATTGAAGACGGAAGTGGCATTTCTGGGGGATGGGGGCTCAGAGCTCATCCAATAACATCCTTTAGCCAACCAATAGGAGCACAATCACTCAGAGAGAGACAAGACTTGGAGATGGAAAATTGTCCATTCTCTGAGAACCATAGAAAGCTTAGAACTTTTGCTGTACTACACTGGATCTGGCTGGAATTCACCCACCAGGGTGAGTACGGCTCTTCCCAGATCCTGGTTCTGAATGAGAATAGATCTGGATTGGTGTTTACCATAACCTGATGGCTATGAGGCAGCTATGCAGTGGAGTGGGTAGAACTTGGGACCTGAAGTCAGGAGTAGTAATTAATAACGATAGCCAATACTTATAAAGTGCTTTAAGGTTTACAAAGTACTTTCAAACATCTCATTTGATTCTCTCAACAACCCTGGGAGGTAGGTGTTCTTATTGTCTTCATTTTACAGATGAGGAAACTGAGGCAGTCAGTGAAGTGACTTGCCCAGGGTCACACATCCAGTCAATGTCTCAGCCTCAGTTTCCTCATCTGTAAAACATGGATAATAATGGCACCTACCTCATAGAGCTGTTGCGAGGACAGAATGAGTTAACATATGTAAAAAGCCCATTGTAAACCTTAAAGTACTATATAAATACTTACTCTTAAATAAGTATTTTAAGGGCTGCCATGTAGAAGAATTTTACTTTATTCTGGTTGTCCCCAGAGGGCTGAAGTAGAAGCAATTGTTAAGTTAGAGACACTTTAGTTCCATATAAGAAAAACCTTTCAAGTAGAGCTGTCCAAAAGTGGAATGAGATTCCTCAAAAGGTAGCAGGCTTCCCATCCCTGGAGGTATTCAAATGGAGGTGAGCTGACTCCTTGTAAGGAGTCAGAGTGGGGACTCTGTCAGGTAGAACAAATGGCTTCTGAGACCCTGATGCTAGAAAATGAAAGTAGGGACTCATTCTCTCCTTCTGAGAGTATGCACACAATCCAAAACCAGCCCAGTCTTCTCAAATGTCCTGCCCCCCTAAGCCTAGACCCTGACAGCAAGAGAGACACAGCACCATTGCCCCTCCTCCCTCACCAGCTCTGATGTTCCCCTATGCCTGACAGGAACTGGCTCCTGACTCTGTCTTTGGGTATCTGGAAATTAAATCTTCAGCCTCCTGTCACAGGAGCCAGATCAGCAGCTTGGTTTTCAGGAAACCCTTTAATTAAGTTTGGCACCAGGTTTCTGTGCCCGGACAAAAGGTTGCTCCCAGGGGATCTTAAAGTCTTCTGTAGGATGGTATTAACCTGACCTGCTGACTAGGAGAGGTAGCTTGGACACGGAGAGAAGAGAGAGAGACAGCTAGGGAGGCCAGGACCCCATGAAGGAGAACAGGCCAGACTGCTCAGACTCAGCACTACCATTCAAAAGAGAATGGGTGAGAACTTGGGTGATGCATGTGAAATGTTCTGAAAACTTCATAGAATAATGCCAAAGTCTCTGAACTGCTGGAGACTGAGTCATAATTGAAAAAATGTTTTAAAAGAATCTTCCTGCAAATCTCCCAGGAGGAACCTGAATGGACACTTGGCACATGGCTGGTTGTTCTAGTCTGGCCACAATCACAAGCCTGTAGCAGAAAGCATTCCAGATCTGAAGTCAGGGGACACTGGTTTAAGTCCCATTTCTAGGACTCACACCTGTGTGACATTGGACAAGTAACATTCTCCTCACAAACATCAGGTTTCTCACCCCTAAAATAAAGAGATTGGGGTAGACACCCCAAAGCCCCTTCTATCTGTAAATCTATGATATTGTTTCAACAATTAGGCTAGCAGCTACTGTGGGGGTGAAAAACCAACACGAGCCCAACAACAAGAACGTTGCAAGCCCAGGTCGTTTTGATCTGCTTTACTAAGAAAAGCAACATTAGGGAGTTAACAACCTTACTTTAATCCAACATAAAAATATCATTCACTCAGCTCAGGGGGAAATGCCAGCACCCTGAGCTTCAGAGCAAATACAAACAGAGCAAATAAACACAAATCAACAGATAGATTTCTGTCTGACAAAATCACAATATACAGTTACCAGAGAAGCATCAACATCTGGGTTTTCTTCAAACCCGGAGAGCTCATAACAACAGCTTGCCTAGAGTCACACACCATCCCTGCTGTGGCTCAGAGCTCCAAAAGAGAAAGCCAACCTCTGGGTTTATATGTCTTGTTCAGAGTCAAAGGTGAATCACACATGCGACTCACCCATGTGACCTAAAATCATCACAAAAATGCGACTTAAACCCACATGATCTAAAAGCCTCTGATGTCACAAACATGTCACTCGAACCCATGTAAACTAGGCTTTCCCTTGAGTCAAGGAGGTCATCAAGGACTCCTAATTTAATCAAGGAAACAAAGGCCAAACTCTTCAAGGGCACTTGGTTGAATAAGTGCTAAGAGCCCATCTTGATTCCCAATACAGATATGAAGACAGCCATGGCACAAGAGCAAACACTGTCCCCAGAATTGATGAGAACTTGTCACGCATTCCTAGAGGTGCCTAGAAGCAATGAGATGGCTCAATGGATAGAGTTCTGGTCCTGGAGTTAGGAAGACTGATCTCCTTGAGTTCAAATTTGGCCTCAAACACCTGGTATCTATGTGACCCTGGGCAAGTCACTTAACCCTGTTTGCCTCAGTTTCCTCATCTATAAAATGAGCTGGATGAGGAAATGGCAAACCATTTCAATATCTCTGCCAAGAAAACCCCAAAGGAGCTGTGAAGAGTTGGGCTCAACTGAACAACTGAACAACAAAATGTTGCACCTACCTCGCAAGACTGTTGTGAGGATACAATAAGATAATATTTTAAAAGCACTTGTCATAATGCCTGGCACATAGTAAATACTATATAAATGCTCTTTCTCATCTTTTTCCCTATCTACCAGGGTATTTGAGAGGATCAAACAAGATAGTATTTGTAAAACACTTAGCACTGTGCCTGGAACATAGTAGGCATATAATAAATACTTCCTTCCTTCCTCTGCGTTTCTCAGTGACCTTTACCTGGGTGATGCTACATATGAGAATCAGTTGAAGGAAAGGGAGGGTAGATTGAGGGAGGCAGTGGTTAGAAACAAAATAGACTTTTGAGGAGAGATTGAACAAAGAGAGACAGAGAGGAAGAAACAGAAGAAAATGAGATGGAAAGAAATACACAGTTGGTAATCATGATTGTGAATGTGAATGGGATGAGCTCACCCATAAAATGGAAGCAGACAGCAAAATGGATAAGAAACCATAATCCAACAATATGTTGTTGACAAGAGATATGCTTGGAATAGAAAGACACACACAGAGTTAAACTAAAGGGCTGGAGCAGAATCTAATATGCTTCAGCTAAGTTTAAAAAAAAAGGCAGGGATAGCAATCAAGATCTCAGACAAATCCAAAGCAAAAATAGACCTAATTAAAAATGATAATCAGGGAAACTACATTATGCTAAAAGGTACCATAGATAATGAAGGAATATCAAAAAATTTTAGTTAAGTTTCTCTGATAAAGTCCTTATTTCTCAAATATATATACTAAGTATAGAGCTGGGTCAAATTTATAAAGTAAGAGCTATTCCCCGGTTGACAAATGGTCAGAGGATATAAATAGGCAGTTTTCAAAAGAAGAAATCAAAGCTATCTATAGTCATATGAAAAAATGCATTTAATCACTACTGATTAGAGAAATGCAAATTAAAACAACTCTGAAGTACCATCTCACACCTATCAAAATGACAAATGCTAGAAGGGATGAGGGGAAAATAGGTAGACTGATAAACAGCTGGTGCAGTAGTGAACCGGTCCAACCATTCTGGAGAACAATTAGGAACTATGCCCAAAGGGCTATAAAACTGTGAATACCCTTTAATCCAGCAATACCACTGCTAGGTCTGTATCCCAAAGAGACCAAAGAGAAAGGAAAAGGCCCAATACATACAAAAACGTTCATAGCAGCTCTTTTTCTGGTGGCTAAGGTTTGGAAATTGCGAGAATGTCCATCAACTGGTAATGGCTTGAACAAGTTGTGGTATATAATTGTAAAGGAATACTATTGTGCTATGAGAAATGATGGGAGGGTGTGGCTTTAGAAAAAAACAAGATAAGACCTATACGAAGTGAGAAAAGCAGGGAGATCATTGTGCACAGGAACAGCAATGTTGTGATAATGATCAACTGTGAAAGACTTGGCTACTCTGATCAGTACAACGATACGAGACAATTCCAAAGGACTCGTGATGAAAAATGCTATCCACCTCCAGAGAGAGAACTGATGAACTCTGAGTACAGATTGAAGTACAATTTTCTCTCCTTATTTTCCTTGCCTTTTTTAAAGATGGCTAACATAGAAACATTTTGCATTATTTCACATCTATTATTGATATCACACTGCTTGCCTTCTCAGTGGGGGGGGGGAGGGAAAGAACTTGGAACTCAAAATTTAAAAAGAAAAGAATATTTTAAAATTAATTAATTAATTAACATGTTAAGAAAAAAGAAAAAGAAATCATCCTGGAGAAGAGAAGAATCAGGGAAGATGTGAGAGATGTCTTAAAGATTGGGAATTATAGGATTAGTTTTCTCATTGGTAAAATAAGAGGGTTGGCCTCAGTGACCTTTAAGACCTTTTTCAGTCCTAAATTTGCAAGCCTTATGAGGTATTTGAGGGATGGTCATAAGTTGTCAGACTTGAACTACTTGGCCTCTGAGAGTAGAACTCAAATGAATGAGCAGAAGTTTCTGAGAGTGAGCGTTCAGTTCAAGGGAAAGGAAACTTCTTAACAATGAGTGCTATCCCCAAGCAGCATCAGCTACCTGGGGAGGTAGTGAGTTCTCCATTGCTAGAGGAATTCAAGCAAAGGTGGATTCGTGAGGGATGTGGCAAGAGGGATCCTGGATCAGCTGTAGGTTGGACTAAATGACCCAGGAGGACTTTCCAGCTCTCAGACTGATCAATCTCCCTCCATTCTGCCCTGCATGGGGCCCTCAGAATCTGTACTTGAGAGAGAGAGAGAAAGGAGGGAAAGAGAGGAGGGAAAGGAGACAGAGAGAAAGAAGGAAAGGGGAGAGAGAGAGAGAGAGAGAGAGAGAGAGAGAGAGAGAGAGAGAGAGAGAGAGAGAGAGAGAGAGAGAGAGAGAGAGAGAGAGAGAGAGAGAGAGAGAGAAATGGAGAAAGAGAAACAGGAGAGAGACAGAGACAAAGGGAGAGAAGAAAGAGGAGAGACAGAGAGAGGAGAGGCAAGGAGAAAGAGGAAAGAGCCAGAGGGAGAGGGAGAAGAAATAGAGGAGAGAAAGAGAGAGACAGAGAGAGAGAGAGAGAGAGAGAGAGAGAGAGAGAGAGAGAGAGGAGAGAGGGGGGAGAGGGGGCACAGAGGGGAGAGACAGAGACAGAGAGATTCCCAGAGGGGGTAGCCACACTGCTACAACTCCTCTGCTCCCTACATCAGAAGACAGCCATTTTTCATGACTTTTCCCAGAATTCCTTGAGGGTGATGCTCACCACCTCTAGAGTAGCTAGCTTACATGGAGCATAGACTCCAAAGCATGGTCCCAACTTTGGAAAATGGTCCTTCCTCTTCAAGGTCATAATTCATTCCCATTATACAGATCAGACCAATGAAATCAGAAGGAGGGATGAATCATAGGAGCTTAGATCTAAAGTTGGAAAGGACTTCAGAAACTGTCTAGTCCAACCCATTCATTTTAGGGTTGAGAAAACTGGGGCCTAGAGTGTTAAGGAAGTGACTTATCCAAAGTCACTCAGGTAATACGTATCAGAGACAGTATTTGAATTCAGGTCCCCTGATTCCAGAGCTATTGTTTTGACATGGTATAGCACCATCTCAGTTAAGTAGAAGCAGTTCACACAAGTCCTTGAAATGGAACAGAGATCAAGATAGGGGTGGAGGGGGTGAGTGATACACTTTGAACACCAAGCAGAGGAGTTAATATTTGATCCTAGAGGTGGCAGAAAGTTATTGCATTTGATAGAATGACACCAGGGTGGGAGGGAGGGGAAGCTAATATGGTCAGATTTGTGTTTTAGGAAGACCAGTGTGACAGTTGAGTGGACTAGAAGAGGAGCGAGATTTGAAGCAGGGAGACCAACCAGCTGGTATCTGCAACAGTCTAGACATCAGGAACCCAGGAAGTCAATTAATCTCTATCTAAAAGGAACTCTGGTTTATAGATGGAAATTAAGTGACTTCCTGGGTTCCTGATGTCTAGACTTCCTGGATTCTTGACTCCTGGGGCTTCCTAAATTCCTGACTCCAAGTCCAGCTGTTTTGGGTTCCTGACTCCCAACGTTTCCTGAGTTTCTGACTCCAAGTCTTGTTCTCTTGGGTTCCTTACTCCCAACATTTCCTGAGTTCTTGACTCCAATTCCAGCTGTCTAGTGATGGTGGCCTGTACCAGGGCAGCAGCAGCATCAGAAGAGAGAAGGGGTGATATATGAGAGATGTTGCAAAGGTAGAAATGAGAGAACTTGGCAACCAAATGGATATTACAGAACCAAAGGAAAGGGTCAAGCATGACACCTAACTTGTGAGCCTGAGTCACTGGAACAATGGTGGTACCCTAACAGTAATCAGGACATTAAGAAGAGGGGAGAATTGGGTAGAGGGTAGGGCAGGTAGCTGGTACAATGGATAAAGTCTAAGACTTGGAATCTGGAAAACCTGAGTTCAGATCCTTCCCCAGCACTTCCTAGCTGTGTGACCCTGGGCAAGTCACTTAATCACTTATCTGCTTCTGTTTCCTCAACTGTAAAATGGAGGTGACAATAGCACCTACCTCCCAGGGTTGTGTTTAGTGTAAAATGAGGTAATATTTGTAAAGCACCCTGCAAACTTTAATACACAAATGCTTGTTATTATCATATTTTTTCATTTATTTGTTCAATCCGACCAGTAGTAGCCTCTGTCCACTCTGCCCCAGCAGTCTCCATACACCCTGAGCAGTTAGCCACTCCAGAAAGCTCCTGCCAAACCAGTAAGGACTGCATCCTCTCTCCATGCGTTGGAGAGTCCCTTACCTTATGGCCTCTCAACTTTAGAGGGTTTTGTATTAGACATTAACCTTTGGGAGTGAGGATTGATGACTGAGGAGGAAGCTGGGTTTCTAGCTGGTCCATAAAGCCAGAGCCTCAAGCATGAGCTTGGCAGGGAAGGAGCTCATAAAACTCTGGCAGCTCTGAAGTGGAGCAGAAGACTGGCTAAGAGCTGGGTATGGGCAGAACTCGAAGTGAAGAGGAAGGCCTGCGGAGCCTGCCCTCTGTGGAAGATTCCCCATTGATCTCTCATTCTCAGCAGGAGGGAAATGAACTGGCTGGGCAAGTGACCACAATCAATAGCTGTGTCCAATGACCTGACAGCTATTTACTCATCAGCTCATTAAGTCTGTAAAGGAAATTACACTTCTCATAATTCGGCTATTGACTGGTGGTGCACTTTGTGGTCTACTGGAGGAAGGAGAGGGGGAGAAAAGAATTTACCCTGAGCAGAGAAACCAAAGAAAATAAATGTATAATTAAGCATTCCTGTAAGAGTTGAAAGGGCTAATTAATGGCATTTCCAATAGCCCAGGGTAAAGTTTTAAATCATGATTAAAAGAAAAAAGACACGCAAGTACAGGAAATCAAACACGGGGCCTGCATCAACAGTGCCAAGACAGGAGCCGGGCTGAGCAAGTGACTCTCCCCAATAGCTCTCCTGATCAGAACTTGTTTCCAAGTATTGACTTGGATGAAAGAAACAAAATTTAATTTGAAATCAATTCAAGAGCAAGGCTCATTGATGGATTCTGACTACTGTCTGTTATTTCTAAGGAACCACAGACCGTGTCCCGCCCAGGTTCACTTAGGTGGTCATTCCCCAGGGAGAACAGATGAGCTTCATCCCAGATGCTGATGAATTCCAAAACATCCAAGAAAATGAAAACTATTCTTCCTTCTTTTAATCCTGTTGTGGAAAGGACAAGGGAAGTCTGGGAGCAAGAGAAAAAAGACTTGAGGAGGGGGAGGGGTGGGGAAAGTGGCATGGTTTGTCGATCAACAAGTATTTACTTAAATACCTACTATGTGCCAGGTGCTGTAGTAGGCATTGGGGGTGTAAAGATAAAAAACTTAAACAATCCTTGCCCTTAAGGAGTTTAAATTCTGTCACAGAGATAGTTGCCAGTCAAGCATTTATTAACCACCTGCTATGTGCCAGGCACTATAATGAGTGCTGGGAATACAAAGAAAGGCAAAAGATAGTCCCTACCCTAAAGGTGCTCTCTGTCTAACAGGAGAGACGACATGAAAACAGTCATACACAAACGAGCTACCGGTGGGATAAATTGGAAATAAGGAACAGGGGCATGGGATTGGAAAGGCTTCTTGAAGAACCAGGACCTGAGGGGAGCCAGAAAGAATCTGAAAGGCTGACCTGCAGAGAGAGAGATCATAAGATCCTACTTCTAAAATTTCTAAAGGCTCACCTAGTCCAACCCTTTCATTTTATAGATGAGGAAACTGTGTGGAGTGACTTATCCAGGGTCACACAGGCAGTGAATGTCAGAAGTAAAATTAGACTCTAGAAGCTAGAACTAAAAAATTGGAAGGAATGGATGGAGGAAAGGGTGAAAATTGGGAGAATAAAACAAAAAGGACTATAATTGGGACTATATTGGGAGAATGAAACAAAAGAGACTACAGGGAAAGCTTCTCTAACAATGAGGGACTTCTCAGAAAAGGAATGGGATGCCTTAGGAAGGAGCGGTTTCCCCTTCTCTGGAAGCCATCAAGGTGAGATTGGATGACTTAGAGAGGATGTTTGTTCAGCCACAAGTTGGACTAGATGGCCTCTGGATCCCTTCCAATTCTGGGATTCAAGGATCTGTGAAGTCCATGGGAAATATTCCATCACTGTCACACTTGCCCAACTGCCCCCCTCCTCCCGCACCGTCCCCTTACAAAAGTGTGCATCCACGCATGGATCCGTCCACATGTGTGCTGCTAAAGCAGCCACACGCTCAGCCGTGACCGAGGGGCCTGTGCATTCATTTTGCAGTGTGACTTAAATCATTAATGCTGCATTAAAGGGACGGAAGGCTCTGGGATGAAAACCAAACCAGAATTAGCTCTCCCATCTCCATGAGCCAGAGATTTTACAAAGTGGCTCAAGTGCAGAGAAGCAGCTGTGGTGACAGCTGGCCGGGTTGGGTGGAAAGAGGGATGGATCTAGAGATAGAAGAGCAGGGTCAGAATACCAGCCCTGCCACTCACCACCTTTGTGACCTTGGGGAAGTGACTCCTCCCTGGCTCCCATTTCTTCATATGTAAAAGGAGGTGGTCAAACTCAGATGGGTCTAAATCTATGATCCTATTACCCATTTACACTTCCAGTTTCTTAGACTTATATCTACAATTGTTTCTTACAGCTAATTTGGAAAGATAACATGTTATAGTGTCTAGGGACCAACCTTAAAATCAAGAAGGCTTAGGATTCAAGTCCTGCCTGGGATCTCTGTGTGAGAGCATGGACAAATCACCGTCAGTATCCTAGGAAATTCTTGATTAAAATCAGGAAGGTCTGGATTCAAGTCACACTTCAGACTTACTTACAAGCCTTATGACCCTGAACTAGATATAACTTTTCTGACCTTCATCTAAGAAAGAAAGAGAGAGAGAAAGGAAGAAAGAGAGAAAGAGAGATGGAGGTAGGGAGGAGGGGCAAAGGGGGAAAGGGAGGGAAGAAGGAAGGAAGGAAGGAAAGAAAGAAGGAAGGAAGGAAGGAGAGAAGAAAGGAAGGAAGGGAAGAAGAATGGAGGAAGGAAAGAAGGAAGGAAGGAAAGAAGGAAGGAAGGAAGGAAGGAAGGAAGGAAGGAAGGAAGGAAGGAAGGAAGGAAGGAAGGAAAGAAAGAAGGAAGGAAGGAAAGAAGAAAGGAAGGAAGGAAGGAAGGGAAGGAGGGAGAGAGAGAGGAAAAAGGACAATAATTAACATTTATGTAGCATTTTAAAGTTCTCAAAGAACTTTGATTATATTATCTCAACTGAACCTCACCACGCCCCTATGAGGTTGAAGTGATTATTATCCCTATTTCACAGGTGATGAGACTGAGGCTTCGAGAACTGAAAGATCTTCCTTTCTTTCTTCCTTGTTCAGAGTCACCCAACCAAGAAGCATCTGGGGTGGATTAGATTCCAAGTGCAGCACCAAAGCCCAGATTGTTGTGAAGATCAAAGAGATAATCCTTTAAACTGCTTTGTAGAACTTAAAACGTCGTATTCCTATAGGCTCTGTTTGCAGCACCCCTGTCACAGGTGCAGGGAGCTTATGGTGAGGAAGCCCCCTCTGCCAATGCACCTCTGTGCCTGCTCTCAGAATCATCCTCTTAGATTGCTGACCATGGATCTCATCCCACTCTCCCCGGCCCAGCTTGTTACTACCAGGGTTGGGTTTTGGGGCAGCAACCTCCACTCTGCCCCCTAAACACGCATAATCGTTCTCTTTTCATTTGGGGGTAGAACAGCATGAATGTGACAGCAGGGATGAATGGTAATCATCACAGATCTCATTATATTTTTTTCTCCCCCAACCTGCTTCTCTTCCAAACTTCCCCATTACTGTTAAGAGTACCACCATCCTCTCAGTTACCCAGGTTAGCAACCTTGGCAACATCCCTGACTCCTGGATCTCACTTACCCCACATATCCAATCAGTTGCCAGATCTCTATGTGTCATCTCCACAGCATCTCCAGAAAATGTCCTCTTCCATCTATTCACAAGGCCACCACCTTGGTCCAGGCCCCTATCACCTCTCACCTGGCATATTGAAATAGTTTCTACTTGCTTGCCTTTCCTCAAGTCTCTCCCTGTGACAATCCACCCACTATACAGCTACTCAAAGTGATTTTCCTAAAGCACAGATGTAAATTCCAATGGTCTGCTATTGGGTCTAGGATAAAATATTATTTTATCTTTATATTATCAACTTTTATTTTTATGAAAATTTTATAATGCAGGAGATAGATGCGAGAAAAAATATTTTTTGTAATTTTTTAAATTAATTTAAATTAATTAATTTTAATTATTATTATATATAATTATTATATATTATTTATTTATTATTATATTTAATTAATTAATTTAAATTAATCTTAAAATACTAGCAATACAGTAGTACATATATAACTCATAAACAAGTATCTATACACATATATGTTTTAAAATACTAGTAACATAGTAGTGAGTACAGCAGCGCTAGAACTTTTTTTTTTTTTACTGATAGGGATTTTGTTGTCATTCAGGTGTTTTCAGTCATGTCTGACTCTTTATAACCCCATTTGGGGTTTTCTTGGCAAAGATACTGGAGTAGTTTGCCATTTCCTTCTCCAGTTCATTTTACAGATGAGGAAATTGAGGCAAACAGAGTGAAGTGACTTGCCCAGGGTCACTCAGCTAGGAAGTGTCTGAGGCTACATTTGAACTCAGAACACGAGTTTTTCTGACTCTAGTCTTGGCGCTCTATGCACTATGGCGCCACCTAGCTGCATAGGTAAAGGGATTATCTATACTAGGAGTTCCCCACCCAGATGAATCCACAGGCTCAAAACAGAAAATATTAAAGACGTATGATCCAAAACTTCTCACTCCACCGCCATACTCTGGGTCTGTTATGATTGGAGCTTTTCATCTATTTTTACATCATTCTTCCAAATGGTGAAATAACCATCATTTCCAAAGACAAGCCTGCATGCAGACACTAGCAAGTCCTCCTTTGAAGAAAAACATTCAAGGGAGCGAAAAACTAATTTATGGTCGCCATTTCAGAGAGGAAAACTGTCAAGCAAAGTGCTCATCCCGGGCATTGATTTCCTGCAGCTGTTTAAATTTGAACCGGCGGTTATATTCATGGCTCTCAGATGCCTCACCTCTCGCTCCCCCACCCCCACTTAGAAGGAAGGCAGCGGCAAGATCTTTGTTCTCTGCAGCGCCTTCCCTTGCCTGGAAATGATCCCCCGCACCCCACCCCACCCACCCACGGTGCTGGCGCCTCCATGTGTAGGGAGGGGGCTTCTTGGAAAGGTCAGACCTGGCTGTCCCGTCCCCGTTTCCTTCTTGCCCGGCAATAGCTGTCAGTAAAAGGTAGGCTCACTTTGAAAGATGAGACAGGAAAGATGCTGATTCTCAGAGACTCTCAGAGAAAGGCTAGATCAGAGGAGAGTCAGGGAGGGGGCAACCTGAAGCTGAAAGGAAGGATGGGTCTCTGTGTTTTGTTTGACCCGGTAAAGAGAGCTCCCAGTAAGAAAACTCCGTCTAACAGTGCAGAGCATCACCTCCTCTGCAACTTAGAAATCTCAAAGAATTAGTTTAGGGACAAGGAGAAGTTAAATGACTGGCCTTGGACCACACAGCCAGTAAGTGGCAAAAGCAGGATTCAAACCCAGGTCATGGCTGCACAGGTATTATCATCCCCATTCTGAGTCTCAGGAAAAGCAAGTTGACTTTCCCGTCTTTGTTAAAATGAATAGCCCTCCAGGCACTTTTATCCCATACATTTATTTTAAGAACCTACTATGTGCACAGCACTGGAAATGCAAAGACAAAACATATTAGTCCCTACCTTCTTTATTTGAGAGTTAGGGGAAATACACATACACAGATAGAGTGATGGTGTGTTAAAGTGCAATGTTCTATCTAATATATGAAACTTTCAGATAGATATAACAGGATTCTAGAGAGTTTGTCAGACAGAAACTCTGACTGTCCTTCCTCCTTGTCCTCCTCCCTGGGGAGCTGCCCTAATCTTATGACCAACCGGAGCCAGATGGTGACTGACAAGTTAGCCATCCTATCCTGAGGGAAAGCTACAATCTGGACAGGGGCACAGGCCAGAAGGAGAGAGAAGTAGCAAGGACCCCGCATGGGAGAGAAACAGACCCGGTCCGTCCATCACCCCACCCAGCCCTCTGCAAGCAGCTATGCTCAGGATTGTGAAGAGTGTACCTATGGAAACCACAGGGTGAGAGTTATCAGCTATATGGGCTGCAGGACAGGAACTCTGATTAAGCCATGCACCAGAGTGGTTTGCTCAAGGTTTGCTCAAAATGTTCTATCTGGAATCCAGAAGTCCTGGGTTTGAATACTACCTTGCTTACCTACAAGTATGTGACCCTGGGCAATGCACAACTTCTCTGGGCTTCTCATTTACTCATTTATAAAAGGGTTGGACTTGATGACCGCCATAGTCTCTCCCAGCTCTAAATCCATTATTCTATGGAGCTGTTTGGACTGGTGAGACCAGCAAAGTTGATGATTCTTCATGCTTCTCCTCCTCTTTTCCTTCCTACTCACCCTTTTAAGAAGAACCTGTACCCCAATCTCTATTTCTCAAGGGTTTATTTCCTGTTTCCTTTTTATATTAAAGGCAATTTCTCTAAGATAAATGTAGTTCATTATAGTGCTGATCTGTGTTTCATTGCTCAAATTCATCAGAAGAAAGGACATGGAAGGAAGCATTTATTAAATGCCTGCTATGTGCCAGGCACTGTGCTAAGCATTTTACAAATATTTTCTCATCTGATCCTCACAACAACCCTCGGAGGTAGGGGTTATTATTATCCCTGTTTTACATTTGAGGAAACTGAGTCAGAGGAGAAATGATTTGCCCACGTTCACACAGCTGGGAGGTGTTTTGCTAGTAAGTTACAGCTAGTGAGAGGTCAGATTTTGAGTTTTCCTGACTCCAGGTCCAGTGTTCTATTCATTAAACCACAAAGCTGCCTCAAATGGCAGAAATGTCACTTCTGGGCTTCACTCCCTTAAGCATGATCCTAACAGCAGCCATAAGGGAAAGGAAGGTCCTGTGATTGTGAACCCACTGAAAAAAAAAATCATTGGCCAGTTTTAGACATATTCAAAGAAACACAGTGTAAGGAGGGTTCCTCATCTCTCTGAGGAGCTTTGGCATCAATGGAGACCTTTAGCTTGCTGTCTAACAGAAAACTATGGCATAAATTCTACATGGTGTAAAGGATAGAGCATTGTCTCTCCAGGAGGATCTGGGTTCAAGTCTTATCTCTAACACATAATGTCTGTATGTGGCAAAGTCACATCTCAGTGCCCCCAAGTGACTCACTAAGACTAAATTGAAGAGAAGGTGCCAATCTGCACTGGTAAAGAGAGTTTCCTCAACCAGGAGTTCTCTGAATCAGTGAAATCAGACCCAGTCCCAATCCCTACGTGTATTATGGTAGAGATAGAGAGATAGAAAAAGAAATGGAGATAGGTATAGATATGGATATAAATATAGATATAGGTATATATAAATATGAAGATGAATGTAGCTATATATACATACACATATATACACATTTACACAAATATTATGTATGTTTACATAGTTATGTGCATATGTATACACACACCCACAGTGTTATAACCAGGAATACTTTTGTCTGGGGCAAAACTAGGTAAGCAGCTTGGTGGGGAATGATGAGTGAAAGGGGAAACCATGGTGGTCCAAAGGTTAGTTTGGCTGTGATGCAGATGTGCTGGGAGAGGGTGTGGCCCATCACCCACAGTGGCCTATGTCTCCTTGGGGGTTGATGAGGAAGAAGACCCCAGGAGCGGGCAACCCAGCAACTGAACCTTAGAGGACATGGCAACATGCTGCACTGCTCTGTCTGGCAAAGGGGCACGAGACATAATGTGT
>CM053622.1:39984452-39999213 GCA_028646595.1 Phalanger gymnotis | reverse complement strand
GAAGCAAAATAGAGTTAGTCTTTCGCAACGTGAGTATTGTGGAAGGGTTATACATAATGATACTCATGTGGCCCATGTTGAATTGCTGGACTTCTTAGGAAGGGTGGGTGGGAAGGGAAGAGGGGAGAGAATTTGGAACTCAAAGTTTTAAAAAATAGATGTTCAAAAACAAAAACAAAAAAGTTTTTGCAGGCAACAAGAAAATAAGATACACAGGCAATAGGGCATAGAAATTTATCTTGCCCTACGAGAAAGGAAGGGAAAAGGGGATGGGAGGGTAGTGGGGTGACAGATGGGAGGGCAGACTGGAGAACAGGGCAACCAGAGAATACACCATCTTGGAGTGGGGGGAGGGTAGAAATGGGGAGAAAATTTGTAATTCAAACTCCTGTGAAAATCAATGCTGAAAACTAAATATATTAAATAAATAAAAAGAAATAGAAATCTTGAGCATGTTTCTAAGCCCCTTAGTTACAGGACTGCTAAGAGCAAAGTGCCCCTCAAAGCCAGCACCAGAAGACATAGGAGAATCACAGCTTCCCATGATCTTCCTTCTTCCTTTTGTCTCTTCACTTTCAATGCTGTTGAGGCTGCCCTGTGATCTAGGGAGTTTACACTAATGTAATGCAGCTCTCCAAGCATCCCTCAAAGTGCCTGCTTCTAAAGCCAGCCTTTCCCCCTGGGAACATTTCATAACCTGGGAAGTCTGTCTGGAAGAGTCAGCCATGATCATTCCTCATTCAATCGGCCTCCTTTTGCCAGCCACCAGACAGGGAAAAGCGGCAAGAAATGCACTCTGGATGACAGGGAGAGGAAAGAGTGGTGGGGGCTAAGAGAGAGAAAGAGAGAGAGAAGGAGGAAAGAGAGAGAGGGAAGAGTGAGTCAGAGGGGGGAGACAAAGACAAGAGAAATAAAAGGGAAGATAGAGGGGCATGGAGGGGAATAAAGAGGAGAGAGGGAAGGAGGAAAGAGAGCAAGGGAAGAGACACTCAGAGGGAGACACAGGAGGAACAGAAAGAGAGGGAGAAATAGAGGAGGGAGGGAGAGAGAAAGGAGGAGAAAGAGGAAGAGGAGGAGAAGAGGGAGGGAGGAAGAGCGAACAGTGCTGGATATTAGTAACAGCTGTCATTTACGTATGACTTTAAGATTTAAAAAGCTGAGCTTTGAAGGATACTAGGGATTCTAAGAAGTGCAGGTGAAAAGAGAAGGCATTCCAGGCACGGGGGACAGCTAAGGCAAAAGCACTGAGAAGGGAGATGAGCTTCCTATATGAGGAACAGTAGCAAGGCCAAATTGGACACACAATCTCAACAACAGCGTCCAATCTTCCACCCCATCCCTCAGCCTGTGGTTCCTAGCAACGTGTGCTGTTTAAAAGACCAATCAGTCTATTTAATCTGGCATGTGACAGCTTAGAGAATCCTCTTATGGACAGAGAAGCAGGAGTTACATTTCACATAGTTAAGGCTCATTTGGCTGGTCAATTTGGTTGGCTGTGAGAATCACATCATTGTGGTTTGTTTGGGCATTTCGGTCACGTCCAATTCTTCGTGACCCCATCTGGAGTTTTCTTGGCAGAGATACTGGATGGGTTTGTCATTTCCTTCTCCAGCTCATTTGACAGATAAGGAAACTGAGGCAAACAGAGTTAAGTGATTGCTCAGGGTCACACAGTCACTAAGTGTCTAAGGTCACATTTGAACTCAGGTCTTCCTGGCTCCAGTCTCAGAGCTGTATTCCCTGCACCACCTAGCTGCCCAGAAGATCACATCGCAATTCAACATATATTTGTTAAACTAAATGTACTAGCCCATAGGGGAGACATAAGAACAGAATAAGACTCAATTCCTACCCTCAAAGAACTTATAGTCTAATGGGACCCAAAGGAGAGAGAAAGGCCAAGGTCTGTGAAAGAGTAAGTCAATTCAGCCTCAGTCTGTACAATGTGAAAGGTCTGGTGCTAGGTCCTGCATGGGATACAGAGATGAATCAGACCCTTTGAGAGCTTACAGTCTTGGGTGGGGGGGAGTACAAAACTGTAAGCACCAGATGTTTGCCTAAAACAGTTAAGTATACATCAGGTCTTTATCAGCTGAACCCTACTTTAAATGCATAAAGGACCCCTGTGGAATATAAACATAATAACTACCATTTCTATAGCACCTCCGCCATCAGTTTCTGTGCTAAGCATTTTACAAATATCTCATTTTGCTCTCATGAAACCCTGGGAGGGAGGTGTTGTCACTATACCCATTTTACAGATGAGGAAACTGAGGTTAACAGAGGTGAAGTGACTTGCCCAAGGTCACACAGTGTCTGAAGTAGGGTTTGAACTCAGGTCTTCCTGACTCCAAGCCTAACTCTCTCTATCCACTTCACCACCCAGCCATATATCCTTTTGCATAGTGAAGAATTAATCTCAGGCGGCAAAGTGGCAGGAGTCAGGAAGACCTGTGTTCAAACCTTACCTCAGACACATAACTAGCTGTGTGATACTCATCAAATCACTTAACTTCTATCTGCCTCAGTTTCTTCATCTGGAAAATGGAAATAAAAATAGTACTGTGCCTACTTCCCAAGGCTGTTGTGAGGATCAGATGTGATGATTTACGTAAAGTGTTTTTCCGAATCTTAAAATGCGACATAAACACGATTTATTCTTGTTGGTTTTATTTGTTTCCTCTGCCAGCTTGAGGTTTAGGGCTATTGGATTCTCTTAAAGTGGAGCCCTTCTGTAAGAAGTCTGCTCCCTCTCCTATGGGGAGGCATTTGCCTTTCAGGAAAGAGTCCTGGATCTGGGTTAGAAGGCCAGCGAGTGGCAGAGCTTGGCTTTGCCCCTCACTAGTGCGGTCCCATTGAGCAAATTGGATCGTATTTAGCATCATGTTCAGCGTCTGCTAAATCCAAGAATCCAGGACTTAAAAGTTGGAAGGGCCCTCAGAGGCTCCTAGTCCAGCCTTGCCTCATCATGGATGAGCCGGTGGAGATCCGGTGAAGGGACCTGTCCACGATCACCCAGGTAGAAAGAGACAGAGGCAAATTTCAAACTCGAGCCCTCGGATTCTAAGCTCTGTGGACAATTTCCGTTGTACCGTATCGTTGTGTCAGGTGCTGGGGATACAAAAATGAAGTCAAAAACAATCCTTCGGTGTCCTGCTCTGTAAAATGGTGGGGTTGGACTTGGTGATCTCTTTCTGGCTCTAAATCTGTGAAGTGCAGAGGCATGTGAGGGCCTATGTTCTCAACCAATATTCAACAAGAAACCATCTCCTAACCAGAGCCTTCCTGAGTGAACTGAACAAAATATGGATTCAGCCTTCCCCACTTCATAAGAGACAGACAGACAAAGGGGAGAGAGAGAGAGAAAGAGAGAGAGAGAGGAGAAAGCAGAGAAATACATTTATATTTATATGATATATACATATTACATATACATAGGTATATATAGTGGTGAGGATACTAAAATAGAATGAAAAACAGTCCCTTTTAATATATATTATGTGCATATTAACTTTGTATATTATATTATTATATGTATATTTGTAGTGCTGAGGATAAGATGAAAAAACAGTCCCTTTTATATTCATATATATATACATATATACATACATATGTGCATGTATTATACACATATTTCAGCTTGCTTACATTATATATATATATAATCCATAGTGCTAGGGATGCTAAGATAAAAAGAAAAGCCTCATATATGTGTGTCTGTATTTTATATTTATGTATGATATTTATTACATACCTATATAGTGCTAGGAATCCTAAGATAAAATAAAAACCAGTACCTTTTCATATATGTTTGTATATTTTATATATTTTGTGATTATTTCTATATACTATATATTATATATAGTGCTGAGATATTAAGATAGCATTTAAAACAGTCCTTTTTCTTTTATATACATATGTGTATATACATATATGTGTGTGTATATGTATGTGTGTGTGTATATACACATATATATGTTAACTCATTTCGTCATCACAACAACCCTGTGAGTTGGGTGCTATCATTACCATCCCCATTTCACAGGAGAAAAAACTAAGGCCCAGAGAGATTAGGTGACTTGCCCAGGGTCATTCAGTATCTGAAGCAGGTTTTTAACTCAGATGTTCCTGTATTTAAGACCTAGCTACCTACTATAACCTGACCCACCACAGAACATTCTATATATACACTGACCTTCATTCTCATTCTCTAGCCCCCACCCCCCAGCTATTAAGTTCTTTGAGGATAGGGAGTGTATTTTTTCTCCATGACCCAAAATACCTGTTATTTTGGTCAATAAAGACAAACCATAGGTTAGTTCATAGGAAAATAAATCAGAGTAATAAATGGTCAGGAAACTATCAGGAGGTTGGAAAAGGAACAGGGTGAGGGAGGGTAAGGAGCAGAAGAGGAGGAGAGGCAGCAGCAAGTCAGGGTGCCAGAGGACACAAAAGGAAAAACTCTGAATCACAGAATTCTGGGGTTGAACAGAGCTTCAGAAGCCATCCAGGCTGACCCAGACTTCATCATCATCTTAAATAATGACTGAAACGCTGGTCTCTCTGCAGTATTGGATCGCTGTATCACCAGATAAGATCTATAATTAATTATTCAAATGCTTTATGGCAGTGCATGAATTACAAGCAACGCACTTCCCCAGCTTCCATTCAAATGCTGGCTTGGGCCCACCTTTCAATCAGGATGATTTCATGATTTCTTCCAACTCCATTCAACATCACCTGAATAGCTGGGAGGAAGCAAATGGGAGGAATAATGCTGGGTTGGAATCTGGCAACACATGATAAGCGGTAGGACAAGGAAATGAGAATTTAAGGAAAGAGGATCTTTCAGAGATAAACTGGTTCACCAAGAGGTCAAGATTGGGAAGAGAAAAGAGCATAGCCAGGGCAGGAGTGATGGTCTGGGATAGCACCAGGGAATGGAGGGACTGACAATGACGATGAAAGTAAAGAGGGAGGGAGATAGTGGGGAAAGAAGGAAGGAAGCAATTCAGAACTTAAGATGTAACAAATTAATTTCAAAAGATTTCAAAGGACAAAAAAATTTAATTTTAAAAAAGGTACAGTTAGGAGGAGTCGAGCATAGGGAGAAAGTTAAAAGACAGTGATCACATAGAGGAAATTCAGAGCTCTTGATCATGGAAATGGAACCCTTGTGGGGATGGCAAGGTCATGGCTATGGCCATCCCTGAGCGTAGGCTGGAGTGGAGACGTCAGTAGTGCGAATTAAGTATATTGAGAAACTGGGAGGTTTGGATTTTAAAGGAACATCAACGTGTATGTTGAATGAAAGATGAGGTGGGAAGAATGGAAAGGGAGAGAGGCAACCATACTGGGGCAAAGAAGAAAAGCCCAAAGAGTCAGGTGCAATGCCAGATTAGAGATGAGTATGGCTGGTCTATAGGGCATTCCCCAGGATGGAAGGGGCAAAGGAAAATGGGAGCTAGGCACTGAACTCCCTGAGAAATGAGGGTTTTGGTAAATACCATGAGAGTCTGGATTGGCTGATAAATTTAGATTGAATGAACCTCAAAGGAGATGTGAGTGATGATGGAAGGAGGATCTGGTAGGGGCAATAAGAAAACAATGCTCCTATGATCCCTGGATAGTTGTCATGAGTTCTGTTGACAGAACAGTGGTCTATAGTGAGTCTCCAGCCCCCTAGCTCCTACAAAGTCAAAGTTTCCTTAAGAGTCAGTGAATGAAGCTTGGCCAGAGGTGGGGCAACCCTCACCTACACCTTTATGGAATCTTTCCTACCTCTAGACTCCATCCATCGCCTCCTTACACTAAAAGTACAAGATCTCCTGGCAGCAGAATGGATAGAGCCCTAGACTTGGAGTGGGGAAGACATAAGTTCCAATCCTGCTTCAGACATTTATTAATTGTATGACCCTAGGCAAGTCACTTAACAACTCCCAATCTTTTTTTTCTCTTCTATAAAATGGGGATAACATAGAACACAATTTACAGGCTCACTGGGGGATCAAATAAGACAATACATATAAAGTGCTTTGCAAACCTTAAAACACTATAGAAATATGACTTATACAAATAGCATATTTTCCCTCACATTTCTTGCTTTTAGCATTTGCTTTGTCTACAAAAGGACAAAACAGCAGGACTCCACTGTGATGCTCTGGGAAGCAGTTTATCCACAGAGCCAAGGGTTAGCATGGCTCTGAGGAGAAAACATCTTTTATAATCAACATTACTTTCCCCCCCTAAAGCCTCAACAACCTTTAGAAAGCCTCACTCCTTGATAGGTTATTATGGAAGTCCCTCCCCGCACAGCTTCTGAGTACCATTCTTCACACCACTGACGGCCGAATGCAGTAAAACCCTGAGCCCTGGTAATGGGAGGCCACAAAGATGGGCCAGTGGAGCATTTCCTCTGTCTACTGGCTCCCCGTATCCCTCAGCCTTTTTCATTTTACAGCTTCGTGGATAGCACCGAGGGAACAAAACTAAACTGCTTCTCAGATGTGTAGACAGGAAGGAATACAGAATGTTTCAGCATCTCGAGGCTTGCACACAACGAGGCTTTTGCCAAGTAGTGATGTTCAACCCAATCAGAAAGGCTGCCTCTGTGCCTTAGACATGCTAAGTACCTTCAAGAGTGGTCTCCCCATTCCTGAAGATTGAGATGCTTTTTTGAAAATTGGAGGGGTCTTGTGTTTTTACATCTCCTTCATTTCCAAATATATCCCTGCCCCCCTCCCCTCTAACTAGAAATGCATCTTTGATGGCACAATTTTTTAAGAGGGGGGAAATTTTCAAATAAAGAGGGGGGAAGCAACTAAGTAAAATTACTGTAGTAAGTTAGTTAGTAGTTAACAAAGTAGTTAACAAAACACACATAAAAAGTGTCTTCTCTCTGTCATCTCTTTAGCATGAGAGTTCTTCACCTGGGTCCATGAACTTGGTTGAGGAAAACAATGCATCTGTATTTAGTTTCCTTTGTAATCCTGTGTGCTTTATTTTATTCAGTTAAAGACATGATTCTAAGAAAGCGTCCTTAGGCTTCACCATATTGCCTGCCAAAAGGGTCCATGACACCAAAAAAGTGAGGAACTCCTGCTTTGGAATGATGGAGTTCTATGATTGAATCTGAGGAGCAACTGGCCATTGACTGGGTGAAGACTGGGTGTCCCTGGAGGCCTTTAAAAAGGCTGAACCTGGAAAATTTGAGTTTTAAACACAGTTATAACGCATCAGCAGGAAGCCGAGATGAACATTCTCTATGGAAACATGGATTGGAGGCAGGGAAATCAACCAAGAGTCTACTGCATAGCCCAAGTCTGAGATGATAAGGGCCTTACATGGATGGTCTCAATGTAAAGGAGGCCAATACAAGAAATATTAATAGAAAAAGAAATAACTGAACTTGGGGACTGATTAGATATGGGGGGAGGAGGAAGGTGAGAGTGAGGAATCAAGGATGGCACCTAGATTTGTAGTGGGGGACCTGAGTTCAAATTCTATGTCTGCCACTTAGTACAACTTCAGGACCTGTTTCTTCATCTGTAAAATGAACAGGTCAGATAAAATGATCTCTAAGTCCTAAGTCCTGTGAGGCCAAATCCTTGCTTGGGAAGACCCTTCTTGGCCAGCCTTTTTGTGTGTAGACCGTGCCAATGTGGGACCCTAAACCAGAGTGAGAAATTGCCGGGTCTTTGTACAGGAAATGCAAACAAAACCCACATCTGTCTCCTAACAAAGTATCATCTCTCACTTCTTAAGGAAAGCTATTTGGAGAATAAATATGAGGTTTATTTATTCTAGGAAATCATGAGCTACAAAAAATAGAAACTGGACCAATCCAATGTAAATTAATTAGAAATCCATGGAGTCACCTGATCCTAGAATCTCAGAGTTAGAAGTAATCTCAATTCATACCTCAGCAAGAATCTCTGTAGCTCTGTAATATCAACTAAGGTGGGACTTTCTTACTGTTTCAAAATGATTAATTGTCTTTGATTGAGCCTTACTAGGTGCAAAGCCCCAGGCCCAAACTCCTATCTCCTAGGTACTTAAGCCTATGTGGGCATGAAGTTCTCAGAGTCCTAAGGCAAATTGCTAAAACCAGAGCCAATAGTAGGAGCCTGAGTTTTGGTCACTCAGATGACATTTGATGACGGCTAAAGAGTGCATAAAAAGCAAGAATAGAGCTATTTGCAAGAGTCTCTCACTCCTGGAGGCACAGGACTCTGGGCAGCCTATTTAAGAGCCTCCCGGCTGAACTCAGATGTTGATGGTTTCTTGGTAACTATGAATTGCATTTGGTCTGTTTATGAATGTATGTTTGTAATTTGTTTGTATTTGCTCTGAAGTTCAAGGTGCTGGCTTTTTCCCCTGAACTAAGTGAATGATACATGTATAGGTTAGATTAAAGTAAGATTGTTAACCCCTTAATGTTGTTTTCCTTAGTAAAGAAGATCAAAAGAACCTGTGTGGGCAGCTTTCTGTGTGCTGGTTGTTGGTGGGTCTTACGCCCCTATAGCAGCTGCTAGCAGATTGTTGCAACAGGCTCCCACCCACATCATTCCCAAACAATGGCTATACAGCTTTTGTTTAAGGACCCTGATAGAGGAGGAAACTTACTCCATCCCAAAGTAGCCCATTTCACTCTTGGATAGCAGTCACTATTAGGAAATTTCTCCTTTCATCAAATCTATATATGACTCTCTGCAACTTCCTCCCATTGTTCCTAGTTTGGTTAATTCCTTCCTTTTGGAGGACCAATTACAACAAGTCTAATCCCTCTTCTCTATGACATCCTTTCAAAAACCTGAGGACAATGGTCATGTACCCTCTAAGACTTCTCTTTACCCAACTAAAGACACCCTCATTTTCTCAGCCAGCTATGCCTACCCTAGAATCATAGACTTGTGGGAACCTTAGTGGTCATCTAATCCAATGTCCTTTGTTCTACAGAAGAAGAAGAAGAAGATGAGTCCCAGCAAGGTCAAGGTCACCCAAGCAGTAAGCGCCCAAGCCAGAGTTCCAAGCCAGGTCCTCAGACTCTAAATTCAATCCACTTTTCACTGTATTCTGCCCTCCTCCAGAGGGACTTCTGAGCAGAGCTCAGCAGGTAGTGGGTGCTCCCTTGGCATTCAGTAATTCTTGATGAGTAGTGGTGTGCCCTCAGAATAAACATGACTTACAATTATGCGGGCCTTCAGGCAAAAGATTTCCAGCCTACTTTGGAGATGCTCAGCAAATCCATCACATAGCTAGGGTTTTTTTTCCTTAACCCAAGAAATTATTAAGGAGCATATTTCAATTTCCACAACTCTTTTTGCCTCCAGAGAAGTTCCTGTTGCCAAAGGTAATCCATCTGGTACCCATTCCATCCCCCAATCCTGGCAGCACATCTTTGATGTGTGGAAGTCAGCCAACTGTCCAGGAGGCCCCGGTGGACCTGGATTTAGTCAACACAAGGGAGGTAAAGAGAAATGGAGATGGAGATACAGCAAAGAGGTCAGGGATAAGGAGTTCGCTTTCTTTATGCTGACAATAGACAAGGATAATGAGAGGCATCAGCCTGCTTTAATCATCCTTCCATCTCAGGGATCATCAATAGAGAGTGGGTAGTACATCAAGCAAATGGCCAGAAATTCAGAAGGGGGTGGTTTGGGCTAAGGTGACATATTAATATGACAAGATGTCCCTGGTTTCAAGGTAGTCAATATTTAAAGCTTAAGCTTATTAAGCCTGCCTAGAGGATCACTGGCAAACCTCCTTAGGTCCCATTTCGCTGTAATTACCAGATAAGATGAAACAAAAGAGGTTAGCAAATACTGCCATCAGACTATAATATTGCCCATCTACTGACCTCCAGAGCAGATGTTTGCCCTCTAAGCAATGGTCACACGAAAGGATAAACCAATATGAGCATGGACAAGAAGCAACCTCCCCGAAACTTAGCATCCCAGGATTTAGAGCTAGAAAGGACTTCAGAGATAGTCTAGCCCTTCCATTTTACAGATGAGAAGGCTGAGGCCCAGAGAGAAGGTTCCTTACACCCAGTAAGTAGAACTGGAATTGGGACCCAGGTCATCTAATCAACTGTTGTGCACTGGTCCCAATTCTCCCCTCACCTACTTTCGCTTCGCCTCAAAGAGTTTCTCCTCCAATCTGGCCATATCATCCATGGTGCTCCTAGCTTCCTTCTGTCTCGTGCAGAGGTCTGCCAAACTGACCCATCAACTCCTCCATCCACTTAGCTCGTCATTGAGGACAAATCAGAGAGACAATGTGCCATGTGAAAGTGGGAAGGGCATGGAGTCGGGAGAGGTTAAATCTTGCCTTCCGCGCTCACCAACTACAGCATCCTCTGTTCTAGTAACTACTACTGATGAACACATACAGCAATATGTGCATATATAATAATATAAAAAAATATAATATTGAGGCAACTAGGTGGCATGGTAGATAGAGCACTGGGCCTGGAGTCAGAAAGAGCAGAGTTCAAATCTGACCTCAGACACTTACTAGCTGTATGACCCTGGGCAAGTCACCTAACCTCTGCCTGCATAACACTGGAGAAGAAAATAGCAAGCCACTTCATTATCTTTGCCAAGAAAACCCCATGGACAATATTTTTTTTAAAAAAATGCTAAAACACATAACATCAAAAGATGAGCCTTTCAGGTCGGAAGGGCCTGGTATGCTATGGTACATGGGGTCACAAAGAGGTGGACATTATTAAATGATTGAATGTCATAATAACATGTAACAATAATTAATAACAGGTATATGTAACACAAGTAATATGTTATACAGAGTATAGGCATAATATAACAGGTATATATAAGAACTAATTTTAATAAGCATGCATACCAATATAGATAATTATATAATATATTATAACTGTATATAATAATATATGCATAAAATTATATAATAGCTTGTATTTAATAAGCACATATCTGATATAACTAAGTTGCATGACAATATATGCATACATAATAATATAGATTGTTATAATTAGCAAGCATATGTAACAATATGTGTCTAATAATATAAATATATAGTAACTAGCTACAATAACTAATAAGCATTATTTACATGACACTAAGATTTGTGAAGCACTTTACAAATATTATTTCATTCCTTCCTCACAACAGCCTTGGGAAGTAGGCGCTATTATGATCCCAATTTCACAGATGGGGTTAAGTGGATTGTCATTTTTTGATCTATAATTTATTTGACATCAGTGCAGGTCTGCAGCTATTTTGCTATATTTCTCCTTAGAGAGTTATGTCTTGGAGTTGGGGCTTGAACCCTGGTCTTCCTTATTCCAAGGCTGACCCTCTCTATCCCCTATGTCAAGCTCTCGCTTTAAATGTTGTTACCATTATCATTATTAGGACCAGCCTCGAATGTTTGACATGGTTTTCTGAGCCCCATTCTTGGCCCTAAGTTGCCCTGGTAGTTGGCAAAGATGATGCTATTAAAAACAGGACGTATTCTTTCCACTGTTGACAAAAACATGCCAATTTATTTCTTCTCTCAAGTCAATAGCATTAGCCCGCGGGCAACCAAGAAATTATGCAGAGTGGGAAGAATGCAATAATGAAATTACAGATGCCATTTCAAAAGGGTGCCTGATCAATAATAAATAACGCTGTGCTGATATTTTAGTCAACATTGTGTTCTCTGGGTGGAAGAAGATGAGCAAAACAAACAGAAGACCCTGCTATTAGAGACGCCGTGCTTCTGGCTTCAAATTCGCTGTCCCTGCCAGCCCTCCCTTCCCAGCGCCCTATCCAGGCTCCTTCCCATGTCTAAGGGTGTGCTGGTAAATGTTTAACAACCAGCTTGAGGCGGGGTGGGGGCAGGGGAAGTTGGCGGTTGGGATGGAATGTACACAGGACTCACTTTTAATCTGCATAACATTTTCTTCATCATTTTCTTAAGTCTAGAGTCAACAAAACAATAAATCAAGCCTTGATTTGTGGTTTAGCTGATTTTGGAGGTGTAAATGCAGGCAATGAAAATTTAACAATTGGGCTAGCCGCTTTAAGCTGGCTGCAGCCCACTCCAACATGTATCAGCTCTATGCCCCGGCCCTTTCACCAGCCATCAACCGTGCCCGGCCTCCTCATCCTCTCTTCTGAGTCAGCCATCTTGAGGACAGAGAAGCTCAAAAATCACAGAATATTGGAGTTGAAAGGCACCTCAGAACTGCCACTTCCACCCCTTTGCTCCTTGCACTGCGCCGCCCCCCCAATCCAGGGTGACAAGGAGAGCATCCAAGGGAAAATACAGAAGATGTTAAAGAAGATATGAGAACCAGCTAAAAGAACTGGGAATGTTTAGCCTGAAGAAAAAAAAAAAAGATTTGAAGGAATACGGGGAAAACGTAGGCTGCCTTAAGGTATTTGAACCTGACAGCTGTGTTTTAGAGATAGGACTATTAATGGTCTTAACCTTGGATCCTATGAGTTTTTTAAGTGTATGACAACTACATTTCAATTTAATTGGCTTCCTTTGTAATCCTGTGTGTTTTACTTTATGCATTTTAAAACATGATTTTTTTAAAAATTCATTAATATTTTATTTTTTCTCCCCAATTACATGTAAAAACGATTTTTAACATTTTTTAAAGTTTTGAATTCCAAATTCTATCCCTCCCCTCTCCCCTCCCTGAGATGGTAGGCAATCTGATATAGGTTATAAATGCACAATCATGTAAAACATTTCCATATTAGTCATAAAACATGATTCTGAGAAGGGGTCCATAAGCTTCACCAGACTGCCTGCCAAAAGGGTGCAGGACACAGAAAATGTTGAGAACCCCTGGACCAAAGCATCTCTCAGTTTCCTTCCAACTCAGAGATAAAGGGATTTTGCTTAACCACTGGCTTCCCTAATAATACAAGGCAAACCAGGAGAGATGTCCCAACACAGAGACTGCCTAGGCCAACAAGTTCATCTCCTCCTGAAAGGTACTTAGAAAATCATTAGGTTTCCGGAACTGATATGATAACAGGGTTTGCCATGCCTGTTTGTAGATACTGAGAAACATGCCAAGGAAGGAAGGGCTTTACTGAAGGAGAAACAGGAGCTCAGTTATCTCCAAGACAAATCTGTTCCTGACCTAAGAGTGCAAGGAAAGCCATCCCATCTGTTCACAATTTCCATCTCCAAATAGTGCATGCCATCTCTAAAGCAAGTAAAACCTGAGCTCACCCAGGAAGGATTGCGCTGGAGGGTGAAACTGATCAAAAAGGAAATTGATGGCTGCTTTGAAATCCAACAGCTTACGGGGACAGATGCCTCCAAACACAGCCTTTCAGTAAGGTTTCAATATAAAAAAACTACGAAAATGAAGTTGTCTTGTTTTTTGTTTTGTATTTTATTAACTTCCCTAATCTAGACAGTGTTCTCTTTGAGGACCAAGCTGCTGATAACAGAGTGAAATCTCCAAATATTTCTGGGAGAAGTATGCACATGGTTAGTCTTCCCTCCCATCTTCTACTGTTTTATGAGCTCTTTTTGTTCCGAGGGACACAGTCTACCATTAGGGTGACCCGCAGCACCCACAGTTTGGAAGATATGACTTGAATTCAGCAAAGGCACAGGAATCTCAATGTTTTACCCCACGCCCCCACCCAACCCCTACAAGATATCAAGACTCACTCTTCAAATAGACGTAGAACACTTTGTGCCATCTCTGCTCTGCCCTTTTGGGATTACAGGATCATACATTGGTAACAGGAAAGAACTTGAAAGGTCATCTAGTCCAACCCCTTCATTTTTACAGATGAAGAAACTGAGGCCCAGAGAAGTGATTTAACTAAGGTCATACAGACAGTAAGTGGCAGAGTCAGGATTCACACTCAGCACCTGCTCCTGGTTCAATACTCTTGGACTGCCTTACTATACTTAATCCATGAACACACCACCTGCTACCCCTCTCCCAACTCCAGAACCTGGGACTCTTAAAGGCAGGGATTGTTTTTTGTCGTTGTTGTTGCTGTCTCTGTATGTTTGTATGCTTTAGACATAAAATATGTTTAATAAATGTTTTTGTTGAAATATACGTAATGACAAGAAGAATGTAAATAGGGAAAAATGCTGTAAAATAGATGTCCTGCCCCCTCACCTTTACCTCTTACCTTCTGTGGCTTCTTTTTTTTATTTTTTTTTTATTTTAACATGTTTAGTTTTCAGCATTGATTTTCACAGGAGTTGGAATTACGAATTTTCTCCCCATTTCCACCCCTTGCACACTCCAAGATGGCGTACACTCTGGTTGCTCTGTTCCCCAGTCAGCCCTCCCCTCCATTACCCCACTCCCCTCCCACCCCCCTTTCCCTTCCTTTCTTGTAGGGCAAGATAAATCTCTATGCCCCATTGCCTGTGCATCTTATTTTCTAGTTGCATGAAAAAAAAACTTTTTTACTTTTGAACATCTATTTTTTAAAACCTTGAGTTCCAAATTCTCTCCCCTCTGTCCTTCCCATCTACCCTCCCTAAGAAATCAAGCAATTCAACATGGGCCACATGCGTATCATTATGTATAACCCTTCCACAATACTCATGTTGTGAAAGACTAACTATATTTTCCTTCTTCCTAACCTATCACCCTTTATTGAATTTTCTCCCTTGACCCTGTCCCTTTTTGAAAGTATTTGTTTTTGATTACCTTCATCCCCATCTGCCCTCCCTTCCATCATCTCCCCCTTTTCATCTTCTTCCTCCTTCTTTCCTGTGGGGTAAGATACCC
>CM053622.1:39961742-39983952 GCA_028646595.1 Phalanger gymnotis | reverse complement strand
CAAGAACCCCCAACCCAGACTGGGCTTAGATCTTCAGCAGGCTCTTCACTCCTGCTCTGATCCTCCACTTAATTCCTCCTACCAGGTGGGCCTGGGGCCAGAAGCAACTGCAGCTGTAGTTCTGTAGCTACCCCACCTCCGCTGCTCCAGGGGCAGTGGCTGAACCGCAAACTCAGTCCCCACAGCTTTTCCCACTAACCTTCTCTGTTTTCTTTGCTGTTTGTGGGTTGAGAGGTCTGGTAAATGCCACAGCTCACTGATTCAGGGCACTAGGGCACGCTCCGCCCAGCTCCTGGTCTGGTCGGTCCGCGGTCTGGTCGGTCTGTGCTGCCTGCGCTGGGCTCTGCTCTGCTCACCTCCGCTCCCCTCAGCTCCCAGCTCCATGCGGGATAGACCTTACCCAGAGACCATCCAGGCTGTCCTGGGCTGAAGCCCTGCTTTCCTCCGCCACTTTGTGGGTTCTGTAGTTCTAGAATTGGTTCAGAGCCATTTTATAGGTTTTTGGAGGGACTTGGTGGGGAGCTCACGGTAGTCCCTGCTTTCTAGCCTCCATCTTGGCTCCCTGTGGCTTCTTTTAAGCCTCAGCTCAAGTACCAATTTTGCAGGAGGTCCTTCCTAGACTTCCCACTTGCTAGTGTCTTCCTCTTTCAGATTGCCTTCCACCTATTCTGTATATATCTTATACATACCAATTTACATACACATTGTCTCCCTCCTTATAATGTAGCCTGGGCAGGGACTGTTTTTGCTCTCTTTATATCCTTAGAACTTAGCACAGCACCTTAGGACTGACTGACTGACCAACTGATGAATTTTTATGACCAGTTTTGGTCCAAGGAAACAAATGATACAATCCTTCAATGCTCTTCGCTCCTCTCTATAGGTATGGGGAGACCATATGTTGAAAAGCATTGCAAATGCTCTCAGACATGGTCACTGTATAGTTGGTTTTGCTTAATTGCTTTGCTTTCTCACCAAGGTCTACAGTCAGCCAGTCAATAAACATTTATTAAGCATCTACTATATGCCATGCACTGTGCTAAGCTCTGAGAATATAAACATGAAAGATAGTCCCTGCCCTCAAGGTATTCATAATTCAATAGAGGAAAACAAGACACAAAAGGAAATGGAAAAGGGGCAGGGGGACAGCAAGGGAGGGAAGTTATCTATATGGGGACCCAGAAGAGTGCAACTGGGAGGTAAATGAAAACATGGCTGGCTAGGACTCCTTCCATGAATGGAGGTTCTGGGAGAAGTCTCCAGCTTCCAATTAGAGAGGCCCCAGGGGCAGAGGGTACGAATGAGCTTGACTTGCAGGATTGATGGAATTCCTAGGACATGATGGAAAAGTCTAGAGGAATCCAACCTGGTAGGAAATTACTGTGGTCTAAAAATAAGACATCAATAAAACATTTGAAGTCTCATGGATTCAGAGTCAGAGAACCCAGGTTCGAATTCCAGCTCTGACACTTACAACCTGTTATGACCCCGTGTGAACCTTGACTTTCTGTGGGCCTAATTTTCCTCATCTGTAAAATGAGGGTCATTGGACTAGAAAACCTCTAAGCTCTTTTCTAGCTGCCACATGACCTCATGAGTCAACAAGGCCATCTAGTGTGATAGCCCTCATTTACAGATGAGGGAACTGAGGGCAAGTGGGGTAAGTGACTTATCTGAGATCACAGAGGTAATAAGTGATAGAACCAGGATTTGAATCCAGTTCCTGTGACTCCAGAGCAATACTCTTTCTATTATACTACCTTGCCTCTACTTTCTAGAATCACACAGCCGTCAGCATTGGAAAGGATCTTGAACACTCTTGCCATGCAACCAAGTTATACCATCAACTAATCCAAATCTCTCCACCTTGCCAATCGGTCAGTAAATAATAAGAACCTACTATGTGCCAGGCACTGTGCTAAGCACTGGGGATACAAAAAGAGGCAAAAGACAGTCTCTGACCTAGTTTACAATCTAATGGAGGAGACAAGATGTAAACAAATGCATACAAAGCAAGCTATATACAGAAATAGAAGAGGAAATGATTAACAGAAGGAAGCCACCAGATTTAAGAGGGACATTCGTAACATAAGATGTTATATTTGCAAGAAGAGATCCCAGAGAACATTTAGTCTAACCTCCTAATTTTGCAGATAAGGAAATTGATGGCACATAAGGTCATATGGTCAACAAATGGCAGAACCAGCATTTGAACTCAGGTCCTCCGACTCCAAATCTGGTGTTGTTTCTGCTGCCATGTAAATGAATCTTGGAAGTGGTAAGAAAAAAAGACAAAAATTAAATACTCCCTGTGCTCTTTCTACCTTCCTCCTCTGTATATCAGCCTGTCTGGCTTCCTGCATGCCACCTCTGCTTTCTCTACCAGCACTCACTCCCACCAGGGTAACCAGGAATGCCTTGATGGATAACAGTCTACACTTTGGGCCCAGGGGATTCAACAAGGATTCATGATCCCAGAAAATAAACCTCCCCAGAAGATTCTCAGCAGTCGCTCATGAAATTGCCAGTTGGGCTAGCATTCTGCTCCCCTGGGGGCCATCTAGAGAAAGGAAACCTTAAATTGTTATGATGCATTTGGAATTTGGACATTAGTGGTTTCCAATGTTTATTTCATTAGTGCTTCTGGGAGCCCATCAGAAAAGCATTAGCATTTCTTTTTGTTTAGGGAAAAGAGCATTGAGATGAGGAAGACTTTTCCAAACCACAGACAGAGTCATCGACCCAGCCAAAATCTGTGAAGAATCATCCCAAAGCGGGCCCTGAGAAATGGACAGGTAAAGGCAGAAATGTATCTGAATACTGGAGCCCTTCACGGAGATGATATCTGGCCTATCAACCAGAGCTTCTAGAACCAATTCGTTCAATCCTCCTGTTCAATTTAACAAATATTTGTTAAATACTTACTATGTACAGGGCACTGTGGTAGGTACCAGGGAGACATAGACAAAAATTAAACAGCCCCTAGCCTCAATGATCCTACATTCTACTGGGATGGGAAGGGGGCAGGGAGTAGTACATACATAGAAAAGTAAATACAAAATATGTAATTTCTAGAGGGAGGATGCTACCAACTTGGGAATTCATGATATGCTTCCTGAAGGAGCTGCCACTGCAGTAGAGATTTGGGGAAGCAGAAGTAAAGAAAAAGTGGGACAGTGATTATAATCCAGCAAAGGAGACAAAAAGAGGAGGTCAGCCATGTATAAGAACCATCAGGAGAGATCCCTATCAGGAAAACCCAGGAATAAGAGGGTGTCTATTCTAGAAGGAGGAGAAAGTCCAGTGTCACATATTTCAGAGAAGTCAAAAGGATGAGAGAAAAGGACATCAGATTTGGCATTTAAGAGATCACTGATAAACATGGTCCGCTAGTTTGGACATGCATAACTCAGATGCGTCAAGTGAGTAGACTGAGCTAAAAAAAAAGCGGGGGGGGGGGGGGAAGGAAGGATATGGTACGCTATGTAACCAATCAGTCAGTTGGCAAGTGTTGGCAAGAAGCTTGGCCAGATGTGAACTGGAAGCAATAGCCAGGACCATATCATATATTTCTACTCCAGTTCCTTCAACACAGAACCTAGTCCTGGGCAGCTAGCAGAAACTTGATGAACACAGAATCTCAGAATCTTGGAATTAGAAGAGATACTCAGGGGCTATCTACTCCAAACACTTCTACACCACCCCCATCAAATGGTCAGCCAACCTCTGCTTTAAGACCTCCAGGGAGGGGAAACCCATCACCTCAGGAGCTAGAGACACTACATTCTTTGGGGTAGATCTGTCAGGAAGATTTTTCTCTTGCTTCAAGACCATTGCAACTTCAGTACATTGTTCTTATTACACACACACACACACACACACACACACACACACACACACACACACACCTCACCAAGCCAAATTAAATAAATCTAATCTCACTTCCAGGTGTCAGCCCCATAAATACTTGAAAATGACTCTTGTGTGCATCTTCGGTCTTCTCCTAGCCAGGCAAAATATTCCCAGGTCCTTTAACTGATCATCATAGAGCAGAAATTCAAACTCCCTCACCATTCTTGTAATGGACAGACAGATAGATAGATAGACAGACAGACAGACAGACAGACAGACAGACAGACAGACAGACAGACAGACAGATAGATAGATAGATAGATAGATAGATAGATAGATAGATAGATAGATAGATAGATAGATGTATAAGTAGGTGGATAGATATGTAGGCAAACAGACAGATAGAAAGATAGATAGATAGATAGATAGATAGATAGATAGATAGATAGATAGATAGATAGACAGACAGACAGACAGACAGATAGATGTATAAGTAGGTAGATAGATATGTAGGCAGACAGACAGATAGACAGACAGACGGACGGACAGACAGACAGACAGACAGACAGACAGACAGACAGACAGACAGACAGACAGACAGATAGATAGATAGATAGATAGATAGATAGATAGATAGATAGATAGATAGATAGATGTAGATATTAATAGATGGGTAGATAGATGAATGGATAGGTGAATGTTGAAAGGGACTGACAAATGAAACCAACTGGTGATGGGAAGAAGTAAGCCTTGGTGTCTCCCATCTCCCTCTGCTCATCCAAACATGTAGAAACAAGTCTTAGGAGAAGGGAGAAGAGCAAAGAGAAAGTAAATGAAAGGAGCCTACAGTTGGATGAATTGGGCAATGATCCACATTATTTACAGAAGAAAACCTGCTATTAGGGAGGAAGAAAAGCACATTCTGGGTTTGAGAACCTCAAGATTTCCTGTCAACACGGATCAAATTTCCAGGATAAATACTGCATCTCCACAGCACTTTGGTTCCCCCTATTGTGAATCCTGAGGAATGCTTAGAATCCATTCCCTCCATCTACTTCAAGTATTTAAAGGTCCAGCTTGAGGAAGAAGAATCAGCCCTATTTTTTTTTTTTGCTTTGCTCCAGAAGGCAGAAGTAGATAGAAAGTCCAAAGATGCGATTGTAGGTTTTATGTAAGAAGAAAAAAAACTTCCTTACAATTAGAGCTGTCCAAAAGTGGGCTGGGGGATTTCCCCTCATTTGAGGTTTTCAAGCACAGGCTGAATGATGACTTCTCAGGAATCTTGTAGAGACAATCCTTATTCATGTACTGTTTGGACCAGCTGGTCTGGAGAGCAGCAACCTGGAACTGTGAAGAGAGTGATGGAATTGGAGTCAGAGGACCAGGGTTCAAATCTTGTCTCTGCTACTTCTTGCCTGTGTAGCCTTAGACCAGTCACTTCATTTTCCTCATCTGGGTTCCTTCCAGCTCAGATCCTATGGCTAGATACGGAAGCAGCTTCATCATCCCCCTGTGGGCCACTAGATGATATATATCCATAAACCCAGAGAGACCTCAGAGGCCAGCTAGTCCAATATCGCCATTTTACAGATGAGGAAATTGAGACCTGGGGAGGCTAAGCAACTCCCACCATCACGCAGGTAGTAAGAATCAGAGGCAGGATTTCATCCTCTCATTGCAAGTCAGAGTTCTTTTCACAGTATCTACCTCTCATCAGCCTCCCCTCCTACCAGTACAATTTTATTTCAACCCTTCAGATAGGAAGAGGACAGTTACATCTCTCCATCTCAAGAAAACAAGACATTTTCAGATCCCAAAGACACATTCTTTAATCAGAGCTTATTTAAGGTAGGGAGTCATTCGTTGTACATCATAGGTTTGACGTGGGTTTGAATCCTTTCTCTGGTGCTACCTATACGACCTTTAAAAACCAATCAAGAAATTAGCAAGCGATTACTCACCTTTCCAGATCCCCCCCTTAATTATAGAGCCTCCTCTCTAAGAATATCTCCAATTTATCCTGTCTATACCTTGTTGGTACATAGTTTTGTGAATGTTGTCTCCACTGAGAAGATCGAATTGATCCTCTATCATTTTCCTATCGATCTTATTTACAAGTAATTGACTTTATCCTGTAACTGCTTTTGTCCTATAACTGTTTAAGTCATGTTTCTTTGTCTCTGAACTTAGTTCAGAAATTCAGCTGGTCTGTAATGGGTTAAGTTGAAAAATCCATCTCTCCTGCTAATTACTGATCTGTTCTTGCCTCAAGATATTTCGCTGACCTTGCATGTGAACGCAATATATGTGAACCCAAGGGAGTGATGCCTAATACCTTTACACCACCAAGCTATCCTTCAAGGATGTTTAGTTTGCTACCGTGCACCTGGACTCAAAAAAATGAGCACTTCTTAGTCTCAAGAAAGAAGAAGAGGGTGGAGATTGTTTCTAGCCCCCATTACCAAACTTCCAGTCAATCACATTTTTTCCTTGCATCTCAGCTTTGCAACCAAATATGTTCTCCCCAGTTCCATGATGGCATCTACCCTGTTCTGGTCTTTGTTCTGTAATTCCCAAAATCTATAAAAGTGGAGCTGTCTACTTGGGGTCTTTGGCATAAATGGAGACCAACTATTGACCCATTTATTGACAGGCAGCATGCCCCTGCTAATAAATGTTATCTTGCTTGGAAAAACATACCTCAGTTTATCCTTTTGTTAAATTTCAATCACGACATCATCATTAAATCATGAGCTTCTTAAGAGTAAGGACTGTATTTTGTTGTAATGGCAGAGCCTGGCACATAGTAGGTACTTAAATGCTTCTTATCTTGACGCTGAAGTTATGAAGATACGAAAACCTCTTATAATTTATTACGTGGGACTAGGTGACCTCTAAGGCCCCTTATAATTCTGAATCCTTTGACCCTACGTAGGAGTTAAAAATAAAATTTTTTAAAAACTGTTAAGTATTTCCTTTTAGATGCCAATCATTCAACAAGCATTTATTAAGCACTTACTACATACCAAGCCTTGGGGCAGGCACTAAGGCCACAAATGCAAAAGTGATATAGTCCCTGCCCCCAAGAAGCTTATATTCTACTGGGAATGGGGATGGGGGCAGGATGGATACATGTTCATAGATAAATACAAGATATTTAAAAAGAAAAGTAATAAAGAAGAAGTAATGGTAGGGGAAGGGACTAACACCTAGACTGGGGCTGCTTAAGCTTTTTTGGGTTATGGACCCCCATTGGCAATCTGGTGAAGCTCATGGACCTCTTCTCAGTATAAGGTTTCTAAATGATTAAATGAAATGTTAAAGTTCACTTAGAGGTCAGTGAATGTAACAGTGTCATTTTTTTCCCAATCAAGTTCATGGACTTGCTGACATGAGGGTCTGTGATGCCCAGGTTTAGAATCCCTGCTGGGGGTTCCTTTATGGAGTCAGATGCTTTATTCATTTTTCTTGTCCTGAAATTCACCAAAAAAGGCCAAATGGGAAGAGTCCCCTAAATAACCTCCCCTCTGGTTTTATTCCAAAATGTAATTCTGTGCTTGATTTCCCCAACGATGAAATAAAGCAAAATTAAACCTGGAACAATGGGACATAGAAAGCATTTGGCGTGAGGCCTGAGTCGACAAGCAGGGGTAACTCTTGCTCCAGTGTCCCCAGGCACAGGCCATTGCTGAAGGCTCATCCGCCATCCTTCCGGCACCACAGAGATAGAGAAGCAGTTTGCTTAAGTGGAAAAAATTTTAAATAGTTTGTCAAGCAGAGAAGCTCAGACAAAAGGTGAAGAATTAAGATTATTATTAACTCTCCACAAGCCGTGCTCTAAGGCTCCATAACTAGGCACTGACTCAAAGAATCTTGGAGTTGAAAGGACCAAGGAGGTCACCTGGCCCAACCCAGACCTGAGCAAAAATCTCTCTTACAAGATCCCCAACATATGGGCCTAGCAAGTCTTTGCCTGAAGGCCTCCAGCGAGGAGTCACCCCACTACCTTCTGAAGCACCCCACTCCATCCCGGAGGACAGTTCTAATTGTTAGAGGTCTTTTCTTTATATTCAATCAAGCAACAAGCATTTATTAAGCACCTACTATGTTCCAGGCAATGACTATATAATGACAATTAATAAAACAGACCTTACTTAGAAGTTTAAATTCTACCAGGATATATGTAAGTAGATACAGTATAAATATGGTAAATAATCCATACAATAATAATAGCATTTCTATAGATAAATATAGAGGTAGAAATGAGACATAAGTAGATATAGATATAGATGAGAAAGATAGAAACAGATGATATATGGATACATATAGATATGAATATAGATGGGGAAAGTTAAGGGGCGCCATAGTGCGCAGCGTGCTGGGCATGAAGTCAGGCTCTTCCTCAGTTCAAATCTGGCCTCAGACACTTTCTAGCTGTGTGACCCTGGGCAAGTCACTTCACCCTGTTTGCCTCAGTTTCCTCACCTGTAAAATGAGCTGGAGAAGGAAATGGCAAACCACTCCAGTATCTCTGCTAAGAAAACCCCAAGTGGGGTCAAAAGAGTCAGACACGACTGAAACAGTACAACAACAGCATATAGATGATAGAGAGAGGGATAAAAATGGAGATATACGTTTGTGTCTCCAGTATTTACCATGGGCCTTGGCACATGGCAGACACTTAATAAATGTTTATTAACTGATCGACTACAAAGCTTTAAAGTTTTCAAAAAGCTGTACATGTATTATCTCGTTTAAGCCTCACAACAACCCTGGGAGATAGCCTATTATGTATTATCCACATTTTACAGATGAGGAAACTGAGGCTGGGAGAGGTTATAAATTAATACCTTATAAGGTGATGAGTATCTGAGACATGAATTGAACTCAGGTTTTCCTGACTCCAGGTCCAACATTCTATCCATTGTACCACCTAGCGGTGAGTTAACTGGCTGGTTGATCCTTCTTTCCACAATGTTTCCCAATGAAAGCGCGATCCCTCTTGGACTTACTCCAGCCTACCAGAGAATAGACGCCATGCCTATCGTCCAGAGAATAATAGCCTGCATTTATATCAATATAGCATTAATACAGCACATCTGGGTTTGCAAAGTGCTTCATGTTAATTCGTTTGATGACCCTGCTTGGGCTCTCGTTGATTCCAGTGGAGGGTTTTTGTTTTCTCTCCCCAATTAAGCTAACTCATGAGGCCCTGGAGGTTGTCTTCTCGATCTCTTACATCAGCCCCAGTGGAGCCGGGAACAAACTCCGCCGCGCACAGCGTGAGTAAATGTATCTGAAACGAGCAAAGGGGTAGATGAACGATCAGAGCAAAGGATGCTAGAAGTGGCAGCACCAAAGTCAGGCCGTACAGGGGCCGCTCGCGGTGGGCTTCATTTGGTGCAAGCTGAGACCCCGCCGGGTCTGCCCCATAGGAGACACGGGCTGGAGGCAGGCCCTCCCAGAGGCGCGCGCTCCCAGAGGCAGAGGTCTGCGGTCACCCACCGCGGCTACAGCCAGCAGATTCCGAGCCTCCGCTCTGACTGCTCGGCTCTGCCTCAGGTCCACCTTCGGATCTGGGGTAATGGACTCTCCTTCCCCTCCTTCCCCCGCCCCCAGGTCCCAATCTTTCCAGCCCATGTAGCACCGAAGTCCAAGACTCCACTTGTCTGGACCACACGGCCACTCAGCGGCCCCGACCACCAAGCTAAGCTCCCAGGGACAATCCGGTCACTCTCCAGCGGCTTGGGGGAATCCAGCGGCTTTCGAATCAAATTGTAACTCTAAGTTAATTATAGCGATATATTTATCCAGAAACATATGACAGAACTGTCAGAGTCCATTAATAACTGAGCATTTGTATGTGAAAAAAAAGGGCAGAAAAGGAAAATCATAAATAAACGACAAGTCTGGAGGAGGAAGGGGATTACAAATGAGGGGTAACTGGTCCGGAGTGGGATCGTAGCGCGCGCGCGCACACACACACACACACACACACACACACACACACACACACACGACTTCCCAGTTTAAAGTTAATAGCCAAAGGCAGCTAGGTAGTACAGTGGGCAGAGAGACAGGAAGACCTGAATTCAAATCCATCCTCAGACATCCACTGTGTGACCCCGGCCAAGTCACTTTGCCTCAGTCACCTCTACTAAAACAATGGAGATGATAATAGCACCTACCTTCCAGATTTATTGTGAGGATCGCAAATGAGATAATGATTGTAAAGCCCCTGAAACATATTAGGTGCCATATAAATGTTTATACCCCAGAGAAATGCACTAGCCCCAGCAGGGCCTGACTGCCTACTATTCATTAGAGTCTCCAGTGCATACACATTTTTTTCTTCACAAATGCATCCCTCCATTCTCCAGCAATGTTCCCCATCACCCCTAACAGGAGCGGGTCCCTGAAGCAGGTAGGAGCGTGCTTAACGAGGTCAAAGCCCCCACCCACACAGCAGCAGCAGCAACAGAAGCAACATTGGAGAGTGTACTAACCTACTAGGATCTTTCAAGATAAGATTGCTTTTTACAACAAGGCCCCTATCCCCTGTATCTTCAACAAAAGAGACTTCCTATCTTCAGTATCCTCCCCCCTAAATCTGATGTAGAGGGACTCGTTGGAGGGGAAGGTGTACCATAATGATTATTCGGAGGCTGTTGTTCATTTTTCGTGTTCTGCATTCTGTCAATGAATGAATGAAGAATTTATTAAGCATCTAAGAGGTGCAAAGCACTGTGCTAAGAACTTGGGATACAAAGTGAAACAGTTCCTGCCCTCAGGGAGCTCCCATTCTAACTGGGGAGACAACGCCTATGGAAGGTTTCAGCTGCAAATCAGATGGAAAAGTCCCATGGTCTTTAGGGTGTAGCTCATAGTATTTAATGTCATTTCCTCTGACAAAATCAGGTCAGTTTATCATGTTGAAACATAAGCCAAGCAAGGACTCTGGTGACAGAAAGTTGTCTTCCTTGGGTCTTCAATAGCTGTGGCTGTAGCACCTGCAGGAGCTGCCCAGGCTGCATCCTCACAGGGGTTGCTTCCTAAGTAAATGGCTACCAGCCATGGGCTGGAAACATTGCTATTTCCAAGGTTCTTTGGCTCAGGGTACTGGAATGCCTCTATTAGGTTGTGATATATACGTCCATGAGATGAAATAAAGGCTGTCCTCTATCCAATATGCACTGGTATCTTTAGTGCTTGCGAAGGAAGTGGGGACCATTTTGCTCACATGTGTAGAAATCTAGAAATGAGCCATAAATTCATCAATCAATCAACAAACACTTATTAAGCACCACCTATGTGCGAAGCACTGGGCTAGGTGTTGGGATTACAAAGATAAAAGTGTAACACTCCCTGCCGCCAAGAAGCTTATATTCTATTGGAGGGCTTATTCTGCAGTTTCTAGAGTGAGGGAAAACCAGCAAAAGAGTTGTGATTTTTAATTATGATATTTTTCTTCAGACATAATCATTATAAAGCCAGGCATATAGTAAGTGCTATATAAATTATTAGCTATTATTATCATTAATATTTGTAAAGCACTTAGCACGATATATGGCACATAGTAGGTGCTTAATAAATGCTTGTTCCCCTCCCTTAATCTTGCCTAGGTGGAGAAGGTCCAAGATTAGACCAAATCCTTGTAAAATCCTCATTCTAGGCCAGGGACCACAGGTAACACTGGCTTGCAGGCAGGATTCTCCTTGCTTGAGATTCTGTGGAGACAGTGCATCTTTAGGAAGGAAAGAGTGCGCATGGGAGGGAGACCTACAGATTACCATCCCCCATACCACCACCAGGCAAAAGATTCAATGGACAAGGTATCTGAGTAATAGTACCAAACCCCAGGGATTCAACTCCGGAGGCTGGTGACTTTATTATTTAGAAACTTTATTATTAAGAAATCCACTCACTCAATCCTGCCCAGGTTAATGCCTCTCATTTCTACAGCTGGCCAAGGGAGAAATTGCTCTCGTCCTTGGGGAAGGTGAACTCCATCCAGCATGTTGGTCTGTGATTTATTGGGGTGGAAAAACTTCCCTTTCTTTACCCGTCAACTCCAGCAGGAGTTAGTCCTGGGGAGATGCCTGTCAAGGGACGTGTCACGCTGCCCAGTCTCTAAGTAATGACTTGCATTGTTGTACATGTGATGCCTTGGTGAAGGATCGCTGGCCAGACTGTGCGGACCCTACTCTGATCCCCTCCATCCTTGCCGCCACCATCCCCCTTTTATCCCAGTCTAGTCTTGTTTTGATCTTGCCATGGAAAGAGCAAGAAATTTAGTCAGAAGACCTGTATTCAAATTCTACTCAGCTGATTGCTAGCTGTGTCACCTTAGAGGAGTCGATTAATCTTTCTCAGCCAGCTTCTTCATGTGTAAAATGAGAGTATCAGACTTGATTACCTCTGATGTTCCTTCATCCCTAAATCTATGGTTCTATGATCCTCGCTCTCCTGTCCGTGGGACCTTGGACAAGTCATTCACTCCTCTAGGGCTCAGTGTCCTCACCTGGTAAACGAAGGGGTTGGACTAGATGAAGTTCTGGACCGTCATGCCCCTAATCATAGCTGATCCATCCACAGGGATGCCAGGAACAGAAGGAGAGAGGGAAACAAGGAGCTGAACCAGGAGCAGTGGGAGATAGAAATGACAAAGAGCGCTCTCTCTCTCTCTCTCTCTTTCTCTCTCCCTCTCCCTCTCTTTCTCTCTTTCTATCCGCTCTTTCCCTCCTCCCCTCCCCTCTCTCCCTCCTCCCCTCCCCTCTCTCCCCATCCATCTCCCCCTTTCTGTCTCTCTCTGTCTGTCTCTGTCTGTCTATCTCCCCTCTATCTCTCTATTTCTTTCCATCTCTCCTTTTCCCTTCTTTTCCCTTCTTCTCCTCTGCTCTTCTCTTCTCCACTCTTCTCCCTCTCTTTCTCTCTATCCATCATCTCTTTCCCCATCCATCTGCCCCTTTCTGTCTTTCTCTGTGTCTCTGTCTCTCTCTGTCACTCTGTCTGTCTCTGTCTGTCTCTGTCTCTCTCTGTCTCTCTGTCTCTCTCTCTCTCTCTCTCTCTCTCTCTCTCTCTCTCTCTCTCTCTCATATCCCCTCCTCTAGCCTGTGGACTCTTACTTAGACAGGGCTCCTTCTCTCCCTGATTCTGCAGGCATGACCAAGGGCTGTCAGAAACCTTTTATGAGCAAACATTAAATTTTATTTTTCAACTAAATGGCTAAATCAGAAAGAACATGACTCCTCTGGTTGGGGCTCTGTCTGAAGGTTGAGTCTGGCACATAAAGCAGAAATGCCGGGTGGACATTTTTCCTTTGAAAGTTGCTGAGTGTTTCCCCAGGGGGAAGGGGGGAAGGGAGGGGTGGCTGGGAAGAGGAAAGCTCAGCCAGCTGCCCAGCTGTGTGAGGACAGTGACATCTTCTGGATAATGGACTTGAAGCTTTATTCCAAGACTTCCCCATACATGAGGCGAGTCAAAGGTCTAGCTCCCCTCCAATCTCTTGGGGTGGAGAGGGAGAGAGAGGGGGGGAGGGAGGGAGGGAGGAAGGAAGAGAGAGAGAAGGAGAGGGGAGGAGAGGGGAAGAGAGGGGAGGAGAAGGAAAAGGAAGGAAGGGGAGGGAAGGTGAGAGGAGAGGGGAGAAAGGAAAGAATCCATAGGCATGTGAGATAGCCAATGTTTCTCCAGACTTTTTGAAATCCACAAAGGCCGAGCCTCCAGATTAATCTCCTTCGCCTAAAACGGAAAAGAACAGAGACCAAAAGACCAAGACTTATTTTTATGAGGCCATAGAAGAAAGAAAATCCAAGACTCTCTTTTACTTCCAGCATGGTCCTTGCCAGATGCTATCAGGAAAGAAGTCAAACCAAGAGAAAGCAGAACGGATGAGGTGGCTGATGAGGCTTAGATCGGCTTATGCTTTTTGGAGGGTGTCCAATTCTGGCTATGTAGGCAATCAAAGAGACTGCCATGGACCTCAAGGTTAGCAGACTGGAACCAATTACAGAATGTCTCTATAGACTACAGTGTCTCTCCATGGTACTTTCATTACCCATCATCCCATGTCTCCTGATAGCAGAATCCCCAGATCTTCTGTGTGGGGAGATGCCACCAGGGGCACTTGAATGCCAACAGAAAGGAGTGAGGCTGGACAAGGCTTTAAATGCCAAACAGAGCATTTTCTATTTGCTCCTGGAGGCAATAGGGAGCCATTGGAGTTTATTGAGTAAGGGTGTCACTTGATCAGACCTGCACTTTAGGAAGATCACTTTGGCACCCAAGTGAAGGATGAATAAAAGTGAGGAGAGATTGGAGCAAGAAAACCCAGGCTTCTTAGAGTCAGGGAAAATCTGGCAGCTTCCATCCCAGAATCATATTTGTTGCTCCCCTCTGCCTCCCCAGATTCTCTAGAGAGCTCTATGGCTTGGCCCCACCAAGGTTTCACCTCCAACCCCAGACAGACTCATGGCATATAGAACTCAATGGAAGGGCCATGTGTCCAGCCGCCTCCTGCCCTTCTCCTCCTTTCCCTGTTGAATTTGGAAAAGGACAAAGAAACCCAACCTGAATTAGGCAGAACAAATGTCACTTGGCCACCACCAGAGCCCTGTGTGCCCCAGTTCCCTCCAGGAGCTTGCAGCCAGAGATAAAACTAGCCCAAAACAGTGCTCATGGCACACTCTGACCTTTAACAGCCCAGGCTGCTAGACAGGGTTTTAGACAGCCATCTCTGTTATATCAAAATGACATTTACTCCTGCATCCAGAGCTCTGCTCCCATCTGTGTTCATCTCCCAGGATCCTTTGTGTCTGTTAATGCTTTAAGCCCTACTTTGCAATACACTGTTAGAAAGTTCTTAGTGCCCAGAATCCCAGGCTCCATTAGCCAATGAACAGTCATTGCCACAGATTATCTTGTCCATTCCTCTGCCTTCAAAGAAAATAGCACTTTCACAAGCCCAAGGACCCTGACACTGATGCCATCCAGTGTGGCGGTGTGGCCCTGGGCAAGTCACCTAACTTCTCAATGCCCTAGGCAACCTTCCAAGATAATTAATAAGTTGAAGAGAAGGGGCCAACCAGTATTGGTAGAAGGTGTTTTCTCATCTAGGAAGTTCTTTATGCCATTGAGATCACAGATCCAGTCACTGCCTATTATCATTTTTTAAATTATAAATATAATAATTTTATATATAAATACATTATATAATCATGTTAATGTTGTAAAATATTGGTATATCTTAATGTTATGATATGTAATATGATATGTTGTAATACGATATAATAATATGTGATATGACATGATATAATGTAATATAATGCAACATGATATGCTGTGATATGACATATAATATAATACAATTAATAAAAAGAAAGACAGTCCCTGCCCTCAAGGAGCTTACGACCTAAAGGGGGAGACAACATATACAAGGAGACAGGAAAGGGCAGGGAGGACACCTTGGGGCATCTTGCTCTATGGAGCTAAAATTTCTCACAAAAATCCTATGAGTGCTGTAGGAGAGGAGGCAACTATGTCAGGGACCATTGACGACTGAGCCAGAAGCTTGATTGAGTTCAGATATGGCCTTGGACACTTATTCGCTGTGTGACCTTGTTACTTCCCTTCTGTTTGCCTCAGTTTCCCCATGGGAATAATAAAATCCCTCGCCCTGAAGGGTTGTCGTGAGATAATAATTGTAAAATCATTTAGAACAGTGCCTGGCGTATAGTAAGCAAATTATTATCTTGAACAAAATATAACGCAACATAATACTGCTTATTATATGTAATCATTATTGTGTTGATTCCCCCTCCATATAGACAAGCTGGAGATCATTCTGAGAAGGGCAACCAGCAAGGAAAGCATTGAGTCCATGGTATATAAGGATCACAGAATCAATCACAGAATTTGAGCATTGGAAGTTCACCTCAGAAGCCATTCGGTCTGATGCATATACCAAAGGAATCCTGGTTATATCATATCCTAAAAAAGTAGCCATTTGCCTCTTCCTGAAGACCTCTGATGACGGGGAACCCACCCCCTCCCAAAGCAGCCCATTTCCTTTCTGGACAGCTGTCAGGATTAGGAAGTTTTTTCCAGACATCAAGCCTAAATTGGCTTCCATCCAACCGCTATGCATTGTCTTGATTCTGACTTATCGTTAGAAGAAATTAGGGACGTCCAGTTTGGAAAAGAGAAAACTCATGAAAGGGAGGGTGTCCAACATGGCAGCTGTCTTCGTGTACTTGAAAGGCTGTGGTGATAAGGCTTGTTCTGTCTTGCCCCTGAGGGCAGAATCAGGAAGAGTAAGTAGAAGGCACAAAGAGGCACCATTACTGTCAGGAAGAACTTTTTAACTAAGGGTGCCCCAAAGCAGACTGAGCCACCTTAGGAGTGGGAACGAGCCGGTTTCCCTTGCTAGAGGTCATCAACCAAAGACAGGATGACCATTATCAGGCATGCTATCATGGAGACCTCTGTCCAAGTATGGGGTTGTATAAGATAGCCTTGGATAATTCTCCCAATTATTCGATTCTGAGATTCTGAGAAATCTATCTTTTTCTGAGAAATCTTAACAGTTTTCCTTGACAAGGTGGGGAAAATGCTGACTGATTCGGCTCTGACACCTTCTAATTATATGCCCACCTGTTAAAATTAAAGCAATTAATTCAAGAAAAGACATATTTCATATGGAGTAAGTGTACCTTTTTCAAAAAAAAAGTTATACATCCATCTTCCAGGTCAATTTCCAGTTCATTCGGCCACTCATTTATGTATAAATAATTACCTCTGAATATAAGTATTTAATTCCTCAGCAAACATTGATGGCCAGCTTTCCTATTCATGCTGCTTTCCCCACGTTCTTTCAAAAGGACCTTCACAGGGGGCAAGCCAATGTCAAGGCCAAGGGATAAAATCAGTCAGTCAATACATTTCAAACAACTAGAATTTCAGGATTTTCTGACTCCCTGGGCACTACTCTTTGTCAAAGTGGAACATAATTATATTTCTAATAACCCTTTATTTTTGCTGCTCTATGTTCATTTCATGGTGTTTTTCTTTGTCAGGGGTGGGGGGCAGGAATCTAGAGAGCTTGGAAATTTCTGACCTACTCCACCATCTTTCCAGAATGTTATGCACTGTGGTGTGCTATTTCTGATTTTGTCTAGATCCTAATTCCTTAACAGACCCTAGGAAACACTGCTCCTTGGGGCCTGGAGTATGTGAAGATGAAAAATAGAAAGAAATAAGGGGAGTGAGTCCTCGGAAGCTAAACTTTCTACCTGCTTTGGTTTTTATTCCCCAGAGCTTAACACATATAGTAGGTGCTAAATAAATATTTGTTGACTTGACTCAGCATTGTGGATAGGGTGTGTGTCCTGGAGTCTAGAAGACCTGGATTTGAATCCCACCTCTGACAGAAACTGGTTAACCCGGGGAAAGTCCCCTTCTGTCTCCGTCCTCATCTGTAAAGTGGGAATAGAAAAATACCTGAAGTACCTACCTCAAAAGGGCTGTTAGGATCATAGATTTAGAAAAGGAAGATGACCCTTAGCGGTCCTCTGCTATCCTCACCCCTTCCCTCCACCCTCCATAATTTTATAGAGGAAAAAGCTAAAGTCTAGAGTCCATGGTCACACAAGCAACAAGTGCCAGGTTCAGAATCTGAACTCAGCTCCTATAACTAAGTACAAATCTGGCTCTTTCCACTGTATGGCTCACAAGAGATGATGTATGGAGAGGACTTTGTGCACTTTAAAGCACTATATAGGTGCCATTATGATTATGATTATTATTGTTAATAGCAGTAGCACCAAGACCAGGCACCTGGAAATGGTTTAGGCAGCAAAAAAGGAAGATAGTTCATTAAGGGATAGTCTGAGCATGGAGCAGCATGGCTCAGGAGCAGGGAGGACCAAGCATGCTTGAGCTTTTCAGGTTGGGGCTCAAAGACCTGGGAGTTAAGTAAGAAGATGAATCATAGATATAGAGCCAGAAGAATCCTCAGAGGCCATCAAGTCCAACTCCTCTATTATACAAATAAGGAAACTGAGGCACAGAGAGGTGGGCTGATTTATCTAACCAGTCACTTGTCACAAGTAGCAAGCATCTCACAGGGAGCAAGCATCGGAGGTGGGATTTGAATCTGGGTCTTCTGGTGCCACAGCCAGCGCCCTTTCCACTGTACCAGACCAGTAGAAAAGAAGAGGGAGGCCAGAGGAAGGGGAGAAGGAACTGGAAAAAGAGAGGGTGAGAGAAGAAAAAGAGAGAAAAAGGAAGGGGTGAAAGAGGGAGACAAAGAATGGAGAAGGCATAAGAAGAGAGGAGAGAGGGAGGGAGAGAGAGAAAAAGAGAGAAACAGAGACAGAGAGACAAAGAGAAATAGAGACAGCGGGGTAGGGGGAAGGAAGGGAAAGGAAGAGGAGGGGAGGGGAGGAGAAAAGTAGGGAAGGGAGGAGCAGGAAGAAGGAAGAGAAGAAGAGCAAGGAGAGAAGAGGAGAAAGAAGGAAAAAAGAGGAGAGGGAAGGGAGGAGAGGGGAAAAGAAGAGAGAGAAGGGCAGCATCGCTGAGCAGGTCAGCAGCTGGACTGGAAGCAGAGCCGAAGCCACCTGAGCTGCCTTTCTGGGCCCAGGAACCACAGACTGGGCTTCTCACTCCTCTTTCTCTTACTCTAATGCATTGATGGAAAAAGGAAACAAATTGAGGGAGGCAAAGAGTAGGTGTCACTCCAGAATAATAATAATGATAACACCAGTAATAGCTGATGTTTATGCAGGCCGTAAAGTATACAATGCGCTTTGCATCACCTCAGAGGCCATCTAATCTCATTTTACAAGATTGGAGACTGAGGCCCCAGGCAATAAGATGTTTTGCTAAAGGTCATACAAGGAATCAATACAAAGCAAGGACTCAAGCCCAGGGTTCTCTGACCCCACATCCAGCCCTCTTCCAACTATTCAACCATACACAGAAACCATTTTGAGATAGGCAACAGGTCTAGTTATCCCCATTTTATGGAGGAGAATATCTTCTTTCCCAGCTCATCAGAAGTGGCAAGTGAAGAGAAAGGCATGAACCCTGGATGTATGAATATACCTGGGGAGTCCTAAAATATGTTTTTTGGCAGAGGAGAGAGTACCTAGTTTATCAGCTCCCAGGAGGACCATGCAGGGAAGCTGTGTGTTTGTATGTGTATAATGTGTCTGCCTGAGTTCACGGGTATGTTTGTGTGCCCCCCTGATGATCACTATGCAGTGTGACGCAGAGGCCCCTCTTGATAAATGTCTTTCCTCTGTATCCCGAAGGAAAACGGGGGCATAACTAATGATTCTGTCATAGGAAGCCCATCGCCGTGGCAGGGATTGGAAGTCTCCACAGGGGTTGGATGATTTATTTACTGTTCCCTTTCTCTGGAGCTTGGCCCTAGCTGCTCTCAGCGGAAATCTCTGACAGGCCCTTGGGGTTGATGCACCACAACATCACAGGCCCCGACCACCCTCACCCCTCATGGAGGAAGGAATATAGGCCCACTCAGCCCCTGCCCCATCACCAGTAGCAGGACTGAGGTCTGAGGAACTCCTAATAGTCATGCACAAATGCTTATCAATTCAAGGATCCATTCTCTATTCTGCCATACCCCAAACTGACAAGCTCAATTAATAAAGAGACACTCAATCTGGGGTAGCATAATCACCTCCGTTCTCCTAGCCTCCTCCATGTCACAGAATCTGAGCACCCCAATGAGTCAATGATGTCAGTGATTCAGATATCCCCTCCTATCAATATCCATTAACACACACCCATGTCCTCCTCTCCATGGGCCATGTTGCTGTGTCTGTCCTTCATTCTCAAAGAGAACTATGACATCAGGGAAATGATGACATGACTTGCAGTTGACTTTGATTTGAGTGAGGGAGGGCTGTGCAAGGTCACCTTCTCCTCCAGAGCCATCTGGGTCCAGTGGCCTGATATTCACCAGGACAACTGGAGACGGATGGGCCATGATGGAGCCACCCAAAACATAGGAAGCTTCCCTCATTTTCTCCTGACATTTTGAGGGCACCCTGAATATACCAGCTGTCCCTCACTCTTGCTGGGTGAGGGGCCTGTCTTCTTTTTCCATTGTATGATTATTTAATGAAATTCTTTTCTTTTTAGCAGTTCCCTATTTGTTATGTTGCTATAGGCTGCTCCAACCTGCCATGCCCTGCAAGCCACAGCAGGGTCCTTGGAGACTCCCAAATCTAATACCTCCTGTTACAGCAGTAGAAGGTGAAGTCCAGAGAGGGACCATGGACCAGAACTAGAAAGGAACTTAGAGGTCATCAAGGCCAACTCCCTCATTTTACAGATGAGGAAACTGAGGCATAAAGATTTCTCCAAGTCACATAGATAGAAACGATTTCCTAAGGACACAGAGATAATAAGAAATAGAAGGTTGGTTGGTTTGGAGATGGGGTGGCTAGGGGATGCCACAGTGGATAGAGAGCAGGACCTGGAGTCATGGAAGATTCATCTTCCTGAGTTCAAATCTGGCCTCAGATACTTACTAGCTGTGTGACTCTAGACAAGTCACTTAACACTACCTCGATTTCCTCATCAGAAAGATTAGCTAGAGGAGGAAATGGCAAACCACTCCAGTATCTCTGTCAGAAAAAGACAAACCCAAAGGTCACAAAGAGTCAGACGCAGCTGAAACAACTGAACAACAAGGACAAATCCTAATATTATTTTGTAATGTGTAGTTTAAGGAGAGAGGGGGTGGAGGAGGTCTTAAGTATGCTTCCACGCTAAGTAATACAAACAAATGATGACCAACCCCAAAATAATCAAAAATGCATTGTTATGAAACTACAAAGAACAAGTGTAACTCCAAAGTACAGGTGAGAAGATCCTTCCCCATCTCCTTTGCACATGTGAGAGGTCCATGGGGATGAAACGTCACATATATTCTTAGACTTCTTTTTTTTTTAATTTATCTATTATATTTAGTTTTCAGTATTGATTTTCACCAGAGTTTGAATTACAAATTTTATCCCCATTTCTACCCTCCCACCCACTCCAAGATGGCATATATTCTGGTTGCCCTGTTCCCCAGTCAGCCCTCCCTTCTGTCACCCCACCTCCCTCCCATCCCCTTTTCCCTTCCTTTCTTGTAGGGCAAGATAAATTTCTACACCCCATTGCCTGCGTATCTTATTTTCTAGTTGCATGTAAAAACTTTTTTTTTGTTTTTGAACATCTATTTTTCAAACTTTGAGTTCCAAATTCTCTCCCCCCTTCCCTTCCCACCCACTCTCCCTAAGAATTCAAGCAATTCAGCATAGGCCACATGCGTATCATTATGCAAAACCCTTCTACAATACTTATGTTGTGAAAGACTAACTATATTTTGCTCCTTCCTAACCTATCACCCTTTATCCAATTTTCTCCCTTGACCCTGTCCCTTTTTGAAAGTATTTGTTTTTGATTACCTTCATCCCCATCTGCCCTCCCTTCCATCATCTCCCCCTTTTTATCTTCTTCCTCCTTCTTTCCTGTGGGGTAAGATACCCAACTGAGTATGGATGATATTCCCTCCTCAGGTCAAATCTGATGAGAGCAAGACTCATTCATTCCCCCTCACCTGCCTTCTCTTCCCTTCCTACAGAACTGCTTTTTCTTGCCACTTTTATGCAAGATAATTTACCCCATTCTATCTCTCCCTTTCTCCCTTTCTCAATATATTCCTCTCTGATCCCTTAATTTGATTTTATTGCTTTTAGATATCATCTCTTCATATTCAACTCACCATGGGCTCTCTCTCTCTCTCTCCATATATATATATACATATATATATATATATATATATACATACATACATACACACACACATATATATATGCATATTCCCTTAAGCTACCCTAATACTGAGATCTCATGAATCATACACATCATATTTCCATGTAAGAATGTAAACAAAACAGTTCAACTTTAGTAAGTCCCTTGCAATTTCTTTTTCTTGTTCTTTTTCTTGATTAGCTTTTCATGCTTCTCTTAATTCTTGTGTTTGAAAGTCAAATTTTCTATTCAGCTCTGGTCTTTTCACTGAGAAAGCTTGAAAGTCCTCTATTTTATTGAAAATCCATATTTTGCCTTGGAGCATGATACTCAGTTTTGCTGGGTAGGTGATTCTTGGTTTTAATCCTAGCTCCACTGACCTCCGGAATATCATATTCCAAGCCCTTCAATCTCTTAATGTAGAAGCTGCTAGATCTTGGGTTATTCTGATTGTGTTTCCACAATACTCAAATTATTTCTTTCTGGCTGCTTGCAGTATGTTCTTGATCTGGGAGCTCTGGAATTTGGTGACAAT
>CM053622.1:39945015-39961242 GCA_028646595.1 Phalanger gymnotis | reverse complement strand
TAATATCTTGATTTCTCATCAAGTCTCTAGATTCCACTTGCTCCAGTCTAATTTTTAAGGTAGTATTTTCTTCAGTGGTCTTTTGGACCTCCTTTTCCATTTGGCTAATTCTGCCTTTCAAGGCATTCTTCTCCTCATTGGCTTTTTGGAGCTCTTTTGCCATTCGAGTTAGTCTATTTTTTAAGGTGCTGTTTTCTTCAGAATTTTTTTCAGTATTTTTTGGGTCTCCCTTAGCAAGGCATTGACTTGTTTTTTATGGTTTTCTCACATCATTATCATTTCTCTTCCCAATTTTTCCTCTACTTCTCTAACTTTCTTTTCCAAATCCTTTTTGAGCTCTTCCATGGCGTGAGACCAATTCATGTTTTTCTTGGAGGCTTTTCTTGTAGGCTCTTTGACTTTGTTGACTTCTTCTGGTTGTATGTTTTGGTCTTCTTTGTCATCAAAGAAAGATTCCAAGGTCTGAGATTGAATCTGGGTGCGTTTTCGCTGCCTGGCCATGTTCCCAGCCAACTTACTTGACCCTTGAGTTTTTCAGTGCGGTATGACTGCATGTAGAATAAAGAGTACTTTGTTCCAAGCTTGAGGGGATGTGCCGTTGTTTTCAGAGCTATTTCTATACAGCCAGCTCTGCCACACCAGCACTCCTCCTTCCCCAAGAACCCCTAACCCAGACTGGACTCAGATCTTCAGCAAGCTCTGCACTCCTGCTCTGATCCGCCACTTAATTCCTCCCACCAGGTGGGCCTAGGGACAGAAGCAACTGCAGCTGTAGCTCTGTAGCTGCCCCACCTCCGCTGCCCCCCAGGGTGGTGGCTGAACCACGAACTCTATCACCCTGTCCCCAGCAGCTTTTCCCACTAACCTACTCTGTTGTCTTTGGTGTTTGTGGGTTGACAAGTCTGGTAACTGCTGCAGCTCACTGATTCAGGGTGCTAGGGCCTGCTCCACCCAGCTCCCAGTCTGGTTGGTCCTGCCACTGCCCAGGTTAGGTTCTGCTCCACTCGGCTCCCAGCTCTATGCGCAGTAGACCTCACCCAGAGACCATCCAGGGTGTCCTGGGCTAGAGCCCTGCTTCCCTCCACTATTTCATGGGTTCTACAGTTCTTCTCTGTTGTCTTTGGTGTTTATGGGTTGAGAAGTCTGGCAACTGCCACAGCTCACTGATTCAGGGTGCTAGGGCCCACTCTGCCTGGCTCCTGGTCTGGTTGGTCTGTGCAGGCCATGCTAGGCTCTGCTCCGCTCCACTCCCAGCTCTGTGCGCAATAGACCTCACCCAGCAACCATCCAGGCTGTCCTGGTCTGGAGCCCTTCTTCCCTCTGCTATTTTGTGGGTTCTGCAGTTCCAGAATAGGCTCAGAGCCATTTTTATAGGTTTTTGGAGGAACTTGGCTGGGAGCTCATGCTAGTCCCTGCTTTCCAGCCACCATCTTGGCTCCGCCCTCCTCTTAGACTTCTTTTATGTATTGATTAGTTTTGCTGATTATTTTCTCCTCTTCTTCCTCCTTTTCTTCTTTCCTTTTAAAAAAATTCTTTATTCCGTGGGAAGGCTTTCTAGGAGCATCCCCAGCGCTTAGTACAGTGCCTGTTACATAAGTGCTGATTCAATGTTTCTTGACTTAGCTTGATTTGCTGTTGATACAGGGGAAATTTCAGGTGATGTAAAAACAAAAGATATCAATGAAAAAAATTGTTAAAAAGAAATTGATCAGGCCTTCAATAAGCAGGATGTAAAATATTTCAGAGCAGGACGTTGTTTCAGAATTGATGGTTAAGAAAAACAGATAGCTTCCCAGTTGGGTGGGGAGCAAGGATTTCACACACTAAAGTACTGTCCCTAATATTATTGTGCAATATGTAATTTAAAGAGGGAAGGGAAAGGGGGAGAGGCTCTGCAGTATGTTTCCACAGTAAGTATGATGAAGGAATAATCTAGGAATTTCAAGATGGAAGAGAGTAACTCATAATTTGTCATTCAACAGGTATTTTCATGACAAAACATAAGGATGATAATAATGATGATGATGATAAGAGCTGCTCACTTTCTTAGAATACTTTTTCTTTTACAAAGAGCTTCCCTCAGGAAGTGTGTAGCACAGTAGAAAGAGTACTGTCCCTAGAAGCAAAGGTTGTTTGGGTTGAGTTGTTTTTCAGTCATGTCTGACTCTTTGTGACCCCATTTGGGGTTTTCTTGAAAAACATGCTGCAGTGATTTGTCATTTCCTTCTCCAGCTCATTTTACAGATGAGGAAACTGAGGCACAAACATGTTGAAGTGACTTGTCCAGCATCACACAGCTAGGAAGTGTCTGAGGTAGATTTGAATTCATGCAGATGAGTCTTCCTGACTCCAAGCCCAGAGCTCTTTGCATTATGGCAACACCTTGCTGCCCTCTCACCTGCCTTTGAGAGTTGGTGGCATGGGGCACTGAGAGATTAAATGACTCGGTAAGGTCACATGACTAATTTGTGTGAGAAAGAAGACTTGAACCCAGCTCTTTCTGACTCAAAGGATGCCCCTTCTCTTCTATGTCACCCTGGGTCTCACAACAGGAATGAGATAATAGGTGAAAAAAGGCTTTTAAAGGCATAAAATGTGTTGCAATTATATCTTCATTCACAGAAGAGTCAATAAATCTGTGAATTTTCATTTATCATCGGCCTGATTAACCTAGAATATGTTATTATAGAACCTCATTAATGTGGAAATGTGTTGGACTCAGAGTATCTGAAATAGAAAGTTGGCCATATTTCTGCTAATGAAGCATTTTGAAGGTCAACCTACCTATAGCCACATTATCGATGCCACCCCCCTCCCCCACCACCATATCAGGCACAATGCCTCCAACACCAAGCTAAATCAAGAAATACATCTCTGTGCCATCCAGGAACTCGAAAACAGACAGACATAAAGGAAAAAGGGAAAAGCCCACCAGAGATAGATCTGACAGGACAGAGTCAGATGGATTTTTTTCTTTTTATTTTTGTTTAGAATTATACTTTATCTAAACATTCATTTTTTAACTTTGAGTTCCAATTTTCCTCCCTCCCTCTAGCCCCTCCCCCACCCATTAAGAAGGCAAGCAATATGTAAATTATACATGTGCAGTCATACAAAACATAATTCCATAATAGCAAGGCTGCAGGGGAAAAAGGCAAGAAAAATTAATTGAAAAAAATATGTTTAATCTGTACTCAGAGTTCATCTCCTCTCTCTTTGGCGGTAGATAGCATTTCTCAACATGAGTTCTCTCAAAAATTCTTGGATCACTATATTGATCAGAGTAGCTAAGTCTTTCACAGTTGGTCATCCTTACAATGTTGCTGATGCTGTGCACAATGTTCTCCTGGTTCTGCTCGCTCCACTTTGCATCAGTTCCTGTAAGTCTTTCCAAGTTCTGAAACCGTCCCCCTCAACATCACATGGGTTTTCTTAATACTTATTTTGGACCTGTTTTTTCATCATTCTTATCTGTAAGTCCCTAGTCTAACATTCTTGTCTTAAGTAATAGCCAGAGGCAATGAGAAGTTAAATCCCCTGCCCAGGACTACGTAGTCAGTGTGGGTCAGAGGCAGGATCTGAACCCAGGTCTTCCGGACTCTAAGACAGCCTTCTGTCCACTACTTCAGACTTCCTCTCAATACCAAGCAAACTCAAATAGAAAGAGGCTGGGGGAGTGGGGGAGTGGCTTACATGTGTGCTGGTAAATATTTAACAACTGGAACAGGGGAGGGAGGGGAGGGAGGGGAGGGAGGAGAGGGTCCTCTGGGGGAAGTATTAACATTTTCTCCATTTCTTTCTTTGAATTAGACAATCACAAAACAATACATCAAGCTCTGATTTGTAGCATTTGCCCATTTCCAAGATGGTAATGCTCACGCTTAAAACTGAACCACTCCAGTGGTTGCAGCAGCAGACTACTGGCTCCCTTTCGCTGAAGGTCTCCAACTAGAGGCTGGAGTACCACATTGCCATGTATTATAGATGAGTTTGTCACTCAGATGTCTCCAGGACAAAGTGGGCATCGAATCAAGAATGTTTGTTTGGGACAGGGAAATTCAGAGAGGGAAGGAGATAAAGGTCCTGGGACTGTATTGAGGAGAATCACAGGGCACCCCTAAAGCCTGTAAGATGCAGCTTTGTACCACCTTAAATTTTGCCCACTCTGATCAGCCAGCTCAGCCACAGAGCTCCACTCCACTCAGCAGCAGGTTCCCATGCTCAGCCTACCACAAGATTTCCACCAGGGACTCCTCATTGGGTATTCAGATGCAAGTAAGCCCCAAAACAAGGTTCCCAGATCAGAAAGGTAAGGAGAGCACAGCCCAGAGGGATGCCAGGGAGGCAAATGGACTGATTGCTTCTCCATGTAACACAGGACCATAGGATCATAGATGTGGAAGTAGAAGAGACCTCAGAGGTGTTCATTCCACTAGGTCATCTCCTTTGTCAATCATTCAACTCTCCACTGAGATCTTTAAGAAACTGTTTTTAAACAGGAGAACATAATAAACAAAACGGAAAAGAGTAAAAATCCATGGTAATTTAAAAGCAGGAGACATCACATCTCTCTAAAAAGGTTTAGATAAGGCTTCATGGAGAAAGTGGCATTTCAGCTGGGTCTTCACAGATGACATTTCAACGGGCAGACATATTGGGGTGAAAGTCAGGGATGTAGTGGTAAATATTTAACAACTGGCTCTCTGAAAAGATGTACCTTTCAGTTTAATTGGCACTAATCCACATTTTCTCCATCACTTTCCTAAGTCTAGACAATCAACAAAACAATAAATCAAGACCTGATTAGTAGTATTTGCTGATTTCCAAGTTGTAAATACTCATACTAAAAATTTAATAATTAGCTCTTGAGGGGATACACCCATGGTTAGAGGGGACGATTTCTAGGGATCTGGAATAGCTAGTGTCTACCTTTCGCCCACCTCTCACCTGTGGCTCCAAGAAGCTTAAGCATGCACAGCAACCACATCCTGGTAAAGCATCCCAACAGATGGGCTAAGCCAGGTTGAGGGTAACTGAGAGGTCTCAATCCCATTTGGTGAATTAGTGGGGAATCCGCCCCAAGCATGTGAAGACTGCTGCTGGTAGAATGAGTGTTCTCGTAACAATTTGTGCTAATGGTCATGAAAGTAGCTAAAGCAGGCACTGTGGAGTGCTTAGAGCTTGGTCAGACACCAAAGACACCAAGGTCATCCACCGCATCCCAGGCCATCACCAGTCATCCTGACCTTTGTCCTGCCACTGGACTTTGATGACTCTGGAAGAGAGACTGAGGCTGATGACTTTGCACAACTTAGCCTCACTTAAATCCAATTCACACACAAATCAAAACATCACCTGGTGATGCCATTGGTCCTATTCAAAACAACGGACTAACAACAACAGATAGTGTGGGCAAAAGCATGGACGTGGGAAACCTGAGGATTCTCTGGGAATAACAAGTAGTCCATTTCGACCAGTGTTTGACCAGAATGCATAGAAGGGAGGAGTATGGATGAGATCATCTCAAAGATGTCTTATAACTCTGCTTCAGAGAACACAACTGCGAGGAGCTGACCACATTGCTCAAATGCAAAATGTACACTTGCCAAAAAGACTGCTTTATGGAGAACTCACCTAGGGCAAGCATTCACATGGTGGTCAGAAGAAGAGATACAAGGACATTCTTAAGGTCTCTCTGAAGAACCTTGGAATTGATTGTGTGAAATGGGACTCAGCATGGCATACCTACATCACTCTATGAACAAAGCAGAATTGAAACAGCTGAAAGGAAATGCAGGATGTGCAAATTTAGAGAATCCACTCCATATGTTCACATGGACTATTTGTGCCCGACCTGTGGAAGAGCATTCCGAGCACATATTGGTCAGATTAGCCATAGCTGGACACATTGAAACTTGATTCTAGCATGGTGATGTTATTTTAGTCCTCTTCAAGAACCAAGGACAACAACCAATAGCTCCAATTAATATAATCCCATGGCACTGAGGAAAAGCACATCGGTTGTAACAAGCCTATAAGGTGATACAATTGTCCTCAGAAACTGATACTGTTACTCATACTGAATTCCTGGTTATGAGATAAGGCTGAAAAGGCAAGATCATAGAATCCCAGATTTGGAGCCAGAAGGGACCTTGGAGGTCATCTTGTCCAACAGCCTAATTTTACAGATGAGGAAACTGAGGACCAAATGTCAAATGATCTGCCACTCAGGTGGCAGAGTGGCAATTCTAATACAAATCTTCTTAGAACCATACTATACAACAGAGACAGATTCTAAAGTAATGGAAAACCTTGAATGCCAAGTGACCAAGTTTGGACTTCTTTGATGAGAAGCCATTGAAGGGTGTCCAAGTCATTTAGAACCTTCAGGGAGATTCACTCAAATGAGGGCACCCGACCAATTCATTAAGATTTTATGTTAACCTCCAAGTTTCATAGACAAGAAAACTGGAACACAATGACTTTTGTGGGATGTGCCAATGTCACCATTAGCCCTCAACAAAGGATGGGAATTATTATTGAGCTTTGCTTGGTAAAGTCAGCAGCAAGAGCTCTCAAATTTGATTATATCGAGCCTCTAACTGGATAAATAGCATACAAGCCCCACTGGACTAATCCCATTAAGAGCAGAGCGAACCACTTTGAAGACATTCATGAATGCAAAATCATGCCTCTGGCAGCTAGCACCTTGGTGCTGGGGATACGAATGCTTTTCCTGGCCGTAAGTAAGAGGTAGCGTTATTTCAGAAACATTTAAAATAATCTCAGGGGCTTTAGTCCCATGAGAGCACAGTGGCCTTTCCTTACTCCATGATAATAGTTAAAATGTCTAAAACCCACTGGCTCTGTCATTGGAGTATTGAGTTCAAACACCACCTTTGGGACAAATACCCCCTTGCGACCCTAAATTCTTCATCTATAAAATGAAGTGGTTGGACTAGATGGTCTCTAAGGTACCTCCCATTTCTAAACCCCTGAGTTTATATTCCTCCTCTCATATGCCCATTCCCCTATCTATACCACCCTGAGAGGTGACAGAGATCATATAATCCCAGACCCTTAGAGTGAAGAGGGACTTTGGAGACCATCAAATCTTGTTATCTTGGTTGGTTGTTGTCCTTCCTTTTCAAAGTGGACCAAAATGGCATCACTATGTTGGGGCGAAGGTGTGTTTGACTGCAGCCGATCAGAGCCTTATGCAACATACGTGATAAGCGGCCATCTGGGCTCTTGGCAGAGATACTGGAGTGCTTTGTCATTTCCTTCTCCAGCTCATTTTAGAGATGAGGAAACTGAGGCAAACAGGGCTAAATGATTTGCTCAGGGTCACACAACTAGGAAGTTCCTGAGGCCAGAGTTGGACTTAGGAAGATGAGTTTTTAGATGGTCTTTAAATACTCTTAAGAGTATTTAGACTGTGCTGGGGACCAAATGTGGAACCCCTTCAATGAATGAGGAGAATTCTTAAAAGGAATCTGAAAACTCCCAGCACTCTATTCTTTGCAGGGGTGGGGAACTATGGGTATGAAACACTATATGCAATGTGCAACTCTTCTGATAGGCTGGTTGGTTTTGTTGAACTAATTTATCTCTCTTTTTTATTCTTCATTATAAGGGATGCTCTCTGGGAAGGTGTGGGAAATATAGGATATTTTTTGATAAAAAAAATTAAGAACCTAGAGAGAGTAGTGGACAAATAGATGGCCTAGAATCAGGAAGACCTGAGTTCAAATCTAGCCACAGATACTTACTAGCTTGCGACCCTAGGCAAGTCATTTAACCCTGTTTGCCTCAGTTTCCTCACATGTAAAATGAGCTGGAGAAGGAAATTGCCAACCACTCCATTATCTTTGCCAAGAAAACCCCAAATGGGGTCACAAAGAGTTAGACATGACTGAAATAACTGAACAACAAAGGAGAGGATAGTACTTTCTCCAATGGAATGAAGCACCAAAAAGGAGATTTTAGGCACTGTCATAGCTAGGTGAGACAGATATTTTGTAGTAGGAGAAGATGGAGGCAGAGAGCTATATCTTGTTCACTGATACAGAATCATAAAGGAACTTAGAAGTCATCTAGTCCAGCTCCTAATTTTAAAAGTGAAGGACTAAGACCCAGAGAGGTTAAGAAAATTGTCTAAGGTCACACAAGTAGTAATGCAATCAAGATTCAAACCCAGATCCTTGACTTCAAATCCAGCATTCTCTCCCTTGTGCCACTCTGCTTCTATATGAGACCCTCCCCAGGCCTCCTCCTCCACCACTGCTCTGGGAGAGCTGGCCCACTCTGAAAAAGTTGTTCCGCTATGTACTCTTCTTATTAGAGCAAAAAGACTTGGTCCATTGGCTAAGTAGAGTGTGGATTCTCATCAGAGACATTTAGCATGTTAAATTCACTTGTTTAAAACACTGAGAAAGTTTCTGGGAAAAGCACTTTTCAAAGCACACAATAAGCCTTTCCCGGGCTCTCCGATGGCACGCTCAGACTCAGAGCTGCACAGCATTCATTAGGAAGTGACCTTTATTATAGTTTCAAAGTTCTCCCAGGTGCAGAGGGAGTGGAGCAGCAGCGGCTGAGCACACAGCCAGAGAAACAGCCCTGGTTTCTGGAGTAATTAGTCAAGTTGAATGAGAGGACAATCTGAGCCACCTTCCCAGATCTCCATTTTCTCAGTTATCAGGATTTTGCAGGAGAACTGAAGAGGCATGTGAGCAGAATGTCCCATGGATGTGCATTTTGATGTAACAGGGACTCTACATCTCCGCTCAAGGGGACGGTGGGAGAAGGGAAGGGGAGAGGGAAATGCCATGAAGCTAAGCCAATGCAGAAAGAACCCAATGACAACAATGTGGCCAACAGGGAGATAGGTGCCAGAGATAAGGCCAAGAGTAAAAAGGGGCAGAGGAGACGAGATGATAACCAGAGTGGAGAGAGTTCCTCTCCACATCTGGCTTGCCCAAGCCTACATCCCTCTGCTCTATTAGCAAAGAGTTAGCTACAGAGCTCTAAGTCAGCAACGGCGCAATGAGCTAACAAGAATAGACCGTGGAAGCCTCTGCCCACGTAGACAGCTCCCCCGGATCCATGCTCCACACCTTGGAGCCAAAACCCGGATAAGGAGTCCTTGAGTGCTTCATCTAACCATTGGCCATACTGGATGCCTTGGTTAGAATATCAGTTAGGAATCATGTTGTATTTCCTACACTCTTTTTGCTTTCAGAAGAAACAAATCTGAGGAGCTGAGCAACTAAATTATATCTCTCCTGTAACTTGCGATTTGGGAGAAGACCTATATAGAGAGATAGATAGATACATAGATACATAGATAGACATAGATACAGATACAGATACAGATACAGATACACATACACATACACATACACATACACATACACATATACATATACATATACATATACATATACATATACATATACATATACATATACATATGGATATGCTGTATGGGGGTAGTGTGAGCCTAGGTGCTACAGGTACGCTGTCAGGATGTTTCATTATATATTCTCTATTCCTATTAGTGCGAAAAAGACTAAAACCCTGTATATTGATAAGCATGACCATGGGGATGGAAGGAGGTACTAAGGTCCTTATGCCAAGGTCACATGTCTAAATATCAGCAAAATAAAGCAAATAAAAATAAAAAATAATAAAATAAAATATAATAAATAATATATAAATATATAAATAAATATATAAATATATTTATATATTATATATTTATACAAATATATAAATAAATATATAAATGTATATAAATAATATATTAATAAAATATAATAAATAATAAAAATAAATAATAAAATAAAATAAAAAATAAAAAAAAAGACTGGAAGGCTTTCTGGTAATTTAGGACTCAGAACTTCTGATTGGATGAAGCACACCTCTTAGACTAAGAGGATGAACACTGAGGTCCAAGAACAGGTAGACGGGAGGATAGGTCTTCTCTATTGTCTAAGAATCAAAGAGGGCTTGGCAAGCACCCAGCACTCCCCCTCAGCCAAGAAGAATACATGAATTTCCTAGGGCAGGAGCCTTTCTGATAAACAGGATTGGGGGTGGAGCCATGATGACACACTAGAAGGAAATAGTGTGGCTTTGCTTCATCAGCAACTGAATTTTTCTGACATTAAGCCTAATTTTGTCTCTTTGCAACTTCCACTCATTTCTCCTGATTCTGTTTTCTAGAACCAACAAAAATAATTTTAATCCCTTTTCTCCCTAACACTTCTCGAAATACTGGAAGACAGTTATCATGTCTAATGAGACCAAGTGAGATAACATTTGTAAAAAAGCACTTAGCGAATGGCCTGGCTCATAGTTGCTGTTGTTTGTTTGTTTGTCTGTTTGTATGTCCTCCATTTTCCAGGAGGACCAATGACATTACCAGGCGATGTCTTGACTCACATGTGAATTGGATTGAAGCGAGGAAGAGTTGCGCCAAGTCCTCAGCCTCACCCTGTCTTCCAGAGTCATCTAAGTCCAACGACAAGACAAAAGTCAGGGTAACTAGTGATGGCCTGGGATGCAATGGATGACCTTGACATCTTAGACATCTAATCAATCTCTAAACACTCCACAGAACCTGCTTCAGCTGTCTTCATGGCCATTGGAACAAATAGTTCTCATTTACCCAATCTGCTGGGGTGTCTTCACAAGTTGGTGGTTAACTAATGAGTTAGGGAAGGCAGCTGGCACATAGTAGGTGTTATAGAAATGCTTGTTCCCTTCCCACCCACCCAACCAAGTATTCTTTTATTTAAGCTAAATTTCCCTAGTTTCTTTACTTGATCCTCATGTAACATGAGCTGAAGGGTTTTCACCATTCCCATTGCTCTCTTCTACATTCTCCTCTATAAAATGTAGCTCCCAGAACTGAACACGTGTGGTCTGACCAGGGCAGAATACAGTTACAATCAAAGATGAAAGGATGTTTAAAGCAGAGAAGAGTAATTAACAGTATTACTTAATGTTGATATTTAGAGTAGAGAAGAATAATCCTTAAATTGATATATAAGGATCTTAATTCTTGAGCTCACCCAGACACTGTTTAATTTTTCGTTCAGTGATGCTTTTGTCTCCCCCACCCAAGATTCTAGCCCTTGGCAACATCTGCAATTTGGCATACGTCTCTCTCACGATTCTCTGCTCTCCAACTACTTCCTCTAAGCAATGAGGTTCATAAACATTTAATAAAGAGTAGGTCTACTAACCAACAAGAACAAAATATGAAAGCAAATGACCTCTTTTTCTTCAAACTCCTCTCTCTCCCAAGCTTCAGAACTATTTCTCCTAGTTTCTCCTAATTTCCAGCACATCCATCTCAATGGCTTCAGGAGGAATGGGGAGAGCCTTCAACTTTGGAGGCCTTGTGGAATATTGGAAAGAATGCTGGATTTATAATCAGAGGGACTAGGTTTGGCTTCCAATTCTTCCATGTAATATCTGTGTGACCTTAGAAAAGTCTCTTGCCCTCTCTGGGCCTCAGTTTCTTCATTCATAAAATAAGGTTGGACACGATGACATCAAGGTCTGACTCTTTGACCCAAGGATCTCTCACGTCTCAGTCTCTCTCCAGGACTGCTCCTCACTCCTTCTCGTGCTTTACTGTCACCCCATTTCTCTACTAGTCCCTGACCACCACAGTTCTTGACTCATCTCTCTGTCCAAAGTCTCACCATGGCAGCAGTGTGATCATTTTAGAAGGCTGGCTGCTACTCTAGCAATCATTCATAAGAGAATGTCGAATTGCACGATTACCTTTCCCTAAGTCCCTTTGTTCAGGTATCAGGTCTAAAGAAAAGCCTCAAACCCACGAGGCCAAAGAGAAGGTCCTACCAGGGCCCTGAAGCTTCTCCCATGATCTGTGTCTTGCCTCCAGCTCACCTCAAGCTGCCTCAGGCCACTCAATGAATATTCTCTCCTACAGAAAAAAAAAAGCATAAGTCTGTCATTACAGTAATATTCTTGCTCCTCCAACTGGCTTCCAGTCTAACAAAGGTCCAGAACACCTTTATTCACCAAAGTATCTCAGGCCTTGATACATATAAATTAATATGCCTCTGCTCACACTTCTATTACAATTTTTCCTATTTAAGTCAGGTCTCCGATTTGATTAAAGGAACTTGTTCATTAGAATATGGTGCAGCTAGGTAGCACAGCAAATAGAATGCTGGTCCTAGAGGCAAGAAGACTCATCTTCACGAGTTCAAATCTGGCCTCAGACACTTCCAGCTATGTGACTCTGGGCAAATCACTAAATCCTGTTTGCTTCAGTTTTCGTATCTGTAAAATGAGTTGGAGAAGGAAATGGTAAGCCATTCCAGTATCTTTGCCAAGAAAACCCCAAATGAGGTCACAAAGAGTTGGATACAACTGAAAGGACCAAACAAAAAAATTTATGAGAGTATCACTTGAGCCTGGCTACCTGTTAACAAGGGTAAAATATGTGAAATCTATGATATAGAAATAGAACTAGGTATTTTGTGTTCATGTGGAAGTATCTTATGAGCATTTAATCAGTCAACAAATATTAAGTGTTTACTAGGTACTAGGTACCATGCTAAGCCAAGAAATAGTCCCTGCCTTCAGGGCGCTTATATTCTCGTGGAAGGGGGGACATTATGTAAATAACCAGGTATATACATGCCATGTATAGAGTGGATAGAAGGAAATCTAAGAGGGAAGACACTAACAGCTTGGCGGACTGAAAAGGGCCTCTTGCAGAAAATGGGAATCAAATGTTTAATGTGAACGCATAAGTAGAGCCTATATTAGATTGCACATTGTGTTGGGGAGGGGAGAGGAGAGGTAGGGAGAGAAAATCTGAAACTCAAAATCTTATGGAAGTGAATGTTAAAAACTAAAAATAAATTATTAAAAAAAGGTGGGATTTAAGCTAAGTCTTCAAACAAGTCAGGGAAACCCTGAAGAAAAGGTGTGGGGGCAAAGCATTCCAGGCATGGGGGACAACCAGTGGAAAGGCATGGAGATAGGAGGGGGAGAGTCATGTTCAAAGAACAGCAAGTTGGCCAGTGTTGCTGTGTTTAGAGCACATGGAGGGAAGGAAGATACAAGAAGAATGGAAAGGCAAAGAGCTCTGGAAAATTAGAAAGGGAAGCAGTGATCACTAAGAGCTAACATGGGTTCATCAATAAGTCATATCAAATCAGCCTCAATTCCTTTCTTGCCTGGGTTTCTAAATTAATAAAGACAGCCATAGATAGAGACATAACTGCTCATTTATTTTATATAGCAATGGCATAAAAATATAAAAAGTAGTGAGGAAGCAAATAGAAATTACAGGGGAGAAGGAGAACAGGAAAGGGATGCCTGGTAGATTTCATTGAAAATAATGCTTCTGATTATGGAGACAGAAAGAATTTCCCCTGTTTAGTGTCTGTCCCTCTTATTGGGAAGAGGGCAAAGGGATCTTAGAGAGGTTGCTCAGTTACTGGAGTTGCATCCTTCCCAATTTGGAGGTAGGAATGGAGGAAAAGGAGAAGGTCTCACAAATCATATCACAATAAGTTTTATGGCCCTGGTCCCATATTAGTTCCATCAGCAAGGACAGGCCTTTGTGGAGAGCAGCAGAGAGGCATAGCTTCTTCATGATGCAAGGTCTAGATGACATCAATAGAGAAAGCCCCAACTGTCATCCTCTTTACCTAACTTGTGCTCTCCACTAAATTTCTCATATTCACCCTCCAAAACCCTTCAGTTTATGACATCGGTGGCTGGTGGAATTCTGGGAAAGCAGGAAATCCATGCTTCTCTGTGGTTCCCAATTTCCTTATATTAGAATATTTTCTCCATCGTGCTATACCTGTCTTTTAAAATCTAAAGTTATTTCATGATCTCCTTGCACATCCCCATTTATCTCTTTAGAAGACTCTCCCTTTTCTTCCTCATTGAAATCATGTCTTTTGGGGTCTTTAGAATTTCGTTCTTGAGTTTTTCACCCCTTCTGGGTCAATTTTCTCTTTAAATTTTAAATGTCAATCCCCCAAACTTTCTCTAAATTTTCTATCTACCCTCCAAAAATCTGGAGCACACATTAGACTACGACCAATTTTCCACTTCCCTATCACAAATTCTGTAATAAAGTGGTCTTTTACATCCTTCCAACCCAAAGATTTCTATTATTTCTCCTCCAGGAATTCTTCCCAGTTGGTCAAAAGCAGGTCAAGCATAAGAAACCCCTTTGCCACTTCCTCTACCTTTTGGAGAATGAAATTTTCATTAAGGTAAGTCACAAATTTTTATTAGCTCCTCTGCTTTCAGCCAAAAGGGAGCACCAGCAGATAGTTGACTAATTGATGGCTAACATTTCCACTCTATCATGCTTTGGTCCTGGGTTCAGGATCTGTTTCCCAAATTCCTCCTTCTAAAAGTGGTCAATTCAATTCAACAAGCATTAATTAAGGACCCACAATGTGTCAGAAGATGTGTTAGGGTTAGGGATAAAAAGTATTCATACTGGGAGGAATTAATGGCATACCCAGACAAGTAAAAACAAAATCTATACCTTTTAAGTCTATAAAAAGTAATTTTGGTGGTGATCCCTAACTATGGGAAAGGATGACAAAGGTTCTCATGTAAGAGATAGTACTGAGCTGAGCTTTGAAAGGTCCCAAGAGTCAGTTTCTACTATATAAAATCATTTCCAATTTGAACTCCCTTGATTCATATTCTCATGCTCTCTCATGTTTCTCCTTTTTGGTTTCCAATTTCCTTGTATTAGTATATCTTATTAATATACAATACTACTACACCACTCCATTGCTCTATTCTGTCCCTTTCGAATAAAGTACATTCTTCCAGAGTCAAATTCCATCCACAGCTAAAGTCTGATTCCAGCAAATCACGGCAATTCCTAGGTCAAATTCAAAGCTTTGCATTAAGATTTCCAGTTCACCTTGTTTATTACCCATACTTGGAGCATTTGTACAAAGACATCTGAAGCCTTGGGTTTTATTGCCGGCTTTCTTCTGGATATTGTCTCCTGTGAATTAATGGCCCTTTCTGGTGATATTATTCTCCCTCTCTTATGCCTGCTATTTTCAGCGGTATCCGGTGTGGCAGATATATGAAGGCACTTTTCTCCCTCCCTTCTATTTCCAGTTTCAAACCATCTTGATCACAGACTCACAGAACTCTAGATAACTATATTTTTACTGGCTCTCTTTAGGTCTTATCAGGTCAAGAGCATAGCCCCCATTAAATCATTGCTTATAACAGAAAATTAGATTTAACTTACAGCGTGTTTACTTTCAGCACCTCTTCTAAGAATATAACCTGACGTAGAGGTGATAGTTGTCTATATCACAAATACTGTGCCTTCTATGGTAAGGTAAGAATCAAGAGATTTTATGGACAAGACACACTCTAAGAATGCATTGAAGAATAGGTGGCTAAGGAAAGTTTCTGCACTGTTTTTCAAATTCATTGCTTATTTCCTCCTTCTGTCCAAGTGGTCTGTAGGATAGTCTGATATCTTCCTCAGAACTTCATGAAGAAGGTGGGGTTGGAGTTGGGCCTTGGAAGATCTGTAGTATGTAGAGGGAGAATTCAAGGAGAAGGAATGAAATGAAAATTGATTAAATAACAACTCTGTGTTAGGCAACCAAATATTTCTTTTTTTAATAAATTTTATTTAATATATTTAGTTTTCAGCATTGATTTTCACGGGAGTTTGAATTACAAATTTTCTCCCCATTTCTACCCTCCCCCCACTCCAAGATGCCATATATTCTGGTTGCCCTGTTCCCCAGTCTGCCCTCCAATCTGTCACCCCACTACCCTCCCATCCCCTTTTCCCTTCCTTTCTTGTAGGGCACGATAAATTTCTATTCCCCACTGCCTGTGTATCTTATTTTCTTGTTGCCTGTAAAAACTTTTTTGTTTTAGTTTTTGAAAATCAATTTTTTAAAACTTTGAGTTACAAATTCTCTCCCCTTTCCCCTCTTCCCTTCCCACCCACCCTCCCTAAGAAGTCCAGCAATTCAACATGGGCCACATGCATATCATTATGTAAAACCCTTCCACAATACTCATGTTGTGAAAGACTAACTATATTTTGCTTCTTCCTAACCTATCCCCCTTCATTGAATTTTCTCCCTTGACCCTGTCCCTTTTTGGAAGTATTTGTTTTTTATTACCTCCACCCCCATCTGCCCTCCCTTCTAT
>CM053622.1:39909916-39944515 GCA_028646595.1 Phalanger gymnotis | reverse complement strand
CTCTTCCATGGCCTGAGATCAGTTCATGTTTTTCTTGGAGGCTTTTGATGTAGGCTCTTTGACTTTGTTGACTTCTTCTGGCTGTATGTTTTGGTCTTCTTTGTCACCAAAGAAGGATTCCAAAGTCTGAGACTGAATCTGGGTGCTTTTTCACTGCCTGGCCATGTTCCCAGACAACTTACTTGACCCTTGAGTTTTTCAGTGGTGTATGACTGCTTGTAGACTAAAGAGTTCTATGTTCCACGCTTGGGGGGATGCGCCAGCTCTGCCTCATCAGCACTCCTCCTTCCCCAAGAACCCCCAACCCAGACTGGACTTAGATCTTCAACAGGCTTTTCACTCCTGTTCTGATCAGTCACTTAATTTCTCCCACCAGGTGGGCCTGGGCCCAGAAGCAACTGCAGCTGTAGTTCTGTAGCTGCCCCTCCTCCACTGCCCCCGGGGAGGTGGCCGAACTGAAAACTCCCTGTCCCCAGCAGCCGTTCCCACTATCCTACTCTTTTGTCTTTGGTGTTTGTGGGTTGAGAAGTCTGGCAACTGCTGCAGCTCACTGATTCAGGGCGCTAGGGCACGCTCTGCCCGGCTCCCAGTCTGGTCGGTCCGCGTCACCCACACTGGGCTCCATTCCACTCAGCTCCACTCCCCTCTGCTCCCAGCTCCATCTGAGATAGACCTTACCCAGAGACTATCCAGGCTGTCCTGGGCTAGAGCCCTGCTTCCCTCTGCTACCCTGTGGGTTCTGCAGTTCTAGAACTGGTTCAAAGCCATTTTTTATAGGTTTTTGGAGGGACATGGTGGGGAGCTCATGCTAGTCTCTGCTTTCCAGCTGCTATCTCGGCTCTGCCCCCAACCAAATCTTTCTAAATATTAATTCATTTGATCACTACAACAAGCCTGGAAGATAGGTACTATCATGATCCTTGTTTTACAAGTGAGGAAACTGAGCCAGACAAAGGTTAAGTGACTTATTCAGGGTCACACAGCTAGAAGGGCCTGTGGCTGGATTTGAACTTCCTGACTCCAGATTCATTTCTCTATCCACTGCATCATCCAGGAACCTCGTAGGTAACTTGCCCAAGACTATATGGCACTATTAAGTGTGTGTTGTTATTTGTTGTTTAGTCATTTTTCAGTCATGACCAACTGTTTATGATCCCATTTGGGGTTTTCTTGGCAAAGAAATCAGAGTGGTTTGCCATTTCCTTCTCTAGCTCGTTGTTGGTAAACAAGGTTAAGTGACTTGCCCTGGGTCACACAGCTAGTACGTGTCTGAAGCCAGATTTGAACTTAGGAAGATGAATTCCTGTCTCCAAGCTCAGCTTTCTATCCACTTTGTCCCCCAGCTGCCATGTGTAATGCTTACTGATGATAGAGGAAGGTGGTTTCAGCCCAACAAGAGAGCAGACCTGGTTCAAATGTTTCTCCTTTTGTCTCCAATGGCAAACACTTCCCCAAGATCTCAGAGTGGTAAGAAGAATGGGGGGTCCTGCTCTGAGTAGTAGTAAAAAGCTTGCTATGTCTGCCTCGGGCCCTCTTGCTGGACTGCTGCACACATCTTGGAGACACAGCAGGAACAGTTTGTTTCTAATAAAATGGAGCAACTGTTCCCCGAGGAAAAATTACTGGTTATGAAACTTTTCTTCCTTCCACTATCGTCAATTCAGCGTTTATTTAAAATGCAGTAACTGCATCAGACACAGAATCTTCTAAGACCTAGGAGAGGACAGCAAGTCCACCCAAGTCTAAGCAAAGAGGATTAGTGGTTTACTATCAAAATTATTTATCCTCCTGCCCCATTCAATCTCACATTCCTACTAGATTCCCCATGATGGAGACATCAAAAGGCAAGCAGCCATGCCTAGGTCAGAAGACTGCATTCATATCTCTCTATCTCTCTGTCTCTGTCTCTCTGTCGCTCTCTGCCTCTCAGTGTCTCTGTCTCTCTCTGCCTCTCTGTCTCTCTCTCTCTGTGTCTCTCTCTCCTCCCTCTCTCTGTGTGTCTCTTTCCTCTCTCTCTCTCTCTCTCTCTCTCTCTCTCTCTCTCTCTCTCTCTCTCTCTCTCTCTCTCTCCTCTTCTTACAAGTTTTCACCTCTCCATTCAGAATAGGCAACTTCAATAAAGATAGGTTTAGCCCCATCCTTATGCTGTCCTGAGAATGGACACAAGAGGAAGTAGCTTCTCTGGGGAAGGCATACATAGCAGATGGAGCGATGGACTTGAGTCCTGAACACCTGAGTTCAAATTCCACCTGTGATGTTACCTTCAACTGAAGGCAATTTGTTTTACCTCCCTGGGCCTCAGTTTCCTCATCTGTAAAATTAAGGGGTTGAGCTATATGGATTCTGATATCTCTTCTAGCTTGAAAACTATAATGCTGAGGCTATAGGGAAACATCTTGGCATGGCACCAAAGAGAGAGGACTGAGATGGTGTTCAAATCCTAATTCTGGCCTCGGAAAATCCTTTATCCTCTCTGAGCCTCAGTTTCTCCTCTGTAAAATGAGGGGGTTGGACTAGATGGCCTCTGAGGAGACAGGGTTCAGTCAGTCAGTAAACAGTCATGAAATGTCTACTGTGTGTCAAGCAGTCTGTTAAGCACTGAGGATATAGAGGAAGGTAAAAGACAATCCCTGCCCTCCAGAAGCTCGCAATCTAATACTTCAGAAGGTGAAGAAGGGAAAGAGGGCCATTAGAGAGTCATTCCTTTATGTTATGATTTTGTCCCTTAATGGAATATGAAGACATTTCAGAATGCCAAAGCCATGGTCAGTCATTTTCACCTTAGTGTGAATGAATATTCTAATGTGGCAGAGAGCTTAGGGTAAGGAGGAAGGGAGGAGACAAAGAAAGCAGAGGCCCTCAGTGCAGGTGTAGTAAGCATGCTCTGGACAACTCTCCCAGAGCCAAGTGGCTATACCTTCCCCTCAGGATTCTAGAGATATCCAAGAGGGGTTGGGACAACTCTTCTCTAATGTCATTGGCTGAAGCCCCCACTCCGGGTATGTTTTCCCATCATTAACCACCAGTAACTAGTGCCCTAGTTCCATTTAGCCACTTAACGTCAATTAGCCTTTACAAAGAGATATTTGCTTTGAAGATATGGCAACACAAAATACAAATGTTTCCCTCAGAGGTGCACTCGCCTTTATGCTATCTTGGCATCTGGGGATAGTGAGTTCAGACATAGCACAGTTCCCGTGTAGCATTGATCCCACCAAGTTCACATCCAGATGTGTCATGATTGCCAGATGAGTCTTTGTCTCATCTACCCCAGTCTATGTCCTGAAAGTCACTCCTCAATCCTTGGGATATTGATGATGGGCTAGCTGTAAAACAGCATGGACTTAACTCCCAGACCCCTTGATGCCTGGACTCATTCTCCTGATCTTTTGAAACTCACAAGATCATGGCTTCCAATTCTTTCTGCTAAAATGAAACAAATCCCAAGGGAAAGAACAGAGGCCCATTTTCATGGAGGCACATTGTGGCCCTGGAGGAAGAGGAGCTCAAAGCCTCTCTCTTACAGTATTTTATCTTGCCAGAGAGACAAACAGACATCAACAAAGGAGTCAAACTAAGATCTGATAAACACCAAGAGACAGTAGCTGAAGAGAATGGCCAAGGCATTGGTTGATTTGTGCCTTCTGAAGACATCCCTAATTCTAACTGTAGAGCCAAACAAAAAAACTTCTCTGGACCACATGGTTAGCAGCCTTTGCTCGGAGACCTCTAGTGAGCGTGAATCATGTCCCTCCTGAGGCTGCCTATTTCACTCTTAAACAGCTCTCATTCGTAAGAAGCTGACTTATTTTAGCCCTCAACTTTCTTTTCCTTGCTACATTATTTAACCCCATTGATCATCCTGTCCTTGGGATATTGTCCACCCTACAGAAATGCTCACAGCAGCACTTTTTGTGACAGCAACAAACCGAAAATAACAGATGTCCTCCATAATGGGAAGTGGCCAAATGAATTGTGAACTGTTTCTGTGCCATAAAAAACAATATGAAGAATTTAGAGAGCATTTATTTAGTAAGTACTTACATCAGGGATACAAAGAAAGGCAAAGAAAGTCCCTGTCCTCAAGGAGCTTATGTTCTAACGGAGGAGACAAAGTGCAAATAACTAGGTTCATACAAGATATATATAGAATAGATGGAAGAGAAAGGCCAGCAGCTGGGGAGATAGGGAAAGGATTCCTGTAGACAAGATTTAAGTTGTATCTTAAAGGAAGCCAAAGAAACTAAAAAACAGATATGAGGAGTCAGAATATTCTAGACAAGGGGGATAGCCGGTTAAAAGGCTTGGAGATATTCAAGTAGGCCAATGTAGCTGGATTATAAAGTGTATAGAAGAGAAGAAAGGAAGGAAGCATTCATAAAGCACTCACTATGCACCAGGCACTGTGCAAAGCGCTTTGCAAATATTACTTCATTTGATCCTTCCTTAAGCACTGTTATGACCCAAATTTTACAGATGGGGAAATTAAGGGAAACAGAGGTTAAATGACTTTTCCAGAGTCCCACTGCTCGTAAACATCTGCAGCTGAATTTGAACTCAGGTCTTCCAGACTCCCGACCCACATAAAAATGACAACATTTGGCAAAGGATCAGATTTGTGGGAAGTGACAAAAGCAGAACCGAAAACTGCATGCACAAAGACTACCAAAAATATATATGAATTTGAGCAACCATAAAAAGAATATTGCATGACCACAGTGACCAAGATTGGCCATGGAGAAGAGTTAAGAAAATATGGCTCTGTAATTCAGAATATCACATTCATGTCAGACATGGTTGGTGTTAGTGGGTTGTTCTTTTCTTTTCTTTTCTTTTTGCTGAATTGCTTTTTCCCCACTTTTTTTAATCATTGTTACAAGGTATGGCTCTCCGGGAAGAGGGAAGCATATATTTGGGAATGAATGGGATGTAACAGCAGAAAGCATCAATTTAAAAAGGGGGGAGGAATGAAGTGTTCTCCTCCCTTCCACTGCCCTCTCCTGATTTTCTTCTGTTTCTTGGACTTGTTCTCACTCCCTCCTTCTTCCATCTTTATCCTTTTGTCCTTGGCCCTTTACTATGTTTTTTCAGTGACTTCATCTATTCTTAATCTGGGTGGCTGAGTGAGTAGACAAACAGATCTGTAAATAGCTTGACCCCACACATAAACTTTTCTATGGGAAAACTTCCACAGAACTCACTCCTCCCTTGGGGCATGCATGACTTTCTCTCCACAGTCACTCATTGCACACTTCTCCCTTCTAAGGGCAATGTTTCCTTTCAAATGGCCAAGAAGTTAAGCAGGGCCTAATCTCTGTAACTCATTTAAATCCTAGGGGACTAGAGGGTACCTTCGGTGAATGTGTTGTCTCTGCTCCGGGAAGTTCTTAAAATAATCAATAAATTCTCTTTATCTTTTTGATATGAGCCCCCAGCCAGTGATAACTAGACAAAAATGGTCACTAATATATTTTTCCCTTCTAGTTTCCTGATCCACCATCCCCCCATTTCTTCAAGCACTAGTAAAGATAATTAATCATGTTTTAATTAATTAACAATTAATTATAGTTTTAGTAGAATAAGAATTAAAGCAAAACTTAGGCATAAAATTTCCAAACATCGGCAGCTTAGTACTTCATTATTCCTAGAAGCTGTAGAAACAAGAACCAAATAAATAAGCGGGCCATCTTGGCGGCAGGTCTCTGGTTGAGGGTCCTCCCGCACCGCAGGCAGGAAGATGGTGGCCGCAAAGAAGACGAAAAAGTCGCTGGAGTCCATCAACTTGAGGTTCCAGCTGGTCATGAAAGTACGTGCTGGGCTACAAACAGACCCTGAAAATGATCTGACAAGGGAAAGCCAAGTTGGTCATTTTAGCCAACAACTGCCCAGCCTTGAGGAAATCAGAGATTGAATATTACACTATGTTGGCCAAAACTGGCGTACATCACTACAGTGGCAATAACATTGAATTGGGTACAGCATGTGGAAAGTACTACAGAGTATGTACACTGGCTATCATTGATCCAGGTGATTCTGATATCATTAGAAGCATGCCAGAACAGACCAGTGAGAAGTAAACTGTACAAAAATATACTTTAATAAATGGGCCAAAACTTGTTTTAAAAAAATAAATAAATAAATAAGCAATGTAAATGAGGATGAGTCTGGATAAGGAAAAAGAGAAGTTCCACACTATGGACTAGAAACAATCAATAGCCATCATACCTTCTGTAGTCACCACACCATCTTGACATCTCAGTCATGTTCCGCAGTTCTCTGATAAATAGCCTCCACCAGTTCCTATTCTCCACTGCTTTCCTTTGCAAGTTCGGAAGATTCTTGCTCTCTCCCCCATCATGGCCATCCTCAATTTCTCCAGCTATAGTCCCAAGAAGAGGAAGAAGTTGTCGATGAAAGCTCCCATTCCCTGTCTATCCCCAACTCCTGACTTTCTTGCCAATCTCTGGGAAGAAGAAGAAGAAGAAGAAGAAGAAGAAGAAGAAGAAGAAGAAGAAGAAGAAGAAGAAGAAGAAGAAGAAGAAGGAGAAGGAGGAGGAGGAGGAGGAGAAGGAGGAAGAGGAGGAAGAGGAGGAGGAGGATAAAAAGAAGAGCGAACATTTCTATAGCTCCTATTATGAGCCAGACACTGTGCTAAGTACTTTACAAACATCATCTCATGTGAAGTGCTATTATCATCTTCATTTTATAGATCAGGAAATTGAAACAATCAGAGGTTATATGACTTGTACAAGGTCACACAGATAGTAAATGTCTGAAGTCACATTTGAATTCAAGTCTTCCTGATTCTAGGCTGGGCATTCTAGCCATTATACCACCTAGACACTAAGCTTTTGGCCATTACCTCAAGCACCTCTATGCCAGGCACTGTGCTAAGAAGTGGGGATACAAAGAAATATAAAAACTCTGCCTTCAGGGAGTTCATATTCTAATGGGGAAGAAAACACATATACATACATGCATACATACATGTGACTTGTTTTCTCTAGGTCACATCTGTATATGTGTATATATGTGTGGATATACATATAACTAGGTACTTACAAGATACATCTAGCATAAATGGGATGTAATTTCACGGTAAAGCTCTGGGGAATCGGGAAGGGACTGGGAAAGGCCACTTGAAGGAGGTGGGAATTGGACTAAATCTTGAACTTATCTCATGCAGCGAAAATAAGCAGATTAAGTTACAACATTCCTTCCTCCCAAGGTCACCAATCCCTGCTTATTCCCACCACCACCCACATTATTTTCTTCTACATCCCTCATTACCATGCCAATGATATGTGCAAACAATTCCTGCTGTGTCTCAGTCTTCAGCAGCACTGTTTCAGAAAATGATATGGAGCATTTAAAAACAAAAACAAATAAACACCCCTAGGTGAAGAAAATCTTTTTTCTAAATGTGATGCTTCTGTAGCAGCAGTATAAGAGTCTCAGCAAGAAGGCAAGGGTCAAACACCACTATGTTGCCCCACGCCCAGGCCGGGAACTGGGTTCACACACCTCTTAGGTATCATTTCTGGACATCAGGAAGGCTTCCCTCAGCCCTAAACATTGCTTTACACACACACACAACCACACCTGCCAAGAGCTGCCTGGCCCTGCGTGGTGAGTCATGGGTTCTCAACAGCCTTCTTTTCCAATCCATATCTGAAGAGGAATCCCCTTCACAATATACCCATCAAATGGTCATTAACTTCTGCAGATGGAACTCCAGTGATGGAGAGCTTCCTATTGGTACACTAGAAAGAACGCTGGCTGTAGACTCAGAGGATCTGGGTTCAAATCCTGCCTCTGTGACTTGTGCCTTTGCTGCCTATGTGACTTGGCTTCTCTAGGTCACATCTGTAAAATGATGAAGTTGAAACTAGATGGCCTCTGAAGTCCCTTCCAAAAATCTGAGCTCCTATGATTCTATGATTTCCCTGGGTCTCAATCTGCTCATCTGTAAAATGAGGAGGTCAGAATTAGATGACCCCTGAGGTCTCTTCCAGCTTTAGAATAATGATCCTGGCATAGCTTTTCACTTTTGCACAGCTTTGCTTCTCTGGAATTTTCTCCTTCACAGACTCATAGAATATCAGAGTTGGAAAAGAATTCAGAGGCCATCTATTCAAAGCCACACGAAAACAAAAATCTTCCTCTAAATATAACCAACAAGTGACCAGCCAGCCCTTACTTGAATATTCTCAGTGAGAAAGAACTTAACTGCCTACCAAGGTGACTTGCTATACTTTGATGTTCCTAATATCAAGACTAACTAAATTTACCTCTTTGCCATTTCCACATATTTTTCCTAATTCTGCTCTCTGAAGCCAAAAAGATCTCATCTCTCTTGCCCATGACAGCCCTTAACATACATGAAGACAGATATTATGTGCCAACTGCCCAGTATTCTCTTCTCCAGCTTAAACATTCACAGTTCCCTCAACTGATCTACACATGGCATTGTCTCAAAGCTTTTTACCATCTAAGTTGTCTTCCTCTGGACACATCCCAGTTTATCAATGCCCTTTTAAATTGCGGTGCCCAAAACTGAACATAGTACTCCAAATATGACATGACCAGGGCATAGTGCAGAGGACCTGTCACCTTCCTACACAACCTCTCTTGATGCAACTTTGGGATGCATGAGGTTTCTTGGCTGCCCTATCACGCTGGCACTGGAGTCCACTAAACCCTCCAGCTCTTCTGTACATCCTTCTATTTGTAAATTCAACTATATTTGTGTATTTGTATTTGTGAAATTTCTCTTTTGAGGGCAAGAGTAAGATTTTACATCTCTATCCACCCCCAACTCCCACCACCTCACCCCACCAATTTTTTTGACATTTCAAGCTGAAATCAACCTCCCAACAAGTTTTTGCCTCTGAGGCCAAGCTGAGCAAGGCTTCTTACATCAGTTGCCTTTTCCAATACTTCAGGCTCCCCCTTCATAACTTATTAAACTGCAACTTTGCAGGGAGGGGTGTCACAAACTTTTTATTTATACTTCGATGTAAATGATTTTAGTAAGTCTTGTTCTGAAAGTAAACTTTGGTGAGGGGGGAGGGGAGAAGGAAGATTGAAAGGAAAGGATTTTATAAAATTTCAGTTTTTAATGGAGAAGATATTTCTAGAAGAGGGACCACCCCGTTGTCCCTCAAACTTCACTCTTCAGCTATCTCCTCACTGTGGATTTACTCTGCTGTCATCACTACCCCTCCACCCCAACAGAAACTTGGATTCCATTCCTTAGTCCAGGGGTAGGGAACCTGCAGCCTCAAGGCCACATGTGGCCCTCTAGGTCCTCAAGTGTGGCCCTTTGAGTGCATTTAGTTCCGATTCAAAGGACCACACTTGAGGGCCTAGAGGACCACATTTGAGGATTTAGGGGGCCTCATGTGGCCTTGAGGCCTCAGGTTCCCCACCCCTACCTTAATCTTTTGCCTTACCTTGCAGGCACCAGGGACCCAGGACTCCACAAGTCTCCACATTGCTCCTTTAGGGGTGCCCTCCCCACCCTTTCAGTACCTCTTTAAATATGACCTTCCCTCTACCTTAGAATTAAACTCCTTGAGGGCAGGTGTTGTCTTGTTTGTTTTTATTTGTATCCCAAATGCTTAGCACAGTATTTGGCACAAAGTAAATACCCAATAAATGTTTTCTCTATCTATCTAGGTTATCTTGAGTCATATACCTAGAGCTGGATGGAATCTCAGAGGCCATCTAGCTCAACCACTTCATTTCACTAATAAGGAAACCAAGGCCCAGAGAGTTTAAGTGGTTTGTCCAAGGTCACAGACAGGAAACATCAGACACAGAGAAGGGATTTGAATCCAAGTCTTCTCGATAAAGAGGTAGTGAGCGCTCTTCTCACTGTATCACACTTGCCTCTCCCACGTAGGCTATGCAGGGAGGGCCAGCTTTCCCCTCTCCCCCAGAAATGTACTAGAGAACACTGTTTTAATGGAGCTGGGGGACATCATCCCCTTTTACTGGTCTGACTTCCACCTCACAAGACAGTCAGCTGACAGGAAATTCAGAGCTCTCACAGGGCACTGGAGGCCCCTCCATGGAGTTAATGGGAATGAACAGGGCAAGAGAATCTTCCTTTGTTGATCAGTACAAGAGCCATACAGGAGACAAGAAGAAGAATAAAGGGCACTTTCTAAGAGGATTCCATTCTATTTCAGTACAAAGATGTTCCCATCCGTTAGACTCTGATCTAAAGCTTACTGACAAGGCTGGATTGAGGAGATGGCTCATTTTAGCTCTGCCTGGAAAGAACTTCATGCGAGAGGCCTGGGGTCCAAACCGCCCTTCCTCCAAGGATCCTGAGAGCTCCCTATCAAACTTGACACTGACTTTACTTAGAGTTTGAGAGTGGTTTTCTTCCCATAGGCAGATTAATGACAGATCTAAAGCTGATGGGGGAAGTGGTTACGGAGGGTAGATTTAGGCTCGAGTCAGGGAAAAACTTAATAGCTAAAGAGTTGTTCAAAACATGCAATGGATTGTCCCAGAGAGGATGTGAGTTACTCTCATTGGAGCCATTCAAGAGGAGGTTGGATAATCCCTCGCCATATCAAAGGAGATGGCCACTGATAGAATTTCCAACTCGGAGATTCTGAGATTTTATAACTGATGTACATACCCCTCCCTGCCCCCAGCTTTTTGCCTCATCAGATACACATAAATCAGCTAAAAAGAGAGCCCTGGAAATGAGTTCTAGTCTTGGTTCTGTCTCTACACTGACCTCTAGGAGTGTGTTTGGAGCTAGCTCAGACCTGCTCCAGAGAACTGGTTGTTAAACTATCAGTATGAGTGAATACTGGAAATAGTAGACAAACCCTACAAATTAGGGCTTGAGTTATTGTTTTCCTGGCTGTCTAAACTTAAGAAAGTAATGGAGAAAATTTGAATAATACAGATTAAAGCTAAAAGTGTGTCCTGCATACATACGCTCCCCACTCCTTGCTGAGAACTGGTTGTTAAAATATTTACCAGCACACCTCTGCCTTAGACCCTCTCTGGGCCTCAGTTTCCACCCCCAAAATGAGGGGATCAGACTAAATGAAGCCTGAAAGCCCTTCTACCCCTATAAGGGTCAGCTCTTCTGAAACTCCACTAGACTACAAACCTTGCTTGGCCTCCTCTTCTCCAGCCCTACCCTGGGTGCCCACCTTCCTGCTCAAGGGCCCTGGACAATGAAATTTTGTGGGGTTTTTGGAGCCAGTCAAGGTTAAGTGACTAGCCCAGGGTCACATGGCCAGTAAGTGTCCGAAGCCACATTTGAACTCAGGTTCTCCTGACTCAGGACTAGTGGTCTACCCACTGCACCACCTAGCTGCACCAGCAAGGGAGTTTTAATGAAGCTACCCCACACCTGGCCCCAGAACAGATGGATCTGTATGAAGAAAGAAATCCAAAGTCAGAGAGAGGCGGGGACCCAATCAATCATATGATAATTGCAAAAGGGAAGGGTACCACTTTGGAGTTGCCTCCCTCCCCTTCAGAGGATGGTGGGGGAATTGGAGAATTAATGGAAATAAGCTTTGTGTGCCTCACAAGCTGAGAAATCTGAGCTAAGTGCTCTCTGGGAGGCAGCTACTTGATGAGAACATAATGCTCCTCTCTCCAGCCCAATAGGTAGAGTATGAAAGAAATAACACAGCATTTCGGCAACCACAGGAGGGTGGGAGCTGTGGGCCATGATGGCTATGCATTTAACCTGGCCCCTTTCTCTATTTCTTGGGGAGGAGGGCCTGCAGGTGATGAGACTGCTCATTTAGCAGAAACCTGCCAGTGGAGGACCCCACTAGTCCAATCTCATGCTCTCCCCCTAATGCACTTTTTAATATCATGGGTTCTAAAAATATTAAAGACGGAGGAGTTGTCTGGGACAAGTTCTGATATGGCAGTTAGTCCTTTCATTCTGGGGCAGGAAAAGGAGGAAACGGGGTGGAAAGGAAGAAAGAGAAAGGGGAAATGGTAAAGGAGGAGGGAGAGGAAGAAAAAGAAGAGGAGGAAGGAAAAAAAAGAAGGATGGAAAGGAGAAAGAAGGGAGGAGGAATAAGGGAAGAAGAAGGAGGAAGTATGAGGGCAGAAGACAAGGAATAAAGGAAGAAGAAAGGAGAAGGAAGGGAGGAGGAGAAAGAAAGAAGGAAATGGAAAGAGGAAGACAGAGGCGGAAGAGGAGGTCTTGTCCATCACACACGTAGTGATCCTCATAGGCAAGATATGAACCCAGAACCTCTGACTTCACCTTTCCACTATACCACACTTGTGTTGAGTTGCTACAGAGGACAAAATGAGGATAAATGGCTGGGAGATACAGGGAGATCTGTTGGAACTTAATATGAGGAAGTGTTACCTAATCGTCAGAACTACTCAGTAACGAACTCTCTTAGTAAACAAGGATCACCCTCCTCTGTCTTTAGAGGTGTTCCCAGGTTGGCTGCCACCCCCATACAGGATGCCATAGTGGAGCTCCCTGATCTTTTTTGTGTGAGGCAACCAGTAACATGGCTTTAAAGAATAATTTTTAAACATCCTGTTCTTGACTTCCTCTGGATTTCAAAACCATACTCCTTCAACTGCTTGGTCATCCCGTAACATCCCTCAGTGCCAATGCCTGCCCACCCCGAAACTCCCTACAGCCTGCTCACCCTGGTTTATCCCCTCCTCGAGGACTGTTGCTCTTCTCCTATACTCCTGGAGCCTCCATTTGGTAGGGGGCCCTAGTCAACCTGCCTTCATCCCCCAATCCCTTTTCCACGCTTTCCAACTCCTTTTTGTATGTTGTCTTCTGCCATTAGAACGTAAGCTCCTTGAGGGCAGGGACCATCTTTTTGCCTCTATTTGTATCCCCAGTGCTTAGTACAGTGCCTAAGTGCTTAATAAACGCTTGTTTCCTTTCTTCCTTACGTAAAATAAAATTTTGCGTGAAGGAACCAAATATATTGAAATATAGTTATCAAAATATTTTTAGAAAATGAATTCACAGGTTAAGAATTCCTTCTATAGACAGGAAGGGAAGTTAGATAAGACAACCTCAAAGGTCTCTCCTGGCTCCGAGATCTAACAGAACTAAGGATAACAGGGTCAAAAGGTCAATCAATAAATATTTATTAAGTACCTACTATATGCCAGGCACTGTGCTAAGCATTGAGGATACAAAGAGGCAAAGGATTGTCCCTGCCCTCAAGGAACTGATAATCTAATAGGGGAGACAACAAGCAAGTAAATATGTACTAACCAGCTATGCATAGGATAAATAGGAGATAACTAACAGAGGGGAAGGCATTGGAATGAAGAGGGGATGGGACAGACTTTGTAAAGGATGGGATTGTAGCTGGTAATTTTGGGCAGCTAGCTGGATAGAACGCTGGGATTGAAATTAGAAAGTGTCATTTTCCTGAGTTCAAATCCAGCCTCAGACATTTATTAGCTGTGTGACCCTGGACATGTCACTTAACCCTGTTTGCCTCAGTTTTCTCATCTGTAAATGCAAATGGCAAACCACTCCAGTATCTTTGCCAAGAAAACCCCAAATGGGGTCACAAATAATTGGACACAGCTGAAATGAATGAACATCGAAGGAATGTTGGTTGGGACTTAAAGGAAGCCAGGAATTTCACCTGGTTTGCAACACAATCCATAAAGGCTCCAGGACATGACACCTCATCACTCTACAATTCTCAGTCCTGGAGGAGGTGGCAGAACTCTGCCAACACCCTTCTTTCCTAGGATGAATCCATAGGATGAGCTCATCAGGATGACTTTTCAACATAGAAGGAGAAAGCTCTGATGAGTGGGTGAGGAGGCCCAGCATCTCAGCAGGTGACTGATGGCAGAGCCTGGCTCAGGGTCTCCTGCCGTCTATTATTTACTCTCTTATGTCAGTGATTTATGGAATGGTGGTCCTTTCATTATTCTTGTTAATTACCTCCGCTCTCTGCCTCCGCTTGTAAAATGTAATTGTCTCCAGCATAAATCTTGTCTGGCCGCCATAGTTCCCCATCAGTAATGATATTCAGCTCGCTCTTATAAAATCTTTATAAAGTGTAATTAAAAATGCGTTGTCCAAGATTATGGTGTGGAAGTTCTGAGTCCCTCTCAAGGGAGAGGCCTCGGAGAGGTTAGAACACTTCTTCTGCCTCCTAAAGATTAACCAGAGGGCTCACCCTAGAAAGGAATGGGTTTGCAAAATCCTCCTTCCTGCCCAGGGCAGCAAATTCAACCCCTCTTTTCTGGCTGAGAGAATGATTCTCAAGCCAAGACATAGCCCATGACTGAGGAGAAAAATGGGGCTCCAGGAGAAAGATCTAGCCACATGATATGATTCCCCCATTTAATCGGTGGCTTCCTTTAGCCTCTGGGATGGAGGTTCCTAATCTTTCTTTTATCATAGACCCCTTTTGACAATCTAGTTGAGCCTATGGACATTTCCTTTGAATTATTTTTTTTATCCTGACAATTGAAGGACATGCTAAATTTCAATTAGAGGTCAGTGAAAACAAAGATGGGATTTTTTTTATCCCGTCCAAGTTCAAACTCCCTGAAATATATTCATAGACGGGGGAGGGCAGAACCCCTGCTCTGGACTAAAAGATAAACTCTTCTGCTTAGCTTTTGAAGCTTTAGACAAGCTGGCCCCAAACTCCCTTTTCCAGATCTGTTGGACATTACTTTCCCTCTCATACCCAGTGGTCCAACTAAACCAGCTTTCTCTCTGTTATGCGTGCACAGCACTCCATCTCCCACTGCTGGGACTTTACACCAGCTGTGCCCCATGCCCAGAGTGCACTTCCTCTTTAACTTTGCCTCATATATCTCTTTAAAATGTATCTCAAGTACCATCTTCTGCAGTAAGCCTTTGTTGCTTCCCCAAACTGCTAGTGCCCTCCCTTCCAAACTGTCTTGGATTTAACTACTTAATAAATGAATTTTATATATACATATATGTGTGTGTGTGCATGCATATATATGCACATATATATGTATATATTGTATTTATTATGTAAAAATAATAAGCCTACTATGTGCCAGGCACTGTACCAAGCACTATACAAATATTATCTCGTTTGATTTTCACAACAACTCTAGCAAGTGAGTGCTTTTATTATCCCCATTTTGCAGATGAGGAAATTGAGGCAAATAGTGGTTATTGAAGTATCTGAGATCAGATTTGGACTCAGGTCTTCCTGAGTCCAGGCCCAGTGTCCACTACATCACCTAGCTGTCTACTTGGCACATAGTAGGCTTTTTAATAAAGTCAACAAGCATTAATTAAGCACTTAGTATGTGCCAGGCACTATGCTAGCACTAAGGATACAAAGAAAAGTGAAAAAAAACAGTCCCTGCTTTCAAGGAGCTTACAGTCTAATGGAGAAGGCAATATTCAAATAGCTGAACAAAAAAGATATATACAAAATAAATTTGAAATTATCTCAGAGGAAAAGCACTTGGATTAAGAAAGACTAGAAAAGCTTCTTGGAGAAGATGAAACTTCACTAAGACTTGAAGCAAGCCAGGAAAGCCAGAAGACAAAGATGAGGAGGGAAAGTATTCCAGGGATGGGACAGCCAGTGAAAATTCTTAGACTCTAGAGACAGAATGTCCTGTTTGAGGAGTAGGAGAGAAGCCAGTATCACTAGATCTCAAAGTGAGTGCTGGGAGGTCAGGGGGCAGGTTATGGGGGGCTTTAGATAACAACGGGTATTGTATTTAATCCTGGAGGCAGTAGAGAGCCACTGGAGTTTATTGAGTGGGGTGGGGGTGATCTGTACTTTAGGAAAATCACTAATGGCTGAATGGAAGATAGACTGGAGTGGGGAGAGACTTGAGGCAGGCAAACCCGCCATCAGGTTATTGCAGCAATCAAAGCATGAAGAGATAAGGGGTCACACCAACGGGTTGCAGGGTCAGAGGAGAGAAGGGAGACCATACAAGAGCTGTTATGAACATAGAAACGACAGGACTTGGCAATTGGTTGAATATGAGGGACTGAATAATAGATAGTTGTTTGGTGAATTAATTGATTGACTGACAGATTGGAAAAGGCTCCTCCTCCTCTACACTTAAGCAATCACTTCATTCTAGTTTCAAATTCAAAAGAGGGATGGGAGTCCCACCTCCCCACCCACACTTCATGGCCGCAACATCATTATCTGGTAATATCTTCCCCTGAAATTATTTTGAGGAGGTATATTTCTCATGCTCACCCCCAGGTCCCTGAAATGGATCATATTCAACTTCAATGTGGACATCTTCCAAGATGGCAGAAAGATTTAGAGTCAGAGCACCTGGGTTTGGATTCCAGCTCTGCCACCTACTAGATAAATGACATTGAGCAATCATTTTCCTTCCTCAGCCCCTGCTTCCTCATCAAGAGAAGGGAAGAATTCAACTAGATGGTCTTTAGAGTGGCTTAGAATTCTGTCCTGTGTTTTCAGGTCCATTCTGGTTCTGATATTCCATGTTCTAAGTCCTCTTGGCTCTGACATTCCATGTTCTAAGAGCCCTCCTAACTCTGACATCCTGTGTTCTAAGGGCCTTCCCAGATCTGATATTCCAGAGATAGCACATTCTGCATTGAGACAGCTCTAATCATTACAACATTCTTCCCCATGTCTCACTCTCCCACACTACCTTTACAGCTCCCTTTTGTGTGTTACTTTTTAGTGTTAGACTGTAAGCTCCTTGAGAGCAAAAACTGTCTTGCTTGCTTGTATCTGTTTCCCCCATTCTTAGTACAATTCCAGTACAATTATCTATCAATAGATAATAGATAAAATCTATTAAATAGGGACCACAATTTGTGCCTCTTCTCCAAGCTGCCTCCCTACTCCCCTAACCAGGCCTATCCCGTGTCTTGGGCCTCCATACCCCAGTACGTCAAGCAAGCTGAATATCAACTACAAATCTAAGTGTCCTGCCGACCCACATCCCTTCTCAAAATGGCAGCTGGTTCATCATTCTCTGTCCTGCCAGCTCCCAAAGCTCCTTTGCCAGCCTCCCTTTGTTCCTCACTCAAGTCATTAACTCTGTCCAGCTGGGAGTAAACAGGATATCACCTTGGAAGATTAACCTGTCACCTTTGGAGGCAGAGGGGAACAGTACCCAGAGCTCCTTGGGGAGCCCAGGAAAAGTACAGACAGTCCAATCTAATTGAATTAGAGGTTGGGGGCACCTAAGCCAGAGGGGGAGGCCTTTTGTATTGACAATGTGCTCTAGGAATCCTATAATCTTCAGGAGGAAGCTGGCAACTCCATGTGTACTAGGGATAAAATGCCCAATTACTTACTACCGTGATGCCTCCCCAGGGGACAAACCAGCCTGCTGGACCATAGGAAGTTGATCAACTAAGGGCCATTTGAATTTCAAATTAACCCAAAGCCCCAGTTTTCAAAAAGCTTTTCTGAAGTCCAAAGTCTGGGAGGTCAATTGAAACTTAATTCTTTTGAATTTCTCAAGGGGCTCAAGTTTATAAATGCAGAGGTAGATGGTGGATACTTTCTGTTAAAAGATAGGACAGGAGGTGGTGGAGGGGGCTTCAGGATATGAAGGGTGGTGTTGGGGAGCTGTCCAACCTGCTCTCTGGGGGTGGGAAGAGACACACATCAGACACATTAGGGACTAAGCACCCCCACCTACACAGGGCACTTTATAGAATAATAAGAGTAGCAGATATTTCTGTAGCACTATAATTTTTGCAAAGTACAACAATCCTGGAATGTAGGCACTATAATAAATAATAGCAGCAATAACTAACATTTAGCTGGTAAATCCTTTATGTATATTATGCCATGCAATTTTTACAACAATCCAGTGAGATGGATGTCATGATTCATCCTCTTTGACATATGAGGAAACTGAGGCTGAAAGGTGAAATGATTTACTCCAGCTACTAAGTGTCTGAAGCAGGATTCAAACACAGATCTTCCCAACTCCAAATCCACTGCTCTCTCCGCTGAATCACTATAGGAATCATTACCCCTATTTTACACATAAAATCCAGTCATAATAATTAAATTATTCAAAGCCTAGGGAGCAATGTAATGGCCCATAAGTTTCACATGATTCCTTCCACTTCAGCTTTAGGGAGTTTTTTTTAGTTGGAAAGTTATGAATTCAGTTACAATAGCTCCAAGCCCCCAGTTAGGAAAATTCCTGACTTTTAGGCACAGATTGGGCTGTAATTTTACATTTGTATCTATCTCTAGCCCCTTGCCTCTTTGTGGTTGGAGCAAAATTCGTTTTGCTGGAAACTTGGTAACAGATTACGTATCTATGAATAGACACTAGGAGAGAAAGTTGGGAAAAGGTTCAAACTCTTCTTGGGATTTCACTCAGCCTGAATCTTCTGCTCTGAGATGCCTGTAGAGCTAATAGCCCCTCCTTGATATCTACCTTTTCTGTCTCAGCTCAGAACCACCTTTGCTCTTCAGGGATCTGTTGGAATGCCACACCTATTCCAATTTCTGGAAAGAATTCTTTCCCAGATGGCTGGATAACTTATAGATGGTACCCCAGAGCAGGCCAAGTTTTCTGGCTTGTTAGAATGGGAGTCTTATGCAAAGTCAGAGGCCTTTTCAATTGGGTATCTTGTATGCTACTTTAAATGGTGCAGGACTGAGTAAATCAATCACTGCATTTTTACATACAGAAGAGGAAAATGAAGCCCAGAGAAGCGAGGTCACTGGGCCATGATGACGCAGAGCCATGATTCATTGATCATAATAAGGTCACAGATACAGAGCTGAAAGGAACCCCAGAGATGATTTAGTCCAACATGCCCATATTACAGATGAGTGGGCTAAAGCCTAGGAAGGTTAAAAGATTTGTCCAACATCCCACAGATAGCTGATGTCAGATGTGTGATGTGAACCCGGGTCTTTTGACTCCAGAGCCAGTGATCTTTCCGGGTGCTTTGATGTCAATATCAGTGCCTTCCAATATGCTCTGTGTAGGAACTCTCCTAGGTACTGGGCATGCAAAGACAGATCCTGCTATCAGAGAGCTTATGTTCTCCTGAGGGCATTCCACACAGAAACAGGGAAGTATGTACTTGATTACTTGAGGAATACAGAAAACACTAACAAAAATGGATCAGAGAAAAGCCTCTTGAGGAGATGACACAAGCTAGGAATTTGACAAGAAAGAGGTGAGAAAGGGAGTGCTTTCCAGTCTGAACAAAGGCAAGAAGAAGATGGAAGACTGGGTGCTGAGCTGAAAGTAGTTGCTTTGGGGTGATTTGGGTTTAGGCTCTTCTTTAATAAATGCACAGGGCATTAGATAGTGTTGGAACATCCAAATTCTTCCTCTGACCCTTCGTAGCTGGGTTACCATAGGCATACCTCCCTTTATCTTAGTTTCCTCAGCTGTAAAATGGAGATAATATTATCTATGGTGAGTTATGGAGCAAAGGAGATAATACACAGAAAGCACTTTGCAAATGATAAGATGCCATAGTGCCATGCCACAGTGCCATAGTGCCATGCCACAATGCCATAGTTCATAGAGTGCTGGATCTGGCATCAAGCAGACTCATCTTCCTGAGTTTAAATCTGGTCTCAGATGTGTGACCCTGGGCAAGTCACTTAACCCTGTTTGCCTCAGTTTCCTCATCTCTAAAATGAGCCAGAGAGGGAAATGGCAAACCACACCAGTACCTTTGCCAAGAAAACCCCAAATGGGTCAAGAAGAGTCAGACATGACTGAAACAACAACAAAGATACTATGCCAGCTGTTATTTTTCTTATGATCTCTTTCAGTATAGATATAGCTTTACCAAGCCCACATGTCTTTTCTTTTGCTCTCCAGTTCTCGCACTGTTACTTCTCAAAGGTTTCATTTCTGTTCCTCCAAAATTCTCCATGTTTTGTAAATTGAATATATGGAAATAATAATACTTATATTTAATTTTTAGAAATTTGGACATTTAAATATTTTCCAACAATGAGCTTCACTGCAGTATCTTTTTTAAAAAACCATTTCTTCCCTCAGTATTTCAGCAGTAGGAATCTTCGTGCACATCCTTAAACATAAACTGTTACAGATGCCCACCTGTTACAGAGCCAACCATGCATGCCTCCATCTGGCCAGCCATTTACTAGCTGTGCCAACCTGGGTAAGTCACAGGCCCTCGGAACCTCCATTTCTTTGTTGTAAAATAAAAATAATAAAAGCATCCTCCTCAAAGGGTTTCTGGGAGGATTTAATCATATAATGTATGGAAAGCATTTTGCAAACCTTAAGAAGCTATGTAAATTGAGTTATTATTGTAAGTAGCTAGGTGGTACAGTGAAGAGAGAACTTGGCCTGGAGTCAAGAAGATCTGAGTTCAGATCTCGCCTCAGACATCTACTAGCTGTGTGACCCCAGACAAGACACTTAACCGCTGTCTGCCTCGGTTTCCTCAACTGTTATGAGGTTCATAATAGCACCTGCCTCATGGGGTTGTTATTAGGATCAAATGAGATACTATTGTAAATTGCTTAGCACAGTGCCTGGCACATAGTAAGCACTTAATAAATCTTTAGTGATTGATGACTCATCTATAAAATAAGGATAATAAAAGCACCTACTTCATAAGGTTATTGCAGGGATCAGATGAGCTTAACATGAAAGTGCTTTGGAAACCTTCAGCTGCTATAAAACTGCTTGCTATTATTAGCTGTAATAACTCTTCTTATTTATTATTATCCCGAGGAGCAGGTCCCAGAGTTCAACCCAAGTGAGTCCAGTGAAGCCTGGCCCTTCTCGAGCTCTGTCCTCAGGTCCTCCCAGTCTGATACGGACATGTCAGAACATAGGAAAATGTGAAGGCTAGCCATCTATCAATACTGTCCAGTCTGACGAGCACTTCTCAGGGGTCTATTGGGCCAGCTGCTGTGCTAAGCCCAAGGGATACAAAGACAAAATGATAAGTAATGTTTGTCCTTGGAGGGGTGGGATGGGGAAGAAGTATTTATTAAGCACCTATTATGTGCCAGCTGCTGTGCTAAGCACTTTGTAATATTATCTCATTTGATCCTCACAACAACCCTGGGAGGGAGGTGCTGTTATTATCCCCATGTTACAGTTGAGGAAACTGAGGCAAACAGAAGTTGCGCATCTTGCCCAGGGTCATGCAGCTAGTAAGTATATAAGGCCAGATTTGAACTCAGGTCTTCCTGACTCCAGTTCCCATGCTCATTAATAGTGTAAGTTTATATTCTATTGGCAGATTGTGGGAAAAATAAAAGCAAGTGGCCAGGTGCTCACAGGTGATGTCAGTCAGGTTTGTGCCACAGCAGGATTCCTGGACCAGAAGGCAAGAGACCCAAGTTCTATGCCTGGCTCTGACAATTGACTTGCTGTAGCCTGTTAGGGATGTCACTTGCCCACTGGTGGAGGGCCGGGGGGCTTGCCTCTTCATTCATAAAATCTGGGAGGGGCCAGAGGTGTAGCTGGATCAAAATCTCTGACAGCCCATGCTCAGCTTCCACCCTGCCTCCAAGCTCAGCCCAGCATGGCATAGCAGTGGCAATAGCCAAGATCAGCCAGTCCAGTCAACGGGTTGATGTCCCCCCACCAGATATAGGGATCAGACAATGGTCCATGCTCACGCATATGTACACATGCTACCACACACGCTACCACACACACTACCACACACACTACCACATCACACATACACAATGCAACTGTGTTGGTAAGCAAAATGGCCTTTGTTTTCTTTGAGTAATTCAGTGTAATTCATTAAGCCTTACTAGGTGCTCAGCCCCAGGCCCAAAGCCCTATTAAGTGTGGAACCTATGTGGGTGTGGATTGATGCCTGAGGTGGGGCCCGTGGTGGGGCTGGATAAGGGGAAGTGTTAACTCCAGAGCCATGCCCTATTAGGTGTTAACCTAATCTATGTGGATGTGAACCTCCCAGGGTCCTAAGGGGAGGGGCCAACTCAAGAACCAATAAGCTCTGGTCATTCAGACAATGCTTGATGATGTCAAAAACTCTATAAAAGGAGAGAAGACAGCTTGAAGACTGATTTTCTGTCAGAGCCAGAGACAGCTATAGCCAAAGCTGAAGATAAAGCCAACCCGAAGCAGAGCCGACCCATGTGTGGACCGAGGAGTGCTGAGCAAGGACTTGAGGCCAGTGGGTAATCTTCTTACCAGAGAGGGGAAGCATGAATATGATTTGGTTTAATGCCATCATGTTTTTCTGTGGCCTGGTTACTCTTGTGAGGTGGGCTTACTGGGTCTGGAAGCTTTTGATCAAAATATCAAAATGGGGATGCTAGTTAGTGGGTCTGTTACTTTGGAGCTTGAATAAATGCTTTAATTCTTCTGCCTTCTACTTAGAGATTTCCTTATATCCTGCAGTTCTGAACCATTCAGACACATATATGATTCTCTTTGAAATCATAAATTCTGCCTTCATAATACAGCAACATACACAAATACACATGCATACCACCTACATATCACATGTACATATACTATCATGTCACACATACAACACACCACAACTACATACATATCACACACAAATACTGCACACAGCACATATGTACACATCACACACAAATACACTACCACATCACTCATAGAACACACGCCACAAATACACAAATATGCCACCAATGCTATACACACATAAATACTGTGTGTGCATATACATGCATACGATATACAAATACACACCTACAACCACACACAAACATCACACACCACATACACACAATACACTACCATATCACACATACAACACACATGCCACAAACATACACAATGCATTGTGCACATATACACACATATCACACACATACACTACCATATCACACACAACACAAATACACATACATACCACATACACACATCACACATACAACACACACCACAAATATGCCCCACATACATATGACACACACCACAAATAACACACATATCACACACTACATACACACATACACTACCACATCACACACAAACACAAACACACACACACACACACTTCGACATCAATTACTAAAAAGTTTCATCCTGATTAGTGCCATTACACCAAATTCTAATGAAATTAATAACCATTTTCTGCTTGTTAGGTCACATTGCCCAAAATGTTAACTCAGCTTAAAGCAGCAAAAACAATTAGTCCTGGGCAATCATCCACATTCACCCCCACTCCCAGAATGTGGGAGCAGCCCTGAGATCACACCTCCAGGACAATGGAGGTACTTAGTGCATGCTTAGAGAGGCCTGAGGGGAGGGGGCATGGAAAAAAGAGGGCTAAGGGGGACGCTGAAGGGGGGAACTGACGGGCAGGGAGATAGTGGGATATGGGCACAGCTGGGTAAAGGCAAATTTAAAACGAGGAAACAGCAGATGTGTGAAGGAGCAGATGTGTGAAGGCTCTCTGGGTCTCCAAGTCATCCCTCACACAGGCTGCCAAAACTATCTTCTAAAATCTGACCATATCCTTGCCCTCCTCAAAAACCTTCTCTGACTCCCTGTCTCCTCTAGAATAAAGTCTAAGTGCCTGGGCTGGGTATGCCAGGCCCTCCAACACAGCCTGTCCTCCCAGCCTGGCAATGCAGTGCAGTGGAGGGAAAGCCAGCCTCAGACTCAGAGACCTGGCTTCAAGGTTTGCCTCTGACACACATTGACTGAGGGATCCAGTGCAAGTCCTCCAACTTCTCAGGACTAGAGGCAACTAAGACTCGAAGGGAGGGAAGAAGCATTTATTAAGCACCTACTATGTGCTGGGCACTGTGCTAAGCACTTTACAATATTATCTCATTTGATCCTCACCACAACCCTAAGAGGTAGGTCCCATTTTACAGTTGAGGAAGTTGAGGCAAACAGAGGTTAAATGACTTGCCCAGGGTCACACAGCTAACACAAATCTGAAGCAGGATTTGAACTCGGGTCTTCCTGAATCCAAGCCCTGTTCTTTAGCCAATGCACCACCTCGCTGCCCTTGCTCTTGCCCCTGCCTCTGCCATTTAGAGAAAATGCAGACATGAATTGGTAGAATGGTTTCCTCATCCAGAAGTTCCTGATATCGTTGACATCGCAGATCCAGTCCCAGTTTCCCATCCACTTCACAGATTCTGCATCCTGGCTACCCTGACCTTACTGCTCCCCAAACCCAGCCTTCTGTCTTCTGGTTCAACATCTACATGAAGTTGGCCCCCAAGCCTTCAGTGTTCTCCCCTCACCACCTTAGAATACCTGGCTTCCTTTGAAGCTGAGCTCAATGTCTGCCTCCAACAGGAAGCCCTTCCTGATTCTTCCTCCCAATTATTAGCGCCCCACCCACCTAAAAACTATCTTGTGTTTACTTATCGGCATATGTGAAGTGTTGTTTCTTCCTAGCAGAATGCAAATTTTTGGAGAGCAACTACTAGTACATTCTGTTGTCTTTGTATCCCCCCGAACCTAGCACAGGGGTGCTGGAGTACGAATTAGCTCCAAAGAAACTAGTGGCATTCATTCTGCAGTATAAGCATTTATACTTTTACACCTTTACAAAGGAGTCAGACCATGCTGACCGACCAACCAATTTCTTTCCTTCCTTCGTTCCTTCCTTCCCTCCTTTCGTCCCTCCTCTCTTCCTTCCCTCCCTCTTTCACTCCTTCCTTCCTTCCCTTTATCCCTCCTTCCTTGTCTTTCCTTCCTCCCTTCCCTCTCTTCTTTCCTTCTTCCCTCACTTCTTCCTTCCTTTGTCTTTCTTTCCTTCCTCTTTTCCTCCTTTCCTCCCTTCTTCCTCCCCTTCCCTTCTTTCCTACCTTCCCTCTCTCCTTCCCTTCTTTCTCCCTCCTCCCTCCCTGCCTTTCCTCCCTCTTCCCTCCCATACTTCCTTCCTTTCTTACTTCCTCTTTCCTTTCTTCCTTCCCTTCTTCCTTCCCTCTCTCTCTTCTTCCCTCCTTCCCTGTAGTTTCACATACAATCCTCTTCTTCTGTTCTGCTATGTATATGTGCAGATGTCCATTCTCTATGGTATTTGTTAATTTCAGATTTTTTCTTAAGACAGTTGGCCTCAAGATCATAAAGACATTTATTTTAGCTACAGGACCTGCCTTCTACAGGAAGTCTTGCCTATTCTCCTTTAATTCTAGCACCTTTCTTCTATCAATTATCTCCAACTTATACTGAGTACAACGCATTTGTGCAGAGTTGTTTGTATATTGTCTCCCTCACTGCGAGCTTCTTGAGAACAAGAACTATCTTTTGTCCTTTTTTGCATGCCCAGCATCTCTGTGCCTGGCACACAGTAGGCACTTAATATTTATTGACTGGCTGACTCTGGATAAGTAACTTAACCTCTCTCTGCCTCAGTTTCCTCATCTCTATGATGAGATAAGAGTATTCCCAACTCCCAGAGTTGTCAGTTTCTATTCCTAGTGGTTCAGGAGGTATTTCAGAACTACTCTCCTATAAGCATCCTCTTGGCTCTGTAGCAGATTTAAAACCAAGGGCCTGATGAATTCACACTCAGCTGGCTAGAAGTAATGCTCTGATTGCAATGGGTTATAATCATAAAGACCTACTTATTGAAGCAAAATTAATGTGTATGAAAAATGAATAAAGATGGTATTAACCAAGTTGCTGGTAATATCACAGCAGGAAGCATCGGGGAGTGGGGAGATGGAAGCAGGGATATAGCATATCGATAATGATGGCAAATTGTATCAAGCTAAGGTTGTCCAGGCAGGAAACGCCACCTCCAGGTGGGTTTCAGACTAAGAGAGCAGTTCAGCTGCCAGGCTCTGAGCTGGGCATCCTGTCTGTTAGACTCTTCATAGCAGAAGAATGAAAAACACTGTGAAAAATTGTTGAAACTCAACCACACAACTTGGCCATTCTCTTTTACACCCTGGAGGTCTGTGATCTGATGCTACTAGGGGCACAACTCAAGTTTTTAAGCCAGTATGAATTCCATGTCCTCCCAAGGGAAGACAGTGGACCTCTTAGCCCAGAGGGGAAGGTAGAACATGCCTAATGGTGATGATGTGACAAGATGGCTGAGAGATGACATGAGGGTAATAATAATGTAGATGAAGAAAGTAATGGCGATGATGGAGATGGTGGTGATAATGATGAAGGTGATAAAGGTCAACATGATTCTGATGGTGATGGTGATGATAAAGAAGATAAAGATAAAATGAGCCATTGATGATGATGATGATGATGAAGATAAAAGATGAACAAAAACACAGATGATAGTGGATATAATGGAGATGGTGGTGATAATGATGGTGATAAAGCAAAAATGAAGATGATGGTGATAATAATGAAGGTGATAAAGGTCAACATGGTTCTGATGGCGATAGTGATGATAAAGAAGATGAAGACAAAATAAGCCAGTGATGATGATGGTGATGATGATGATGATGATGATGAAGATAAAAAACAAATGAAAACACAGATGATAGTGGGTATAATGAAGACAGTGATGATGAAGGTAAAGAAGGTCATGCAAACAAAAGTATTGGTAATGGTGACAATAATGGAAATAATGATAAAGAAAATGAAATGTTAGTTATGACCAAAAAAGGTGATTGTGACAATGATTATGAAGATGGTAATGATAATGAATTCAAAAATGATAAGGGTGAAGCCAAAGGGGACAATGAAGATGATGACAACAATGTGATGTATGAAGATGATGGTGACAAGGATAGTAATAATGATGATGAAGATGAAAAAAGAAGATGCTAATGCACTTATCTTGCATTATAATTATCTAGATGACTCTCTTACATCCCTCTTTGGACTATAAGCTCCTTGAAGGAAGGGGCTATGTCAGCCCAAATTTTGCATCTGCCCTGGTGCCTGGTACAGGACTCTGTACACAATAAATGCTTATGAAAACATTGTTGAGAGAAACTGAATGATGGTGAAGAAAGTGATGGTGAAGTCAGGAGCAAGAATGGTAATAAAGATGGCAATGAGGATGATGAAGGATAAGAAGCGATAAAGGAGCAGGCCCCCAGCTTTAGGGGCCAATAGCTTCTGAACATCCTCAGTGGAAGGAATCTGTTTTCAGGATTCCATCATCTTCCACATTCTGTTATCAAATGTGCTATTACATCATTAATATTTAAACTATTATTCAAGAATCTTTTGCATTCCATAAAAATTCTCATAAAGCCAGGGGAGCATTGCCCTTCATTTGCATCTCGTTTTATATGCATAGAACCATGGAGCCAGAGAATGGGCTCTTAAATGAACTCTTTCACCTTACTTTTGTTTTTTAAATTAATTTTCCCACTTGTGATTTTCATCCAACTTCTCGAGCACTTAGAGGGAGTCAGGGAAGCGTCCCTACTAAAATTTCAGCAGCCTGGGCTAGATAGATCTCTAGGGCAGAAATGTCAAACACATAGCCCACAATATTGCCAAGTAGTACCTGAATTAGATTAGTATGTAATTGGGAAATATTAAACAATATAAATAAAAATACAATAGAATATAGATAATGTTAATATGTGGTTTTCTAAGTCGATTGGCCTCCAGCAGGGATCCTTATCTATGGTTTAGTGACCCAGATTTCTATTGAATTTGACACTACTATGCTAAGGGGAAATCAGGCAGAATCAACTCAGGCCAGAGTAACTAGGATGGGACAATTGAGGCTTTTATCCTGGGCAGTGAAATTTAAAAGGCATTCATACTCCTCTGATAGCTAAGAAACATCTGAGCTTAGCACCCAGTTAACAGGAATAATTCATTTAAATTAGAAATTACAAGATGGCACTTTCCTACCAGGCCAAACCTAGGTAAGTAAGCAACTCCTGGCCCTGATAGCTCCCTGTTCCTCATTCCCACCAATGGCAGCCTCCCAAGCAGTGACTTTACCAAGTCTTAGGGTCTGTCTCCCCAATAAGCCCTTGTGACCCCAGGTTCTCCCCACCATCATCAACACTGAAATCGATTTTAAAAGTTGTTATCAGGGAAGTTCTACGTTGCTGGTTTCAAGCATGTCGTGTGAAGTTTATGCTGAGCCAAACACTACCAGTTATGACCCTGCTCCAGGGTTAATATCACATAACCTGAGTCCAGCCCAATCAGCACACATCAGCAGTGGCAAAGGTCACCTTCATTTCTGCACTCAGCACATCTTGTGTTGTGGACCTGGAGAGCAGGGCAGGCTCATTACATAGACCATGGACTGCTCAGTTAGCCAGGCACTCATCTGTGAGAAAAGGCTAGCACATGCTGAGTTAGCACCATGGCCAGAGCTCACTCACCTTGTAAGCAGAGAAGGCCAGCCAACTAGAGATTCAAATAGTAACTGATATTTATATATTCCGTTAAAGTTTGCAAAATGCAATAATTATGTCCCTTGAACCTCACAACAACCCTGAACTGTTGGTACTGCAGGTATCATTGTCTCCATTTCATAGATATGGAAATTGAGACTCAGAAAACCTAAGTGACTTGTCCGCGGTTATCTAGCCAATAAGTGTCAGAAGGAGACTTGAACCCAGGCCTTCCTGACTCTAATTTCAAGATTCTATCCACTACACCAGAGATATCAAACATGCAGTCCACAGCCCAACTAGATGGAATGTAATTGGAAAATATTAGCAAAAATGAGTGAGTGAATGAATAATAAATAAATGGCATTCAATAAAACACAGACAAGGTTAAATATGAGGTTTTCTAAGTCAATAGGCAGTCATCAGGAATCCTTATGCACCATTTAGTGCCTCACCCTTTTTATTTGAGTTTGCAATCACAGTGCAAAGGAAATATAACTCCAAGTCACTCAATCAATAAATCAATCGACAAGCATTCATTAAGCATCTATTTTGCGGCAGCTAGGTGGGACAGTGGATAGAGCACTGGGCCTGGAGTCAAGAAGATTCATGTTTTGAGGCCAAATCTGGTCTCAGACACTCACTAGCTGTGTGACCCTGGGCAAGTCACTTCACTCCGTTTGCCTCAGTTTCCTCATCTGTCAAATGAGCTGGAGAAGGAAATGGCAAACCACTCCAGGTTCTTTGCCAAGAAAACCCCAAATGGCGTCACAGAGAGTTGGATGTAACTGAACGACATCAGCAACTATATACCAGAAACAGTTCCAGTCTTCAGGGAGCTTACTTTCTAACAGGGAGGCAGGAAATACATTTAAATTGACAGAAAATAGTTTTTAAAAATAATAATTTGGTGAGGGAAGAATGCTGGGAGCTTCACTGCGGCAGGAACTCACGTCTGCTTTAGTCTCTCACATCACATGATCAAGTACTGGGTTGGGCACACAGTGAGGACCAGTAAAAGCTTGTCAATTTAATTAAACACCCTTGTCCTTCAATAGCCGTGCTTAATTGCCATTTTTCAAGGGAAATAATAAGAAACACAATCCTTCAATGCTTCTAATTTTATTTTTTCCAATCAAGAAGCATTTGTTCTTTCTCTCCCTCCCTTCTCCTCCTACCCTTATTGAAAAAAGGAAAAACAAAACCCTTTTAACAAATTTGCATAGTCAAGCAAAATAAATTCTCTCAATGGCCATGACTGAAAAATATATGTTTGGTTCTGCACTGAGTCCATCATCTCTGGATCAGGAGGTAGATTCATATGCTTCATCACTGGTATTCAGGTTTCATGGTCGGCCACTAAGTTCCTAAGTCTTTTGCGGAAAGTGGACTTTGGGAGAACATCAGCACTCCAATTTGTGATTTTTTTTCCTGTAAGACACTGAGTATACTGAATGTCTCCTTCAATGCCTCCCTTTCTCCAATCATTTTATGATTACAAAAGAAAATTGATAAGGTTTTGAATAGTTCCAAGAACTCACCCACTTCTCTTTATTCTATTTAATCAGATACATTGTAGGAGCTTAATTAATGTTAATTAACTAAAGACTCATAAAGAAGATTCTGTTTTCTTTGGTTTGGTGTAAACGGTTATACTATTTTTTAAAGTATCCTTTTTTATTTTCTTAAAAATGTACATTATCCAGTCTGTGTAACCTACCTGGTATTATCCAAATTCTGGGCCATGTAGTCCAAGAGGAGAGATTATATATGTATATGTGTGTTTATGTGTATGTGCATATACAACTATATATATATTTTAATGTGTGTATATATAGTTGTGTGGTTGTTCATTTGTGCCCAACTCTTTGTGACCCAATTTGGGGTTTTCTTGGCAGTCATACTGGAGTGGTTTGCCATTTTCTTCTCCAGCTCATTTTACAGATGAGGAAACTGAGGCAAATAGGGTTAAGTGACATCTAATAAGTGTCTGAGGCCAGATTTGACTTCGAGAAGATGAGTCTTCCTGACTTCAGGATCACCTCTCTGTCCACCATGCCACCTAGCCCACCTAGAACATACATACATATACATATATAATGTATGTATACACATATACATGTTACCTGTAGAATTGTGAGACACATACCTATCACCTACTGATGGAGTGTGTCACACTCTTGAGTGGATAAATAAACCACACTGAACCTATCCATAACTTGTGCTGGCTTATTTGCACAATGGCTAGCAAAGACCCTGAAAATTCTTGCAACAATTTCGAAGTTTTTTGTCTTTACAATGTTGTTTTTATTGTATGTTTCTTCTCACTTCACTGCAAGTCAACTCGTGTATGTCTTACCAGGTTTCTCTGAAACTAGCCCTTCAGTCACTTCTTACAGGACAGAAGGGGCCCTCTCCAGGTGTCCCAATCTATTTCTGGCCACTGGACACAGATGGTTCCAGAAGAGAAAGTGAGGCTGGTGACTTTGCACAGCACTCCCTCACTTAAATCTAATTCACTTACAAGCTGTGGCATCATCTTCCTGATGTCATGGTCCTCTTCAAGAACAAAGGACAGGACAGGACAGGAATATTCCATTATTTATTCATTCCTTCCCCAACTGATGGGCACTCCCTCCATTTCCAATTCTTTACTGCCATGAAAAGAGTTCCTACAAATGTTTTTTGTACATATAAGTCTTTGTCCTCCTTCTTTGATTTCTTTGCTTCATTCATTTGCTTCACTTGGGGTTTTCTTGGCAAGGATACTGGACTGGTTTGCCACTTCCTTCTCCCATGGATTAAGGCAAACAGTGGTTAGTTAAGTGACTTGTCTAGGGTCACACAGTAAGTATCTGAGGCCACATTTGATCTCAGGTCTTCCTGAATCCAGGCCCAACGCTCTATCCACTGAGCCACCTAGAGGCTTACACATAACAAGCACTGGATAAATGCTTGTGGAATGAAACAGAATTATGACTAAAGTACTCCTCTTCTGTTGCTCGACTTTGGGACGATAATCAGTTCTCAACTTACTTAGGCAGGCCCTTGGGCACCAGATCCAATCCATCCTTGGGCCCTGATTGGTAAGATATCTGGAGCTTGTGCTTCACCAGAATAATGTTGGTGATGAGGCCTGGGGGATTACTTTAGTGGAGAACACGCACAAGAGAAGCAAACACACAGCTGGCAATAACAAACTTGGGGAGCAATGCATTTACAGCCATGTGCAAACAGTAGGCATTCTTCCAGTCCAGCAGTCCCTGGCTAATTGGGAGTTTATGTATAGCTGTGCTGGGGTGGGGAAGGAGGGGGGGGGCTTATGCAACTGATGAAGCCCCTGAAAATGGGGCTTGCTGACTCTGGCCAAAAGAGCTGTCTGCAGGGCTTAGATCACAGAATGTTAAGACTCAGAGAACATTAGAGCTGGAAAGGACTTCAGAGACCATCCAATGCTACCACTTCATTTTTAAAAAGAAGACTCTAAGGTCCCAAGGGATGAAGGGATGTGCCCACCAGGGTCAGATGGCACGTTAGGAGCAGAGCTGCTATTTCCAACCAAGTCTTTTGACTCAGTCCAGAATCGTTTTCACCCCACCCTCCTGCCTCTCATTTTCATACGTCTCTTCCCAGGGCTAATTAGCATTTCTTTAACGTCCTTTTGATGTGCTCAGAGTATCTAAAGGGAACAGAAGCCATCATTTAAATAAATGGAATGAAAAATCAAAGTTTCCCCTTAAGTAGTATGTCCCAAGACCCGTGTGTAAGCTCCAGGGAATTAAGGCAATGAAAACCAAAACAACAAAAAAAAAAGATTCCAGTCACCCCCCTGGCCAGTGAATCTCCCCTTTGGCAGCTTTAGGAGACTCCATTCTGAGGCTGTATTGAGCTTCTGCAACTAATCCTGCCTCACTTAAGACCCCACTACTTCAGTGAAAGAGAAAGTGCCTCTCCAGGAGGCAGGAAGGAGACCTGAATCCTAAGTCTCCTCCCACTACCTATAACTGCAGGACAAGAGATTCAATTAGGGATAGCTACAGCAGAAGCTCACAATTATGGAGCATTTTTCAGCTAACAAAGTGTTTTTCCCAATAACAGTTTAATTTTTTTGTCTTTATATTCCCAACATCTGTTACGTTTACAACAAGCATTTATAAAATGCTGACTAGGTGCTACTGGGGGTACAAAGAGTGTACCAAGAATGAAACAATCCCCACTCAAAAGGAATTTACTCTTAATGGGCAAGAGAACACGGCTGTATATATACACATACATATACATATACATATACATATACATATACATATACATATACATATACATATACATATACATATACATATACATATACATATACATATACATATACATATACATATACATACACACACACACATAAGTTTGGTATGGAGGGCACCAGCACTTAGAGGAGGGGGAATCAGGAAAGGCTTCTTGCAGAAAATGGAATACAATAGGAATAGGGACTGGGTCTGTGGTTTAGGGAATGCCTGGCTGAGGAACTTCCTCTACCAATGCAGTCTGGCACTTCCTCTGAAATTTAAAGTGCTCAGAAATTCTTTGACTTGGCCAGTGCCACACAGCCACTACGGGTATCAGAGGTAGAACAAGAGCCCAGGTCTTCCTTGGCTTTCAGGGTGACTCTCTCTGTCTCTGTTTCTGTGTCTTTCTCTATTCCTTTATCTGTTTCTGTGTCTCTGTCTCTTTCTGTCTCTGTTTCTCTGTCTTTCTCTTTTTCTCTGTCTCTGTCTGTCTCCCTGTCTCTGTCTGTCTCTGTCTCTCTGTCTCTGTCTCCATCTGTGTGTGTGTGCATTTCTCTCTCTGTTACCCTGCCCTCCCTCTTTTTCTGTTTCTGTGTGTGTGTCTCTCTCTGTCTCTCTGTCTTGCTCTCTGTACCTTTCTCTGTCTTTCTGTCTCTCTCTCTGTCTTTCTGTCCCTCTCTCTCTATCTCTCTCTGTCTCTTTCTCTCTCTGTCTCTGTCTCTCTGTCTTTCTATTTGTCTGTCTGTCTTTCTCCCCCTCAGTCATTCCTTGTGTGTGTCTCTCTATTTCTCTTTCTGTGTTTCTGTCTCTCTCTTATACACACACACACACACACACACACACACACACACACACACACCCTATGCCAAGTTGCTTCTCCATACAGAAGAGGCACTGGTTAAATGTTCTTTGTTGAACAGGACAACCCTGTGAAACAAGGTGAGTAATATCTCCATCTTGGTGAATGATAAAACTGAGGCTTAGTGACATAGCCTAAATTGACTCAAGTTAGAGTCAGGAAAACCTTGGTTTGAGTCCTAGCTCTGACACATGCTAACTGTGTAACCCCAACCTCTCTGGGGCCTCCAGGCAATTCTCTAAGACTAAGTTGTGGAACCATCTCATATCAGATTCTGCTCCAGCCCTTCATTTTAACTCTATGTGTATCTTTCCAAGCCCTCTGCTCCTTTAAATCTTATGTGATCCTAACTGTGGTGTCACAATATTTAAATTATTTCTTTCTGGCTGCTTGAAGTATTTTCTCTTTGGCCTGGGAGCTCTGGAATTTGGTAACAATATTGCTGGGAATTTTCATTTTGGGATCTCTTTCAGGAGGTGATTGGCTTTCAAAAAAAGGCAAAGGCAGCAATCGTGATCTCAGACAAAGCAAAAATAAGCCCAATTAAAAGAGATAATTGGGGAAACTACATTTTGTTAAATGGTACTATAAATGATGAAGTAATATAAAAAATTTTATGGCAAGCTTTCATTTATAAAGACCTTAGTTCTCAAATATATACTGGGTACAAAAGTGAGTCAAATGTATAAAAATAAGAGGCAATCCACAATTAATAAATGCTCAAAGGCTATGAACAGGTAGTTTACAGAAGAAGAAATCAAAGCTATCTACAGTCATATGAAAAAATGCTCTAAATCGCTATCGATTAAAGAAAAGCAAATTAAAATAACTCTGAGGTATTCCTTATCAGAGATGACAAGTGCTGAAGGGAACGAGGGAAAAGTAGGCACAATAACGAACTGTTGGTAGAGTTGTGAACTGCTCCAACCACTCTGGAAAACAATTGGGAAATATGCCCAAAGGACTACAAAACTGTGAATAACTTTGACCCAGCAATGCCACTACTAGGTCTGTACCCCAAAGACATCAAAGGAAAAGGAACTATATATACCAAAATATTTGCAGCAGCTCTTTTGGTGGTGGTAAAGAATTGGAAATCGGGGCAGAGCCAAGATGATGACTGGAAAGCAGTAACTGGCGTGAGCTCCCCACCAAGTCCCTCCAAAAACCTATGAAAAAATGGCTCTGAACCAATTCTAGAACT
>CM053622.1:39865809-39909416 GCA_028646595.1 Phalanger gymnotis | reverse complement strand
TAGGAAGAAACAAAATATAGTTAGTCTTTCGCAACATGAGTATTGTGGAAGGGTTATACATAACCCATGTTGAATTGCTTGACTTCTTAGGGAGGGTGGATGGGAAGGGAAGAGGGGAGAGAATTTGGAACTCAAGGTTTTAAAAAAATAGATGTTCAAAAGTAAAAAAGTTTTTTTTTATGCAACTAGAAAATAATACACACAGGCAATGGGGCATAGAGATTTATCTTGCCCTACAAGAAAGGAAGGGAAAGGGGGTTGGGAGGGGAACGGGGTGACAGAGGGGAGGGCAGACTGGGGAACAGGGCAACCAGAGTGTATACCATCTTGGAGTGGGGGGGGGTGGAAATGGGGAGAAAATCTGTAATTCAAACGCATGTGAAAATCAATGCTGAAAACTAAACATATTAAAAATAAATTTTAAAAAAAGACTCAAAAAAAAAACAAAAAAACAAAAAAAAAAGAATTGGAAATCAAGGGGGTGCTCATCAACTGGAGAAGGGCTGAACAAGATGTGGTATGTTATTGTGATGCAATATTACTGTGCTGTGGAAAATGATGGGGGGGCGGTTTCAGAAAAACATGGCAAGACCATGTAAACTGATGCAAAGATGAGTGAGAAGAACTGGAGTATCGTTGTGTACAGTAACAGCAATGTTGTAACGATGATCAGCTTTGAAAGACTTGGTTACTCTGATCAATACAATGATCCAAGACAATTCCGAAGGATTCATGATGAAAAAAAATGCTATCCATCTCCAGAGAGAGAATTGACGAATTCTAAGTGCAAATTAAAGTATAATTTTCTCATTTTCTTTATTTTTCTTGCTTTTTTTGAAATATAGTTAATATGGAAATGTGTTTTGCATGATTTCACATGTATAATTGATCTCATACTGCTTGCCTTCTCAATGGGTATGGAAGGGTTTGGGAGGGAAAGAGAGAATTTGGAACTCAAAATTTAAAAAGAAGAGAATGTTTAAAATAAATAAATTTGAGAAAAACAAACATTCATTGATAGCTTTTTTTACGTGATATATATATTGTATATACATACATATTTAGATAGACAGGAAGATAGATAGATAGATAGATAGATAGATAGATAGATAGATAGATAGATAGATAGATATTCACCATGTTTTCCCCCTATGCCCACCCAAAAATCTCTCCTTTAAAATAAAATTTGAAGAAGGGAAGAAAGAAAAAAAAGTGCTGCAAAATAAAACATTTTTTAAACAACATATTTTAAAAGTATGTTATATGAGGTATCTCACACTCCAGTTCCTGTTTTATTCTCTATTCCACTAAAGTTTTATTTTTTGATTAACAGCAAGCTATTTTTTTTCTTCCTATCTCCTTCCCCAATGATGAAAGACCAAAAAAAAGAAAGAAAACTCATTTAACAAACTTGTAAAGTCAAGGAAAACACATTCCCTCGATGACCATGTTTTAAAAAGTGTCTCCATCTGCATCCTGAGTCTATCACCTCTCTATCAAAAGGAGGGTAGAACGCTTCATTGTTGGTCCTCCAGAATCACAGATGGTCATCGCATTCATTAGAGTTCTTATAGCTTTCGAATTGTCTTTGTAGTGGTGGTATTGTTGTATAAATTGTGTTTTTTGTTCTGTTCATTTTATTCTTCATGAGTTTATCACTGTATTCTGACTCTCAAATCTACCTTTCCTGTCCCAATCTCTCTGCTGACTTCCCCTCACATCTCCGATTGCCTTTCAGACATCTCACACTGGCTGTCCAATAGACATTGTAAACTCGACATGTTCTAAACTGAATGTCTTTCCCCCTAAACCCTCCTACTCCCCACCTTCTCTATTACTGTTGAAGGCAACATCATCCTGCCAGTCCCTTGGGCTCAAAACCCAAGAGTCATCCTCACTCTCACCTGCCCCTCCCCACATCCAAGCTGCTGCCAACTCCTGTCAATTTCACCCTTCCAGCATCACTCAAATACTCCCTCTTCTCTAAGTGACACCATCCTGCTTCAGGTCTTCATCACTTCACACCCAGATTACTGTAATAGTTGCTGGAGGGTCTGCCTACCTCAGGTCTCTCCCCACTCCGATCCATCCTCCAAGCAGCCACTAAAGTGATCTTCCTAAAGCTCAGGTCCAATCATGTCACCCTCTACTCAGTAAACTCCAGTGGCTTCCTGTTGTCTCCAGGAGAAAATACAAAATGCTCTGTTTGATTTTCAAAGTCCTTCATAGCCCAGCCCCCTCCCACCTTTCTAATCTTCTTACATCTTATTCCCTGACACATAGTCTTTGACCCAGTGACACTGGCCGCCTTGCTGTTCCAACAAGGTCCTCCCTCTCTAGGTTCCAGGCATTTTCTCTGATGATCCTCCCTGCCTGGAATGCTTTCTCTCCTCTGCTCCAACTACTTACCTCCCTGACTTCCTGCAAGTCCCACCTTCTACAGGAAACCTTTCCCTGCCCCTCTTTATTCCAGTGCCTTCCCTCTGTTAATTATTTCCTGCTTATCTTGAATATAGCTTGCTTTGTATATATTTATTTGCATGTTGTCTCCCCCTTTAGATTTTAAGCTCCTTGAGGTCAGGAATTATCTTTTGCCTCTTTTTGTATCCCAAATGCTTACTTAACACAGTACCTGGCACATAGTAGGTGCTTAATAAATGTTTATTGATTGATCATACTTACAACTAATTGCATAATTCAATTCACTTCAACAAACATTTATGGAGCCCCTAATATGTGCCCAGGACTGATGAGATGGGAGAGTAGGGGGATGTAGCTGTGGTTGATGCAGAATGACTTTGGATTGTTCTTATTGGGTGAGTGGAAAGTGTTCCCAATCCTGACAGACTGATGGAAAAGGACTTACTGGGTGGGCGGTATCCTCCAACACTAGGAATAACAACTGACATTTTAAGGGAATAGATCCATTGACACCCAGTTTGCTGTATCTAATTTGCTAAATGCCAATTAAATGCTTGAGCATTCCTTATCACTGGGATGTATTCTCTGAATCTCATTACCGATTTTTCATTGCTTATGTAACTATGACTTAATTACCAGGCAGCTCCATTTATCTTAGGCAGGAAGGGACTAACTCCGGGAAACAGATGATAGATCATCTCTATGTGACAGCCGCCGGTCACATAAATTATGAAATTACCAGAGACAGTTGGAAGATTTTGGAAACTATGAAGTTAAAAGAACTAAGTGTCTCTATGAGGTCTACGAGATGCCACAAAATATTACCTGCACTTGGCAAACCTTTCCTATACAGGGGTGACTTTGAAGGAATCAAAATGGATCTCACTGTCTTTTTTTTTTTTTTGGAGACAATTGGAGTTAAGTGCCTTGCCCAGAGTCACACAGCTAATAAGTGTCTGAGGCTGGATTAGAACTCATGTACTCCTGAGTCCAGGGGCAGCACTCCATCCACTGTGACACTTAGCTGCCTCAGAACTCACTTTTTACAAAACAAAAATGACTCCTAAGACATTTTTGTATACTGACTGTTATCTTCCTGCGGTCCCTCCATAAAAATTGAAGACAGGTTTCTGTGGCAAAAAGAGAGGGCCTTGAGACATAATAATATGACATTTAAGAATTCAGACTTTTCGAAGACTCGCTCTCCCTCATCTCTCCCAGACTAGAAGGGCAGAACCCACTCATGGCCCTGATCCCAAAATTAGTAAGCATAGAGGCTTTAACCTGCTCTTGTTCCGACCTGGGTCAGCTTAGTGACACGCCTTCCGAGGGGCTCACCCTATTGGTGCCAGACTTAACACATTCGGCCAATCATCTTCAGCTATCCTGCAGCTCAGAACTCCCTAACTCAAGAAACCCACTAGCCTCTGCCTCCCCCAGAAGCAGGGATTATAGAGGTGTACCGCCGCACCCAGCAAATTCCGACAAATTTTAAAAGATTAAATATTTAAGAGAAAAATGTAATTGAATGATAAAATAGGAATGAAGTCACTAGACCTGGATCTGATTCCTTCTTCATATGCTTACTAGCTGTGTTTTCCCGGGCAAGTCACTTCGGCCTCGGTTTCTTCGTCGGTAAAATAGAAGTAACAGTCGTGATACTAGGGATGTTGGGAAGCTCGAATGAGATAACACATTATGTGTAAAGCATTTTGTGAATGTGCTACAGTCAGAGATTCCCATCACTTGGGGTAGCCAGGTGGCACAGTGAGTAGAGCAGCTGCCCTGGATTCAGGAGGGCCTGAGTTCAGATTCGACCTCAGACACTTGACCCACTTACTAGCTGTGCGACCTTGGACAAGTCACTTAACCCCAATTGCTCTGCCTTCCCCCCTCAAAAAAAATACATTCCCATCACCATCAGCAAAGGATAGGAGTAATTTCACTTTCCCCAGGCCTCAGTTTCCCCATCAGTAAAATGAAGGAGTTGCACTAGATGGCCTCTAAAGTCCCTTCCTAGCTGGAGATCTTGGATCCTGGGGTTTATAATAAGCTATTTTATCATAATTTATATAAGTAACATTTATAAAGTACTTACTAAATACCAGTATTTTACAAGTATTACCTTATTTGATTCTCACCACAACCTCGTTGTCAGGTGCTATCCCCATTTTATAGTTGAGGAAACTGAGGCAGACAGGATTAAGTGACTTGCCCAGGGTCACACAGGTAGTAAGTGTCTGAAGCTGGATTTGAACTCAGATCTTCCTGACTCCAGGTCCTATGCTCCATCTGCATCACTACCTCATCAAATTGTATTCATGGCAGGTGTCAGACTCACTGCCTCTCTGAGCTATGCGGTTCCAAAGATGAGAAATGGCATAGCCTCTGCCCTCAAGAAGCTTGCGTCCAACTGAGGGAGGAGAGACTAGGAGTAGTTAAGATATGAAAGACACAAGCAGATAATGAAAAATAAAATGTGGAAAGGGCCAAGGAGAGGTCTAGACAAGTGTTCTCAGGAATCTTTTAGCTTGGAGCAGTTGACATCCCAGTCTGGAAGAACAAGCAAGAGATTTGTCCTCATGTGACAGTGGCCAAGGGATAGGGCAAGGCCTTGACCACTTTCACTGAGTACAATGTCTCGGCCATCGGATGACCGCTGCTACACCTCAGCCTGACCACTATCTCTCTCGCAGGCCCTGGTGACATTGGAGCTGGGAAGTGAGGCCTTGCCTCATGGGGCCTGAGAACCTGCTCTCTCCCCACTACCTTCCACGTAGTGAAAAACAGCATTCGAAGCTCAGGCCTGGGCAAGCTTGACCAGTCAGCAGGCTACAAGGAGCCTGTTGAAGCAATGCCTTGCCTCTTCAGGCTTTGTTTGCAAAAAATCTGCAGAGGGGAGTCTCTCCACACCAGACCAGGCACTCCTCAAGTTTTACACCCATCTGTGGCTCCAAATCTTCCTCCAGAAGGATTCTACTGCAGCAGGGGTTTTTGTGTGTGCATTTTTAATTCATTTATTCAGGCAGGGATACTGAGTTTGTTTTCAGTGAATACCTTTCAGCTATAATATCCAGATAGGATGCCAGAGTGCTGTCTTACATCCTTCAGCCAGACAGAGCTGCCTCTTATTCGTGTAATCTGGGCCATTTCTGAAGACAGTTTCATTGTTACTGAATGGATCAGCATAACTTTACAGCAGTGAAGGAGGGATGAGAGGGAGAGAAGTGATCACAGGGAGAGAGAGGTGCCCAAAGGCTTTGTAACAAAAAAGGAATGCAGAAGAAATTATGAATATTATCATCACCTCTTCTGGTAGAGTTTATTATATACTTCTATTATTTTTATTTATGTTTGCCATATAATGCAGTTATGACAATAAATAATTATAATTATTGGTATATAATCGTGTGATGATAATCTTATTTTTATCTTTTTCAATGGAGCTCAGATAAAAAGATGAAAAGGACAGGTCACTATCCTGCTACTACTCCTTTATATTTAATGTTTTGTGGCCTATTACACAAGTGGATAAAATAACTAACAGGATAAGGGCATTGGGATATTATGAGGGCATACAGGTGGCACCATAGTGCACAGAGAGCCAAGCCTGGACTCAGGAAGACTCATCTTCATGAGTTCAAATCCGACCTCAGATGCTCACTAACTGAGTGACCCTGGGTAAGTCACTTAACCCTGTTTGCCTCAGTTTCCTCATCTGTAAAATGATCTGGAGACAGAAGCAGCAAACCACTCCAGAATCTCTGCCAAGAAAACCCCAAATGGGGTCAGGAAGAGTTGGACACAACTGAACGACAACAACTGGGACTTTATTATTGATATCACTCCAGTTGATTTAGAGAGCTGGCCTCAGAGTCAGAAAGGCATGGGCTCAAATCCTGCCTCTGACACATCATTAACTGTGTAACTCTAAGCAAGTCGCGGAGCCTCTGTGTGTCTGAGGCAACTTTGTGAAACTGCATGAAAGAAGAAAGGATGCCAATTTGCATTGGCAGAAGGAGCTTCCTCCCTTAAATTCCCATGCCAAGGAAATCACAGGGCCAGACTCTGTCCTTATTATCCTCGTCACAAGATCAAATAGCCAGAATTATACACCAGATGCTTACCATTTTTCATAAACTAATAAAAAAAATCAGTCTCCATAATACAAACATAAGTCCCGAAATGTCCTTGATTATTCAACAAATAGCTGTTTTGGAATTGGAGTATTGTTGCTGCCCTTCAAGAAGTCAGTCCATAAGCATTAAGGACTTACTATGTACCAGGCACTATGCTAAGTTCTGGGGATACAAAGAAGGACAAAAACGTGCTCCCTGCCCTCAAGGAGCTTGCGTTCTAATGGAGTGACAATATGAAAACAGCTGGGTACATACAAGATATATGCAGCGTAAATGAGAGCTTAGAGACAAAACTGTCACCCACAGAGTGCAGACACGCAACACTTGGCACACACAAAAATTAAGAACTGCTTTTCGAATAAATGGTGCCATACCAAAAACTATGTAGAATGAAAAGGTCTCAAAATGTAGAAATGCAGCGAAAGAAGTGAAAACTGTGTGAGATAAAGAAGTATATAGCATCTCCATCATCCTGTCTGCTACTAGAGATGATGTTTTCAATGAGACTATGGAAGACGGAATTGCAACATTTTAGAACATTGGAACATTTTGATTCAATTCCAAAAATCATTCATTTTTATGTGTTGTTGCCATTCAGTTGTTTCAGTCATGACCAACCCTCTTCGTGACCCCATTTCAGGTTTTCTCTGCAGAGATACTAGAATGGTATGCCATTTCCTTCTCCAGCTCATTTTATATATGAGGAAACTGAGGCAAGCAGGGATAAGTGACTTGTTCAGGGTCACACAGCTAAGGTCATATGAGAACTCAGATCTTCCTGACTCCAGGTCTGGCATTCTATTCTCTGCACCATCTAGCTGCCTCATTCATTGAATCTATCTGCACAATAATCCATCAAACTTTGGATATAAAAGAACAATGTTAAGGTCCCTTCCAGTCTTCTGACACCTTCCACCTTCTTCCCCATGTACTCTCTGATCCAGTGATGTCGACCTCCTGACTCTTCCTCCCACAAGACCCTCCATCTCTTGTCTCAGGGCATTTTCTCTGGCTGTCCTCCCTGCCTAGGATGCTCACCCTTCTCATCTCCACCTCCTGGATTCCCTGGTTTCCTTCAAATCCTAGAAGAAATCTCACCTGCTACAGAAAGCTTTCCGCAATCCCTCTCAATCCCTCTGCTGATTACTTACTATTTATCCTGGATCCAGCTCATTTGTCCACAGGTGTTTGTGTGTTATCTCCCCTATTAGATTGTGAGGTCCTCAAGGGCAGGAGCTGCTTTTGTCTTTTTTTGTATGCCCAGTATTAATCACAGTGCCTGGCACATAGTAGGTGCTTAATAAACGTTGATTGATGACCTATTGAGTGACTGGCTGTCCCAAGATGGTTTTTATCTGAATTCCATCAAACAAAAATAGACAAAATAAATCATGCCAACAACGATAGTATAGAGACTCATGGCTTTGAACTTGAATCCAGAGTTCACATTAAACCAGAAGATGAAGGTGATGCCTAGAAATGCCTTCATCTCCTCCGGGCAAAACACATCAAGCATAAAGGAATCAAAAAGAAGACTGAAGCGGAATACATTAAGAGATTTCCTGGCATCCTGAAATCAAACCTGAATGAGAACATGTTTAAAATAATTAGCACCTATGCAGTAGCAGACAATGAGCGCTTTCCTGATCTCCCCACAGCAACCACCCCAGTGCCTCCCCTCTGAGATTTCCTTCCCACTCACTCTGTATATATCTTGTACATACAGCACTTAATTTTTTTGCTTGTTGTCTCCACTATTGCAATGTGAGCCCGCTGAGAGCCAAGCTCATGTTTAAGCCTTTCTTTGTATCCCCAGCACTTAGCACAGAGCCTAGCCATGGTAAGAGGTCACTGATGGACCGGACTGTAAAACTGCAAAATGAACCATAACAGATTTGGAAAGTGGCCTAACAAAAGCCTTTGCTAGGGCCCACCACCCTAAGGTAGCAATAAAAATACTAATACTTCCTCATCAAAATGGAGGAAGAGGATCGAGAGATATTCTTCGAGCCCATTATAGACAGCTCAAAAAACTACAGGACATCTTGATGGATAAATGCCAGTCGGGGGTTCCCAGGAGGCTTGTGACATAAGGGATGTAGTTCATCTTATGTCTGAGAGTGCTCTACAGGGGTTGAAGACAGCTGGAACATACATGCCACACTAGAGATTGTGGTCTCAGACCTTCTGAGTCAGGCCATGGACAACTCATCGTTGGCAGCCAGTAGGCTTGGTGCCCAGTCTAGTGATAGGTTCTATGAGAACAAACAAGCCCACATTCCCCTAGAAAACAAATTTGATCCTATAGATTAATCCCTTGCCTTCTACCTAAAATATTACAGAGGAGCAGGACAGTACCAGGGAATGATGAGTGCTGGGAGGGAGGAGAGGCAGGGGATGGCGATGGCTTTTCTCCATCAGCATATTAGTCTTTAGAGGGGTTACTTTAGAGGGACTTTGCTGGGTAGAGTGTCTGAGAGCTTCATTATCACAGGAAATATCATATCTGAGTGCCCTCTTTAATCAATATGAGAGTTACCTCCTCCAACAGAATTGCTTCCTCAGCTCCCTGAGAGTTCTGTCTTGGTGCCTTCCTCTCTATGAGAAGGCCAAGGACAGCACCTGGGCTGGGAGTGGGGGATGTCTCCAAAATGTAGGTAGCATGGTACCTGGCACATAGTAAGTACTTGACATATGCTCTTCCATTCATTTTATTCGTTCATTTGTCTTCAGAAGCTCCCATTTCCCTTTCAACAGCAAGGCAAAGGCACAGGGACAGCAGACCTCAATGGAGACATGCAGCTACAGGCATACAGAAATGGGTGTCAGAGGTACACCATATGGCCCTTGCTGGTCCAAAGAGCTGCTGCCCTCCCAATCCCCCCATGGCCCTAACGTCCCCCAAAATGTCTTCCTCTGGGAGCAAACACAGCTTGCTCATTACAGATCAAAAGAGACAGCAAGGTGGAGAAGGACAAGGGCAGAAGATGGAACTGACTGGGGGAATCAGCAGAAACTAGCCTTGACTTTGCCTCTTAGAAATCCTAGCTCCTTTCTAGTGCCTTCTACCTTCTACCTTCTTTCTCATGTACTCTCTGCTCTAGTGACGTTGGCCTCTTGGTCATTTTTCCCACAAAACCTACAGGTGGTCCTTCCTGATTGTTGCTCAGTCCTTTCAGTCATATCTGATGTTTCGGGACCCCATTTGAGGTTTTCTTGGCAAAGACACTAGACCTTTTGCCATTTCCTTCTCCAGCTCATTTTACAGATGAGGAAACTGAGGCAAACAGAATTAAGTATCCTTCCCAGTGTCACACAGTGTCTGAGAACAGATCTGAGCTCAGGTCTTCCTGACTCTAGGTCTGGTGCTCTATCTACTGGGCCACCTAGCTGCCTCCTTCCTAATTCCCTAAATTATTAGTGCCCCTCAAAAAACAGATTAGCTTGCACCAATTTTGTATATATTTTAGAGAAGCAGCATGTCATAATGGATAGAGAGAAAATTTCAGAGCCAAGAAAACCTGGGTTCAAGACCCACCTCTGACATACTTATATATGCATACATATATATACATGTGTGCATGTGTATACATACACACACATATATATGTATATTGTATATGTACATATATATGTATACATATATACATATGCACACTAGCTGTGTGACCCTGATTAGGTCACTTGACATCTGTCTGCCTTAGTTTCCACATCTGTACAGTGGGAATAATGATAGCATCTACCTCCCTCAAGTGTTGTCTTTAGGATCAAATGAGATATTTTTAAGTGCTTTGCAAATTACTTCCAACACTATATAAATGCTAGCTATTATTGCTATTAAGTTACTTCTCCATCTGAGCCTCAGTTTCCTCACTGAAAAAATGTAAGGAATAATATTTGCAATAACTGCCTCACAGGCTTGTGATAAGGAAGGTACTCTGTACACCCTGAAGCGCCACAGAAATGTGATGATGATGATGGTGATGACAACAACAACCACCTGGACTCGAGTCCCACCTGTCCCACATCCTGTCTGTGTGATCTGGCCAAGTTACTCAGCCTATCAATGCTTTCAGGGAATTCTCTGGTTTCTAAGTTAGGAGGAAGTTGCTGACCTGGGATGGCAGGAGTTCCTCACGAAGATCTCCTTACAGTTTTGAAATCATAGGTCTGCCCTCCAAAAATAAGAACAGAAATAGCAATAATAATGAGGAGGAGGAGAGTACAGATTGGTTCAAGATGTGTTAGGTAAACTCCTGGTAGCAGAGAAATGGGAGGTTTAAGAATATTTACAAACAGATACTTATTAGTATAGATGTCATGGCTTCCTGTTAAATATCAGCTTATTCAGGAGGCAGGGTCTGCATCCTTTTATTCATGGATGAATCAATGAATGAGTCACCGAGTGAGTGAAAAAGCATTTATTAAGTGTTTATTGTGTACAAAGCCTTGTGCTAAATGCTGAGAATGCAAAGAGTAAGACGCCCTTTGCTATCAGGGAGGTCCCATTTGAATGGGGGAGAGGGTTCTGCTCTGCCACAGAGAGACAGAAAGTGGTCCTTAGGATGGGGGCAGCAATGCTGAGGATGATGCATCTTCTTTATCACAGCTATTGAGTCATTCAACCGCACCTACGATGTTTGTCAGGTGAAGGTTCTTTTCTGGGTCTTCAGCAGCTGTCCATGGCAGCTGAAAAGGCAAGAGAGGCAGGACCTGTGAAGGCAGCTTCCAGGTCGTGTGTTCACAAGGTTCGCTTCCCCTTGAGGATGACTTCAGGGACAGGGCAGGATGCAGGACCCCTGCAGGTAAATCTTTGCCTCTTCACTGTCCCTCACAGAGTTCCTCATACAGAAGCCCCTTACCAATATTTACCGGATTAAGTTAGACTTAATTTGCAGAGGAGGAAACTGAAGCTTAGGAAGAAGAAATAATTTGCAGTAGTGATTCAGCACCAGCTCATACATTTAGAAATCATCTAAACAACTTCAGTTGATGTGCAAGTTTTAGAGGAAGACAATACTGTGGGATGTGATGTCCACCCGCATAGTGAATGTTAATTAACCATCATCCTCCCCACATCCCCCAACACACACAACAGATTCTTCAGGGTACATCACTAAAGCCAGAGCCTCCCACCCTCCAGAGATAATCCTCCCCACCCAAACCTCTGCATTTTGTTCTAGTCTATTAGTCAAAAGGGATTGGGTCTCTCCCTTGTTCTACATCATCGAGGCAGAAAATCAATGGAGAACTGAGCAGTCTCCATAGACCAACTCAGCTCAGGCTCTGCCACCACTTGGCAAATGCCCCAGGCAGTATCTTCCCCGGCTTTGTCTCCTCCAGAGACAAGCCGATTCTCTTGCTAGCTCCTACACGCTTGCTCGGGCATATACACGTGCACAGTAGCATGCACATACCTAATTGGAACTGGAGGATTGTAATGGCACCCCACAGTCTCAAGGGACACTTCAAACGAAGGAAATGTGGCCCCATCCTTAGCTGTAACAGATGGCTTCTTCAAGGTGACTAATTTTATAGTGTACCGCCTGCCCGGGTTCACCAAGAGGGAAAGACAGTTCTCAAATGGCTGACTCCAAGACGTTTCTCAGAGCAGAAAAGGAAAAATATTTGGAGGAAGAATTTTCTATTCCAGCGACCATGGGATTGCTAAAGTCCAGGGCCAAGAAGAGGTCTAGCTCACCCACAGGCACTGGGCTTACAGTATCCCAGTAGCTAAAAGAAAGACTGTCTGTTCCCCAACATATAAATGATCAAAACACATAAGCCATTCTTAAAGAAAGGAACCCAAGTTATCAACAACAATACAAAAATTTCTTTGAATCCCTAATAATAAGAGTAAAGCCATACCCTTTGACACAAATGTTGCATTCTGGACCATACAGCCCAAGGAACTATTGATAAAAGAAAGTCCCCATATATGCCTAGCTTGTTTATAGCAGCACTTTTTGTGATAGCAAAGAACTGGAGACAAAGTAGATGCCCACCAATTAGGGAATGGCTAAACAAAATGTGGTAGATGAATGTAATAGAGTGTTATAAAGCTTTAAGAAATTATGAATATAGAGAAGCACTAAACAGATCTACAGGGACTGATGTGGAATGAAGTAAGTTGAACCAAGAAAACAACATAACTGTACCAAGTGGAAAAAATCATCTCACACACACAAAAAAAAATTAAAATTAAATGTTGTAAAATTACAAAGAACAACCATGACTTGAAAAAAGAGATATGAGAAGACACTCCTAACCCACCCTTTTGCCAAGGTGGAGGTTCACAAATGTTGCACGTTGACCATATTTTCAGACTTTTTCCATATGTTGACCAGTTATGCTGATTTTTCCCTCTTCTTTTTTTCTTTTTGTCTTCAAAAAAATGCTATTTGCTCTATGGTATGGTTCTATGGGAAGGGAAATGGGAAACTATGGTGACGTAAAAAGCAAAAGCCACCAATAAAAAAAAATAAGAGTAATGCATATTCTCCTCACAGCTATTAGATTAGCAAAAGTGGCAATAAAAGGGGAAAAAAACACTTTTCCCCTATTGTTGGAGGGGCTGAGGGAAAGGAGGCACACTAAAGTACTATTGGTGGAACTGTGAAATGATCCAGTCATTCAAGAAGGCAATAAGAACCATGCCCATAAAGCTACTGAATTATGCATACTCTTTGTTCTGGCAATGGTCATACTAAGCACATACCTAAAAGAGATCATGAATAAAAGGAAAATTTCGAAATACGTATGTGTGTTTATGTGTCAGGTCTGCTTACTGTAGCAAAGAGCTGGAAACTAAAGGGCCACCCATCAGTTGGTATATAACAGTTGGTGAATGGCTGAACAAATTAGGGCACATGAATGTAATAGAATACTATTGTGCTGCAAGAAATGATGACAGGGATAGTTTCAGATAAATCTAGGAAGACTTGTATGAACTGACACGGACTAGAGTGGAAAAATAGAATAGTTTATCCAATAATGACAACACTGAAAATGCAAATAACTTTGAAAGACTTAAGAACTCTGATCAACACGATGACTAACCATGATTCCAAAAGACTGGTGATAAATCCTGCCACCCACCTCCTGAGAAAAAGGTGATGGATTGATGGTGTAGAATGAAAGTTACATTTTTGGACACAATTAGTGTGTGGGTTTTTTGTTTATTTGTTTGACTATGCTTATTCATTACAATGTTTTGGGGTTTGGTTTTTTAATGGGGAGGTAGGATGTGGGAGGGAAAATTCAGGAAAATGGATTTTCCTGATTCCAAGACCGGTACTCTTTCTATGTCCTTTTGTGTGTATGTGCATGTGTATGCATATATACATATGTGTATATGTGTGTATTGTGTATATATGCATACATACATAGACAGCTAGGTGGCACAGTAAATGGAGCACTGGGCCTAAAGTCCAGAAGACCTGAATTAAATTCTGGCCAAATCTAACCTCAGACCCTTAGTAGCTGTGTGACCCTGGGCAAGTCACTTAACCCTGTTTGCCCCAGTTTCCTCATCAGTTAGAGAAGGAAGTGGTAAGCCAGTCTGGTATCTTTGCTAAGAAAACCCCAAATGGGGTCACAAAGATCCAGACACGGCTAAAACTACTGAATAACAACAACAAATATACATACACACACACACACACACATTTACACAGAATTATAGAGTCAGAATTTTAAGGTCGCTTAGAAGTCATTTAGTGTAAACCTTAATTTTATAAATAGGGAAACTGAGCTTTGGAGAAGGACTTGCCCAAGATAAAATTTCATGGAAGTGTATGTGGGTGTATGTGCATGCATGTGTGTATACATACTTATATATACATATACATGTATATGTGTGTAAACATACACATACATATTTAAGGAGAGAGCACTTTGCAAATGTTATTATTATCATCATCATCATCTCATTTGTACCTCCTAATAACCCTGCCCAGGAGGCGGAGGTCAGAACCTGGGCTTTCATCAGTATAAGGAATTTCCATTGAGAACATTCATTCTACCCATGCAGAATGAGACAGCTGCATAGTTTATAGCACTAGGGTGCTTAGAAACACATTGCTTGCTCTTTTTGTGGTGGCAAAGAATTGGAAACTGAGGAGATGCCCATCATTTGGGGAATGACTGAACAAGTAGTGGTATATGAATGTAATGGAATACTATTGTGTTATAAAAATGATGAGCAGGCAGATTTCAGAAAATCCTGGAAAGATTTATATGAACTGATGCTGAGTGAAGTGAGCAGAACCAGGAGAACACTGTACACAGTAACAGCAACATTATGTGATGATCCACTAAGGTAGACTTAGTTCTTCTCAGCAACGCAACGATGTAAGACAATTCCAAAAGACTCATGACGGAAAATGCCATCCACATCCAGCGAGAGAACTACGGAATCTGAAGGCAGATCAAAGCAGACTGTTTTCACTTTTCTTTTGCTTTTTTCTTTCTTGTGGTTTTTCCCTTTTGTTCCAATTCTTCTTTCACAGCATAACTAATGCAGAAATAAGTTTAACGTGATTATACATGTATAACCTATATCAGATTGCTTGCTGTCTTGAGGGGGGGAAGAGAGGGAGGGAGAAAAATTTGGAACTCAAAATCTTACAAAAATAAGTGTAGAAAACAATCTTTACAATGTAATTGGGAAAAATAAAATACTATTAAGTTAACAAAAGGAAAAAAAGAAAAAATAGCACATAGTTTGCCCAGGGGTATCTCGTTTGATCCTCACAACAACCCTGTGAGGTAGGTCCTATTATTATTTCCATTTTATAGATGTGAGAACTGAGGCGAACAGACGTGAAATGATTTGTCCAGACTCCCACAGCTAATAAGCATCTGAGACTGAATTTAAACTCAGGTCTTCCTGACTCCTGGCCCATGCACCATGGCACTCCTTAGCACCTTAAAGCACTATGCCAACATGAATTATTATCTGTAAAATGAGCAGTTTGGACTACATGACCTCTAAAATCTCACTCCAACAATCCATGCCTCTAATTGTGTCATCTTGGGCCAGTCTACCACTATCTCTGGGCTTCAATGAGGGGGTTTGACTAGACAGCCTCTAAATCACCTTCCAGCTCAGAATCTATGATACTAGCATCCAGATCAACACTATTTCCACTCTGCCATATTGTTCCGTTGGATGATAAAATTCCAGAAGGCCAAGGCCAGTCTCGAGGTCATCTCTGTGCCATTCCCATCTCTCCACTTTAGGGACGCATGAGCCTGGCTCAGGGCCCCATTTGTTCTGGGTCTCCAAGGTTCAGGTTGTTTTCCTAATTGTCTTCCCTATTCAGCAGTTTGAGTTAAAAGTTGTAAAAGTATGAATGGTGATTGCAAATCATCATAGAATCACAGATTTGGAGGTGGAAAGGACCCTCAGAGGCCAGCTAACCCAACCCCCTCCTTTTACAGATGAGAAATCCGAGGCTTAGAGTCACCCAGTTAATAAATGTCCAAGGTGGGCCCTAAACCTACTTCCCTGACTCCAATTTCACTATACCATGCTGTCTCTTTATAATTTATCAGCCTTTTAATGCTCAGAGAGCCTAGGCTGCCAAATTTGTCCCTGTGCCCTATTTATGACAATGGAATCCCTTAGTAAAATCCTCTCACAAAGGACATTCTTTGCTTCCAAAGCCTACTTTTTGTAATAGCTCATTTAGATTGAGATTTGAATGACAAGTGAAGGCTGTATTTTTTCCCAAGTATCACTGCAAATCCATTCTAGAATTTCACCCCTTGGGCCACTAATTCTGCAAGGAAGCAGCTGACACATCAGATTCTCTGACATTTCTGGCCCTTGCTCTAATGACAGCAAGGACCTGTCCCCATCAAGGTCTATTCACATGGCATAGAAGGAACCCACAAATAGGGATTTTTCATAACCCCTGGGCTATGTCTACCATTATTCATAGATGAGAGAATTTCCTAGCCCACAGTCTCAGTGGTAGAGGCAAGTCAAGAGGGGATACTGTAGACCTATGTGACCTTAGATAAGTGATTTGATGTTGGACTTGGCACGTAACCATGACCTGCCAATACATCAGCCCTGGAAAGAAGTGAGATGGGAGACACACATCACCACCAGGACTGGCTAAAGTCTCAGGGATCAGAATTGTGTTGGACAGTCATTGGTGATAGTCATTTCACCAATACCTCTGGTAGGCTGCTTCCTGATCCATTCCTTCTGACTTAAAATCTCCACTCTGCCCTTGGCTTTCCTGATTTTGTTTCTGCCCTTAGGATTTTAACATTTTGAAAAACCACAGCTCCTTAACCCAGCCTGGAATCTAGTTCACACTTAGATGAATTTTGATATAACCCTGACTTTCTTTTCCCAAGAAAAACCCTGATTGTACTCATCATTAAGCATGTGTTACCTTCCTTCTCTCTTCTCCCTAACCACTCTCTTCTCCCACCCCACCTCCACACCACCTGCCATGAGATACAACAAAGACCCAGCTTCTAATTCAATGTTTGCTGCAAACTTGCTGTGTGACCTTAGACAATTTGCTTAACCCCTCTGTGTCTCAGAGACAGTCTTCATCAGTACTCATTCAGTCCTCCTTGAGCTATCTTCCAGAGCTACTACTGTGATACAAATGAGAAGATAATGAAAAAAACTGGGGAAAATGTTTTTTTTAATTTCTCACAGATGCCAAGGCTCTCTGTTATCGCCCTTGATTCCATCTCAATGACCCTCCTCCAGTGTCCCAACCAAACCCTTTATTAGCAGAAGACCACAGAGATATGTAGCTTTGGGAATCATCTGAATAAAGATAATAGTTGAATCCATGGGGGTTAGCCAACAAGCATTTATTAAGTACCTACTATGTGTCAGACACTATTCTAGGCACTGTGACTTCAAAGACAACTAACAAAACAGTCATTCCACTTAAGACTACATTCTACTGAGGGGTAAGAAGGGAAGTGGAACAGCATGGAGACAGAAGAAGCAGAACAAGTGATGAGAAAAAGGGGGCATAGAATGGAGAGAAATGAACAAAAAAATGAGACAGAGACATAGAGCAAAAGAAAAGGGATGTGGAGGCAGGAGGCAAAGAGATTGTACACCCTCATTCTGAATAAAGCCCAGGGAGTAATGGTGAGAGATTTAGCTACAGAATAATGAATGTCCTGCTGGGATAATTAATTTGCCTTAGAGGGGCTTGTTATTTCTCCACGATATTATATTTATGCAAATTTAGCGGTTGAAGTAGAACACGCCCGATGGAGGGCTGTGATTCATCTCCCATTACTCATCGCTCAGAGCATGGCAGGAGAAAGATCGCACAGCGAGAGGATTTCCTTTCTTCAACAAAGGAAGGAAACTTCTAAAAGATGAATGGGGGAGACAGAGCTCTCAGAAAAGAATGGTTCCCTCCAAACAGCTCCTAATTCCCACACACTAGCAGTGGTTTGGGTCCCTTCCCAGTCTCCATGACTTTGGGGATAGGCTAGTGGTGTTATCCAAGCCCTCTATCAACACCACGGACAGAGACAGCAACGGAGTAATGCATACTAAAAATTACATACTTGGGCTACTTTAGTAGGCACCATTACTAGGAAATGTAGCGGGGTTTATCACAGCTGGGCTGCCTTGTGTCGCCATTATTGGCATGCAGAGACGGCATGTTGCTCTGAGATTTAAAGAGGAGGAAAAGTGATGCCTGCTGATGGTAGTTATTAAGAGAACTTTTAGCAGATTCAATTGTTTATGGAGAGATTCAGACACAGGAAAGATGCTAGGGAAATGGCTTCATTGTTTGAGAAACCCAGGACACTTCCCAACATTGGCCATACCTCTGTGAGTCTGTCCTGTTATGCTGATCGATGGGCAAGTAGCAAATGGAGTTCTGTACTGTATCTGCATTTTCCCCTCCCCAGATATCTGTGTGCTATGGCCATGTGTTATTTCTTGTGCGATTGGAGGTCAGTTTTCAAGTACAGTGAAGCCTATGATGATAAGATGTTTCCAAGACAGCAACTGTTTGAGACTCCATCCCATTCATTTTGGGACATGTTTGAGAGCACTAGGCATAATACTATGGACCATGTGCTTGTGTACCAACAGTAGAGTTCTGGAATGGGGAGAAAGATCTTATACAGACTCTAGGGACACCCAGTTGTCATTCAACTCCAGTTACTAAGATGAGCTAGATGGGACAGGCTTCTTCCTTAGGGCCAACCAGTATAGAAGAAAGAGAGTTGGTCCTGGACTCAAGATGAGACCTAGATTCAGATCTGGAGTCTGACACTAGGTATGTGCCCTAGTACAAGGCTCTCTGAAACTCAGTTTCCTTATGTATAAGGTAAGAAAATAATACTCACAGTACTTATCTCATAGGTGACACCACACAGGGTGTCCCAAAAGTCTTAAAAAGCATTTTAAAGATTTAGTTACTAAATGTTAGTTATTGTCAGCTTTATTGGAAAGGACCCAACTTTGGCTAATAATAGCGCTATCTTTTAGAGATAGTATGCCATTATCTGCACTGCAGCTAGGTGGTGCCATACAGAATAGAGCACCAGGCCTGTAGTCAGGAAGACTTATCTTCCTGAGTTCAAATCCAGCCTCAGACACTTACTAGCTATGTGACCTTGGGCAAGTCACTTAACTCTATTTGCCTCAGTTTCTTCATCTGTAAAATGAGCTGGAGAAGAAAATGGCAAACCGTGCCAGTATCCTTGCCAAGAAAACCCCCAAACAGGGTCATGGAGAATCAGACATGACTGAACATGACTAAGCAACAATGACATCATGGAGGGCTGGCCTTGGAGTCAGGAAGATCTAGCACATGCTAGCTGTGTGATCTTATCCTTCTCTCAGGAACTCAAGCAGGTCTCTAATAAATAAGTTACTAAGGAGCTACCAATTTGATCTGTGAAGTGGAAGAAGTCTCCATTCCACTGACTTTAAATCAGCGAAATCACCAGTCCCAAATAAAACCAAGTTACCTCCTAGCGCTTGCATTCCTCACTCCTTAAAACACTTTCTCACCTGTTATCTCATTCGAGCCACACAAAAGCTCCATGAGGTGCATTATATGGCTTGCTCTGCCCCCTTCCACTTTACGGATGAGAAAACTGAAGCCCAGAGAGGGAGAGTTTGGTGAAATGAATAGAAGACTACCATCAAGATGTCACAGCTGGATAGAACCAGCCTCCTTCACGTTAGAGCTAGAAAAACTGAAGGGGCAGCTAGGTGGCGCAGTAAATAGAGCTTCAGCCCTGGAGTCAGGAGGACCTGAGTTCAAATCTGGCCTCAGACATTTGAGGCCCAGAATTCTTAAATAATTTGCCAAAGGTCACACAGGAAGTAGCAAAGGCAGAATATTGAAGGTAGACCCCCTGACTCCATAGTTGTCATTCTTCCCCCTGCGCCATGTTGCCTTGGTGCACATGGAACAAGAACCCAGGTTTCCTGGCTCTTTCCAGGGCTCCTTCAATCAGCTCAGTCCCCAAGTCCAAAGCCACCAGATACCACTAGTCTCTAACACAGCTCTCATCAGCCCCTCTATCCTCTGCCTTCCTTCTCTGCACCCTCACTGCCTGAGGAGGCAGTGACTAACTGTGAGTGACATTCACATATGTCACAAGCCTCATCTTGACTCACTGTAAACGTAATTAAACTTCTAAATCCCCCGCCAGGCTTTATTATAACTTCTTCGGTCTTAATGGAGACTAACAGGCTGTCATAAAACTCAGGACGTGTTCAAACCTAAACAGACAAAGACAGTCTGCCCCGCCCCAGCCCTCCTCCCTTTCTATAAAAGAAGGAATTTGATGGCAAGAAAGGATCTGAGCTTTCTTCTATACACACACACACACACACACACACACACACACACACACATGAACCTTGGTCTCCAGCCCATTAGAACGGATCTCTGAGTCTCAGAGTGAGCTAGTATCACCGTGGGTGAGGAACTGGGAATAGTGCCAGCTGTCCCTGCAATCCACTCTCTGGGGACCTGGGTCCGAACAAACCCTAATGAAACTAGACACCCCTCCCTCAGGGCTGGTCAGACATAGCCCCAGTCTCTACTGGGAATGGTAGGTGTTTGAGATAGGAAAGACCTTTCGAATGGCTTGAATGGATGGAGGCTAAGACAAGATGCCAGAGAACCATTGAACTAGAGATGAAAGACTCTTTGAAAGCCACCTAGTCCAACCCACTCACTTCTTTTTTAATGTCTTTTTTTGCTTTTTTAAAAATTTAACTTAATTTAAAATTTTTAAAATGAAGATCTGCTTTCTCTCCCTCCCACCTCCCTTCCATGAGAAAGAAAAAAACGTGTTTATAAATATGTATAGGCAAGCAAAACCAACTCCCTCATTTAATAGATTGAGAAACTGAGGCCTAAGGAGGTTAAATGTCTTAGCCAAAGTCACAAAGGCAATAAAAATCAGGGATAGATTTAAATTCAGGTCCTTTGGCTCGAGTGCCATCTTACCACACTGCCACAGGGCCTCACACACAGTAGGCGCTTAATAAATGTTTGTTAAATCAAAGTGATATGAACATAAGTCAGGACTGGAATGGGGAAGGGAAAGACTGACCATCTCCCAAAACCAGCCCCTCCCACCAGAAGCCTTGAAATTTAGCTTCACATCAAGAAGAGCAAATATAGGAAAATCATTCCCCCTACTGGCAAGTAACATAAACAGGCATTTTATATAAGCCTCTGGATGGATTTTAGACAAACCTCTGAACCATCTGATGATGGAGAATTAAAAAGTTTGGAGGTGTTTGGGGGAGGGGGAGGGGTCTAGCTTTTGAAGATAAAGATGCAGGTTCTAGTCCTGCCCGACACTGACTTGCTGTATCACCTTTAGTTAAGTCACTTTTACAATCTGGACCACATTTCCTCATCTGTAAAGTGAGGCTATATCACAAGGTTATTATGAGAATCAAAGAAGATTTAGTAGGTAGGAGGGAGGGAGGGAGAGAGAGAGAGAGAGAGAGAGAGAGACAGAGAGAGAGAGAGATGATAGATGGATGGATGGATGGTTAGGTAGATAGATGGATGGATGGATGGATGGATGGATGGATAGATGGACAGATGGATGATAGATGGATGCTAGATGGATGAATAGATGGATAAACAGATGGATGGGTGATGGATGGATAGATGGATGAATAGATAGATAGATAGATAGATAGATAGATAGATAGATAGATAGATAGACAGATTAGATAGATAGCTGATGGAGGGATGGATGGATAGATGGATGGATGGATAGATCACTATATAACTGTAAGCTATTATTATCTAGCCCAACCCCCTCATTTTATAAGCATGGAAATGGAGGCTCTGAGGGAAAGACTTTCTGGGATTCAAACTCAGGTCCTCTGGTAAAACCGAAGCTATTCCCACTACACTACACTGCCTCTCCCATGAGGATCAAACTGAGGACAGGCAGTGGAAGAGAGTCATCCAGGCTCTTTTGTGATCAATAATCTTCATAAAGAAGCAACCAATATCAGAATGCCTCCAAAGGACTCTGGGGCTGAGGCATCCCAGGAGGACACCCAGCCCAAGGATACCCTCTCTCTCCCCCTCCATATCTAAGCGTTGAGATTGCCAAGCTCAAAGTCATTGTTGCATGCACTGGAACAGGGTCACAGGCAGAAAGGGAATGCTCAGACCTGTGTGGGTCTAATCAGACAAGGTGTCTGAGAGAAGACAAGTTTTGAGCAGGGAGTAAAGGTCTTGACAAGTGCCTAGAAAAAAGGACAGGATTTTCAACCCCTCTCCAGAGCCCCATCAGAGCAGATAGGACACAGCTACCTCATTAGAGTCATCAGCCAATTACAAGACACCTTTTGGCTCTGGCCATACAGTTGCAGGCCTAGCCTGTCATTGTGACAATCTGCAGGTCATGCACCCCACCACCACAACCACCATGCCCTACCATCCTAAAGAGTACAAGTGCCAGATACTCTCTCTCTCTCTCTCTCTCCCTCCCACCCTCCCTCCTTCCCTCCCTCCCTCCCTCCTTTCTGCGTCTCTTTCTCTGTCTCTCTCCCCCTTCCTTAATCAGAAACCTTAATCCATCCAAGGAAATGTAGTAAAACAAGTCCTAGATTGGGAGTCAGAGGTTCTGGGTTCAAACCCCAGCTATGCTACCAGTGCCTCCCCGCCCCAGTAGACTGTAAGTTCTTTGAGGGCAGAGATCATTTCATTGTGGTCTTTGTGTTCCCCATACTTAGTACAGTGGCTGACACACAGTAATAAATGCTTACTGAAGTGCATGGAAATACCTGAAATACCTGTATAACCTTGGTATACATACAGATATTTCGGTTATTTCCACGCACTTCAGTAAGCATTCAACTACATACCATCTGAAGTCCCTTTTAGCTCTAAAGCCATGATCTTAGAAAGACTCAAAGAAAGAACTAAATTCTATTCAACAGGTAATTATTAAGTGTATATGATGTACAAAGAAGACCCTCTAGAATAGCTGTATAAATAATGCTACCATTAGTCATCATTGGACACTAATCATATGGACTCTTGTCCATATGACTCTAGCTCAGCCCTCAACAGCTGACAGATAACATTGTGTTATGGCAGACAACAAGCATTTGGTATTAAAAAAATCATAGTCCCTGCCTTTAGAAGATTTACGTTCTAATGAAAGGCAGCTGGAAAGGTTTAGGAATGGGAGAGAAATGTGTCTGAGCATGGTAGTGAAGTTCAGAGAGTCTAAAACATAGTCAGAGGGAAGGAAGGATGGGTCCATTCCCAAAATGGAGGAACTCAACAATGGAAGAAGGAAGCCACAAAGGGGGAAGGAAGTTCCAGGATGAGAAGGCTCCAAGTACTAAGGGAAATTCAAGTAAAAACTATTCCTCAGTGAGATCAGCTCTAAGGGAACACACTATAGATGCATTACCAAGGATTCAAGTTAGACCTAAGAAGGAACATTCACACAGGGAGGAATGAAAGCTAATTCTACATTGAGATGTAATATTCAGGTATAAGGAGGAAATAACTACACTGTGGTCTGCCCTATTTAGATCACATCCAGAGTACTCCGCTGTGTTCTAGGCAAAAAGTTTTAGAAAGATTGTAATCTGATCAGAAAACCAGAGAAGGATAACCAAGATGGTGTAGGAGCTCCAGTTTGTGCTATATCAGAATTGGTTAAAGGAACAAGGGATATTTACCTTGAAGAAGGCTCAGTCGTCTATGACAGCCATCTTCAAGTACTTGAAGGGACAATGGATGGAAGGAGGGTTAGTCTTGTTCTGTTTGGCTTCAGAGAGTAGAACTAATCACAATTTGGAGGTGGGAGGGGGAGGAGAGTCTTGCAAAGTAGCCAATTTAGGAGGTCTTTAAGGAAAGGTTGGATCATTCTGCTGTGATCGTGGGATCCTAGCTCGAGAGCTGGAAGGGACCTCAAGGGTCGGTAGTCTAGTCCAACCCTCTCACTTTACATACAAGGAAACTGAGGCCCAACATCAGTCAGGAAGTGTCACAGGTGAGATTTGACAATAATTACAATGAGGAGGAGGAGGACGGTGGTGGTGGTGGTGGTGATAGCTAGATAGAACTTTAAGGTTTGCGAAGCACTAAGTCCTCAAAATTCAGAGCCAGTATTCTTACCACTGAACAACCGTATCACTGTGGCCACTGCTGGCTCCCAATCAACCAATTGATAAGCATCCATTAAGTTCCCACAAGGTGCCAGGCACAGTGCTGGGCACTGGGGGCACAAAAACAAAGAACGAAACAAGGCCTACTCTCAGGGAACTTATATTCTATCAGAGGAGTCAACAGATATATATATAAGCACATACAGAATAAATACAGGATGCCCCCAAAGTCTTAGTCAAGACTTTGGTAAGTCTTTCTTAGACAGGACTTTTAGAATACTCATCTAAAGGAAATCAATAGAAGACAATTTGGGAGGAAGGACACTAGCACTGGGGGGATCAGGGAAGGCTTCTTGTAAGAGGTGGACCTTGAGCCCATACGCATAAAGGATACAGAAAACAAAGACAAGGTAATTTGGAGGCTAGAGGTACTTCCTGATGGGGAAATCAGGAAAGGCTTCATGAAAGTGGCACTTGAGATGCCATGATCCCATGAGATCCCATGATCACAGTAGAGTGATCTAGCCTTACCTTAACCTCCAAAGAGATGAACCCATCCCATCTATTGGTAGCCCAAGAAATTTTTCCCATCATCAATTCCTAAGTTGGCTACTTGAAGAAAACAGTCATTCCAAGATGTGGAGATGAGGAGGGAGCATGTCTTAGCATGGGGGACAGCAAGTGAAAAGCCATAGAGATGGGATAGATGAGATTGTATGGAAAGAAGAGGAAGCCGGCTACTTTGGCTGGACTGGAGGAGCTAGATTGGACCAGCTCCAAGTTCCTTCCATCCCCTTGCCTCCCCCACCCCTTTCCAACTTCTCCTTCTCCCATTTTGGGGCACAAAGCAGCATGGGACAGCAAGGCATGACTCGGGCACAGTGTCAGGCTCAGAGCTGGATTTTATAGACGAAGAGACCGGGGCACAAAAAGGGTAAGTGATTTTAGTGTTCCTTTTTCCATCAGTAGCTCTAGACTTGGACTCCATGGAATACCATGCCTCAGTGCCAGCTTCCCCCCACTCCCGCCCGTGGCCGCCCCTGTCTTTTAGCTTCCTCTGCTATGGTATCTTCTCCCCCCTAGATTGTTAGCTCCTTGAGGGCAGGACTGTCTCTCTTCTGTGTCCCCAGTGTTTAAAGCACAGTGCCTGGCACATAGGAGGTCCTTAACGAAAGTTTGTTGAATTCCAGAGTCACTCAGCTAGTAAATGTAGGATGGGAACCAAAATCTTCCAGACTCTTAAGTCTGGTACTTTATCCACCATACCCCACTGCCCCAAAGTGCAGCCTAACCATGAGGATCAGCTCACGCCAGCAACACCCTACAGCTGGTTCCCATCCTTGGCCCGTGAGCACCCTTCTCTGACTCCCTCATCCGACGGTTGGAGCCTCCCCAAACTAACTGAGAGAGTCAGTGCCCCGGTTTGATTCACACAATGGCGACCACACCGTTGGAGTGGCTGAACTGACTCAGCCACTATAAAATTATAGTTCCCCGTATAAAGCAGCATCCGTAAAACTACACGGCGGATCACCAAGTTTTATCACCAGCCCCACGCTCGTGGCAGGCTCGGGCTTCACTGCCCAGCTCCCCCCTCACAGCCATTAAGACAAATTTACCATCGATTCAAGTTAATCTAGAGTTTTATTCGGCGTAGTAATTCTAATTTCGCTATAATAACTGCACTTGCAGCAAAGGTGATAAAAAGGAGCTGTAAGACAGTGAGGGGATGATCCTCTCCTCTCCTGCCCCGTCCTGAGGCTCGGGTCAGTGCAGGAAGAGCCTTCAATGAAATTTCACTCCAACGGTCCTGAGTTCTAGGCTCCCTCCTCCTCCAAGACCCAGAGTTCTGGAGCTTCGCTTCAGCTCCTGGGCCTGGGAGGTTAATACCAGGCTGGGCCAGAGAGTTTCCAGGCCTCGGTGCCCTGGCATAAAATGAAAAGTTTGGATTAGAATGATCTCGGAGACCCCTCCCAACCTTAAGCTATGATCCTAAGTACTCTTGAGGAGGGAGCAGGTGGGTAGTGCAGCGGATAGATGATAGAATGCCAGGCAGGAGTGAGAAATTCGTCTTCCTGAGTTCAAGTCAGATACTTACTAGCTAGCTGTGTGACATTGGGCAAGTCACTTAACCCTCAGTTTCCTCATCTGTAAAATGAGCTGGAGAAGGAAATGGCAAACCACTCCAGTATCTTTGCCAAGAAAACCCCAAATAGGATCATGGACAGTCAGACATGGTTGAAAACAACTAAACAACTAAAACCTTAAGAGAGTTTGGAAAGGAGAGTGGACGGGAAGTCAGAAGCCCTTGGAGTGAATCTGACACAGGCAGGTGGCTTTGGAAGAACCCCTTACCTGTGAGTATCGGTTTCTTCATCTACAAAATAAAGGGGCCAGACCAGACGGCTTCTGGAGACCCTTGTAAATCTCTGTTCTGGTTTTGGGGAAAGGATGCAAATCAAATCCCAAAGCAGTAGATTCCTGCTTGGGAATATTTCCTCTCTTAGGAAAACCCTCTTGAAATCCGGTGTGGTTTGTTTTTTTGTTTTCTTTTGTTTCGCTGATTTCCTCCATTATTAGGGGGTGGGAGGGAGGGGAACACTACCTCCGGCTCCATCCCACTTTCTAGCGAAGAATCCACACTGACCTCTGCTGGCTCTGGACACTCATGACTTCGTGCCTAAAAGAGGCATGAATTATTATTGCGGAAATGGGGCAGGACCCCACACACCCCACCCAACTCTCCAGCCCCACCCTCCTTCCCCAAGTCTTGTTCCCCCAGAGAGACTCAAGAGTCCCAGCCTGGTGTTGGCAAATCCCCCACCTCGATGGAGGAGACTCGTGAGCCTCTTTGTGACTAGACACAGGCCACCTGCCCGAGCTAGAAGCAAGGGAAGCGTAGACATACAACCAGAGAAGGGGGAAGTAAAGGCAGCCTGAGGAGCAGGTCGGGAGGTTGAGGGGGAAAGAATGTTGGAACTGCCTCTCCCAGCAGACAATCCAGGGCTTTGCACGGGGCAGCCGGGGGCCACCTAAGTCTCCCTATTCGCTCATTTCCGCCACCACCATCTGATTTGGTGTCAAAACCTGCTTCGGACACTGTGTGATGCCAGGCAGGTCACATAACCATTCGCTTTGCAAACTTTAAAATTCTTGTTAAGTGCCTGGCATTGTACTAAGCGCTTTACAATTATTCTCTCATTTAATCCTCACAACAACCCTGGGAGGTAGGTGCTGTTATTACCCCCATTTTACAGATGAGGAAACTGAGGCAAACAAGTGACTTAAATATCATTATTATTTATACTAACCATTATATTGTTGTTAATTATATTAATATTGTTTCACACAAATAAAGTCAGATCTAAATAATTGGAAAAACATCTGTTGCTTGTGGGTAGGCCGAGCTAACATAATAAAAATGACCATTTTGCCTAATTTAATTTGCTTATTCAGTGCCATACCAATCAAACCACCAAAAAATTGTTTTACAGAGCTAGAAAACACAACAACAAAATTCATCTGGAAGAACAAAGGGTCCAGAATATCAAGGAAATGAATGAAAAGAAATGCTAGGGAAGGTGGCCCAGCCATACTAGATCTTAAACTGTACTATAAAGCAGCAGTCAGCAAAACTACTTGGTACTGGTTAAGAAGCAGAGTGGTGGGTGGATCACTGGACTAGGTTAGGTACACAAGATGCAGTAGTCAATGACTATAGTAATCTACTGTTTGATAAACCCAAAGACTCCAGCTTCTGGGCTAAGAACTCACTATTTTACAAAAACTGCTGGGAAATCTAGAAAATGATAGGGCTGAAACTGGGCACAGACTAATGTCTTACACCATATGCCAAAATAAAGTAAAAATAAGTATGCGAACTAGGTATAAAAGTTGACACTATAAGCAACCTGGGAGAGCAAGGAATAGTTTACTTGTCAGATTTGTGGAGAACAGAAGAATTTATGACCAAACAAGAGGTAGAGAGTATTATGAAATGCAAAGGGGATAATTTTGATTATATTAAATTGAAAAGGTTTTGTACAAACAAAGCCAATGCAACCAACATTAGGAGGGAAATAGAAAACTGAGAAAGAATTTTTACAACCAGCGTCTCTGATGAAGGACTCATTTCTAGAATAAAATTTCTAAAATTTCTAAAACTGTGTCAAATTTATAAGAATACAAGTCATTCCCCAATTGATAAATGGTCAAAGGATATGAACAGGCAGTTTTCAGAGGAAGAAATTAAAGATATCTATCGTCATATGGAAAAATGCTCTAAATTAATATTGATTAAAGAAATGCAAATCAAAACAACTCTTAGGTATTTAGGTACACATCATATCCGTCAGATTGGCTAACATGACAAAACAGGAAACCTATAAATGCTGGAGAAGATGTTGGAAAATTGGAATACTAATGCATTGTTGGTGGAGTTGTGAACTGATCCAACCATCTTGGAAAGCAATTTGGAACTATGCCCAAAGGTCTATAAAAGTGTACATACCCTTTGACCCAGCAATACCACTTCCCAAAGAGATCATAAAAATGGGAAAAGGACCCAAATGTACAAAAATATTTATAGCAGCTCTTTTTGCAGTGGCAAAGAATTGGAAATTGAGGGGATGGCCATCAATTGGGGAATGGCTGAACAAGTTGTGGTGTAGGAATGCAATGGAATATTATTGTTCTATAAGAAATGATAAGCAGGTGGACTTCAGAAAAACATGGAAAGACTTAAATGAACTGATGCTGAGTGAGGGGAGCAGAAGCAGGAGAACATTGTACACAATTACAGCCACATTGTGTGATGACTAACTTTGATAGACTTGGCTCTTCTCGGCAATGCAAGGTTCTAAGGCAACTCCAAAAGGCTCATGATGGAAAATGCTGTCCACATCCAGAGAAAGAACTACGGAGTCTGAATGCAGATTGAAGCATACTATTTGCTCTCTCCCTCTCTCTCTTTTGTTTTGTTTCTTCTTTCTTGTGGTTCATTTCATTGGTTATAATTCTTCTATACAATCTGACTAATGTGAAAATATGTTTAATTTGAATGTATATGTAGAGCTTATATCAGATTTCACACTATCTTGGAGAGGGAGGAGTAGAGGGATGGGGAGAAAATTTAAAATGCAAAAGCTTGTGGAATTGAATGTTGTAAACTAAAAATAAATAAATTTTTGGAAAATTATATTAATATTGTTATAATTTCATTACAAATGCCAACTATTATTATTAATGTCCCCATGTGAGGGGTAAGTTAGTAATGAGGAAAGCCCCAAGCATTTAGGGTTTGATCTGTCAGCCCTACCAATCTCCAACCACAGGCTTGACCAACCAAAACCCAGAGGCTGAATCGCAATAATCATTTCTCTGAACTTCTAGAGTGCTTTAAAGTTAACCAGATACAATTCTCAAAACATCCCTTTGCTATAGAGATTACATAGTATTATTCTTGCTATTTCACGGATTCTTTCATTTATACTGTATGCAGCTCACTGCACTAGGTCCTGAAGATGTGCAAACAACCCCTTCCCTCAAGCAGCATGCACTCTATTTAGAGATTTCACAAACAGGGTGGAATGCAGAGAATTACAGATTTTTTTTCAAAGGACTGATCCTGGGATTTGATGTCAGTGTGGCTTGGGCAATATATAGCCATAGGCAAATTACCTGGGTCACTTACAAGCTAAATGACTTGCCAGTATGTGTCAGGATTAGAGCTCAAGGCTAACTGTTAGATCTGCTGTCTCTCAAGTAGACAGATAAATACAATAAAAGATAAATGAATGATGTGGCCAAATAAAAGATCCAGGAAAGGTATTCTAGGCGGTAATAACCCTTTCAACCCACAGAGGAGTTGGTCCCTGAGCTGGGCCTTGAAGGAAGATGAGGTAGAGAATAAGAAAGAGTCCATTCAAAGTATGAAGTAAAACCTGTGGGAATCACAGAGAAAGGCAGGTGTGGGAAACAGCTAAGAGTCTAACTGAAGGCTGGAATAGGAAATGCATTGATAATAATAATGATGGTGAGCATTTGTAAATTGCCTTATGTATGTTAGGAAGAGCCGTGATGTGAAATAAGAATGGGAAGATAAGTTGGAACTGGGTTATGTAGGGCGTGAAATACAATGCTAAGGACTGAGAAATGGCCATTGCATCGAGTAATTAGCTGGCCTGAGATACTGCGCATAAAATGTTTTGTATTTACAGCTACTCTGTGTTGTTGTGGCAAAGAGCAGGTAACTAAGGCAATACCTATCAACTGGAAAATGGCGGAACAAAGTATGGTACATTATATCCTAATGCACTATTAATGTATCACAAGACATGGCAAAACCTTTCAGAGAAAACTGGGAAGATTTGCATGAACTCATGCAGAGGGAAAGGAGCAGTACCAGGACAATATCTTAGTGTAACACCACCAGTATCCAAAATAAATAAAGAAATGAACTCCAATCAATGAAAAGACCAGCCGTGATTGCAGAGATCAGTGAAGAAGCGTGATTCCCACCTCCCGACAAGAGGGGTGATTGACTGCAGAATGAGATGTCTATTTTTCCACATGGCTAAGCCCAGATTTTGTTTTGCCTGATTGTGTATTTGTTACAAGGGCTTGGGTTTTATTTTTTGGTTTTTCAGTGTAGAGGGGCAGTATGAGAGACAGGAAGATTGGTGATAGGGTTCTTCCTGCCCCCCCACAAAAAAGAACAGAATAAAAGCCAGAAGGAATCACAGATAACACGTCAGCTTACGTGTAAAATTTAACATATACTTAAAAAATGGCTCTATGTCATGGAGATCTACGGTTTCTTATACAATCTTCTATTCTGTGATATTTTAAGTTATTAAAGTTTAAAACTGCAGTAGGCCTTTGGGACACCCTGTATATTGAAATGTTCCTTTCATTTGGTGTTTAAGTTCAGAATAACATGAAATGCAGTTTTGGGTTTTTTTTTTAAAGAAAATAAGCCCAAGTCTCTTTCCTAAGTCCTCTGTCTTTAATATTTTATGACCCATTTTTGTAGCATGAAGAATTTTCCTCAAACTCTGTGGAGCAGGTAATATAAGTACAACCCCCTGTTTTACAGAGGAGGAAACTGAGACACAGAGACGTTATCACTTCCCCCTGGTCACAGAGCCACCAAGTATCAAAGCAGGGATTTGAATGTGTCAGAAGTTCCTAAGGGTTTTGCCTAACTAATGAAGACTTAAAAGAATGGATGCTTGTGGTTTGATACAAAGATTCCCCAGAGACTTCTTGGGGGACTCCCAAGGAGCAATTCTGGCTTTGCTGATATTGCTATTTTCCTTTTCTAGGCTTTTGAGTAGTTGACATTTTGGTACACAATGCCTGTGAAGATTCCTAAGCACCTGGCCCATTATTTTGTGCAGGTGGGGTCAGTGGGCCAAGGGCAGCTAGGTGCGACAGTCAACTGAATGCCTGGAGTCAGGAAGACCTGAATTCAAATGTGACCTCAAGATACTTACTAGTTTACCATAACCTCTGTTTGCCTCAGTTTTCTCATCTGTAAAATTAGCTGGAGAAAGAAATGGCAAACCTCTCCAGTAGCTCTGCCAAGAAAACCCCAAGTGGGGTCACAAGGAGTCAGACGCCACTGAAAATGACCAAACATCAAGAGGTCAGAGCAAGAAGGGACTTTAGAGATTGATTAAAACACACACACGCTTGTTGCAACAATCCGGCCAGCGGCTGCTGTGGGGGTGAAAGACCAACACAAGCCTGACCACAAGAACACTGCCAGCACATGTTCTTTTGATCTGCTTTACTAAGGAAAGCAACGTTAGAGGGTTAACAAGCTTATTTCAATCCAGCATACAAATATCATTCACTTAGTTCAGGGGGAAAAGCCTGCACCCTGAACTTCAGAGCAAAATACAAAGTACAAACATTGACAGACAGACCTTGTCTGATTCAAATCTCAATGCACAGTTACCGGGGTTTAACAAAGTCCCAACATCCAGGTTTACAAGCTGGGGGGCTCTTAACAGCTGCCTACAGTCTCTTCCAGTCACAGGCCACTCTTCCAGTAAGTGAGAGCCCCCAGCAAATAGCTCTGTTCTCTCTTTTTATACAGTCTTTAGATGTCTTCAAACCTCATCTGAGAGACCAGAACTTAGGCACATACTATTGGCTCTGGTCTTAGCAGCTCCCCTTAGGACCCTGAGGGCTTCACACCCACTTGGGCTTAGCACCTAGTAATTAGGGATTTGGGCCTGGGGTTTAGCACCTAATTAGACTCAATCAAAGAGACTTAATTAATTTATCATTCTAAAACAGTAAAAAAGTCCCAACTTAATTGATATTACAACCCTCCATACTCATTTTATAGATGAGAAAACTAAGGACAAGGGAGATTAGCGGACTTGCTCCAAGATCACCCAAGTACAATATGGTAGAGCCCAGCTTTCAGCTCCAAACCAAGCGCAAACAAAATATTCTTTCCAAGATACACCCCATGCTGTCTCTCTTCTAAAGATGTCCTACACTGAGAGAGACATGATGTCAGGTGAAAATTCTTGTTTGGGCTCCAGAGTCACTTGTCCTTCCTCTTCTTTTGTTCAGAAAACCAAGTACTTTTCAAAGTCTGCTGACACCAAAGAGCAAAGCCTTATAAATACTCACTCCAGGCCTGTAATAAATTGATTTTTTCCATAGGAATAAGGATTACTCAACCTCCTGCTATCAAAGGTGGACATTCATTTTTTTCCCAATGAAGTAATGGTGAGCCAGCTGGGGATGAGCAAAATCATTTCATAAAACTCTCAAGGATTTATGCTGATGCCAGGACCCCATTTCATCCCCAAACTCCCAGCACTTGAAATCCTCGGCATAAAACAAGCCAAACTTCAGGCTGCTCTCTTAAGCTAGACGCTGGCCTTGACAGTCACTAAGAGTGGCTGATGGCCTTAATAGTACTCAATTCAGGATATGTCTCTCTTTGTTACCACCCCTCCCCCAACCTTCTCCCAGAAATGAGTGAATCAGACCACTCTGAACAGTCAGACATCCTTGGTCAGGATGAGGAAAGCCTGAAGGATTACCCCACTGGCTGACCCTTCCCTGGAGTGAAGAGGAGGGAAAGGAAGAGCGGCAGGGGCAGCGGCAGCCTGAGATTGTCTCCTGAGGTCTTTATTGCTCTCTCTCTCTCAGAAGGGTGGGCAGGTGGACATTGAAACAGCAACACAAATCATTATATAGATAGAGTCTGAATAGTATTGATACAAAGAAGACATCCTCCAAAGAATCTGAAGAGATATCACACAGATTCACGGTAGGTGTGTGCAGGCCAGTGAGGAACTTTGAAGAACAGAAATTAAAGAAAATCATTGAAGAAATCCAACATTTCATCTCTCCTTTCTATGCCTTTTCACTGGCTCTTCCTTATACCTGAAATGCTCTCTTCCCTTACCTCTTCCTCTTACTTTCCATAGGGAAGCAAGAAAGGATGAAGGGGGAATGGATTCTAGGAAAGGGAGAGAGCAATGCCTAATAAAGACAATATGTAGTTATCCTTTAGCCAATGATGACTCTAGTCCCTCTTCACCTTCCACTTCCCAGATGACCCTTAAATACTACAAGAAAAGGTGATCATGTCACAGAAAAGCCTTACAATGGGGGGAAAACCAAGTTAACAAAATGGAATCTGGTTCTTATAGTAAATTGGAGCAGGAGAAGGAGAAGAAAGAGAAGGAGGAAGAGGAGGAGGAAAAGAAGAAGAAGAAGAAGAAGAAGAAGAAGAAGAAGAAGAAGAAGAAGAAGAAAGGAGGACAAGAAGGAGAAGAAAAAGAAGACAATGGAGGAAGAGGAGGAAGAAAAGAAAGAGGAGGAGGAGGAAGAGGAGGAGGAGGTGGAGGAGAAGGAGGAGGAGGAGGAGAAAGAGGAGAAGGAGGAGAAGAAAACAAAAGGCAGCAACAACAAAATAATCCACCACCATACACTTCATTTTTGTAGAAAACTTTGCCATTTATTTTCTTTAGAAGCCTGAGGTGATGAGGTTGCTCTATGTTAAAGCATCATAAAGGAGCCAGATGTTTAGAATTGAGGGGAGGGGAAGTGGGGAGAAGATGGAAGATGGAAGAAGGGGAGAGTGGATCAGAGTAATATGTGATAGGAAGAGAAGATGGGCAGGTGGAGCGTCCCAGTGGTAGGGACCCTTGCAACGTCAAGAGGTACTAAGGAAAACCACCACCCAGTGTGGTGGGTGAATACCACGTAGCAAACAGTGAAGAACATAGGCAGAAGCTGCTTGGGATGAGTGAACATGAAAATGTCAAACAGATGAGGTCAGAGACCCATCAGAATGTCAGAGACCAAATGTGACACCCATTTCTGAAGTGAGTCAGTCTCTCCATCTGCCCACTGGGCTTCGGGGCTGCCAACGGCAGGGCTGTCCTAGGACTGACTGAATGTAAACACTCTCTCTAACTTTATCAGCCTATATGGTTAACTTCCTCCAGTACAAATCTCACTTACAACCCTCCTACAGCACGGAAAATGTTCTTGAGAGCTGCCGTGGACCAGAAGAACAGCACCGCCCTGAAAAGCCTGGGTGACGAGCTTCTCACACTGGGGCCTCAGGTGGTAGTCACGCAGTTGTAGTTTTGACAGTCAGCTCCTCTGGCAGGACCCCTTCAAGAACCCACTCACCTCCCTCTCCCAATCCCAGGATATTTGTGGATGCAGCCAGACACAAGACTGAGGTTCAAATGACTAAATTATCCAGACCTCCAATCAAGAGTGGGCTGTAAGACTAAGGAAGGAAAGAGAACTTGGCAAGACTGGCCTAGATTTCTGGTTATTTCCCAAAGACTCCATCTCCTTCCTTGCCTGACCCCACCCCCACATTGATAGACTTTCCCTTTGGTGACTACTGTACAAAGTGAGAGAAGTGAGAGGTGTGTGTGTGTGCGCGTGTGTCCGTGCCCGCACCTCTTTCTCCTGTCATTCCCAGGGGGCATATAAGACGCAGTAAAAAATATCATTTAGGTTTGTTCTCACTGGCAGCACAAGCCAGGTGATCTCCTACTTGCCCTCAAAATAACTTTCTATTTATTGCTTTTGCCAAAATGCAGCCAACAACAAAGAGGAGACAGACGGGCAGAAAAACTTCTCTGCTTGTTTTATAGATTGTGGACAAAATGAGTCTGGCAGAGACAATGCTGTTAAGCTGAGTAAGCATTTTCACAGAGGCCGTGAGGGAAAAAAAAATGCAGGGAAGTGGATTAAATTGAGCTCCTTCCCTGCCTGCTCACACAGGGCTGTGACCTTGCAAGCCACAGAGGTGAGCAAGGCCACGGCACAGGGACCAGACAAGAGACAAGTGAAGCGGATCTCCATCTCAGGCACCACGTGATGGGGAAAGAAAGCACAAGGGACGTTTTAAAACTATAAAAGCAAGGCAGCAAGCATTTATGTGACCCTACGTGCCAGGCACTGTGCTCAGATGATTATCTCACTCAATCCTCACAACCCTGGAAGGCAGGTGCTATTATAACCCCCATTTTTTAATGAGGAAACTGAGGAAGACAGAGGGAAGTGACTTGCCCAGGGTCACACAGCCAGTAAGCGTCTGAGGCCAAATTTGAATTCAGGTTGCCACCTAGCTGACTATGACTTTCTATAAGGTTATTTTCATTCTTAGAAAATGTCCTTCCCACAGCACATGGGCATTTGTCTGAGTCCCATGAATTACAGAGAAATTTCAGAGTCCCCAGTGAACAGTTAACGCAGGCTCTTCTAAGCCTTGCCAAAGGCACACCACCACTCTCCACCACATCTGCCCCCCACTCCCCACAAAAAGAGGTATGCCAAGTCATTCTGTAAAAAAATATTTAATCCCAAATCTGGGGATTGCGGAAGTTAAGGGAGACTGCAGTGAAGGCTGGTATGTCAGTCCAGGGCAAAGAGTTCTCCAGAGAGGTCGCCTTTTCGGCCAAGCAGCCCCTGGGGCTGCAGGAACTCCAGGGGCACAGGACCAGATTCCTCCTTCTTAAAATCTTTCTCAAAGATCTGGAGAAGAAAAGAGATTATAGAGGTGTGGTGATGCCGGTCAGGGTTACAGGCTCAGGGGAATAAGAAGGCCCCATAGGCACTGAGTAAGCTAGAAACCAAAAACCAGCCCATGGTCGGGTGACAAGTGACAGCTCTGGTCACCAGATGTTGTATGCTGACAGCCTCCCCATCCCTGCACTTTCAGGGAAGAGCAATCACAGGAAACATCAGGCCCCCAGCCTTGCCTTCCCAGAGGCTTCCCTCTATGACCACACCCAGCACTGCATCCCCCCAGGAAGCCAAATGACTATCAGGGGGAGGAACACAAGCACCACCCCCAATACACACACATACACCCTTCCACGCACCTCATAAGGGGAGAGCTCCAACAGCTGGGCAATGCTGACTTCGTGAGGGGACAGGGCCTGGTTGATGGCCATGGCTGCTCTGGCTACTTCGGGGTGATAATGTCTCTGAAGACTCTTCAAAAGATTAGATCAAAGCGTTGTTAGCACCTCCCCTTCAACCAGAACCACAGTCAGCTCACCTGCCTCCCCATTCCCCTCTGCCTTCTGCTAAGAAGCCCTCAGTCTGACAGGAGAAACCAGGCTTTCCCCCATGGGTGGCCCCTTTGGTGCCTACCCCCCCGCTGCTCCTTCTGGCTGGGATGCAAAGGGACCAGCCTCCAATGGACAGGCTTGAGCCCACTCACCTTGAGCTCCCACAGGCAGCTCTCCAGGGCACGACTTTTGGCTGGATCTTCTTCTTTCATGTCATAGGGGTCAGCTGTCAGACCTGGGGACAAGAAACAAAGGATCACAGAAACTTCTCATTCCAAGAGACCATGGACACAAGGCCTAGAAAGAACCACGATTTGTTGGTGGCCAGAGAAAAGTTAACAGCAAAGCCAGGACTCAAACCTCCTGTCTCCTGGCTTGGGGCTCCTTGCACAGAGCTCTGCAGAGAGAGCTGGGAAAGTGCACACTGGCCCCCATGCACAAGGAAGTGGGCTGGGGGAGATGGAAAGAGGAGAGGGAGAAGGTGCCAGCACCCACACGTGTGAGTCAGGAGGAGCTGCAGATTCTCCTCCGTGGAATGCTCAGGCCCTTCGTCCTTCTTCCCTCTTGCCTTTCACCAAAACATCAATTCTTTACTTAGAAGGGTCAGTGGTAGAACAGCCTCGAATCAAGGCATATCTGAGGCTTGCTGGGGAAGGGTTTTCTCACTAAGCCTGGCCTTGCCCTGCCTGCCGCCACCACCACTGATTTCCCCCACATCACGGTATGACACAGAAGCTGTCTGGGCTATCCTGGGAAGGGAGGATCTTAGCGGGCTCGAGCCCAAAATTCATTACTCGGCTGCAGAAAGAGGGTCTCTGTCTGTTTGTGCTCAAGGCCAAGGCCCAAGACCAGAAAGTCTCTCCAAGCATGTGGGAAGCCCAAGGCCATCCCAGCCCCTCCTCACCACTGGCCTCTGCACTGGGGCGGTGGATCAGGGCCTTGCAGGCAGGATGTCTTCGGAGCAAGTTGCAGATGAAGGGAATGACCATAAGCAGTGCCTCCGGGGGGGCAGTCAGGGACAGGCGGCAGAGGCGCTTGGCAAAGGCAGCCACCAAGTAAGCAGGTAAGTGCCTGTCCAGAAAAATGTAGTTAGGGCTAAGGGGGAGAACCACGGGAGGCCCATTCCAGTGAGAAGAGGCACACCATGCACTAGGAAAACCTGATATGCCAAAGATCCAAGGGCAATTTATGTAACAAAAGAATTCACCATGAGACTTATTTTGGTTCATTTAATGTAGGCTTAATGTATAAAATTTTCAATTTAAAACATCTCCTGGCTAAAATAAGACTGGTACACATCCTTCTTCTTTCTTCTTGTGCCTCGTCCTTGTTCGTTCACATCTGGTGTTACTGGTTTCGCTGTCTCCACAACCTCTACGTGTGACCCGGCCTGTCAGCCGTCAGGAGCCCTAGGCCGAGTCCAGCTGTGCCCCTACCCATCATCCGCTTGGACAAACTAAACTCTGTACACCTCAACCTTATCACATAAAATGAGAAGAGTACCTCCCTTCCATCTCTAAAAAGCTTCTCCTATCAAGAGCCACAAGGTTATCCCTACACAAGTCAGCTGGTTTGGTTTTGTTCCATGGCTGAGATAGACCCCAACCCCAGCCAACAAACCCAGACGTGTGATGGGCTGCAGGGCCAAGACTAGCCCAAAGCTATCTCCTCATAACAATGGCTGGCTTCAGGCGCCCTGGATCTTCATCTCCACAGCTGCATTAAGCTCTAAAGTCTCTGTGATGACAATGCTAGGTCCCTACCCCTCTCTGCCTCTGTCCTCTAGTCCTCAAGACCAAGTTAGCACCAGCCCACTCACTCCCTTCTGGGTCCCCACCACAGAATGGTCGGTAAGCTTCCCAGACTCTCCTGGTTCTACCAAGGCCAGGAAAAGTGACCTTCATGGTTTGAGAAGACGATGCCAGACTCACACATAAGATGCTCCTAGCACATTCAGCAGAGAGTGTCACTAGGCTGGGAGGGGATGGGCCAACCCCAAAAGGTATTTCTCATGCTCTCATGCTCCCAAGATATATACTCACGAGGAAGACAAGAACAGGTCTGCCAAGTGGAAGAAGCGCGCTCGGTACTTCACATGGAAAACAGACGGATCCAACAGGCTGTAGAGCTTCCGATAGAAGTCAGGGTACTCGCTATGGTGGAAAGGAACAGAGCAGGGGCTTACAAGTGGGTCTGGTCCCCTTCTAGGAGTTTACTGCATACTCTCTCTGATCCTCAAAATACCTCCCACCTGAGCAGAAAAGGAAATCATCTCCTTTAGGAAAGAAGAAGAAACTGAAGCCTGGAGAGGCTGCCCTGTTAGATGGCAATCTCGTGGGAGAATGACCACCCATACACAGATGCCGTCCTCCCAGACCCTGGACTCCTAATCATTCAACTCTGTTTCCAACGCCTGACTCTCAAGAAAAGGGGTGGCAGCGACAGACATCCTAAGAAGGCACAGTCATGGATGATGACATGTAATTGTGACCAAAGAGAAAAGTGGGAAGGCCACACTCAGAATGAGTCAGGGCAGCTCAAACTTCAGGCCCCCAACCATCCCCACCAGCCTCCCAGGCACATTATCCACCTGTTCCCACCACCTGTTCTCTCCTCCTCCCCAACCCCACTCACAGATTATGCTGATGAATCAGGATAAAGAGCCCATGCAGGGCCAGGAGGCTTATGGCACCACCTGCAAGAGATGGATGGAGGACATCAACCCATGTCAGCCTCTGACCAAGACACAGCCATCCCCTAACCCCAAGCCCTTCCTCCCCCAGAGACAGGCCTCACTCTCCCCAAGATAGGCACAGGAACCCTCCAACACACACCCCCACCAGACATCCAGACAACCCTCTCAGACATCCGAACAACCTTCCCCAGACATCCAGAGAACCTGCCATCCAGACACACCCCCAGCCGCCCCCAGACATAAACAATAAAACAAGCTGATACTTCCATAACATTTGGGTCCACAAAGCACTATCTCCTTTGCTCCTCACGACAACCCTCCAAGGCAAGCACTTACACTATCACCCCCTCTCACACAAGACAATACTGAAGGTTCAGAGAGGGGATGTGATTTGCCTGTGGTCCCACGCCTGCTATCAGAGGCAGCATTAGAACTTGGGTCTTCGTGACCCCAAGTCCAGCTCTCCTAACACTGGGCCGCTCAGGCCCTCAAACACGCACACTCATTCCAGACTCACGGACATCACCACCCCACCACAGACATGGGACCAATCTCCCCGTCCCCCAGACCAGCCATCCCAAGCCTCGTACCAATGTCATAGGCATTCGTGAGGAAGTCAATCATGAGGCTTGGCTGGCTCATGTGGGGCAGGATGGAATCATGCATGATCACAAGCACCTTCTTATAGAGGCTGACAGGCAGCTGCAGTGGAGACAACACCAATGCCCAAGCTGCCCGATGGCTTCCCCCCCCCGCCCCCCCGCCATGCTCCAGGCCTCAGCAGCATCAGAGCCCCAGCCAAAACAGCAACACAGCCAGGAAACAAGGAGCAGACACCCACTCTCCAAACCTACGACCCAGACCAAACACCACCCCCCCACACACCTTACAAGGAACCCCCAGCCCACCTCTGGCCCACAGCTTCAGTTCTACCTTGTGCTTGAGAAAACTGAACCACATCTTCTCAAAGACGTGCTTGTGCTCCTGAAACACAAGCACAGAGAAACAGCTTAGAGGGTCTCACTCCCCAAACTCTATTGCAGGGAAAGTGGGGGCAGCAGCTTCAGCCCCCACCCAAACAGCCCAGAAGTACTGCTGCACAAGAGGGTGCCCCAGGCCCTCCCCTCCCAAACCGTTACCTTCAGCTGAGTGACCTTCCACTTCTCCAGCATCTCTGTGAGAAAAAGGGACGGGGTTAAAGTTAAAAGCTTACACAGTGCCTAAAAGTTCCCGCTACAACAAGCAGCAGCCACTGAGGGTGAAGAACCGCTGGGGGAGAACACAATTCAGGATGCCACCAAGCTCTGCTTCTCCTTCCACATGACCTGGGCATGTGACTTGGGTAGGACTCTGAAGCCCTCACAGAGCTCGCATAAGATGACAATCAACAGAGAGTCCTTTTTCATGCTCATTTCTCCTCTGCCTCTCCCCAAACCAAGCCACTACTCAAAAGTCAGGCCCAAGGTATAAACTCACTCTTCTTACAGGTTCCCTCCCTCGCGTAAAGACCCTCACCTTTGTGTTTCACATAGAAATTCGAGATGTCGCTCTGCTGGCGTGGTAGGCTCACGGCTGAGATTAGGGTGAAGGTGTTGTTCCAGAACATAGGGGGAACACCCTGAGAGAAAGACAGAGTCACCAGACTGAAGAGGGTTGGGGCAGGTACCAGATCTCTCCATTTTCCTTCAACTCCAGTCTGTGTCCCTCTTCTGTACTGATCACCCAAGCTCCTTTTCCATGCTGATCATCCATGCGCTTGGCTTCCTTCTCCCCCAATTACAATACCACATCCTTGCTCATGGCCACCTAATTGCCGGCTCTTCTGCAAGGATGTCGTTCACAACAGCTGGATTTCAATCACCTAGGCTCTACCTCTCAGCCATGACCCCTTAAATGCAGTTATATATATAACAGACCCAGGGCAAAAAGAGAGCCCACTATAACCCTAAAGAAAACCAGACAATCAAATAAAGATCTGAACTAAGACTGAAACCAAGGCCACAAAACCTTACGCCATGCTCCTGACATTCAGAGAGAGCCCCACCAACCATCTGTCACCTGTCGGTGTGTGTCTGTGACCCTGGCCACCAGATCCACGACAGCCTGCATCATATGGTAACGAACATCGTCATGTTCCAGGTACTCCTGGAACCGGGAGATCAGCAGAGATGAATCTACCTCTGTTGGAATCAGGCCTTCCACCACAGACTGGGAGGCAAGAAAGGACACAGAGTCAGTCACCAGCTCACTCTCTGAAAGGCCCCCAAACCAACGGGAAATCATTCCTGTTTTCATCTGTGCTGTCTGCTGAGAGATGTGCTTTGAGAGGCGGGGGAGAAGGCTAGAGCCTTGGGGAAGGGGCAGAGACAGCCCCTTCCTTGGTCCCTTTATGGGCTGAAATAGGACAGGGAAACATTTCAGCCTCTCAACTTCATTGGTAGAGATAAAAGGAATTTCAGGGGTCTGCCTGTTTTGATCTGCAGTGTGTGTATAGATTTGATGAAGAAAGAAAGAAAAGGATCTGAATTCTTTCAACCAATAAAGCAAATTTCTATCATTTATTGTGGGGATTATCTGACAGTAACTTTTAATGCCAGGTCAGCTCCCCTTCCCAGCTTCCCACCCCCAGTTCCCCACTAGCTGGTATACACTTAGAGAATGCAAACTAAATGAGACCGAGCTACACACAAGGCATTTTCTGCCTAGCACACAGCACTCCATAAAAACTTGTTAAATGAAGAATATATCAAAATACATAATGTCCTATAAAACCAAGCAAGTGATTTCTAAACTATCTGACCCACTGCTTGCTTCCACAGCATCAATAATAAAAAACTAAGCCATCCTCATTTCCCCAGGCCTCCCTATAACAAAGATCCTCCCCTACTCAGGCAGCCCTCCAAGCACCGTACCAAAAGGAGGCCTCTAGGGAACAAATAGTTGCCTTCCCATTTGGATTTCTCCAGCGGGTGTGCCCCCTCTAGCTGCACAAACTTCATGAGTGTGCAAAGGGCCAGTTCCTAAGGAGGGAGGGAAGAGAAGAGAGACATAAGTGAACACATGGAACCCACAGCAAGAGGGCCAAGGAGTGGGAAGCAGCCAGCGCCCAGCCCAGGAATTCTGTACAGCCCATCACTCAGCCCAGACCACAGTGAAGCTCACCCCTCAGTGACAAGAACTGCTGCTTGGGGCAAGGGAAAGGTGTGAAGGCAGAGAGCGTGTTCTTTATAGCTAGCCTAACTTCTTTATGCCAAGCTTCCAGCCTCTACTTCCTATGTGGTCCTGAATGCAGATGAAGGGCCTGTGGTCAGCCTGCTGGGTGGACTAAGGGAAAGTGCCACTGGCATTCACTGCACAGGATGACCCAATCACGTTTTCAGCGCTGAGATTTGTAGTTATAATGATGTTTGTGCTAAAATGCGGAAACTGTCCTCAACCCCATTTAAGGGCATTTGAGACTATTAGGACAAATAGCTCTGTCTTCAGAAAAACAGAATAAGGCCCTTTCATTCAAAAGCTTCCACTGGGCTATAGCTTTGTGCTGCCTAACGCTAGTCAGAGATAACTGGACACCTGCATTGCCTATATTGGTTGGCTGTCAATGGCCTGGCCTGTTTCTTTTCATGTGGACAGCTAATGAGAGGGTGATCTGCAAATAACCACAGCAAATTCCATGTTTTCACACTTGGGCCTTAAAAAGTCAGTCTCTAGGGGGGCGGAGCCAAGATGGCGACTGGAAAGCAGTAACTGGCGTGAGCTCCCCACCAAGTCCTCCAAAAACCTATGAAAAAATGGCTCTGAACCAGTTCTAGAAATACAGAACCCACAAAGGGACAGAGGGAAGCAGGACTCCAACCCAGGTCTGCCTGGATGGTCTCAGGGTAAGGTCTGTCCCGAACAGAACTCCCAGCCCCCAGCCGAGGGGAGGGGAGCGGAGCTGAGCCAAGCAGAGCCCAGGGCGCAAGGCGGAGCGGCGCAGGGCAGCAGACCGCGGACCGACGAGACCTGGAGTGGAGCGGAGGGTGCTCTAGCTCGCGCTGTGGCATGTACCAGACCTCACAACCCACAAACAGCAAAAGGTTAGTGGGGAAAGCAGCGGGACAGGATCGGAGTTTGCGGTTCGACTTCCA
>CM053622.1:39773244-39865309 GCA_028646595.1 Phalanger gymnotis | reverse complement strand
GGAACAGGGCAACCAGAGTGTACACCATCTTGGAGTGGGGGGGTGGAAATGGGGAGAAAATCTGTAATTCAAACGCATGTGAAAATCAATGCTGAAAACTAAACATATTAAAAATAAATTTAAAAAAAAAAAAGTCAGTCTCTAGAAATCATGCTCCAAGTCTCTAAGAACGAGAGTGAGAGAAAGAGAGAGACAAGAACAGAGAGAGACAGAGACAGAGAGAGAGAGCGCGCAGTAGAGAGTCCAGTGGGAAATGCTCCATTCCAAAGCAATGGGAACAAATGCTCTGAACCCACAAAGGAGAGTGGGACAGGAGCCCATGTCTTCTATCCCATCGATCCCTCCCTCCAACCCACACACCCATACTGAGGTCCAAGCATTGGCTGTTTTGTACAGTTTTGGAGTTTAGTTGAAGGTATGTCAGTAGTGAATGGAAGATAGGGGAGAGAGCACAATGCTGGAGGCAACTTGATGGTAGAACCAAAGAACATGCCTCTCTAACTCCCAAACTCACCTTGACCTTGAAAGAACGCTGGCCCAAGAGTTCGGAGAGGCGGCTGCAGCAGCTGTTATACCGATGCCTCATCCACACCTTATACCTCCGAAGGGCACTGCCAGAGCCTGGGGACAAGGATTGTTTCTGCTCTAGAATCTCTCTCCCAATCTATATTCCAACTGACATATATTCCACAATCCCTAACATGCAGCAGCTCACACTCTCGAGGCAAAGAGTCTAAGAAATCACTCTAGCCATACTAGGGCAAAACTTCACAAGCATATGGGACATTTCCCCAGCAGCCTCCCTCATATTCACTTGAAGACAACATTCATGAGTGTCCTAGACCCAAAGCCTAGAGTCAAACCCTTTCTGGTTCTTCTACAGGATAAGTGACCACCCTCTCTCCTCCAAAAATATCACAAAATACATTCTGAAGTCGATTAGGGAAAGGCTTTTTGATTACTATGCAGTATGTAACTTTTCCTAAAAAAACACAAAACAGCATTAGACTTGGAAGCATTGGGCCACTTATCATCCCTGTGATAGGCAAGTCCCTTGACCTTTGCGACACTCTTCTGTGGAATGGGGATAATATATCACAGAGCTGCCAAAAGGAAAGCCCTTAAACTGTTACAGAAATGTCATGGAATCACAGGCATCCCAAAGAAGGGGCCAAACTGAACATGGCATTGTCTGATCCCCCATGAGCTCTACTCCATGACCAGCCGTTACTGGAAGATCTCCAAAAACAGGGAACCTTCTTCTCAGGCAGCTCTAATTGTTCCTGGGATCATCCTCATAATCCAGTCTAAATCTGCATCTGCTTCTGTACACTGCTCTAGGTGTAACGACTGACATCCAATTACACGGCATGTTACAGTTGACAAAGGGATCAATCAATCCATCTATCTATCAGCTCAAGTGGGCCTCACAGCCACCCTGTGAGCCAAGCACTAGTCAGTATTATCCCCACTCTACAGCTGTGGAAACTGAGGCCCAGAGAAGGGAAGGGTTACAAGGTTTGTGTCAAGAGACAAGATTTGAAGCTAAGTCCCCGCTGACTCCAAGCCTGCAGCACGGATCTCCCACCTTCCGCCCAAATTGTCTCTTCTCCGGGCTAAACAGCCCCAGTTCCTTAAAGAGATTCTCCCACAGCAGCACCTTGAGGCCCCTGACCATCCCAGCTGCCTCGCCCTCCTCTGGACCATCTCCAGTTTTTCAACATCCTTCCTATGAAAGTAGTAGTCGCTAGGGAGGAGGCACACTGCCACCCCTTCCATCACCGAGGACGGCTGGAGCCAGGCTGGTACCCGGGTGGGCGGAGGGGACGTCTGCCTGGGACAAGGCATCCTCACCTGCCATGGCGGCCTCCTCTTCAGGTAGGTGACCCACGAAGAGCTCCCCTCGCTCCAGCAGGGCGCCAAAGAGGCGGCTGCAGGTGTGGATGGCGCTGAGAATGTCATCTTCCTCATCAGACTGGGGGGGGGCAGGGAGGGGGAGAGGTCAGTAACAAGTCCTCAACTATTTTACTCTTCTCAATAGATTAAAATTTATTGAAATGATGTAAGTTGTCAATTGCTTAAAACTTAAGTGATTTACTTAAGCTACTGGATGGCCTAAAATGTGGTTTACTTAAGCTGTCCATAGCTTAGAATTCACTGACATTGTTTAAGCTAACAATTGGGCAGCTAAGTGGTGCCAGAGTGCACAGAGAGCTGGTCCTGAAGAAGACTCCTCTTCTCGAGTTCAAATCTAGCCTCAGACATCTACTGGCTGTGGGACCCTGAGCAAGTCACTTAACCCTGTCTGCCTCAGTTTCCTCCTCTGTAAAATGAGCTGGAAAAAGAAATGGCTAACCGCATTTAACCGATTGAAGGCTTTAGCAGCTTAAAACGGATGTCAATGGCTTAGCGCCGTACCAAGACTTATGGGGTGCGGGGGTTTTCGGCATTTCCTTCTGCGGAGGTCTCCACCCTCTACCAGGATTCAGTGCCCCGCCCCCAGAGGGTCACCCCCCCTCCTCCCCCGCAGGGCGCCCCACCCCCCTAGGGCCTCCCACCGTGTCCCTCCACCGCAGTATCTCACCCTCCTCAGGGCTCTTCGGGGGTCTCAGTCTGACAGACGCGCACATGCGTTCACGCGCTCGCACCCCCAACACGCACACTCTCTCTTACACCTCCCCCGCGCCCCTGCACCTGTAGCACGCCCAAAATGTCGAACACGGCATTGGCGCCGCTCCGGCTCTTCAGGGCGGCCTCCAGCCACCGGCCCAGCCCCGCCGCCCCAGACTCCGGCTCCATGTGGCCCGCCGAACCGTGAATGGAGGCTCGCGTAGGTGGAAGAAGTGGAGTGGGTGGACCGAGAAGGCCCGGCTCCGCCCCCTCCTCGTCTAGGGCAGCGCCGGCGCGTGTCGTGACGTCATCGCCCCGCGCCGAAGCCCTGTGCAGAGCACCCGGAGGCGCGTGAGGAGAGTGCTGGGGCCGGGCCGAGCGATGGCGCTCTTCAGAATCGCCAGGTGAGCAGGGCGTGCTGCAGGGCTCACTCCAGGCGAGCCGGACGCTGTGGGTTTGGGAGTCCGGCTGCTGCCAGGAACGTCCGGGACCCTTTCCTGTTAACTGGTCCGGAGGATGTTACCGCCGTCACCCCCGACCTTAGGGGAGGGGGCGGAGCCAGGGGGGAGAAGGAACCTCGGCATGTGGAGTTGGGGGGGAATGGGCGGAGCTGGAGAGAAGGGGCGTAACCAGAGAGGGGGAGAGGTGGGGGGAAGGGGCGGGGCTGAGGAAGTGGGGCGGGGCCAGAGAAGGGCTAGTAGGGGCTAGCAACGAAGCCGGTAAACCTCGGGTTAAATAGGCGGCTTCTGGCCATCAAAATTAACCTTCCTGTGGAGAGCAGGAGGAGAGGGGGAGGACGAGCGGAGTTACCCGCCTAGCTGGGTCCCCATTCAGGCAGCTCGGTGTACTCTCATGCCTGTGAGGTTGTATGTGAAGGTTCCTTCATTCTGGAAGAGGACCATGACATCAGGAAGATGACATGACTTGAAATTGACTTTGCTTTGAGGGAGGGAGGGGCTGTGCAAGGTCGCCAGCCTCACTTTCTCCTCCAGAGCTATGTGAGTCCAGGCCTTTTCAGGTGCTCACTGTGAGTGAGGTAACACCCACTCAGTGAATAGGCCTCTTTAAGAAGCTAATCAAAGGATGGCCTCTTTAATCAAGACTCAAAAAAAAATCAAATTGGGAGGGGAAGACCCTCAGGGTTCCTGCCCTAAAAAGAAACAATTACTATTTTGTACTTACCTTCACTCTGTGCTAGGAGGGCAGGGACCTATTGTCCAACCTATGAGCTGGAGTGAGTTGGTTTTAAGGCTTGGTTTTTAAGAAAGAAATCTAGCCTGTAAACCCAAGTCAAGGAGGCAGCCTTCAGCCATCGAAATGCACCTTCCTTTGGGCAGAGCACTGAGAGGACAAGGAGAGGCAGAAGGGCCAGGGTCTCCCGTTGCATCCTGGGCCATCTCCAGTCATCCTGGTGAAGATCAGGCCACTGGACCCAGATGGCTCTGGAGGAGAAAGTGAGGCTGATGATCTTGCATGGCCCTCCCTTGCTCAAATCAAAGTCAACTGCAAGTCGTGTTATCATTTCCCAGATGTCATGGTCCTCTTCCTGAGAAGGAAAGACAAACACAAGATAGGGGACTAGTAAGGATGGGGAGGGGCTGAGAAAGTGAGGCAGGGCCAGAAAAGGGGACTAGTAGAGGCCCCTGACGTGTCTGGTGTCTTGCTTTGGTCACTGAGTTTGCAAGTCTTATAGCTGAGACTCAAAGCAGAGTCTCCCCTGGCTCTAAGCCAGCGCTGCCTCCTTCTCCACAGGGCCTCGAAGGGCCTTGAAGGCTAGCCTACAGAGATTGCATTGTGTTCCACAGACATTTGAGAGTCACTGAAGGCTTTGGAGCAGAGGACTAGGTGTGGTCAACCCTGGGCAGCTATAAGATCACTTTGTCATCCCTATGAAGGATGGATTAGAAGGGGAATGTAGTAGGAAGGCCGAATTTATAATCTCAAATATAATCATGTATATGTTTGAATGGTTCGAAATCGCAAGGTATGAGAGATTCTCTAAGTAGAAAACAACAAAAAATTTATTTAGGCCCCACCGCAGCAGATCCGTGAACTAGCCTCCCCATTCCGACATCTTGACAAAAAGACTCCAGGCCCAGAAAGCCCACCTCACAAGAGTAACCAAGAGGCCACAGAAAAACAAGATAGTATTTAGCCAAATCATTTTTACTGGCCTCAAGTCCTTGCTTGCACTCCTGGGTCTACACACGGGTCAGCTCGGCTTCCACAGCTTCCTGCTTCTGCAGCTTCCTGCTCCCACAGCTTCCGCTTCTGCTGTAGTTGTCTCTTGGCTCACCCTTCCTCGCAGCCAAGCTTCTGGCATTCTCAAGCCCTGCCTCAAAGACCAGAGACCATTGGCCTCTCTTAAGTCATCCATCTACACCCACACAGGTTTCATACCTGATAGGGCTTTGGGCCTGGGGCTTAGCACTTAACAGCTGAAAGTACTTTCACTCAAAGTAAACAAAAGCCATGCTAAGGAGACAGTTTTGCTTAACAACACAGGGAAGAGGGTGGAGGCAAGGAAATCCAGTGGGAGACTGTTCTGGTAGTCCAGGGAATTGGGACGAATGGGAGAGGAGGTGACAGATGTCCTGACATCTGGTGGATGTGGGAAGCGAGGAAGAGGGCTGACTCCTTTACACTTATGAGCACTCCAGCCTGGAAAATGACAGTGATTAAAGGGACCCAGAGGGAGGCAGGACCTCAGAAGCAGCATGGTGCCAGGAGCATTACCTCAGACCTGGAGTCAGACCACTAAGGCTTCAGGCCCAATTAACTGATTGCCAGCAGGACCCTTACCACTTGAAGCTTCAGCCTCCTCCTCTGTAAAATGGGGGTGATCATCTTCATGCACACTATTCTAAAGGATCGTTGGGAGGAAGTATCTTATAAATGAACATTATTAAGTCATCCTAGAATTCTCTGTGTTTGAAGGTTATGAGTTTAGTTGTGAATTAGGTGTAATTGGATTTATTACAGTGACTTTATTGTTGAATTTAAGTTTATGACAGTTTATTTGAAAAATAAAAGATGCGGAAAATAAATTGGGGTCAGAGGAGAGCAACAATTGACTAGGTATAGTGCCAAAAGTTCTCTCCCCACGCCTACAACCCGCATTGGATCCTGGGTTTCAGGCCTGGCCCAGGCACTAACGATTCCCTCTATCCTAGATATGAGGAACAAGAAAAAGTGACTAGTACTGAGGACCGAGCCCAGGTGCTCCTGCAGAGGCTTCAGGTTCAAGCCCGGGAGCGGCAGCTGAAGAAGCAAAAGCAGCAGGAGGCCGAGGCTGAGACCAGCTCCCCAGGAGACAAGACCCCAGGACAACCTGGGCCTGCCAAAACTAGCCCAACTTCTCCAGCCCCAGAGGAACCTAAAAGAAAAGCCAAGAAGAGGAAATGGGGGGAAGGGAGCCCCCACAGGTTAGAAAAGTCAGAATCGGGAACAGACCCTGAGTCCAGCCAAAAAGGGATCAGCAGCCCCAGAAAACCAAAAGGGAAGAAGAAAAAGAAAATAGGGAAGAAGAATCCAGAAGCTGCTGCAGGTGAGGGAAACACCACCCAAGATGGTACCGGGGAGCTGGGATCACAGGGTGGGCAACGTTAGTGACACTCACAGGCTACATGTGTCATAGGGAAAGACTGATAGTCTTTCACATCCTCTCACCCCAATTCCCTCCTTTTCAGGTAAAAGCAGCAAAGAGCAGGGAGGAGAAGAGGACTCAATAGGAGCCTCGGAGCCCTCAGGAGAGGCCAGTGAACCCCAGCATAGCGCACTTATTCTGGGAGTGCCAGACAAGAAGGCCCTTCCAAAGGTAGGCCAGTGACACGGCAGCAAGGTCTCACATCCGGGGTGTCAGTGTTCTGCTCCCAACACAACTCTGACCTTTGCCAAGGGTCTCCTGGTGTTTGCAGTGAAGTGAGGTTTGTGTGTGATGGTGTTGACTGTGGTACAGGGCGTGGGAGTGTGCCTGTTAGCCCCATCCCTGGTCTTCTCTTTATTTCCCACACCCTTCTTTACTGATCTGTCACTCTTTTCACAGGTCCAGCCTTTCTTACCCAAATGGCTTGCAGAACCCAGCCGGGTCCAGAAGAGTGTCAAAGATGACCTTGTCCCAGTCCAGGATATTCCTGGAATCCATCCTTGCCTACAAAAGAAATTAAAGGCCAACGGCATCTTGTCCTATTTTCCAGGTAGCCCCCATGCTAGGATCTGCTCCCTCAGCAGCAAGGGCCCCCCAGCCTGCTGTTTGCAAAGTGGCAGCCCCTAGACCTGCAAAATGCTGTCCTTCACACCCTGACGTTCTTATCTGAGACCTCAGATTTTCTCTTGTGGGAAAGCAAGACTCCACAGAGCTGCTTTCCCTTCCCTGAAATACAAGTGACAGACTGAGGCAGCCTTGACCATTCACCCTTTGGTTGGCCTGTCTTGATGGCCAAGGCAGCCTTAAAACCTGCAGTGTCATTTGGAAGAAAGTCCTGCAGGTGGGGACTCTGACCCAGAAGGACAGCAGGGAGGCAGCATGAGCCTCGGCCGAGGAGACAGGGTGCTTGTGTCTCTTCTCACGATGGCCGCCTCAAAGTCTGGGGCAAGTCGGACATGTGCCTTCTTCTCTCTGTCAGGCGGGGTGGTAGAGTGACCTCGGCCACATCCACATCTTACGGCTTCTCTGCCATCTGCTTGATCTGATGCTCCTTGGCCTTCAGTCTGCTTTGTCCTGGGTAGACAGGAACGGCTCTGGGGATGTCCATCCTTAGAGAGGTGTGGCGTGATGTCTTAACAATGTTTAAAAGCGGTGGGACAGTGGCCACGTCACGGAACCTCTGTAGACCACAATCTCTTTCTCTAAAACAGTGTTTCCTGTTCCATACTGTTCCCTGTAGGGCCTGCTTCATGAGAACCATAGGAGAATAGGATGTATTTACAGCACTTTGTAGACATTCAGGTGACAGGGAAGCATCAGCTATTGTTTCTGTTGTCCTTGTTGTGGTCATTCCCTTCTGAGCCACCATCTTGTTCTCTGCCCTTTCCAGTTCAGGCAGCAGTGATTCCTGCTCTCCTGGAGAGTGCATCCCATGGATTCCTGGTGGGGAGGGGTGGCTACCAGCCCAGTGACATCTGTGTGTCTGCCCCAACGGGCAGTGGAAAAACACTGTCCTTTGTCATCCCCGTGATCCAGGTAAACTGATTGGGACAGAGGGGCGGGGAACTCTGCTAGTCCAGGGGTCCTGCCTCCACGGGAGTGATGAGTTCTTCCTGGCCTCAGGCCCCAACTGAACAGGGAAGAGCCCAGTTGGAGATCAGCAGGAGGGCAGCCTCTCTGAGGGACTTTGGCTGAAGAGGCCTCTCTGGATTTGTCCTCAGGTCCTGTTGGAACGGGTGGTGTGTCATATACGGGCCCTGGTGGTGCTGCCAACAAAGGAGCTGGCCCAGCAGGTTAGTGGTCCTTTGTTTTCTCTGCTTTGCCATGCTGCCTTGGGACAGAGGCCACGCCAGACCCAAGCCATTGGCCCAGAAGTCCTTGCTGCCTTCAATCCAGGGGTTCTTAGCCTGGGCACTGTAGATCCCCAGCTACCTTGGGGCTCTATGGTTAGGGTTTAGGGAGTCCATGAAGTTGGATGGAAAAAAGATACGGTTTTATTTAATATCATTGGTTTCCATTGGAATCCTGTGTATCTTTTTTTGTGTTTTAAAAATATTGTGGAAGAGAATGCTTCACCAGACTCAAAGAGGCATTCAGGACATAGGCTCTTACTGTCCCTGCTTATTCGGCTGTAAGTATTGCTCTCGTGGCACCACATGGATGGCTGCTTGTGGAGGGAGCTGAATCCTAGTAGCATTTGTCTTCCGGGGACTTTGTGCCCACCGGGCCTAGCCGCCGCCCCTGCCCAGCTCTCATTCACAGTCACCTCTTGCAGAGCCTACGCCTTTAGCTGGTCAGTCCCTCGGCGGCTTGGTGCCAGGCGCTGAACTGGGTGCCGGGGATGTGAGTTGGATCTCTACCTCAAGGAGCTTGTACTCCATGCAGATGGTCCTCGATACTTGCTAGTACTGACCCCTGCTCCCTCCCTCCAGGTGAGCAAAGTGTTCAATGTTTATGCTGACGGCACACCTCTGCACATCGCCCAGATCACGGGGCAGAAATCTCTAGCGAAGGAACAGGAGATCCTCGTCCGGAAGACGTAGGTTTTATCACATCCTGCTGACTTCTTGTATCAAGGCCTTTAGACTGGTGGAGCTAGCCTTCGCTCCCTGGCTAATGTTGGCCAGGCATATTCAGCATGTCTGTGGCCTTTTCAGCTCCAAAAATGAGTTCCTGGCACCCAGCTCCCTGCCTCTCATCCTTTGAACAATGCCTACACTCTTCCCACAAGCAGGAGATTGCCTCTTGTGTGGCCTAACCCACAAAAGAGTCCAACTGGTCTTCCTCCCAAACTGAACATGCTCCACTGTGTCCATGGCCCTGTTGCCAATGCTAGGCCCTTCTGGGACACCCAGGAGCTGTTGGGAAGCTTGTGAAAGAGGGTGCGCTTAGGATCGTGCCTCTTCAGGGAGAGGTTCAAGGCTAAAGGTGGCCCTTCAAGGCAAGTGAGGAGGAAGAGGGAAGTTCCTCTCATCTTGAACCAGGCTTGATCACCAGAGTTACAGTGGTGTTGTGTGGCGTTGCAGGGACTCTGGGTACTGCAGCCTGGCAGACATTGTCGTGGCCACCCCTGGCCGGCTGGTGGACCACATTGACCAGACGCCAGGATTTAGCCTCAGGCAGTTGCGCTTTCTGGTAAGTCACCCCAGCCTGGGACCTGCCCTGTCTGCTGCAGACCTGGCCTGGGTCAGTGCCTGGGCATCTGTCTGCTTACTGGGGTGGCCTAGCTGGGTATAATGACCAGAGTCATTATATGGGGCTGCTGTGTTTGTCCTTCGTTTTCAAAGAGAACCATGACATCAGGGAGATGATGACATGACTTGCAGTTGACTTTGATTTGAGTGAGGGAGGGCTGTGCAAGGTCACCAGCCTCACTTTCTCCTCCAGAGTCATCTGGGTCCAGTGGCCTGAAATTCACTAGGACTACTGGAGGTGGCCCAGGATGCAATGGGAGACCCTGGCCCTTCCAGGCTAAGGTCTTTTCAGGTTCTCACTTTGAGTGAGGTAATGCCCATTCAGTGAATAGGACTCTTTTAAGAAGTGAGGTGAGGGGTGGCCCCTTTAATTAGAAAAAAAGAAAAAAAAATCAAACCAGGAAGGTAAAACCCTCAGGGTTCCTGGCTAAAAGAGAAACAGTCATTACTTCCTATTTACATTCACTGAGGGCAGTGACCTGTTATTTTGCAATCTGAGCTCCAGAGTGAATTGGGTTTGAGGCTTGGTCTTTGAGAAGGAAATCTAGCCAGTAAACCCCAAGTTAATGAGGGCAGCTTTCAGACATCAAAATGTACCTCCCTTTGGGCAGAGCACCCTCAAGTAAAGAGGGAGAGGGTGGGGGAAGAGACTGCTCACAGGTTGTGTTTGTCCTTCTCAAAGAAGACCATGACATCAGAGAATGATGACCTGACTTGCAGTTGACTTCGATTTGGGTGAGGGATGGCTGTGCAAAGTCACCAGCCTCAGTTTCTCCTCCAGAGCCATCTGGGCCCAGTGGCCTGATGTTCGTTATTCATATGGGGCACTGAGGACAGTATTCCTTGTAGGTTGTTGGCGGGGGGGGGAGGGAGGGGGGGCTGGGAGACCGCGGTGCTTGTGATCTGCAGCGTTCCTGGGAGCAGGGGCCTGTCAATCACGAGCTTCCCCAGGTTCCTCTGAGCATGGCCACCCTCCACTCTACAGATCATCGATGAAGCTGACCGAATGATTGACAGCATGCACCAGTCTTGGCTGCCACGGGTGGTGAAAGCCGTTTTCCAAGGTGATGTTGCCCCAGGCTCCAGCCCACTATTCCAGAGGGTGGAACCCCGAGCTGTAACTGCTGCCAGGTACTGGAACTGGGCTGGATTTTCTGCACCCACTAATTGTTACCCCATCCTACCAACCACCTCCTGAGGAGAACAGGACCGCGATTGGTCATTTCTGCTAAATGAAGGTTGTCACCCATCCCCTTTCAGAGAGGAGCCAGGCCTGGCGGGGAGAGGAGGAAGGGAAGAGGTACACAGGCCACGTGCCATCTAGTCCTACTCGTGATGGATTAGTTGGGGGAGGAACTCTGAAGGACGGCCCAGAAGAGCAAGGATTAACAGTGTTGCTATCTCCAGCGCCAGCAGGCAGTGGCAGCTGAGAGCATCCTCCTAGACCCCACATGGGCACTCTGCTCTGGTTCTTTCAGCACAAGCCAGCCTCAGATGCCACTCCAGAAGCTACTGTTCTCAGCCACGCTGACTCGGAATCCTGAGAAGCTTCAGGAGTTGGGCCTCTACCAGCCCCGGCTCTTCTCCGCTGGCCTAGAGACCCAGGGGTCCACAGCTCAGCCAAGGACCGAGCAGGATGGGGAGGGGAAGTATGCCTTCCCTGCGGGGCTCTCGGTAAGAGTGGGGCCTCCTGGGGCCCCCGGGAAGATCCCGAGGGGAGAGGAAGGAGGGGGCAGACGCTGACCAGCCCTGGCAGGACCCCAAGGGGAAAGGGAAAGAATCTAAGCAGCTTCGAGTCCCCGCCTTAGAGGAGTGGGCATCACAGCCTCCTCTGCAGCTTCCCAGCAGGGCGCTGAGCGGGCCTCATCGAGCTCCGTCTGCGTCTCCCACAGCATTTCTACGTGCCCTGCACCCTCAACTCCAAGCCCCTGGTCATCCTGCACTTGATAAGGAACATGAAGTTCTCCCGGGTTCTGTGCTTCACCAACTCCCGGGAGCACTCGCACAGGTGAGGGTCAGAAGGCATGGAAGGGCCACGGGAGGTGCCTTAGGGGTGAGGGCTATCCACTAAGCACCTCCTTCCCCTCTCTCCAGGTTGTTCTTGTTGGTCAAGGCCTTTGGCGGGGTACCTGTGGCTGAGTTCTCCTCCAGACTTGGACCGGGCCAGAGGAAGATGATCCTGAAGCAGTTTGAACAGGGCAAGATTCAGCTGTGAGTATTTTGAAGAGAGAGGGCTGGAGGATCAAGGGCAGAGAGTGCAGAAGGGTGGGGGCTGCAAAGAACTGGCTACTGGGCTGGGGATGCTGTTGGAATGCAGGCACCAGCTGGGCCCCATTCATTCATTGTTTGTCCTTAGATTGGCAGCCCCTGGACTCCTCCATGTGGCAGTACAGCCCAGCATGGGCCCCTGCCAGGGGATGCTTAGGGGATGCATACTCTGGGAAGAGAAGGGCTGTGGGATGGGGCAGATCAACCAGTGTTTGTTCCCTTGACCTCGTCACAGCTTGATCAGCACAGACGCCACCGCTCGAGGGATCGACGTAAAGGGAGTGAGACTTGTGATCAACTACGACGCCCCGCAATACATCAGGACCTATGTGCATCGGTGAGGGGGCATAGGGCCACTGGGGACAGGCTATTTGTGGCCCGCTTCCTTCGGACCCTGGTCTTCTGGGGGCTCTGGTTATCTGTGTAACTAATCTAACCCCAGGGCACCTGCCTCCGTGTTGTGTCTGATTTCAGGGTAGGCAGAACAGCCAGAGCTGGGAATACAGGGCTGGCATTCACTCTGCTCCTGAAAGTACAGGTAAGCCCCATGAGGATACAAGTCCTGTCTGTATCCCTGCCACCTTCCCCAGACATGCCTCAGACTCTGTGTGTCAGGGGCTGGATCCTGGGGGAGAAGAATCTATTCCTAGTAGCTAGTTACTTATGAGAAATGGCTCAAGGGAAGGTTGACCCCAGTTCTCACCTGGCCGGAACTGTTATCTTGCCCAGGAGCAGAAATTCCTTCAGATGCTGAGAGAGGCAAGAGCTCCAGAGCTGGGAAAGCATCTAATCCGGAGTGAGCACCTGAAGTCCCTGGTGCCTCACTATGAGGAAGCGTTGTCTGAGCTCCAGAAAACCATCCGGGTAAGGGCTCAGGGTGGGTGTGATGGGCCTTGAGATGCCAGTTCTTCAGCAGCCACAGGGCTGGACACCTCCCCAGACCACAGGAGCAGGGAATACAGCAGCCACTGATCCTAACACCTGGTAATGACCAAGTAAGCAAAGCCAAACAAGGGATTTAGGCAGTGTACCTGACTGATGCACTTACTTCCTAGCATTCTTTTGGGAGTTTAACAACAGCCCAGCTGCCTAGGGCTAAGAGCCTTAGCTACCAAGGTGCCCAAGGTCTGCAGTCCTAGGAGTTCAGCAGAAAAGGGAGCACAGACCCACGGAGCGATGAATGCCTCAGGAGGCCCCCTGAGGAGAGCCCCACAAACCATGTATCCTGTATTGCCCGGAAAGAAGGGCTGATCTTGCCCACCTGGAAAAGACCAAAGCAGGAGAGTAGTTCCCCATAGAGAACCACCCTCAAAGAAGGCAAGTGGTCAGCAAGCCTGCTGGGTTAGTTTCCTAGGCAGGAGGATACCGCAGCAGGCAGTGTTCCCTCCCCCAGTCTCAAGCGTGGAGTATCGCTGTGGAGCCCTGATCCCTGCCTTCTTTTCTCACTCTGGCTCTTTTCTTCACAGGATGAATGGAAACAAAAGAAGGCCTGAGTCTGGCAGGGGATGGATGATGTGTGCTGGGTGAAGCCCATAGAGGCATTGTGGGAACAGTATACAGAGCTGCTGATCCACTGGGCCTTGGGGACTGGCGTGTACTTGATGCCACACATAGGCACGGTCTGAGGACTCAATCACTGTCTGGAACTGCCTTCTGAAAATGAGCCACCGAGCTCTGTAATTGCTGGGCTACCAATCATAGTGGGGGTGGGGTAAGAGAATTTAAAAAAGAAAACAGAGTCTTTATACTTGTTTTAAGTACTGATCTCAAGTGAAGCAAGAAAATGGGACACATCCAGGCGGGTTCTGGATGAATGTAATGGAGGGAACATTCTCCTGGCCAAGGAGTGGCATACAGCCTGAATACCTAAACTTCAGATACTAGTGCTGCTGGGGGCCAGAGATGACGGAGGTGGTCGGGACTTTCACAAAGACAAGGTCAAGGGACTTCAGAAATGGAAACCATGTCCATCCTATTGGAGAGGAAGAGAAATGACTAAGGCCGTCAGGCTGGATTCAGATCAACTGTCAACCTGTGTCAACGATGGGGAGGCAAATGTCAGTTCCATCTGAGTGAATCCCGGGGTGCTTCTGGGCTGTTTATTCATTATGAGTTTCTAAAATTACGGATTTTATCATGCACACCATATTAAATTGGAAAGAATGCCACCAACTATAAAAATGTACACTTTATTACACTCTCTGTTTGGTAGGATACATCACAATTCCATACAATCCTACAAAGCAAGTACAAGTGCTCACATTCATCCGTAATTTATACTTGGCCCTGCCTTCCTAGTACCAGCTGACCACTGAGAGAGAGAGATTTTTTTTTAAGTTAAGAAAGGTGTTTCCGTCTTTGTTGAATGATGGATGGGCCACGGAACCAGCTGCCACTGGCAGGCCATGTGGGATTTGTACAGGACACAGCTGAATCTTCCAAAGGAAAAACGAGCTAACTTGGCATGATTCTGAAATGGGCCAGGGATGCAAAATGTTTCTCCCTTTTGTTGCCAAATTTAACAAACTCAAATGGCACTTTGAGCCTACCTCACTGCCCATCTGAAAAGCCCTGAAAGATAAACGGGTAACAAAGAGTGGTTTCAGAGTCTGGGAAATGTGTGATCTAGGAGACCCAGAGAGGGGGGACAGCCCAGAAAACATTCCAGTGCCCAGAAGACCTAACAATTTTGACCTAGACCAGAACCACTGAGAAGCCCTCTTGCATTGTCATTACATTTCATCTAATACCAATAATGTCTTCTCTTTAAAGTTGTTTCATAAAGTAAAAATGCTTTTATTTTTAAACTACCACCAAAAAATCAAATAATCTCACATCGCAGGAAAAAAATGCTTTAAAAAATCCACTTTATGAAATGTAATGGAAAAATCCCTCTTGTCACTGTCACATGAGCCACGGTCAAAGTAAAAGGCAAGACCAATTCAAGAGGAGCTCTTTGGGCCTCTTAAGTAAGCGAGCTTTATTTTCAGAAGGTTCACATGTGGACAAGTCTTAGGACCATACATTATGTTCTATTGTTTCTTTAAAAATGAGGCAAGCTCCTTTAGGATAGTAACAGACTGTGACCTCATCCTCCAAACATCTACCTGAATATACATTCATTATTCTTATTGACTTTAGTAAAATAATCATATAAAAGTGTACTCTTTGCACAATTCAGAATTAAATCTTGGGTTTTATTTACTTTTCTCTCTTCCCCAGCTGAAGGCTGAATAGATTTTATACTGAACACAGAAACATCACAAAAGCAAATGAAACTTAAATTAAACCCCAGCAGTTAAAAATTCTCCCAAACTGGAAGTATCAAACTAGACAAATAGGAAATTCTCCGAGGTACAAAGTGAATACTCCTTTTACAAAAAGGTTACAGTTTTACTATACATAGAACTAGGATCAACACACTCATTACATTCCAAGAATAACCATTATCACAAAGCAAAGAATGAAAGCAAACGCGCACACGCACACATACACACAGCTTCAGGAATTGTACACAGAACTAACGGTTCAAAAGAATTACAAGAACAGAAGATGAACTTTTGTTAAAATCTTAACTATACGTCCAGATTCAATTCAACAAACATTTATTTAGGCACCTACTAATGTGCAAAGCAGTGCTAGATGCAGATGGTCACACTGAAGGACTACAGATCACGTTACACCCAGTCTTGTTCTAGGTGGGACTGCTTGTGGAAGGGGAGGGGGCCGGTTTTACCCAGAAAGCTTGCAGCCTAGGCCAGTCAGACTTCTGAACGGACAAAATGGCCTATGATGTTAGGGGCTGCCATGTCGGACCATCTGCTTTAAGAGGGCAGAGAATGTTTCTAACAATCTCTGTTGAACTTGTAAATGGAAAGAACAGAAAGTTGACATTCTTTATGTAGTCTGCATTAACACTCAATGATGGTCCAATAAGAGCAAGTCAGCTTTTAAAAGTAGGATTTCACCAACCACGTACAATCGTAGATAAAGTGTAACTTTTTAAAGGTGCTTTATGACACTAGATAACCTTTCCCTGGCGTTTCCAAATTCTCTCTGGCCAGCCATATTCAGGCACCCCTTTAGTTGGATTTGGGCAATGCCTTTAATCTGACCGCAGACATCCGCATCTGTCCTTTGGATGGCTGACTTTGCCCTTCAGAGGCTGGAGGGACCCGGCCAGGGTTCGGTCCCCCTGGGACCTGCAGCTGTGGTGTGGCAGGGGTCACGACTTGATGCTGCACAAGTTTCTGCTGAACCGCCTGAGGAGCCACTGTCGTTGCAGGAAGCACTTGTACTTGGTGCGGGCCGGCCGCAGCCTGGGACATAGTCACAGTTTGTGGCTGAGGCTGAATCTAAAGATTTGAGGGGACAGGACAAGTACATGGTTCCACATTAAAAGGCTTGGGCCCAGAGTTTGTTTGTTCCCTCTGGAGAGAGAACAGAGCATAGCTACTGCTGTCACGCTCACTGAAGTCCAATCCTACTGACTGCCCTCATGCTGTTTACCAAGAGTCAAGAGAATGAGGACACACTAAGAAGCTGGGCACCAACACAGACTGCCATTGTCTGCTTCTCCCCACTGAACCCCCCAAATAATCAGGGGCTTTAGCTTAGCTCAAGGTGAAATGCCTAGCATTCCCAAGAGAAACTGAGACTGTGCCTATCTGCTAGTGAATTTATTTCTGGATCTGAATGACCCACTGATACACAGTTGATTAGATCTGATTCACTTGTCAAGACTACTAAAAACATCAGACTGATTCAGTCTGGTGTTCTTCACATTTAAGCCACGGCCTGCACTGAAAATAACATGTTAAAAAGAAATCTGGGCAGCTGACCTTAACAGTGTTAGCCACTGGGCCTTCAGCTTACTATCTAACAAATGGCAGCAAAACACAGCATTGGGTGATCACTTAACATTTACTGAGTGTCAATGCTAGGCTGGATGCTGTACAATAAAAGCCATGATTTCTGCCCCAAGGATGTCCAGTCTACCACAGACAGACAAAGCAAGTGAAGCCCAGCAGGAAAACAAACAGAGCAAAGTGTCTAGCAGTTCTGAGTCCCCGTCACTGGCCATCTTCCAAGGGTCTGTGGTGGCCTAGGAAAGCCTTCCCCAGAGAAATTTTGAGGAGAGGTTTGAATAAGGGAGAAAGAAGTAGTTTGCCAGATGGGAAAGGGGGAGACTATTTGCAGAGAAGAGAGCAGCATGCAGGAAACAGACCCAAGAATAGGAGAATGGAGAGGCGAGAGGTGGGATGTGGGAAGGCTAGGAAGGAGACAGCGTGGAACAGCAGAGTGACCAGAGACAACTAGAACACATACTGAGTTTCATTAATGGAATGAACAGTGTGGACAAAGACAATGGTTAACTACCTTCAGTAATATCTGAAACTTACCTGCTGGGAAACAGAAACCATTTGTTGAATATTGGCCACTGTTGTTTGTTGCTGAACAACTTGAGGAATCTTTGCGACCTTGAAGAAGTATGAAGGCAGGTTAATACAATGAGAGAATTCAGAGGCCAGTGAGGCCACCCTATCCCCGAGGAGGAATTCCCCCTAGACATCCCTAACAAGGGGCCATCCAGCCTGCACTCAAAAAGCCTACAGTGATGGAGCTCCATCCCCTCCACCACTACCTCTGAACCTGACTTCCCCATCTCCATTCCTGGGGCCCAGGTCTCAAGGCCAAGGGATAGGAGGAGTCCTTAATTCCCTGTGACTGACACAGCCAGAGTGAAGAGGAGCAGGGCAGAGTCATTCCGAGGCATGATTTGCCCCTTGATGGCCCATCAGCCTGATTGTCCTTTGGAGGCCTTACCTTTGAGACCTCGAGGGTGCAGTGATACCACTGCCATACCTGTATTGGGGATGGCACTTGCTGGGCTCCTGTGGGCTTTGGAGCCTGGGAGAGGGGTGTCGTCAGGAACTGAGTTTTAATGCTGGGCTGAGAAGCATAAGCCACTTTCTGCGGCTGGGCCTGGACAGTGACTTGCTGTGCACTGATCTAGAGAACAAAATAACTGTCTGCGGAAGAGGTTCTGGGAAGTATGTCATGTAGCAGTGACTGTAATTAGAGGCCAGGGAATCTGCTTAAAACAATGTCAAATCTGTATTTCTAAACTAAAAACCTGATTGGGAAAGAAAAGGTAAAAACCAGAAAATATGACAAACATCAGTTATTTAAACTCTGACTCTACACAAATGTAGTGTAAATATCCACAAAAGAGAAGGCGGGAAAGACAGTGGGGGGAGGGGTGGGGTAAAAGAAAAGGGAGAGAAAGAGAGAAGGAAAGAGGGAGAGAGAGAAAAGGAGAGAGGAGAGACAAAGAAAAGGAGAGAAAATATGAGAGGAAAGGGAAAGGAGTGGGGAGAGAGGAGAGGAGGAAAAAGAGGAGGGAGAAGGGGGAATGAAGAGAGAGGGAGGGAGGGAAAGAGAAGAGAGAGAAGGAGAGGGAGAGAAAGAGGGAGGAGAAGGTGAAAGAAGGGAGAGAGATTGGATAAAGACAGAGAGAGCTCCTGGAGGGAACCAAAGGAACCCTGCAGGTTTTCCTGGGAATGGTACCAACTTCCCATAATGCAGTAAAATTCATAGCCTCTATAGTGTGTCTTGAGAAGCCCATAGCCCAGGCCTATCAAGGGGCTCAGAGGATGACCCTACCTTCTGCTGGACAGCTGCTTGACTTTGAGGCTGCATGACTTTCTGTTGCTGGTGGTTTTTGAGTTTCAGAAGCTGTTGGACATGCAATGGCTGAGCAACTACTGTCGGTCCTATACAAGGAAAACAGCGATGGCGGTTAGCATGCAAGAATGCCAGTCACTATTACAGGAGGTAGATGTTCTCCAGCACTTTGCTCCTCTGTTCAGAAAATGGGAGTTGAAACCAACTACCAAACAGGAAAGTAAACAGGCCTTCCTCCCTTCCCCCACCTCCCTACCAGTCCTGGTCTTTCCATGCTTAGATGCAAACTCTCCTTTCACAGGAAAATGCTTTGGTTCTGTCTCCCATTCTTAAGAGAGCAAAGGCTCAGCAGGCCATGGACTACAGTTAAGACCATTCAAACAAAGGCCTGCAATGATGAAAAAGACAACAAGCTCCACACTGAAGGGCTTTAATAGGCCTGATACACATCATGGAACTATGTCACTTCATATCTTAAAACTAAGTGACCAAAATGCCTGAAGATACAGTCAAGCACCTGTGGCTTTCTGGGGCTGGCTGAGAGCCCCCCCAATTCCTGTCCTGTTCACTGGTAAGGCTGTGACTGCCGGCGACGATGCCCCAGGAGGTTTGGCAGGAGTTGTAGGGGCAGTCTGTCCTGGAGCTGGAAGCTGGGAAGTAGCCACACGGGTCTACATGGGAAGAAGCAAGGGCCATGTTAGCTTCTCAATGCTTTGAATCTGTCATGAGTCTTTAAAGGTTGGAATCAATCAACAAGTATTCCTGAAGCTCCTACAATGTGCCAGCTTCTGGGGACACAAGAGCAAAGACTGAAACAAGCCCTCCCAAACATTCTGAGCAGAGAGATAACAAGTACATAATCACACGTGTGCGGCATAAAGGTAAAGTTAATTAAGTACAACTATAGGCAAAGTGGCTAGATGCAAGCTAGCATGAGAGGGAGTGCGCTAGTGACAGAAAGAGACAGGGGACGGGGTTCGGCAAAGACCTGGTCTGCGGATGGTGCATCTACTCTGAGGCAGAGACCAGGAGTCAGTGCCATCAGCCACATGGAATAATGGCCAGTGCAAAGGCCCAGAGAGACAAGACCAGTTTGGTCAGAATCAAAATCTATTTGAAAAGCTGCTCTGAACAGAGAACTCACAAGGCGAGCGACTTGGAGATTGGCCACAGTGGTGCCAGCCAGTACGGCTCCGGGCCGGGGGGTCTGGACCGCAGTGAGCTGGGGGGAAGGTGCTGGAGGTGGCAGCAGAGGGGGCAGCTGCGGAGGCGCCGGAGCTGTCTGTGGTCCCGGCAGAGATGGCTGCTGAGGAGGTGGAGGCTGGGAGGCAAGCTGCAGTTTATGCTTCTGAAGCTTGATCAGGTGGTCCTACAGGGAGATGAGAACATTCATTCTGTTCTGCTTTACTGAGAGTTGCCAAAGCTTATGTAAGTCTTGTGTTGTTACTTACTTTGAATACTGAGATACTTTGGATACTTTGAAGACTGAGAATTCAATAAGTTGATCCTTGTACCCACAATTCTGTTAATATATATATATGTACATATATATATAATACACATGTATCTATATATATATATATCTATCTATATAAAGACAGGACACATATCTTTACATAATGAAAAATACAGACGAGATACTATATTGCTATGGCTACATTGGTCTTAATATCATGAGGCCACTGATCTTCATGGACATGGCAATGGCTGCTTTGTCTTTAATCGGCAATAGTCAAAATAGGAAATGAACATTTTAACTGATTATGGAGTTTCAAATCTATTCATTCCTACCAGAATGGAATTTTTAATATTTGGGTAAATGCATCTGATTTGGCTAATTAATGGCTTAATGCATCAACTGTTTAATGTATAGGAAACCCTCAATCAACTGCAAGCCCAGCCACACTTAAAATGTCAACAGTATTTCATTTTGTGCAAACTTATGTATCATGAATCATTTTGGTTTTTATCATCATGAGTGACATTGATTTCATTTTAACCAGTATTTCTGTCTATGTCATCACCAAATAATTATTTATAAACATGAAAGGTTTCCCAGGGTTCCTTGGGTGACCTCCACTATGATTCTATTCTGAAGGCTCATTGTAGTGTAGAGGTTTTCCAAGGCTGTGCTGGTAAATGTTAAACAAGCAGCTCTTTGGGAGTGGGGGGGGGGGGTGGTGGTAGATATACTTACAACATACTTCTAAGGTTAATCTGCATTATTAACATTTTTTCCATCATTGAGTAAAGTCTAGACAATCAACAAAGCAATAAATCAAGCCCTGATTTGTAGCATTTGCTGATTTCCAAAGTGTAAATGCTCACACTAAAAATTTAACAATCAGCTGGCACAAGCTAGCTCCGAGAAAGCCCTGAGGTCACCCTACCAGCTGAGAGCATGTTCTGTTGGTCCTACCAATCTTGCAAGTCTCTTGAGTATGGGTCCAGTGACAGATTACATGTCTGTCATCCAAGGACCAGCCTCACCAAGCTGGGAGAAGCTCATTACCAGGTTGGCTATAGAGAGTGATGTATTTTTCTGCCACCCCAGTACACACATACAGAACTTCTACCATGTCGTTATGGGGCTGAAATCTGTGTTAGTGAAGGAAGCGCCCTAAATGATGAAATTGTGTACTCATGAAGTACAAAAATCATTAGAAGATGAAGGTCATCTGGAGAGCTAGGCAAAGCAAACGAAAAGGTGACAGGCTTTCGATTACAATATCTAGTCCTTTGATAAGCTGTTAGCAAATAGTTGTTAGCTTTAAAAAAAAAATTAAAAACCTCATACAGTTCTAAGGATTGGTCCATAACAAATTCATTCTCTGTTCCCCCAAGTGTGTTCTTCCTTCTGACTTCATTAAGATAATAAATTAGGTACTGTGTACAATAACACATATTAATAATGATATCTGTATGACACTTTGTAACTCTCTAGGTCCCTTTAGATACATTACACAGGTACAGGAATAAAGAAAAACCACTCGTTGCCTAGTGTTACCCGAGATCCCCATGAGTGCCCAGCTTCAGTGAGGGTCCTTCTCCTCCTCCACCCAGCCTACGGACCACCAGATCCCACAGGTGCCAGCAATGCCCAACTAACCTTCCTACAATGCCTCTTTCTCCTTTCTCTCTCCCATCGAGAAGCTAACCCCAACAAAGCCACCATTCCACCTTGACCCTTGGCCTACTTCCCTTTTCCCAGCATTTATAGATCAAGCATCTCCACCACACTTCCCTTCCCACAAGAAGGATATGGACACCACAAACAATACTTGGATAAGCAAAGAGGTAATAATTACAACCCTTCCAATAAGAGGGAAAACCACCGAGCCTTACTGTCTTCTCTGCTGCCGCCACGTTCCAGACCCCCCGGCAACATCATCTCCCTCTCTGCTTTGTATCCAAAGGACCCCTCTTCTATTGGATCCTAAGGCCCACCAGCCTCTACATCTGCCCTGAGCTGAACCCCCCACATGTATTGTCTCCCCCCCAAAAAAGGCTAGCTTCTTGAGAGCAGCAAGAACTGTGTCATTTTTGTGTTTCCATCCTCAGCCCTCAGCCTAGTGCTTGGAACAAAGGAAGTGCTTAATAAAATGCTTTTTCATTCATTCATTTTGTTTGAAACCTTTCTGTCTTTCCATCCTCTTTCCCTATCCCTCTCTCTCCTGACAGTTCAGAAGTCCAGCAGTTCATTCTATCTCCTCTCCCCCAACAGTTCAGAAGTCCAGCAGTTCATTCTATCTCCTCAAATATCTTGCAGCAGATTACAATCCTCTCCTTCCACTTCCACCACTTTCCTAGTACAGGTGCTCATCAACACCCATTTGATCTCTCATCGCCAAAGCCATTCTACTGACAGCAAAGACTTTCTACGCTAGGATAACTTTGCCTCTGACTTGCCCTGGCATAGCGAGACCCACACCTGAGTTGCTGCTTGCTGCTGCTGCTGCTGCTGCCTGAGAAGCTGGAAGTGGGCAGGAGTGATGGTTTTGCTGGAAAGTTGAACTCCTGTGGCTGTCCCTGCAAAGAAAAGAGAGAAGTGCCCAAATCCACAAAAAGAATCCCCAAATCTGTATTTTGAGGAATGATGAAATTAGTGAATCTGTAGGTAAAACCTCAGCTTATGAGAGATAGGACTGTACTCTAAAGGATGATTCAACTTTGAAAAAAATTTGGAGATTCTGAAGTAGTTTAGAACACAGTCATTTGCTAAGGACAAAGACAAATGATTTCCAGATAAAACATGATTTCCCAGCTTCCCTTTATCATACCCATACACACAGCAATGAAACAAGGATGCAGTTCCTGTATTCTGTTGTAGACACAATGAAAGGGAATGATCTGCACAGTTAATGAATAACTGTGGTCAACGTACACGTTAAAAATTAATGCCGTACATCTGAACAGCCCTCTTTTTTTCAAAGCCCTTTTTAGATCTATTCTACAAGTAAAAGAGGAAGAAAACCCAGTTGTTACCTTGTGTTACCTGAGTCACTAACGACCTTGTCTGAGCCTGCGTAGGGGTCAGGCTGGTCATGGCCACAGTGCATGCTGGGATAGGAGTGACTGCTCGCACCCCCTGTGTGGATGCACCGGAGAGGAGCTCGGCAGAAGTAGCAGGCGTGACAGCCGGCCGAGGCTGGCTGTGAACGACCGGAGCAGGAGTGCCACCTCCCGAAGCCTTTTTTAAAAAGAATGCAAAATGTGAGCTTTTCTTCAAAGGGGTGTGTATGCAAACCAAACCGTCTTTTAAAAAAGTTAACGTCTCTCAGTTTGTTGCGAATAGTTAATACTAAAATGAGTATGGAAGCTCTCTGCCACTGATGGCTATGGGAATGGTAAGCACACCACCCAGTTCACACCAGACTGAATAATGATCAAGAAATCCAGGGAGAAAGCATAGTAAGTGACTTCTTCCACCTAGAACTACAAGTCAAGCATGGCTAGAGATGAGGCATGCAGCCTGCAAGGCTATGGCGAGAGCACAGGGCTGCCATAAACACATTCCAGAATAGTCAGAAAGCACCGGGTGGAGACCTCAAGAACCCTAAGGAGGAAGCAACAGGCAGCAACAGAGTGAAAAGCAGGGCACTGCAGTACTCAGAGCCAGAAAGGCCAGGACCCAAGGTTCAGACATCCCAAACACATCCTGAGATGTCAAAGAGGGCCCTCTCACCCTGAAAGAGCCCAAGGAGTCAGACTCTGGGAAATGAGGTCAGCACAAGAACCCAAGGGATGCAGGGCAAGACCATGCAGGAACAGAGCCTGGTTCTAGCACAAATCCTCAATTCAGGAACTAAAGCTAGAGAGATGAGTCCATCAAAGAAAATACCTGCCAATTATTGCCAATTAAATTGCAAATCTAAAGATCCAAAAAAGGAGAGATTAACTCCACAATAACTACAATAAGAGACTTAAAGGGAAAATGGATTTTCCACAAAGACTACACAAGTGCTTAGAAGAAATTAAGCAAGAGATTTTTCAAAAATGAAATAAAAGCTCCTGGGGAAAGAACTGGAAGGACTTAGTAGTATCTTATAAGTAGCTTAGAAGAGAAAGTGGTAAATCTTACCAAAAAAGAGGAATCTCTGAAAACTAAAATAAGCCAAATGGAAATCAATGACTCCATGAGAAAACAAGAAATATTGCAATAAGATTAAAAGATTGAAAAAATACAAGAAAATATAAACTATCTAATATCAAAAATATGAACCTGGAAGAGGAGAGATAGTTTAAGAATCATTGGATTCCTGAAAAAATCATGATTTAACAAAAAAGAGAAGAAGGAGAAGGAGTAGTAGTAGTAGTAGTAGCAGCAGCAGCAGCAGCAGTAGTAGCAGTAGTAGTCTGGACTCTATATTTCAAGATATCAATATGAAAGCAATTTAGAGTTACCAGAGGGTGGAAGTAGAAATAATCTACCAATTTCTTCCTGATAGTAACCTCCCAAAGTAAAAATCCCAGGAATATTATAGCCAAAATTCAGCCAAAGTCCCAAGTCAAAGAAAAGTACTGTAAACTATATAATCAGAAGCAGTTCAACTACCAATCAGTCAGGATGATTATAAGACCAGGCAGCATCTACTAAAAAACAAAAAAGAGATTTGGAAATACAATATTCTAAAAGGCAGAGGATCTAGGCTTATACAACCCAGAATATCTTGCCCAGCAGAGCTGGGTATATTCCTAAAAGGAAAGAAAACAGACCTTTAGTGAAATAGAGAACTTTCAAGCATTTCTGAGAAAAAAAAAACCCCAAACCTGAGTAGGACCACTGAAATACAAACACAAGACAACAAACAAACCTAGAAAGCGAATTTTGAGTGGAAGGAGTTGTCTGATTTCCCATAACTGGAAAGCATGAGATGAGTATACAAACATGGAAAAAGGGGCAGAGCAGTGAACATGAGATGAACTAACTCATATCTGAAATGGACAGAGGAATGTTGAACACATATACACACCAGCAAAATAAGCTTCTCCACCCTGAAGTAAGGGTTAAAAGCAGGGTGGAAATGAAAGAACTAATCATCTAAGAGGGTGCCTTAGATCACTTCTTAGACAAGTGGAGAATGGCCAACAAAATATGTTATATGAATACAATGGAATATGACTTTGCCATGAGAAATTACAAAAGATGATTTCAGAGAATCCTGAGTTCTATGAACTGGCATGGAGTGTCGTGAGCAGAACCACAAGAGTAATTTATACAAGGATGGTAACACCGTAAAGGAAAACAACTCTGAAAGACTTCAGAACTCTTATCAAGGCAGTGACGGGCCACTCCTCCAGAGGACCTATGATGAAGCCCATTACCCACTTCCTGATGGACAGGTCATGGACAGAAGGTGCCAACACGCACAGTCCTGGACATGGCCACTGGAGACTCACATTTTGCTTGACTTTGCTTAGCACTTTACAATTAGAATCTCATTTGATCCTCACAACAACCCTGGGAGGCAGATATCATTAGGTAGGTCTTATTATTTCCTCATTTTACAAACGAGGAAACTGTGGCAAACAGCAGTCAAGTGACTCACCCAGCGTCACCTAGCTAGTACATGTCTAAGGTTACATTTGAACTCTCACTCTAACCAGTGCTCCATCTACTGTACCACCTGAGCTACCTCAGAAAAACAAAAAGCAGTAAATTAAGAGGAGACATACTCTCTATGCAAAGGAGAGCATATTGATCTCAAAGAGGGGACATGTAGAGACAACTTAAGGATTACGAGTATCCCAGAAGAATACACGTCAAGCACCTGAATACCCCGATACATGAAATAATACAAGAAAATAGCCCATAACTTCTGATCACAGAAACAAAATGCCAATTGAAAGAATCCAGAGAGCATCTCCAGAAGAAGAAGAAAACCCGAAGCTGCAAATTCCAAGACATGTAGTGGTTAAATTTAATTAATTTCAATGACAAACAATAAATTCTGCAAGTGACTAGGAGAAAGACCTTCAAATGAAAAAGGAAAGAAAATGGAATAACCCAAGATGATCCTGCACCCACCAAAAACCGTAAGAGGGAACAGAACGATGCGTTCCAAAGAGCAAAGGAAGTCCAGATACAACCTCTGGTGACGTACCTTGCAAACCTGAGCCTAATCATCAATGAAAAAAGGACATTCAATTTCAAAAGAGAAATTTGAGGCATTCCTACAAAGAAAACCAGATTTGAACAGATGATTTGCTTTGCAAACACTTCAGATGACAAAAACACAAGAGAGCTAAATACAACTGTAACTAAATAAATAACCCCTCTCCCTTCAGAAAGGAGAAATCATAGAAAAAGGCAATCTGTGACCCCAGACAAGTAAGTCACTTCACCACTGAAATCCTCAGTCTCTCATCTGTAAAATGGGGCAAACTTGCACTCACAAGGTTGTTGGGACCAAAGCATTTTGTGAGCCTTGAAGCGCTACAGACAGATGGGATGTGGTTGTTGCTATTATCATAAACATCCACTAAAATTTTCCTCCAGTGCTTCATCATGGTATGGAGGCATGTGTGGGTGCAGGGTCCTCCAAGGCTGTCAGCAAGTTCGAGTTCTGGCAGGTCCCATGAAGGAAGAAAGGCTTCCAGTAGAGGCCAGCCCACGCACCACTGTGTTTGGGATCACGGGGTCACGGATTCAGAGCAGGAAGAGACACACCTTCAAGGTCATCTAGATCACACCCCTGGTTTTAGATCGGGTTAAGTTTGCAGAGGCTCCTCCATCACCTTGATGATGATGGTTTTTGGCCAAAGAATTTCAAGAAATCATGCATTGAGGCATGGAAGGCCTAAGCACCCCCACTGATGAAATCACGTATCTGTGAAGAACTAAAGAATTAGAATGCTTAACAAAGTAATGACAATAGCTAATGTTGGCAAAGTTCTTTGCATACACCATCTAATTTGACCAGGCAGACCCCCTAATCAAAAGATTAGGTCTATCCTTTGGGCGTGGTTTGGACTAATTATACCACAGCCAGTAAGATGCTAAGAAAATAGGACCTGGGCTGTGATACCTGGAATGTGGGCAGGAAAGAGGAGGAGCCATTACTTACTGGCAGCGGTCCAGGCATCACTGGTGAGGCAAGACGCTTATTGACATGCTGAAATGTAGCTGCTGGGACGCTAGCAACTGTGTTCACGATGACATTTCCATTCACGGTAGCTGAAAACAAACCAAAGCCAGGGAAAAGGGAATATAGTAAAAGGCTTTCACTGGTTTCTTCACAAATAACAAAACGCTTTATTACTGAAACTCTTACCCGCCTGAATGCTTGCACCTGTGACTGCAGGTTTGATTGTTCCAGCCTGTTGAAAAGACAGTTTAAGTCACAGTATAAGCTAAAATAATATCCAACATTGTGACCAAGACATTTTATTTTTCTCAGTTAATCTGGAGTGGAGGCAAAGTGGAAAGAGTAACAGATTTGGAAACGGGAAAACCTGGGCTGGAGCTCCAGCTCTGCCCCTGGCAGCCAGCTCTGTGATCTTGAGCAAGTCTTGTGCCCTTTCTGCTCGCTTCTCAGACACAGTGGGACTGAGCAGCCATGGGTAAGGCACAAACATGAGCGATACTATCATTACAGACACTGGCGACCCCCTGGACAAAATGAGGAAAGAGACTAGGCCTATGGGGAGGGGGGGGAAGGAGATCACAAACTAGCACAAAGACATGAGAGAGCAGGAACTAGAGGCTTCACTGACCTGGACACATACATACGGGAGCTCTTTCTCTACCAAAGGCAGACATACTAATAAATTCCTAGCCTACCTTATTCTGCTTAGAGTGTGGAAGGGAAATGGGAGCCTCCACTTACTAACTGCCAGCGGGGCTTGCTTTTCAGGCACTACATGGTCTATGAGGTCCTTCTCAACTATAAATCAGAGATTTGGTGATTAATGCTAATTTCATCCTTCAAAAAGATGGAAGAACTGACAGGGAAAGCTGTCATCAACAAGGAGGAACTTGTTTCTGGGGACGGGATGGTGGCATCACATTGGTAACACCAAAGAAAAGGAAGAACCGGACATGCACCTCAAATCTCGGGAGAGCAGGCTTCAGAGTGCTGAAAGAAAGTATTTGTTCTTGTTGTTCAGTCACTTTGCAGTAAGATTGAGTCTAGCTAAGACTAAAATTCTACAGGCTAAGCCAGCCCAGAAAAGAACGGAAGCCCAAAAGAATGGGATTCTGAAGACACAGAGAAGCAATTCTAACAAGGAGGAAAAGTCTCTTCTCCAAAAGACTGATACAGACAAGCCAGGGAACTCATGGACCAACCTGGATTCTACAAACACGTGGACAAAAGATGGAAGCAAACAGGCAGGTCAGAGAATGACAACAGAGCCCTGGGGTGATCAAGGACCAGGACCAGAAGCCTCAAGGCTCAGATGAGGACAAAGTCACCTAGGAATGGTAAGGACAAGAGAAACCTTCTTTCCAGGGTATTCTGGAGAAGAGGGATTATCACAGAAGGCAGAGAAGGGACCATAGCTCAGGAAAGAGAGCAGGAGGAGGAAGACGAGGAGGAGGAAGAAGAGGAAGAAGAAAAGGAGAAGAGAAGGAGGAGGAGGAGGAAGAGGAGGAGGAGGAGGACAGACTGCAGAGAGAAGGCCTGACTCCACTTTGGCTTCTGCTACTTTTGCCAAGGAGAATAATCTTTCAACTGGAAAGGAAATAACAGAAAGTATATACATGTGTATATGTATGGATCCATATATATATTACATACATGTGTATTCACCCGTACATGTGCATATACATACATGGTATATGTATATGTGAGCATATACGGATATGTGAATATATGGATACATACATATACACACAGAGAATACATACAAAGAAATGCAAAGCAGCCTTGGAAGGGAAGGCGCTGGCAGCTCAGGGCACGGGAAGGGAAGGGGAAGGGCAGGGCTTACAGGGTCAGTCCTGTACTTTAGGAACCTCACTTTGGCAGTTGCATTAAGTGGGATTTAGAAGGCAATGAAACCAAAGGACAGTTATTGCTGTAGTCCAGGAAGGAGAAGATGAGGGCCTGAACCAGGTGGTGACCATGTGAGTGAGAGATGGAAGTGGTGGAAATGGAAATGATGTGATCTAACAACTGACTGGCAACATGGGGTGAGAGTGGGGAGTAGAGAAGGGCCCTGAGCTGCAAACCTGGGTAACTGGAAGGATGCTGGCCTCTGAAGTAGCGAGAAGCTCAGGAGGGGAGTGGGTTTAACGCAAAAATAACAAATTCTATTTTGGAGATTTTCAGTCTGAGGTGCCCACAGAACATCTAATTCAGAATTTCTGGTAGGCATGACACTAAGCTTAATGGGAGTCAACCAAGTGCTATGGCCACCAAAACATCCAAGCCAATCCTGTGCTCCAGAATGAGAGAGGCCGTAGTCATGCTATTCTCATCATAGCCAGACCACATCTGAAGTAATATGTTTCGTTCTGGGCACAACATTGTAGGCAGGGCAATAAGAAGCTGGAAAGCCTTCACTAGATGGTGACCAGACTGGTGAAGATCACTGATCAGGTCACAAGGACTTTTTCCTGACTCTGTGCCTTCTGCCTGGCTGTCCCTAATGCCCACAATGCTCTTTGTCCGTCTCCTGGCTCCCCTGCCTTCCTTCAAGACTCAGCTCAAATCCCACCTTCTACAAGATCACCCTCCCCTCCCTCCGCCCTGCTAGTGCCTTCCCTCTGAGATTAGCTCCCTCTTACGCTGACTAGATCTGGCACGTATCTGGTTATTTACACACCGTCTCTCTCCTTAAGGACAAGGACAGTGTTTTTCCTTCTCCTGCATTTCCACGGTGGGCAGAGAGCCTGGGACACAGTAAGTGTTCAAATAAAGTCTTGTTGATAACTGATGATATTAAGCATCTAACATGTTCCAGATGCTGTCTGGGTTCTGAGGGTACAAAGACAAAAGTGAAAACAGTCCCTGCCTTCAAGGAGCTCTCATTCTAGCTAAAGGAGACAACATGTACATGTTACACATATGTACATGTACGCATATGTACAAAACAGATGAGAGGTCATCCGGTCAACTGGAGAAGGTGCAAGCAGCCGTTGGGTCCGAGGAGGCCTCGGAAAGGCCTTAAAGGAAAGCAGGGCTTCTGAAAGATGGAGGTGAGGAGGGAGGACAGCCAGAACAAAGGCACGAAGGCCTGAGACGTCCTGCCATGGAGGAGGAAGAGCGAGAAGAACATTTGCTGGCTGCATCAGAGCGCATGTGGGAGACGACTGAAAAGGCGGGTTGGTTGTGTCTTTGCCAAACAGAGTTCATATTCGATCCCATAAATTCATTGAGACATTCTGACCTCACTCGATATGCCTGCAATCTGACTCTAATCTTATTCCTAGCCAGACCCTGAAGGGCTGTTCACGATGTTTGCTGTCCCCCCTCTCGGAACCACGCATTTCTAAACAGGAACACTTTGAAGGATGTTTTGAGAACAGCTCCTTTCCCACTAATCACGCCTTCAATTGGCAAAATGCCTTCTTGGTTAGAAGGAACTACTAAAGGCGGGTAGTCCTGAGCCATCTCTGGAGTCTCCCCCATGGTACAGACACGTAGCCCAGGACCTTTTGGACTCTGGAGGCTGACCTGGGACTCCCTAGCTGCATGATCCAGATGTAGATCATGTCCCTGTCAGTGCTGATAAATTGTGGTAAGATTGCATAAGTACTGGGATTTACTGATTGCAACATTGAGACTCTGTCATTTCTGAACCAATCTGAACTGAAACTAAATCAAGCTGCAGCACATAAGGTTGCTTTGCAGTACACCTCAGGATAGTGGGAGGCCCCAGAGTTTGCTGAGTAACAGAGTGCTATGGTCGGATCTAAGCTTCAGGAAATCAGTGAGGCAGCTGTGTGCAGAGTGGATTGGAGAGGGGAGAATCCTGAGGCAGGGAGATCAATTAAGATACCAGCCTAGGGAGAGGAGAGGAGGGCCTGAGTTGGGGTGGCAATGCGAGTCGAAAGGAGGGGAAAGATCCAAGAGATATTGTGAAGATGTGACAAGACCTGGCAACTGCCTGGATGCGTGAGTAAATGAGAGAAGGGGGCTAAGAATGACAAGCCTGTGAACCTGGCTAAGCCAGGAGGAAAGAGGTGCTCTCAACAGAAATTAAAAGTTCAGAAAAGGCAAGGCTGAGTTTGGGGGTAAGGAGAAACAGTTCATTTGGGAACATGCTGACTTTGCCATGTCTACACAGAGGTGTCAAACACACGGCCTGTGGGCCTCATGCAGCCCATAACACTCCAAAATATAACTGGGAAATAGTTAACAAAATTAATAAAAAGACAATAGAACATAGATAATGTGAATGTGTGATTTTCTAAGTCAAACTGCAGCTCACAGGAATCCTTATGAGTATTAGTGGTCCTCCTTTCTGACTGAGTTGGACACCTCTAGTCAACAGAACAGTCAGTAGATGTGGGCCATTGTAACATATGAGGACAGGATGGAGGAGCTGGGGATGCTCAGCATGGAGCAGAGAAGACTTAGGAAGGATATGGTCACTGCCTTCATGTATTTAAGGGGAACTGGCTTGTTTTGCTTTGTCTCAGAGGGGAATACTAGAAGTAAGGGGCAGAAATGGCGAAGATGCTTTTTTGAGGTTTGATATGAGGGATAAACTTCCTAATAAGCAGAAGTCCCCAAAGTGCCCTGGGCTCTCTCCAAAGGCAATGGGTTCTTCCTCATAAGAGGGCTCCAAGCAAAGGCTGGGTTGACTGTTCCTCAGCTAAGTTGTAGCTGGAATTCTGTTTAGGAATGGTCTATGCTAAATGCCAACGAGTTCTCTTTGGGCCATCAGACTTGGGAATTCTGTGATTCTTTGATTCAGTGATTTTACTTGGATTAAAATTAGTAATTACCCACATAAATGTAGCCTTAAACTTTAAAATTTACTCATCTTTATTCTCAATTATTTGTATAATGTCACTCCAATAGCTAACTTAGACCTGGTGAATTTAAGTGAAACCTAATTCTCACCATTTATGCATTTATGGCACTCTCCCTTTCTCCCCCTCCCTCTCTGCCCCTCTACTCAAGTGCTCAAAAGCACTGCTTGGTCATATAGCTATTTTAGCAGATCTGAACAACGTCCCTTTAACAGGTTCCTCAATATACATGGCACTGGGTATCACAAACAACCAAATAAAGGAGGGGACGCACATGAAGAACTTTTCTTAAAATATAAATTTAGCAGAACTATAGTTTCTTTTCCATAAGTTCTTACCAAGACTGCAGAGTTGGCTACAGTAGTTACTGAAGGCTGCACTAAAGCTGAGGGCTGCTGGACTACCTGTGGCTGAGGCTGAGGCTGGGACTGGGGCTGGGGCAGGGGCTGAGGTTGAGGCTGAGGCAGGGGCAGGGGCTGGGGCTGGGGCTGCACTTGAGCCTGAGGCTGCTGCTGTTGCTGCCCAGTTGCTTGCTGGGTCTGTTGCTGGTTGCTTTGTTGTTGCTGCTGCTGCTGCTGCTGTATCCCTGTTTGCTGCTGGGCCCTCTGCTGCTCAACCAAAGCCTAGAAACAAGTAGGGGAAAACACCATCATTTCCCATATAGCTCACAGGAACATGTGCCTCAAGTCTGCTATATTACAGCATATGGGGATATCCCCGGCACAGAAATCATTCTTTTCATCTACAAAAGGAAAAAAACAACAGAGTGCTACAGAGGGAGTCTAATGATGGTTCCCAAGAGGGAGGGAAGCATCTCAAAGTGCTTCATTTTGGAATCACACTGCACAGGGATCTCTTCTTCAATGTGCAACATACGCATGTTAACATAAACGGTGAAGAGATGCATCAGTGGCTACTTTACCTTCTTCTCCTTAGCAATACGTTCAGCACGTAGGGAAGCAACCTGAATTGGAGGCAGGGGCTTGTCATAATTGATTCCACTAGAAAGAGAAGTAGAGATTTATAGAAAAATTTCAGAGGAAAAACTGCTCCCTATAATCGAGAACTATTACGAATTCTGGGCCCCTACCTTTCAGCAAACACTGATGCATGTTTGGGATTCTTCTGGAAAGGATTCATTCCAAGCCTAAAAATCAAGCAAATATTACTGTTAGGATGGCTGCTGCTCCTGTTGCTGTTGGTAAAAACAGCTGTTCTCCAGGATAAACACGTCTCATTCATTTCACTGATGGTCATACGACATGACATCTCCTCACCTTCCTGGTCAGTATCCTCTAGATTTATCCCAGCTTGTCACAACCCTTCCTAAAATATGGCACCCACAACTAAAAAGCCTTTTGGCAACTACATCATATTGCTGATTCATACCCAGCAACTAAAAGCCCAGGCCTTTTTGAAATGAACTGCCCTCAAGGCACAGGTCTATAATTCTATACTTGTGCTGTTTATTTTCTGATCCCACTAAACTTCATCTTGTTAGCGTCATGCTCAATTTCTGAGATTCTTTTGGACCCAAATGCTGTCATCCAATGCTTTAGATATTCTTTCCAACACTGTGCCATGTACAGATGAAGTAAGAATACTCTCTCTGTCTTCATCTAACTCCAGAGTTAATTCTTAACCTGGGATCCTCATAGCCCTTCAGGGGTCCATGGAGCAATTTCAGGGGGTCTGTGAACTCAGATGGGAAAAATATGATGTCATTATTTTCACTAACCTCTAACTGAATTTAAAATTTCCTTTAATTATGAATTTTTTTGAAAAATTATTCTGAGAAAGGGTTTATAGGCTTCACCAAACAGCCAAAGGGGCCCCTGACACAAAAAGATTACAATCCCCCGATCTAAGACGTTGATAAAAATGCTGACTAGAACAAAACTAACCCTTCAGCACTCCGCCAAAGCATTCCCTCCCATGGACATTAATCATTAATCATCTTGTCTAGGAACAGATTCAATCAACAATATATCTATTAACCTGACAAGAAGTCCATCTCATAAACCAATTCCTCTTACCTGTTTGGAAGCCCTAAACCCTTACATCCTCAGACATCCCTCAGGCACACATGCACACACGCACACACACACACACACACCATATACATACACACATTTGCCTAATATCCCCACTCTCACCCTCACCCTGGTATTCCTAATGGAAAGGCTTGAAAACTCTTGTGTCTGCAGATGACTCCTATCTGACAACTCAGCTCAAAAACACTGTTAATTAAACAAAAAGAGAACACTCATAAATAACTTACAGAGGCTTGCTCAGGGGACTTCTCTTTCCTGCAATCATTTTTGCCATCTCAAAGTGATTGATATAAAGCTGGGTGCGAGTGGCACCTTCATCTTGAGCATAGACCTGGTTAGTGCGAAGTGGACGACTGTTCTTGGTCTACAAAGGAACATAAGGGAAAGGTATGAACGATAATCCCCCAATATGTTCTGTTTCATTTGTCTGTGGCCCTTATCCATGGCCCAATGCAGCAAGGCCCTTAAACCCTAGACAAAGTTTGCAGACTCTCCTCTGAAGACTAAAACAAAGCATCAAATCTTCTAAGGCCAACAGAGCCTTTAAGTTAGGATGGCCACACTGTGGAGCTGTAATATCCACCAAATCTGAAAGCATCCCCAAAGACACAGAAACAGATGGCCCCAAGTAGATATCTCCAAATAAAGACAATCATTGTTTATGGCAAAGATGGCAAAGAAGGATCTTTGCAAAGAAGGATCCAACTGTTACCTAGAGTATCTAAATGTGATGGGACAACGACTGCAAGACAAAAATGACCTTAGGTTCTGTGAGCAGAGGAAATCACTGCCACTAGCAGAGTTCAGGCACAGATCTATTCCTTACACACCATTTCCTCTCATAAGCTCTTAACACTTATACTTGAAGAACATACTCCCCACGAACATGGCCAGGTCTCTTTCCTCTAATCCATCCTATACACTACTGCTAAATTAATCATCCTGAACCACCACTGCTTTAAGGACATCCCACCCCTACTGAAACACCTCTATTTGCCCTCCTCAGCTTACAGAACAAAGTCCAGACACCTTAAGCTCTGCCGTCGAGGCCCTGTACATTCTGGCTCCAACCTGTCTTTCCATCCCTACCCGACATCCCATTTTGCTCAAACCAGACTGGTCTGCTCACTATGCCCTTAACATCCCTTGTGCATCTCTGCTTTGATGCGTCTTCTCGCCATCTTCCCACCTCGCCTTCATCACCATTGAAAATGCCTTTAACCCTACAGAACTAACTCTACATAACTGCTGGCCATTCTCTAGCATCAAACCAAGTCCCACCTGATCCAAGAATCCCCAATGATCCGCACCCACATTCCTCCCCTGAGCTTTACTATCTTCCCAGGCTGTGCTGCCCATTTGGCACACAGACAGATGGATAACCATGGATTAATTATCTCTTTATGCGTATGCCTTGTCTACAAGTCAAGACTAGCGTCTGATTTAGCTTCATGGCTCCCTCAGCACCTAGGACATGACCTTGCCAGAACAGGTACACCACAAATAGTAGTTCTTGACAGACATACACAGACACAAATACACAAAATTCACACAGAAAAACTGCCCAGAATGTTGGTGAAGGCACTCCATAGACAATACAACTCCTGTATCAATGGGCTGGGTATAATACAGGAATTTTTTTTTTAATATAATACCTTACCAGTACAAGTATGACTCCACAATTAGCTCAAATATCTATTTTTAAGACATCCGATAATACCTACCTTATAGATGTTTTTGGCCTTCTTTTTAGGGTTTGCCTCAAACATGAGCTGTCAAATAGGAAAAATCAATTAATATCAAAAAACACTAGATTTCATCTGAGCCTAATTTATAAAAGGTGATTTGTTTTCTCAAGAATGGAAAAAGACATAAAAACAATTTAGAGACTAGAGAATATTTTTCATAATCTCTACTTCACAGCCAACTCTGCAAAATATTATATGGGTAGGCTTTTCTTCTATAGAATGATAGCAAATATGTATATATCACTTTAAGGTCTGCAAAACACTTTATAAATATTGTCTCATTTAAGCATCATGATAACCCTTTGAAGCAGATGCATTTATATCCTCAATTTGCAGAGGAGGAAACTGAGGCTGAAAAAGATGAAGCGAGTGGCCTAGAATCACATAGCTAAGTAAGTCTCTGGGGTAGGATTTGCACACAGGTCTTCCTGACTCCATGTGCAGCACTCTGTGCAACCTTTGACAACACAATCCCCTCCCCAAATGACAGTATCAAGGCCTATTATCAACTCTTGTTGCTCTTACAACCCAAGAGAGGAAAAGGGTTGGTTAGTTATTTAAATATTTCTGTAAGAACTGAGCCACAGAACACAATCAACTGAACAAATGAAAACATCTTTTTGCAAGCAGCAATCAAAAGAAAGCCTTAAAAAAGCCTTAAAAAGCTCCAAGAGGTACTACGTAGCATCAAAAGCAACATGGCATTTCCTCTTTCAGGACAGGAGAGCCCTCAACAATAATCACAATGGCCTCATCTCACATTAGCTTAGTGCTGTGCCAGGAACAAGGCAGCTTTATACATTTGTAGAGCAAACATTCTCATCTCTGCCTTACAGATGAGGGCAGCCATGTGCCCAAGGTCACAAAGCTCAGCAGTCAGAAGCAGAATTCCGAACCCCATCTTCTGGGTCCCTGGTCTAGAGCCTTTTCCTACTGGAACAAAATGCTGTCCCCATAAAACTTGGCAAATACCGTGAGACACACCTAGATTTGTGAGCATTTCAAAAATCAGCTCACCTTCCCTTCTTCCCTCGGAATGATGATGTTTTCATAGCGGTTTCGGCACTGTTTGGGAGAGCGGTAAACTCGGCTGCAGGAGTTGACAACATCACTCACAAGATCCCAATTAGGGATATGTGCTGGTGACACAATAGCAAGATTTAAAGGAAGTTCAAGCAGTTGTTTTACAGCCTAAAAGGGGAAAAAATCATCATGTTTATACATAACATTTCAAATGTAAATATCCAAAACAAATCACAATACTGGAAAATCTTCCCAAATTTAAAAAGAGCAGAAAGTGCCATCAAAAACCCACTGTTGTCTAGAGGACCTACAAAGAGGCCCTCACCTGCAGCAGTGCCCAGTCCTCACTAATCAGCCACTCGGGGCTATCCTGCCCAGTCTCTGCTGTCAGAGAAGGTTTGGCAAACTGAGTCTGCTGCTTCATTGGATTGTTCTTCTTCTGCTCTCTGCCCTCTCGGCGCAGCTTAGACGTCCCCGGAGTCACCCGGTCAAAGAGGGATCGAGGAGGAATGACGATCTCCCCATGCCGCTGCTTCTTCTTCCGACCGACAGCTGAGGAGACAGCACAGAGAGGCATTTGTAAAGGCAAGCACAAGGACGAAAGCATGCAAGAAGCCTAAAGAAAAATCGAAGGGCCAGCAGGCTCATGAGCTTCAGCAGAATATCATCTAGACACATGTAAGTGTTCCACTATCACTCCAGATAGCCCCTGCTTTATAACACCTTATAGACACTATACTGTCACTCTTTTCTATATTAATTTTGCCTAAGGGGCCAATGAAAAGGAGCCTAGCTGATCATTAAAATCCCACAGGGCTGAAACCACTCTGTGTATCCACTGACGATGAATGAGATTAAGTCTGAATGCATAAATGAGCACCCTGATATCTTACAGTGGGTCTGCCCAATCGTTGCATTCCAGTTGGGATGTGGCACCTCTTGTCTGTTCCCCAGGTCTAGCCCACTGTGTTTGTGTAGCTGTGGCTCACAGGTGGTCTCTGCGGGGCACCAAGTCAACCCCACCCATTCTGGGTACCAGACTGTGCCAGGGCCCTAAAAAGCCACAAGGTACCCAAAACTCACACCAATATTTCACAGAGTAAGGAAAGGTAAGAAAAATCTGGCTAGCAGCAAACTCTGTACAGCCAAGAGGATAAAAGATTTCGAATCTGAAGACAAAAGTCTTTCTATGACTAAGTCATCATCATTACCAGAGGGCTCTGCTTTGGGGCGTCTGTGCTCCTTCCTCACATACACGGGCGGCAGCTTGGACTCCTGAATGGGTGTGGCTTCATACATTAGACACATGACAGGATCGATGTAAATGTCATTGTCATCCTGAGGGGGAGTGGGAGGGGTCCAAAGCTGCAAAATAGTAAAATCACACTGGTTGACAAGGCTGCTCAGCACACACACAAGACTACACTTCTCAGATACACAAAAGGAAAGCCTGTTTAACTTACTGGCATTATCTCGGTTTGTCCATCTGGACCTTCATAAACATATTCCTGTGTTAAAGACACAATTTCTTAGAGTCAGATGGTTATGGGCAACACATGGTCCATTTTTAACGGAGAAATCACCACCACCAACTAGGCAGTTTTGCGATTCCTACATCACAGGCCATTTCAGGCAAGTTTTCTGTCCACAGCTAAATCTTACAATGTGCAGAGGAGGGATCAAAGCCATGATGACTGATAGAAAGCAAGGACTTGGGAACCTCTCAAGCCAAGGGTGCCTTTCAGAGTAAAACAAAGGAGCCCTTCGTGCTCAGCCCGTATTTTACCTTGTAGAACTCAGGGCGCACTCTAAGCCAATATTTCATTTCAGCAAGTTCTTTTATAAAAAGGTTTTGGGTAGGGGCTATCTTTCTAAAGCTCAGAACAGTGAAATGATTCTTGCAACTTGTTATACTCTGCACTAAAAGTCCCTTCAGTAAGTGACAAGTGAATGCAGTTTATGTGGAAAAGTAGTCAAGGGATTCACCGACAGACAAGCTTGTCCCCCTACAAACGCAAGAAAGTAAAGCATGGAAAATGGGTGCTCTCCCTGTCCAGTGCCCTGCGCAATACACACTGGATAGACAACCCTGGCTTACAGTCAACTTACTCTCTTAGATGCCTTAAACTCTGAAAACTTTGAGTAGCAGATTTTATCGCCCTATAATGTAAGATATCATACATTGCATTTATGCAAGGATAGGTACCTTATTATAGGCATCTTCCCTCGTGTAAGTCAATAACTCCTCTTCCTCCTCTAGAAACATGCTTTCTGCTTTTTCCTTCAATTCTCTCATATGATGGAGTTCCCAAATTTTCTTCACATTCTTCAATTTCCTCTATTTTAAAATTGAACAACAAGGAAGCTTTACATTTTTTTATTTTTAAAATATTCATTAGTAGAAAGTGACCGTGTCATTTGAGTCCTGACAGTCAAGGGGGGAAAGGAGAAGACCCTGGGGACACAGTGAGATGTAAACCCTAGACTTTAGGAAAGCCGACTTCAAAAGTTTAGAAAAGTAATAGGCATGATCTCATGGCCTATGAATCTCAAAGAAGAGACGGCTCGAGAGGGATGGGATTAATGAGTTCTGACACTAATTATAAATGAATCTGATAAGGAAGAGAGCAGGGAAAGCACCTAAAGAGATCAATGTGACTACACACGGAAGGGAGCTCCCTAGGCAGCTCAGAGTGGAAAACAATGTATACAGAAGTTGGAATGAGAAAGACATACAAAAGGTTGGTCTAGAACTATAACAATACACTCTTAGGAAAACTAAAACTCGGGATGAACCGAGACTTGAGATAAAGACTAAAGAAAACAAAGGGCATTCTTAGATGTCTAGAACAGGAAGAACAGGGAAGGAGCAGGTCACTTCCTCATGCAGAAAGTGCGTCACTGTGGGATAGTGAAGACACCCTCAAACTTCTTAATTACCTTTTGCTCACAAGTTCTTTACTAAGTTAGAGAAGGCCTTTCAACTGGAAAGTACAAAACAAACATGGATGGTTAAAAGAAAGCAAAGCCCAGGATGGATGAAGATGTAGTAAGAAAACCCTCAGCAGTACATTACATGAGCAGAATTAAATAAGTCCTGGCCCAGATGAATGATGTATCACGATGGGGAAAGAATTTGCTGATGAAATCACTGTGGTGAAGGAACGGTGGAGATGAGAACCAGTGGGATATGGAGACAAGGTCTGATTTCAGAAAGAAAAGGGAAATCATGCAAACTACAGACCAATTACATTCACCACCAATCTATGGCAACACTTTAGAAGGGATTATCAAAAAGATACTTTGTGAGCTCTTAGAATGAGAAATGACGAGAAAATAAGCCAGCACAGTTTCATTAAATATAAGCCATTCCAAGCTAAGATTTTCTTTTATATGAGGAATTTTCGCTACTAATGAAATCCCAGGTTTGACCCAAATAATAACAGTGGTACTAATAATCACACGGATGATACAAGGAAATGACAGCAGTAGTGAAATACATCATTGTAAGCTGGGAATATTTAGCGCCAATGAAATACCTCCCCAAATCTCTTGACTAGAATCATAGAGGCAGCTAGGTGGTGCAGTGGACAGAGTGCCAGGCCAAGAGTCAGGAAGACCTGCATTCAAATCCAGCCTCAGATATCTACCAGCTGTGTGACCCTGGGCAAGTCACCTGACCTCTGTTTGTCTAGGCTGTTGCAAGGACCAAATGAGATAATATTTGTAAAGTGTTTAGCACAGTGCCTGGCACATAATAGGCACTATATAAATCCTTCCTCTCTTCCCCTTCTCCTATGCCCCTGAAGCTCATGATCTTTCATGGACCGCCCAAAGACAAAAAACCTGTACTTCAAATACAGTCTTCAAAATCTTTGAGAGGACTGTACTAATCAATAATACTAGAACAGACTCTCATCACAGGCCAGACAGTTGTCTACAACTGCTTAGGCAAAATACCAATCCATAAAAAATTAAGAACATACATTTTAATAAATGTTGCCATACTGAGCACTAGCAATCTCCAAACCATATGGAATAAAAAAACTTTCAAAACACAGAGACCTAACAGAGAAGATCCGAATCACCTAAGAATAGGATGAGGTACAAGTCATCACTGTGGTCCTGTCTGCTACTCGAGTTGTACTGAACATATTTTCAAGGAACCTACAGAGGATAAGCTTGCATCCTACTTTTATTGAATCAGGAGATCTTTTATCCACCCATTCAGTAGTCTGTAGAATATTAATTATTTTTAAAAAACCAACTAGAAGTGACCAGTCCTGGAACCATTTCTATCTGAACTCCATCATAACAGATGAGAACAAAATGAGGAGGAGGAGGAGGAGGAGGATGGCTGACAGATATGTGTCACTTTAATGTTTACGAAGTAAATACTATTAATCTCATTTGATTATCACAATGCCTTTGTAAGGTAGGTACTCTAAATCAGGGCTGCCCAACCTTAGATTTTTATTGAAACAACAGACGATATATTTTGATTTGCCATTTTAGTGAGAGCTTCATTTACTAAAGCATTTATATAAACTTCTGTGCTTGTAGGCAGGCCACAGAAACGGCACTGGGGCTGGGCCGCATGAGGCCTGCTGGCCGCACTTTGGACAGCCCTGCTCTAAATGTTATATCTCCCTGTTCCAGATGTGGAGAATGAGTCTCAGAGTCTAAATGACTCAGCCTTGCTCATAAAGCCATTAAGGGCCGGAAGCTGGATTTGGACCCGCAACTCTAAGACTCAAAGCCCAGCATTTTTTCCTTTGCACCATGAAATCAATGTAAAGTCCAAAGTTTAGTTTCAAAAATAAAACAAAATAAACCAAACCAATCGTACAAGGACCAGAAACAAAACGAATGGCGTAAGGGCAGTTCATTTGAAGAAAACTTTAGGTTTTAGTTGACCAGAGACTTGATATGAGTGAAATATATGATAAGCTAGACCCTAAAAAGCTAGCCTGATCATCAGCTCTAGTGTGAGAAGAGCGCCCAAAACCAAGAGGGACAGCATCACTCTGTTCTGCACTGCTCAGACCACACATGGGGCAATGCATTCAGATCTCAGCACCACAGACTCACACATGTCCAAGGAAGGAGAAGAGACTCTTCAGGAACCACTAAAAACACTAGATAGGCTTTGCTTAAAGAAGAGGTTGTTGGAGGGCACAACGGCAGTCTCCTGATATTTGAAGACAGATTGCTCTAGGGGTCGGAATCAGGGACAATGAGTGGAAGATCTGAGAAGGCAGGTTTTAACTTAATTAAAGAAAAAACTTTCCAATATTTAGGAGTATCTAATCGTGGGTTGCCTTTTAAGATGGTTAGTTCCCGTGGCTGAAATACTAGAGAAGAATCTCCCACAGATACTGTAGAGAGAATTTCTGTTTCTGACCGTGGGTTACATGAGACCTCTGAGATTCCTTTCAACTCTAGGATTCTGTTATTCTAGTATAACTTTCTAACTATTAATTAATAAAAACAACAATAATTATTTAGTAAAACTTCCTTATAGGTGGTGTAGTAGATAGAACACTGGGCCTTGAGTCAGGAGGACCTAAGTTCAAATCCTGCCTCAGACACTTACTGTGTGACCCTGGACAAGTCACTTAACTGCTGTCTGCCTCAGTTTCCTCATCTGTAAAGTGGTGATCTTAATATTACCCACCCCCCAGGGTTGTTGTGAGGATCAAATGAGATCATGTTTGTAAAAAGTGCTCAATATGGTGCCTGGCACAGAGAAAGTGCTTAACCATCGCTCGTTCCCTCCCTTTCCCTCATAGGATTTAGAGCTGGATAGGACCTTACAAGTCATCTAGCCCAGGGCCCTAATTTTACAGATACAGAAACTGAGGCTCACACAGGTTACACAAGCCATAGCAGTAAAGCCAAGACTCAGACCAGGTCCACAGACTCTGAATTCAGTGTTCTTCCCACTGTTACATGATAACTTATTTTAGCCAGAACAAACCTCAGAAATCATCTAGTCCAATTCCATCTACGGATAGAGACACTGAGGTCCATAAGCACTTCTTAAGCACTCAGGACATGCCAGGCACAACCCCACATCACGTAGTTTGTTAAGGTGAACTTGGAGTATGCTTCAGGTGTTTGACTCCCTGCAGTGTTCTTTCCATGGGACCATAGCATACTTCTGCACAGTCAACAGAAACAGCAAGCTACATAGGTACAGTTATAAAAATGTCCATATGTCTTATGGAATCTGTCTCATTTCAGGTACTCGGCTAACTGGGGCAATAAGTAGTCATTGAGAGCAGAAGTAATAAATAGTGGAGACAGGGGTGGCGTCAGAGTCAGGAAGACAGGGTTCAGGTGTTGCCTCGCTATGTGGCCCAGGGCAAGTCATTTAACTTTCAGCTGCCCCAAGACAACATTCTGATGCTATAAAGTCACAGATACATTTCCCATCTCCATTGGTGGAGGGACTTTTCCACACCAGGAGACCCTTACATGGATGAAAGTCACAGGTCCAAATCAAAAAAGGAAAAAAGAAACTGATGAAGTCCTTTATGCTTCTTAGTTGTGGCACTTTATATTAATCATATGGCCTTGTAACAATTTAACTCTACAAATATGAAACTCAAGTCAAAAGAGTAAGTCAGTGCCCATGACAAACTTATTGGTTATTTTTGCCAATAAAAGTATGCAAAAACAGGAGAAAAAACAATAAATGCATAACTTAGGTGCCCACTGGGGTCCTCATACAACTCAGACAATCAGAATTAATTCATAACAAAGGCCTACCTCTATTATCCTTTGTCCACTCTCATCACCAGAAACGTGGAAGAGCTCCAGATAATTCAACGCATATTTCTCTATGGGAGTAAGCTATTTGAAAAATATTTTAAAGTTCAGTTACTACCAAGTCCTTTTTAAAAAATAACATTTGAGTCAAATTGATTGTGCTTTCTGAAGGACACAGACTACTCTGAATAAGATAAAACACTGGAAGAGAGAGTTTAACTAGTTCATTCCTCTACCTTCAGGCAAGCCTCTATAGTTCAACTCTGATCAACTGATGAGCATTTAATTCAAATAATGCATCAGGACTAATCTTTTTTTAATGCTTCTAGCAAAATGCAGCATTTCTGAATATATCAATCAGCTGTCATCTTACTGTTATAAGCATTAACAATTTATAATAAGAAATATATACTTGGTCAACAACTGCAAATAATTCCTCTCTCTGTGAAGGCTCTTCATCACATTTCAAGTCATCCAGATCTGAGATGAAAGCTGTTGGGACAGATTCCATTTCGGTTGTTCTTACTTCCTCTGCTTGTTTGACTGGCTCTTCTTCATCCTCTTGTTCAATGCTGTTCAAAGCCTTTTGAAACAAGGGGTTTTGGAAAAGGAAAATTTAAACCAAATTTCTGAAATCCTTTAGCCTGGTTTCAGATTCAACTACCATGTGACTAGAGAAAACAGATTTCAACAAATGAAGAGGTCAGTTACCTCTCTAAAATGATTTCTACTATATAATTTTTATCACTTGTTGAACCAATGACAGTGGAGTAACTTTTAGAATTATATATCAAAAAACAGAATTTCCAACAATTCATTTATTTCTCACATTCTAATCTTTGATATTCAATTAATACTCACTATATTGAAGGTTTGTGATAGACAGACTACTGAAAAAAAGACTATATGCATCACAGAGAAACCCAAACATACATATCAAAATATAGGTATATCAAATCTTTTCTAAAATATATTAGTGGTTCTATCAGATGGAAAATGTTTTCATTTTTCTAAATACCTAAGTACTGAAAGTTAAAAATAGCCCTAAGAAAGGGAGTGACTAGAGAGCTGAAATTCACTAAGAATAAAAATACATGCTTATGTTATTTCTTTTAAAAAGGGTTTACTTTCTGAGGAGAAAAGTAAATTTGGTACAAAGTCTAAGTCAAAATAATGATAAATGTGGGGACATTAAGCATGAAATTAAAAGCCAAAGCAAACTCTCCATTTTTATCTTATTCTATTAACTAGTTTCTCCCATTTTAGCTTAGTTCACATTCTATTCACTTTTGCTACTATTTCTTACCTCTATAAAAGGTTTTGCAACCTTGGGTGCAATTGTTTCAGCCACAGGAGGTTCCTGAGAGAGAAGAACAAATTCCTCAGCTTTCACTCTGAAGCCAGTATCATCCATAGGAGAATGGACCTCAAAGAGTTCCTGGATAGTTTGCTGCGAGGAAAAAACAGTATGGTTAACTGTCAGCATAATCCATCTATCAGCAATGATTTGCATCTGATATTTCATTAGCGTTCACTTAAGAACATCTAAACCTCCAAGGAGGGAATATTTAACATTAAGGAAATGTTGTCTTCAAAACTTCTGTCCTTCAAAGCTAGAAGATCATAGGACTTAGAGCAGGAAAGGCTGGAGAGATCCTCAAGTTCAACACACCCCTTTTACAAATGAGGTTCAGCAGGGTAAAGTGACCAAGAGTCACGTAGCTCTCAAGTGACAGTTCTAGGGCCAGGCCTTCAGGCTTCCAAATCAGACCTCCTTTCACTACACCAGGGGTTCTTAGCCTGTAAAGTACCACATGTGCTTCTTCCTGGCTTTGGGAAGCTTCATTTCTCTCCCTGGTCTACTCAAGGCACTCTACCCCTCCTTCTTTAATAGAATATAGGAAGGTAATAACCAAGAAGACAAAAGTCCACTTCTTAAGAAGAAACTGCTTACCCCATAGGTAGTTTAGAATAAGCTGAAATAAGTATTTTTTTTCTCTTACTTCCAGAGCTTTAGGGAGAAATTACAAAGGCCAGAAGAGTGAGGAAAGGGCTCAGACCTGTGATTTCATCAGTATGGGAAAATGCTCCTGTGGGATCTCCCTCTACTGACGCGGGCTGGGGTCTCAGAGACTTGCCTGGGACACTGAAAGATTTAATGATTTGCCCATAGTCACAAAACAATGGTAATGCTCCAACCACCCAGGTGCTCTCTCTAGCAATGCAGATGGAAAGCCAGTTAGGTCTGCCCATATTATGTGACTCTTGTCCATGTCCTCCCACAAGCTCACCACAAGGGAACCACTCAATGTTCCGGAGGCTGGCCTTCCTCAAGTTCTCTGGACACTGCAAGCATACCAGCAAGCATCCTAGTTGACCATCAATTGTCCTTCACTCTCCCCAGTGACTGCCTGTCTTTTTTTCTATAATATTTCTTTGATGACATCTTTTAAACAGGTTCTTTGTAGTGCTTTGCTATATGCTGCAGCCTGTCTATACCCACCTTGCCCCTTCCACTGTCTCCAGTATAATGCTAATTTTTAATCTTCAGAGACTTCAGAGACTTCCATGACTAGGAGATATATACCACTACCAGTAAAAATACTGGTAATGGAAAGTGAGCAGAAATTCTGGGTAATTTAAGGAACTTTGAAATTTTCTAAAAGCAATTTGGCCTACTCTTCTCCTCCTGTTTAATCGTGGGTTCAACTCTGTGTGTGTGTGTGTGTGTGTGTGTACATGCTTTGCCTTATCTAATACTTGTGCTCACAAAGTAATAAAACAAGACTATCTTTGTTGCTTTATCCTTCCAGAAGTTTTGGATAATTTTGATCCATGTAGCAGGGACTCCTTGTTGAAAAAGAGCCCTTAAGGCAGTATTTTGTTCTACTGACCAGATGCTTTCTTATAATTAACAAATAATAAATACAGGAGTATCTTGTATTCTCTACATACATCTTTCAGTCAATTGTGTGATGGCAAAACTGGTCTACTGTGGAATATCACTGGCTAAATCCTGTTTGCTCCCTACTAATACTCTCACCTAAAATGTCATCGATGCATTTGTAGACAGTTCTCATAAAAATGCCATCTACATGGGAGATAAGGAACATAGGTCAGCAGCTGTTGATGTTCCTTCAGCTGCCTTTTTTCTGTATTACAAAGGTCCCAGACTTTTTCACACCTTTGGTTTTCCCTCCTTCAGAGAGCCTGAGAGCTGATTCCTTAATACTGACACAACTGTGTTGCCTCCAGCAAGAATCTCCATGTCTAACCCAGCTTGTTTTCACTCCTTTGGTCTCTTTTGTATCATTTCTGTCTCCTCTAGGAGCACATCCAGGTCTATAAAGCTAAGAGTCCAAGTGTGATGGATCCACTGTCTTTGATAATGGAAAGAATTTGTTATAGAAATTTTTGTAGATCTTTTCCATTTTAATTCTGTTTGTCGTCCTTTCATTTTCATACTTAAAGGCCGTTGGGATAATTTTGCACAATTACCAAGCTTTCTTTAAAATGGTTTTGCCCTCTACTACTGCTTTCTGTTTCTTGAGGAAATTCTGCTCATCATCTTCTATCATCTCTCTCTACTATATATCATCATACATGTCATCTCTTCTCTTTAGAATATAAACACAAATGAGTTTTTATTCTCAAGTGGTATTGTGCCTATGTTCCATAATCTTCCACATGGCAAGTACATCGAATGTTTGCTGACTATGTCCTCTTTAGATTCTGTATGAAATTGTTGTAGTTGTCCTTTCCTTCATCCTTATTCCATTTTCTGTCCTCAATAACTCATTTAAATAGGTCAGGATAGTTGTTTTAATTACATGCCACATCTCTGACATGTCTTTATTCTTTCCTCTAACTAATTCTACTCTTTGCTATAGCAAGTCAGTGATCTGAACAGACACAGATAAATGATGTATCCTCGATAACAAGTTATTTCTTATGTTCAAATATGACCAATTTCCTTTTTCATGAGATTACTCAGCGCTTACTATGTCCAATGCCTTTCAATTCTTTTTCTCAAAGAATACATCTCCTGATGTATAGACATGAGACTTTTGTACAGTCCACCAGCCTTTGACTTCTCTCATTGCTAATTTCTGATGAACATTTTCTAATACATTTCTTACCATCCACACCTATTGCCACACTTTCATTTCAGGCACTGAATACCATAGTGAGACTGACATGAGCCATTTCCTTCAGAAGTAGGTCCAGCTGCTCAGGTGGGTCATACAACACCAATAGCGAAATTTAAGTTTACAGACAATTCCTAATGCTGTATCAGAAGCATACTCCTCCTCTTTTACTGGAAGTCAAATACCTGAGTTAAGAAGGCCATGGTGTAGTCATTTCCTTGAGCTGCTACTTCTCTAATTAAATCTTTGGTGCCATTCTTCAACAGCTTTTCTTCTACAGAATTACCACTTACAAGCCTAGAGAAAATACAAGATACAAAATTAAATATTAGTGCTTTCATGTCAATTAATATATTTGAAAACTAAATTAATATTCTTAACTCCTAACTTGAAGTCACATGTGTATCCCCTGGGTCTCGCATAATGCCTTGTACAAAGCAGGCTACTAATAAATGCTTGTTGGATTAAGAATTTTTTTTTATTGATAGAAGAAATCTATATTAAATTCTCCTAATTTTAGATATAGTTCAAATAAGCCAATTTGAAAGATTAAATAAAGCAGAAATAAAGAGGCAAACCACTATGCTTAAAAATAACTTTTTTGTTAAACTTTATTTTTAATTCATAAATGCAAAAGCTGCCTACTATGTGCAATTCATTGTGCTAGGTACTTAGATATTAATTCTGTCTTTAAATTACTTGCCCTGTAAAGAAAGATCTTGACCCTTCACAAAAACCCAACAACATCTATTAAAATTAGAAAACGATGGCCTGAGCAGATTAACATTTTACCATTATTTAAAAGTCACTACTAAAAGGAAACAACAAAATTTCACATATTTCATTTCTGAAAATATAAACAGTCATTTTTCAATAACCATGCCCTAGAACCATTGGTTCAGTTATATCAAACATCAAAACATATTAGCTTTGCACATATTCCAATGGATCTGTGATCTCATCAATGTGTGTATTCCCTTCAGAGTTGTAAATTACAACCCATTAATGCCTGACCATCTTGTATGAATACTGCCAATTTCCCCCATAAGTGTTCCACAGGAGGCCTAATCAACATGCTAGGTGGCCTTCCTCAAGTCATCTGGATATTACAAGGATATCAATACTCAATTTCAATCCTTAAAAAAAACCTCCACTAAGACCATCCCATCCCAGCAAGCTTTTGTCCTATACAGTCCCACCCTTTGTGAGCCAAACTCCTAGAAAAAGCCATCTAAACTCACTGTCATTGCCTCCACTTCCTCTCTTTTCACTCATTCCAATCCTTTTCGATCTGGCTTCTGACCTCAACATTTAGTTGAAACTGCTCTTTCCAACATTAGCAATGATGTCTCAATGGCCAAATCTGATAGTCTGTTCTTATTCCTCACCTTTCTCAACCATCTACTGCATTTGACACTGTTGACCACCCTTTCCTCCCAAATACTCTCTCCTCTCTGGACCTTTGGGAACTCACACTCTCTTGGTTCTCCTCCTACCCATCTAACCACTTCCTAATTTCCTTTGCTCCCTAATTATGGCTGTTTCCCAAGACTCTGTCCTGGACCCTCTGTTCTTTTCTCTCTACATTCTCTCAGTGACTTCACCAATTCCCATGGATTTAACTGTTCTCTTTATGTCAATGACTTCCAGATCTATACATCCAACACCAGCATCTCTCCTAAGCTTCAATCTTACATTATAAATCACTATTAGATATTCCAACTAGATGCAGTGAAGACATCTCAAATTCAACATGTCCAAAACTGAATTCATTATCTTTCCCCAAAAACCTCCCGTCTCTCAGGCTTATCTAATTCTGCTGAAGTAATTCAATAAACTCCCGAGAGCCCTATTGCCTCTAGAATAAAATACAAACCCTCTGTTTAGCTTTTCAAGCCATTCACAGACTGGCTCCAACCTATCTCTCCAGCTTCAGTGGATATGACACCTCTTCCCACCCTCCAAGATGTAGCCAGACTAACCTTCTCTCAGGTCCTCAAATATTAAACTCCATCTCCAGTCTCTGTACATTTGCACTGGCAGTTTCCTGCTCCCAGCATATACCCCCCTCCTTATGTTTACCTCAAAGACTCCCTCTCTTCAAATGGAGCTCAAGCACAACTGTCTACATGAAGCCTTTCTTTATCACTTCAACTGCTGGTGTCCTTCCTAATTACCCTGTATTTAACTATTTTCATTTATATTTATTCTCTTTTTATTTATTCTGTGCATACTCATATGTTATTGATGTCTCTTCTATTAGAATGTAAGCTCTTTGAGAAAAGGGATTCTTTCATTCACTATAATTGCATCCTCATCCCTAGTACAATACCTGGCACATAATAGTAAGTGTTTAATAAATAGATGATTGACTGCTTGAATTCTTTGGGGACTATGGTGTCCCATGATTCACAGCAATATAGCATCACTGGCAGAATAACAGCATTTTAAAAATAGCCTTTCTTTCAGGGGAAACCTTGGGATGACTAAAAGAACTTTGTCATTTCCCAAAGGCAGTCCAGGCTGTTCTCCTCTTAATCAATTCTAGATCTCATTCACTGGGCGCTGACAGATGTGTGTGTGTGTGTGTGTGTGTGTGTGTGTGTGTGTGTGTGTGTGCGCGCGCGTGCGCACGCAAAGGTGTACTACTAGATGAGTTCTATAGGCTTCCCACTCTAAAGTGCATCGTTATCTAGACAACATGTCTTCTTCTCCATGACTTTTCTTGTGTGGGTGATTAGTTCAAACTTTTTTGAGTGTTTACAGATCTAAGCCAGCGGACTCTGCACTATTCTGGAACCAAATGAAACCAACACAGCCATCTCAAAAAAGAAAGATCTGGAAGACCTCATCCCCTATCCCTCTTCAACTATGATTTTGTGCTGGATCTCCTCCACGACAGTGATGAGTACCTTCAGCAAACAAACATCTCCCTGATTATTACTTACTGGATATAAAAAAGCAGAGGTTTGTATAAAAATTAATCTTTTGTCAAACCTTTCAAAGAACGCTGAGTAATGTTGATGTATGCATGGGTTGGAAGAGAGTCATTTTTGTCTACTCAGTAAAATACTTTTTATAGTCAACAACCAATAAACATAGTGGAACCTGGTGTTTACTACACTTTCCAGTCAATTATACGATGGTAAAGACACAGTATACTGTGCCACGGCACTTGAGAAAGCCTGCCTCTTCTCTTCTTAAATCATCATAAACCATACCCTCAATGCATATATAGTCTCAAAAAAAGTTTTATATGAATGCGAAAGTAGATATGTGGGTTGATTGTTGAGGTTCCTTCTGTCACCATTTTTTTTTCTGTCAATAGGGTTTGAGATTCTTTTTCCGTACCTTTAGTATCTTTCCTGCTTTCAGGTACCCTGTGATCCTTTAATTCCTAGAAACTATGTAACCTCCAACACATACTTCCCCTGTGTATATGTATATTTATTCCAGTTCAGTTACTTTTCCCATTTTCATTTTCATCAGGTTGTTTCAACTTCCCCTACAAGTACATCTAAGACCAAATGTGTTGGCTCTACTGTCTTTTATGTGAAAAGTGTTTGGTGTTAAAAGAAAAAAGATTTTGCAGACCTTTTTCATCTTCATTTGTTTGTTGTCATGCTTTAAATTTAATTCAATTTATCAATTATTCATTTAGCAATTATTATGTCCAAGCACTGGGCTAGGTACTTGGGATACAAAGACAGAAATGAAACAGTCCCTGACCTCAAGGAATTTACAATCTAATGGTAGAAACAACATCTACAATAATAAGTTCCTTCAAAATGTATATGAAAAGTAATTGCAGGGGACAGAAAAAGACAGGCATTAATTACTATGGAAAGCAGGAAGGGACTCTAATAGCTGGTGGCACAAAAATAAGGTCTGAAGGGAGTTTGGGAGTCAAAGAGGCAGAGGTGACTGAAAAGGCAGAGAGATGGAGACAGACTGTAGTCTAGCTTTCTAGTGGGCAAGTCTGGCTAGAACACAGCCTAGGGCAGGAAGAAGAGTAGTAGGTGGTAAATCTGGAAAGGTTGGTTGAAGACAGATCAGAGGGTCTTTAAATTTCAGGAGGTAAAGGGAAGCACTGATGGCCAGATCTATGATTGAGAAATAGAAACCTGGAAGCTTTGTAGAGAATGGATTGGAGAAAGGCAAACTAGATATAGAGAGACCAATAGGAAGTTACTGCGATAGTTCAGGTAAGAGGTGATAAAGGACCGAATTAGTGATTGTAGTGTTGAGTATGAGTGGAAAGAGACAGATATGAGAAGTGTTGTAGTAGAATCACCAAGATTTGGTGCATTGAATATATATGGTAAAGGATAAGTCAAGGATGAATACCAGGCTGCAAACTTGGGTGACTGCAAGGATAGCAGTGCCTTCAACAGAAGGAGGGGTGGAATTCTGCTCTGGGAGTGCTGAATTTGATATGCCTATGGAGATATCAAAGTAAAGATGTCTAGTAGGAAAGAGATGTGAGACTGGAACTCAGAAGATATAGAGGGCCATGAATATGCAGATCTAGGAGTCACATACACAGAGATGAAAGGCGAAGCCACTGGAACCGATAATGTCACCAAGAGAATAGAAAGGGAGAAGAGAAGGTCGAGGGTATAGCTCTGGGGTACTGTCAATTTCATTCTTAAATGTCTTTTTTACATACAATCAGTACTACTGTTTCCCTCTTTTACTCATAGTTCTTTTCCTCTTGTTTAATTTTGGGCCCAATTCATTGTCCATTTTCAGAGTTTAGGTAGGCTGGATTCCCTTTAGAAATCACAAACTTCTTTTACTGACCCCAAATTTCTACATGAAACCGAGATCCATATATTCTGGTGGTACCGTACTACTGCAAGTCAGAAACCCTACAGACTACAAAGAATTAAAAATCACTCAACAGCCAGTAGAACAGCACGTGGTGGGTATGAGCAGGCTACAGCACACATAAATAGAAATTACAAAGGAATAAAAGATGCCATCAAAGAAATGAATCCAAAAAATGGGCTGGCCATGTGGTGAGCGCAAGAGATAACTGATAGGCCATGTGCTCCACTCAAACTATGCCAAGAGGAAGTGAGTGAGGAAGGCCATCAGCACCTTCAAAGGTGAATGAAAGGGAGGACAGAGACAAGAGTCCCACAGGATGGGCAGGCACGCTGAAGGGAAGAACCATATCAGTGATATCACAGATACACTTTAGTATAGTAAGTTGTTACTTATTACTTTTTTATGTGTATTATCAACTCCTAATTTTAAACTGAAAAAGAAAATATGGAAAAACAGTTCTATGCAACCTGTATATGTGAATGTCCTTGCATCTCCCAATTCTATCGCACCATTCTTGAGCCTTTGCGTCCATCACTGGATTTAAATCATTATCATAAAACACAACTGTGTCAGCTTCTACAAGATTTACACCTGTAGAGCGACTGTGGGTGGAAAGAATGGCACAAAATATCCGCTTGTCTCTGTTGAAACTCTTCATCAGTTCCTAAATGATGAAAAAGATCATTAGTATTGAATTCTATTAACAATAAAACACTTGACTCTCTCAACCTTTTTTTTGGAGAGGGGAAGGCAGGGCAATTGGGGTTAAGTGACTTGCCCAAGGTCACACAGCTAGTAAGTGTGTTAAATGTCTGAGGCCAGATTTGAACTCAGGTCTTCCTGACTGCAGGGCCAGTGCCCTACTCACTGTGCCACCTAGCTGCCCCTCAAACTTTTAAAATGTAAAGTAACTCTTAGATTTGTAAGGTTGTATCCTGATTTCCAGTCCAAGATTGGGGGTATTAAACACACAACCCAAGTCTGGATCCCACAAGCCATATCTTCCACCTGGCTGGTTCCTTGATGGCCTTCTTCTTCTAATTCTCACATCAAGACAGTAAGTCAAAAGAGGTGGGTGGCAAAGAGAAAATGGCAAAAGGTGGAAGCAAATGAGGAATGAGTTAGGTGCCCAGCTCTTCCAATATGGGACATTCATACATTGAGACAAAAATGTTCTGATGGCCTTTGGTTTGCTCTCTGCAAGGGAAGACACATCATTTCTTGTACAGCCCTCCGAAGTTTCTTACCTTTGCCCTTCTCCAACCCTCTTGCTCTCCTCCTTTCTGGCAATCATCTGCCCAATTTTTCCCAGCTATCATCAGCATTCAAGTAATGCTGCTGAGTACTTAGCAATGTCATATAACATAAACAATACTTCAGAGATCTGTAATTTCACTGGTGTGGACGTTCCCTCCACCAAAATAGACTGGAAAACCTCTATAACTTGTCAAATTTCGTTAGAGTTGCCATGACTGAAAACCTTCTTACCCGAGTGCTCGGCATCTCTGAACTTAGCTAGGCTGGTCCTACACTTTGTTAAGGAGGATTAGACTGAAAGCCTCTTGAGCTGGTAGCAGCTGCCAGAGCTTGTGTTCCCTGGATGTAGGGCTTGAGAACCCAGGATCACCTTCATGCAACAATAAGGCTCTGTAACAGGACTTCAGTGAAGGTTATATCACAATTTTAGATTTGTATTTTCCTACACAACATTCATTAAGTTCCAAGGGCTCTTGTTTATACAGGTTATGTATCTGAGTTAACCTACTTTTTCTTTGCAAACCTTAGAGCACTATAGAAGTATTGCCATTATTATTATTTGATTATTTATGAGTTTTCAACTGAATACTCGTCTAGGTTCATCCCCGTGAACAGCTTAAACCCTAACTACACCTCACCTGACGCTGCTCATAGCTGGCATATTCGTCAATCCTGATGAAGGTAAGGAAGTGGAAGTTCAAAAATAACTCCAAGATATCTAACATTAAAATCATCTGGGACAAAATGAGCACCCGGCGGCCTTCCGATTTCAATCTCTGCAGCAAGATGGCCAGAGCTTCTAACTTGCCTATTTTAAATGAAACAAGAGAGACAAAAATGAGTAAGCAAGCAGTTAGCCAAGCCAGTACCAACTGGAGCGGCTGATTTTTCCCACACCTGAATCGCACTGCACCAGTCGGAGATCAGGGAACTCTAATGAATGTGGAGCTGCTATCTGCTGCAGTTGGTGCAAGTAAGGAGCCAGCTCCAGCTTGAGATTGTGTCTGAAGAGGTTCATTTTTTGGCTGTAGGATGGAGAAGGATTTGACGTGCAGAGGTGAGGGGGCGCAGCGATCACAGCTGGTAGAACACGGAGCACCCTGTGGGAAATGTCAAATGCCAGAGCACATTAGTCCTAGAGGAGCCCTCAGGTGATGCTTGATAGAAGGGAGAAGTCCCTGGTGGTCCACCTACCCATAAGACTGGCAGAGGCCGTGTCCGGGACCACAAAGGCCATGGTCTCTCCTCCCTCCTCCCACTTTCCAACAACCAATCTCTAAGTTATAATTGTGCTCCATCGCACGTCATCATGTTCAAAAATACTTTAGCTCGTGATATGCTCACACCAAGAGAGGCAACATCACATGTGGGCTGCTGGGCATGAAATGAGGAAGACCAAGGTTCAAGTCTTCCTTCCAACCCTTACTAGCTCTGGGCCCCCAGGCAAATGACTCAACAAAAGTTACACAGGTATTGAGAGTTAAGGTCAGAGCTAAAGCACAGGACTCGGGTAGGGCACATAGTGGCAACAACACTGGATTCGGAGCCAAAGGAGCTGGATTCAAACGTTGGCTCCACATTAGACAGGCACCTTCTCCTTTCTGGGCCCTGCTTTTCTCAAATGTCACCTGCGGGATTCACTAACTCCCTAAGGAAAGAGGACAGCCCCTTCACATGTCCCGCAGCCGACCCCCCAGGCCTCTGCAGCCTGATTGGAAAAGGGAGAGGAGTGTGTCCTTAGCCCGGCTCACACTCTCCCCAACCAGGACACGAGGCCTAGCAGCCTCTTCTCCTTCCCTCTTCTCTCCATCTGTTAGGCACAGCTCAAAAGAACCCAACAAGTCATACATGGCCAGCCACTGCTGCCCGTGCTATTCTCTGAGCTTGATTCTATCTGTACAAATAAGTCTGTTCCCCCATCAGCGGGCATGTCATTACTTGAGATGATGCCAGGAAGGCCTGGGGAGTTGGTGTTGTACAAACCATCTGTGCTAGGACCCTGCAATTCCAGCTGGGAGATTAGGACCTCCCTGGGGATGATCTAGTCACACAATTTAGTTTCATGAAATATTCTAGAATTCTCCCAAGCATAACAGAACCTTAAAACTTGAATTCTGAGCTCATTACAAGTTGAGCTGGAAGATGAGTGTTGTGCCATTCAGAGAGTAAGCAGCAGGTCCCAAAGGGCGGAGCAGATAGTGGAGGCCCTTGGGCTTCCCAACAACACCTAGAGTTACAATGGGGTCAATGCAAAGTCTACTCAATCAGCTTTCAACCACATTATGATGGGTGGCTTAAGGATGAATTCTTACTATTTGGGCAATCATTAAATAATTAAATACAAATTACTGGAATGAAAGTGGAAAATTTAGAGGCCTGAAATGGCCTCAAAAATGCAGCCCTTCAACTGAAGATAATCATTAACCCCAAAACAATATAAATTCTACTAGTATAAAGGTTTTTTTGGAGCTTACTTGGCTTGGCAACTGCCTAGAAAACCATAAAACACTAGCATGTAGGAAAGCTTAAATTTCAAAATACTCTTTTGAACTCTGAATTATATTACCAAGACAAATACTCCTCATTCAGCCTAGCTTAACAATCTCAAAATATACTCAATTTCAGTGTACAGAGTTTGGCTACAATAATAAGCACTTTATTGTGTTTCAATTTAATAGATAACTTTAAAAATTGGATCATAAAAATTCCAAAATTCTCCAGAACTACATAAGTAAAATGTAGAAGCTATTTAGGACCATCTAAAAGGCAAGTAAGTGCATAAATGGTTTGGGGTTTTTTTAAACTCATCAACAAAAATGAGAAAAGTATAATGCTTATTTTTAGAAATTCATTTTCTGTCTAGATTTCACAAAAACAAAACAGGTTTTCAAATGCTAAAAAATACTACTGATTCTTTCAGATCATTCACATGACAGTAAGAAGATCTGGAAATGATAACCTTTTAATGGCATCCTGTAGAGATTCATTCTGTTGATGTGATGTCAATCTCAGATACTGTAGTGGGTCCGCTGAACTTTCTGGCATACGTGAGGAAGGACAACAATTCACCAAGCCGGCCCATTCCGATTTGTCTCCAGGGTAATAATGCTGAGCTGCCTTCCTTTCCCCAAATAATGAGCAAATTCCCAACACATCTTTGCCATAAACAGGAGCTCTGGAACAACGCCGTTCATTGCCAGAAAATATCCTATCAAGACGCTCTTTTAAAAGTCTGCTTTTTTCTGCCAATGATATCTTCATCCACCCCAAAGACAGAGACAAGATAGAAAGTATGTTTTTTAAATACAATAAGATAAAATTGCTAATAGCCAACAGTGGCAAGTGGTGTAAGTTGCTTGATATATTAAAACTACATTTTAAAACTTATCACTTCATGCTAAAAATAATTATGCAGTGTAAAATTTAAAATTTTAGCAAACACTTGGAATTTTCAGCAAAATTTGTGACATATAAAAACCATTTTATCATCTAACTCTTTTATTTAAGAACTGGACTCAAAGTAAGAAAGACTAGGTTAAAGTTTCACATTTGCCACGTATTGGTTTTGTGACCTTGAGCAGGTCACCTAACTTCAGATAGCTAGGCAACTCTTTAAAATTGTAAATTGCAGAGATGGGGCTAACTCCATTGGTAAGAGTTCCCCACTGGAAACTCCTTACACCAATGAAAGCAAAGAACCAATCTAAAAAAAAGTCCTAAAAAACCCCACATATTTGTAAACTTCAATTTAGTACTAAGTAAATAATTACCTGTGTCTGAGTTCCCGCTGATTTGGATATGGTTCTTGGTTCCCCAGAAGGCAGGCTAACGACTGCAGTTCTGCTGGACACACCGACTGAGAAATAAAGAGGAGCTTTTTTGGTTTTCGTTCCCCCTCCCAAACACGATTAGAACGCTCCAATTTCACTAAGGTCACATGACCACTAAGGAGGCATCCAGAGACCTCTTGTAGTAGGTGGGAGTCACTGACACATCCCTGAGGGTGAATGCATCTTTCTAAGTTCTTTGTTTTCTTTCACTTTATGTTCCCAGCAGGGGGACCTCAGGATATTGCACGTGGCAGAGTTTAGGGATGTCCCTTGAATGAAGGAAGAGACCTGACCTCTCTGTGTATCTATCAGTGGAGGCTCTCTGCCCCTAATACAAGGAAGTTGTGACTTGGTAATGAGTTTATGGAATCATTTAAGATGGTGCTATTTAAGATCAGAGAACACCTTTATAGAACAAAATCAACTTTAAAAGTTGAATTGCACAAAATCCTCATCTAATAAAGTCAAGATTCACAGAACCACAGAATTCCAAAGTTAGAAGGGACCTCAGAAGCCAAACAGTCCAAGTCCACAGCTGAACAAGGAAAGACCTCTATGACAGCCATGACAAATAGTCATGCAGCCTGTTTAGGGGCGGCTAGGAGGCACCATCATGCACACAGGTCTGGAGTCAGGAAGACTCTTCTTGATGAGGTCAAATCTGGCTTCAGACACTTCCTAGCTGTGTGACCCTGGGCAAGTCACTTCACCCTGTTTGCCTTAGTTTCCCCATCCATAAAACGAGCTGGAGAAGGAAATGGAAAATCACTCCAGCATCTTTGCCAAGAAAACCCCAAATGGGGTCATGGGGAGTCGGATGTGACTAGAAAACAACTCGACAACAGCAAGCCTTTGCTTGAATTCCTCTAAGATAAGGACTCCACTTTGGAGCAGTATTGCTTGTTAAGTTTTTCCTAAATCTACCTCTCTACAACTTTTGCAGAACTCTCCAGAAGAAATCTGAGCACCTCCCAAATACTTGAAGACTGCTACCATATCCTCCTCAGTCTGCTCTGCTCCAGATTAAATACCTGCAGTTTTTCAACTGATCTTTCCACAGCATAGCCTCCAGACCCCTCAACAGACTGGTCAATCAATCAATAACATTTATTAAGACACTGTGCTAAGCTCTAGGAGCACAAAAACAAGCAGAAAACAATCTCTTCTCTCAAAGAGCTCATAATCCAATGGGAGAGACAACATGCAAGCAAGCTATATATAGGATAAATAGGAAATAGTTAAGAGAGGGAAGGCATGAGAATTAAGAAAAGCTGGGAAAGGTTTCCTGTAAAAGATAGGATTTTAGAGGAAGTTAAAAGAAGCCGAGGAAGCCAGAAGACAGAGATGAAACGGGAGAGCATAGCAAGCATGGGGAACAGCCAAAGAAAATGCCCAGAACCAAGAGACAGAGTGTCTTGTTTGTACAACAGTCAGCTTTTAATAGGCTGTGTCACTCGATCAACAAGAACAGGTTGGGGAGTAAGGTTTAAGAACATCGTAAAGGAGGGGGGAAAGTTATGAAGTACTTTGAATGCCGAGCAGAGGATTTTGGTCCCCTTCCTCAGGACACACCAGTTTATCAGCTTCTGTAGGATTATCTGAATTAGGGTTATCAACATTTATGGGATTTTCACCTCCCCATCCTCTCTGGATACAGTCTAGGATTGCACTGGCTTTTCTGACTGTCATGTCTCACTGATGACTCCGTATTAAGTTTGTCCTGGATCTCTTCTATCTCCCCTTCTACTTGGGAAGTTGTTTTTTTTTTTAAACCTGTGTTAAGACCTTACATGCAACTCTATGTATAATTACAATGCTGCAATTTCATGGAGATGACATAGTTGATGAGGAAATAGCAATCAGAAGACCTGGCATCAATGGCTGACGTCACACCACTGACTTGTGGGTACTCTCACAGAATCTCATGCGATTATTGTAAGAACCATGGTAAGACCCACATTTTATTCTTCCTCATATTCCATGGAGGATCTGATTCATTAACTTGCACACAGAAAACCTTAGTGCTAAGTAATGCTTAGTAGTGTTTGCTGAATGAACTAACGGATGGGTGTCCCAGGCTTTCTCATGCTTCCTGAGACAGAATCTGACCTCCAACATTCTTACAAAGATGTTCTGACTATTAATAAGCTATTGGTGTCATTCTGGAGTCTAGAATAACTCTATGGGTTGAAATGTCGGAAGTTTTGTTGCAAAAAATGTTCACCCAATGAAAGGATACATTTCATTCAAGAATGTGGAACTAAAGCTTCAACTAAAGCAGGCCATGGTAAAGCAGATGAGAAAGGGGTCTGTCTACCTTGGTGAGAGACTGCTGCAGAGCCCAGAATCTTTCCCTGATGCTGACTTCCTAGTGTGCTGAGAGCATTTTGTCCTGTTCCAGCCTGAGACACAGGCTGCATAACAAGAGATGCTTGGGGACGCAAATACTGTTGTCCAGGAGCAGAAACAATCTGAAGAACATTTCCTGCAAGAAAGCAATTTAATGGAGAGTCATAAGGAAAAAAATATCAAAGCATAATACTCTAGCCAAATTATTTTAACAGGTAAAGAATAACCATTTGGAGAATGTCTGACCTCAAATGAACATAGGTATCAGTCATCTTAATACCATCAAGTTTTTTATATCAATTCATTTTATCAATCACCTACCAAATATAATAACAAAATGGTAGGAAAATGGAAGGAAACCATGTCTTGCTATTTAACCCAATCAGCTTCATTCTATTCTGTTATTTTCCCCTCAACATACACGTGCCAAATTGTGTTTCTATACAGCTTTGTTTACTTTAGCAATTTCACATAAGTTACCAATTATTTGATAGCATTAAAAAATTTAGAATTAGGAAAAAAGTTTAAAATGTTTAATTATTTGTACTTTAGAAAAGATACTGCTCCCTAAAGCCTACTTTTCAAAACTAGTTCATCTATGCCTCTGTCACCAGATTACACCCCACTTTAATGGTAATAGAGCCCTGGCAAGAAATACCCAACAGGTAAGGCTTAAGCAGCTTTGTTCCCCTTGGTGTAGAGTGGCACAAAAAAGGGGGAAGTAGAGGAAGAGGATAAGGGAAAATGAGCCAATCCAAAGGGTTCAGTGTCAGAGCTCTGATGGAGGTGGCACAGAAGAGATTCTCAACCTATCAGCATTATTAAGTGCCCGTGTGTTAACACATGGAAAGTGTTTTGGAAAGCCTAATGGCGCTCTCTAGCTATTAGTACTATTGCTAAAATAGGTACCATAGAGACAGATAGAAGCAATATCATGGACAGGTCCTATCTAACTACTACCTGTTTTTACAGAAGACAAAAGATCCCCACAAAACCCATCCAGCATCTAGACAAATGAGACCCAGCTATGGGCGGGGCCATTCATCGGCCTGTGGGGAGCAGGGGAATACACATGGGGGGGAAGATCACTGGACGTGGAGTCTGAAGACAGGAGGTCAGAAGCACGCTCCATCATTGCCTAGGAGCAGTTCTAGTGAGTCACATCCAAAGGAGTCTTGGTTTATAACATGACAGCACTGGCCTGGATCATCTCTAAAGCCCTTCACCCCACAAATAGCTTATGGCTGCACGCTCCTCAAAGAACCTTCTCTTGGACCCCAGCACCACTACCCCACCTGAGTATTTCTCTTCCTACACCAGAACATATCCAGTGCTCACTCCCCAGCACCCTGACCACGTGCTTTTTGGGAAGCTCTAGTTAGCATCCCTCATGACGATCAATGAAGGGCAGTTACCTTCCAGGTAAAACACTGCCCAAAATGGCACGTCTGCATCCCCTGCTTTCTAAGAGGTAACAAACTAAAAAGAATGCCCCAAGCGAGGCATGGGTGATGTCCTGTAAAGAACTACCCTGAAAGGGCTCATTAGGAGAACCGTAGTCCTCTCTCTGACAGACAACTCTTCCCCCTTGGCCAAGGGTAAGTCAGTCACTCAAAGGTGACAGCACCTTGAAGCTGCAGAGGCTGGCCGGCAGTGAGCTGGCAGAGCTGACTATGTGACAGCGTGAACTTATTCCCCTGAAACTGCAGGGTTACAGGGGTCTCCGGCTGAGCTATCCTGCCTTGAGCTGCTGTGAGAGGAGCCCGCTGAGCACCTTTCATCACCTCTCCACCTGAAAAAGAAGAAAACAGAGTAAGTCCCATCCCTGGCTTGAATAATTCTCAAGTGTGTCAGTAAACAGAGCAGGAGCACCTCCCTGCATGTTTACATTGAAGACATCTAAATGGTCAAATGGATGTTCAGTAGGAATTATTTTGTCAGTTTTGGATTCAGGGGAAAACAGTAAACTTCCATGAAAGCTTCCATCATCCCATGTGATTAAATCAACTTGAACACTCATGTAACACTTTGTGATAAAAACAGATACTAAAATGATTACATGCCATTTCACCAGGAAAAGTCAAAAGAAAAACCAAAAACATAACAAGCAGCTAAATTTCAAAATCTGCCACCAAAGCAAATCGGCTGAGATGGCATGACAGGACAAAGGAGACAGGACTGTCCTGAGCAGGTGCAGGGCAGATGTGATGAAACTGAGCTAAAGGATCCAATGGGTCCCATCCACTGCAGATGGCGTGGACACCATTACCTGCTGGCGCCCTTCCTCGATTGACATTATTACAGCATTCCTGTGCTGAAGGGTCCATGCCCATGCCAGGAAGCAGGGCCTCCCAATCTTTCCACAGAGCCTCTTTTTTTCTTTCCCCAACACTTGGAATGAGTTCTTGGGTAAAAAGACTTCCCACACAAATCAGTATTTAACATAGAAGAATCAGAAAAAAGTAAAGTATTTGATCTGAAGAAAATCCTCCCAGCAGAGGAAAATGCAGAAGTAGGAAATTAAGTTGCCACCACTAACATATTTTGCCTGAAATCCTATCATTTCTTGCCCAAACTGAGATTCTTCTTGACAAAAGCAATGAAATGAATACAGCTGATCCAAGAGTGGGAAACAAATGACTGACCACACCTTAGGATGTTTGGTAGCTTAACCTCATTACGAGAAATCAATGAGAGAAACCTGGAAAGGGAGGCCACTTACTAGGCAACCGTGCCTGGGCCTGAGAGGTCAGTACCAGCCTCTGAGGAAGCACACTTTGTTGGATGGTGTGCGAGGGGACCTGGGGCTGGGGCTGGGTCTGGCCTAGCTGGGAGGCCTGGGCTGAGTTCTGACCCCGCTGTTTCACAGGATTGGCTGTGCTAGTTGCTGCGGCGAAGGTCGCTGCTGGCTGGTGTCTTGGAGCACCGGTAGGAGCCTGAGATGTCTGAAACTGTGCTGCGGCCGCTGTAATCAATAAGGTTGGTTTGTGCAAAGCTGTTAGAGATTTCAACTATTACCTGAAACAAGCTGAATTTAAAAGAAACCTTTCAAGATGATATTGAGATACATTCTTACAGAATATCCACCTTGGGACTAACACCTTTTTACAAAAGCACAATCTAATCGCCTTCTAAAGATGAGTTCTATAAACCAGAGGGCTGGGAATTCAGAAATGCTGGTCTGAGTCATCACCATTAGGACTGAAATAAAAATTGACCATTGCCCAGTCTCTGTTACACCACTGAGAACTCCGGAAGTCTCATCTGCCAATATGCTAACAGAATGCTAGTGGGCTATGTATCACGTGGGCCAGGTAGAACAGCCCAAGACCTATTGCTGTCATAATACTGGCATAGTTCCACAGCCTCCAAAAGAACAGTGCCTCTTCTTACCTTGATCTACAACGGAGGACCTTCCTCGTCCTTGCCCCGGCTGGGTTCCTGCAGCCGTGGTGAGAGTACGCTGCATTTGAGGGCTGGGGAAAACAACAGTCTTGCCTTCTGGCTTCTGTCCATACTGCACAGGTTGAAACAACCTGAAAACCCGAATTAGCAGAAAGCAGCCACTTAGAAAGCATTAAAACTATTCCAACTATAGACGAGAACAGACACTTAGTGATCTTCTTTTAAAGTATATGGACAATACGATCTATGGAATGTGAGAGAAGTACCCCGTTTTGTACATCTCTTGCATACGGTTTCCACTTAGAGCTTAGCAACAACTTCTCAGTACATTTTCAAAGGGAACAGAAAAAGTAGCCTAAAACGCAGCCACAATGGCACTCTAGCAGTGGCTTTCTAGTTGCATTAACCATCACGTTAGGATGGTATGGAAACAAGAACGTGCTCATCAGAGTAGACATGACTGTTACAAGCAGAAGGGCCAGATGGGAAAATCAGAAACCAAAAGGAAGAAAGAGGTCGCAATGGTCTACAAAGAGATCCCAAAGCCAAGGGTCCTTTTTTCTACCTAATCTACGGTGCAAGTCAAAGTCTCTGCAGAGTCTAGACTAGCAGAGGATGGGTGGAGACAGGTATCAAGAAGTGTTCTGGCAACATTCGGTAAATATGCCTGCCCTACTGTGTTTTACATACACTGGTGACTGACCCTATTAGAGAAATCTATGCTTGGGAAAATGTATACGTCCCAAACTGATGTGCTCAAAGCCCCTGTAGTGGGCCTCACCTGGTCTGCATTCAAGTCTAAGATTCAACTGATGAAAGACCCAGACCCAACACAGCGAAGCAAGAAGAATATGACCATGTGGTCATCCCTTCTTGTAGCCAGGATCTACACTTTCTTGCATAGGGAATCCCCAGGGAGGAAATCTCCCTACCCAAGGCATATCAGCATTTCACTGAGAGGTCACACTGCAGAGTCACGCCATAAGTGCGTGTCGTGTCAGAAGTGAGACTCACACTTAGGTGCTCTGGACTCTCCCTATCATTCCATAACCTAAAACTGGCCACATCCCTAAAGTTTGAACTCCGTTTTCTCGCATTTAAAACCCAAAAGTCCAATAGCTAATCAGCTGCAGGGAGCTTTCCCCTACCTGTTGGGCTTGATCTTGACAGGCCGGGGCCTTGACTGGGGCAGAGGCGATGTGTAGATCTCCTCCATCAGCTTCCTGCTTATCTTTTGTTTGGGCAGCACCTGGGCTTCATAATGCGTCATTTTATTTTCTACCCCGATCAGATCAAATATAGACATGTCAGTGTCCTAGGTTAAAACAAAGCAAAGACCTTGTTTCCAAGATGTTTAACAACAAAGCTTGATCCAAATATCATACAAAAGCCTACGAGTCAACCAATGACTTAGACGGTAGCCCTCAGAGTGGCACGTGGCTGCAGTCCTCTTCCTCTGGAGGGAACAGGACATCAAACCACCTCCAGAGTGTGACAGACATCATTCAGGGAGCTGATTCAGGACAAGAAATTTCTATCCAATTAATTCTAGCAGAGTTAAATACAGCTGAGAAGTTCCAAGGCATAAAAGCCCTGGCAGTGGAGTCATGAGAGCCCTGGGTTTGAATCTACCTTTGCTTCTTACCAGCTGTATGACCGTGGAGTGTAAGTCATTTCAATTCCCAGACCCTCTGTTTTCACTTCTATAAATGGGTACAGTAGCTCTCATACCTGCCTCATAGGGTTGTGAGGATGCAATGGGATTGTGTAGAACCACGCTGACAACCTCAGAGCATTCCTTACATACCAGCTAAGTTTCAGATCAGTCAGATGACAGACTAACATTCAACTGACACACTCACACATCAGGGATCAGAATTCATCAGCCAAAAATTTAGTCAAAGGAATCAAGAGAAAAGACAGTCTGAAAACCCACCAAAAATACTGACACTTGCTCTGAACTATGGCTTAAGCCTGGTGACCTGTAACCAAAGCAGGAGGCCATCTTTGCCCAGAAGAGCTTGTGGCATGTCTCCAACGAAATGGGAACTGTCCCTCATTGGGGAAGCAGCAGCCCTGCCCAGTATGGGCAATGGGCAAAGCTCTGGCTCACCTTCCAGAGTTCCCGCTCCAGGGCCTGCACAATGGCAGCAGCAGTCCTGAACTCGAGGGCCTCCAGCACATAGGAGGCACCTGAGAGCCTGGGGTCAATGAGGTCGGGGTGGTTACAGATCCTCTGCAGCTTCATCAGGACGTGCAGGACACTGACAAACTGTCCACTCTTGAGTGCTTCCTGGGTTCTGTGAACACAGAAAGAAGAGGATCTCATCAGCCTTCATCCCATTTGCTGATCAGAGTGGACAAGCAGAAGTTATTTAAAAAGGCCCTCATTCTAGATCCCATTTCTACCACCCTGAGTGGTACCCTCGTTTTAGTCTTTCTCACTGCCACGTCATTCAGAATATGGGCTCCCCGCTGGCTGGGTGGGCACAGCGGGCAGCCCAGGCAGGACCACACACGGCGATGCATACACATCAACGTGGGCCCCTTCCACATCGAGCAGCAGAACTGTACCCCCTCCATCCATCCACCCAAGCATCGATCATCCATGATGGACCGGGGATCGCCTCTGCGGGTGTTGGGGAAGGAAAGACAAGGAATGGAGTGACGGAGCCTTGCCAGTCTCACCCTGGCTGGAGGATCACATCGTCGTACAAGGCCTTCTGGCGATTAGAAAGGCGGCACTTTAACACGTGCTCATATTTCTTACTGAGCTGCTTTTCTACATCTCTTTTTGATCTTCGTAAAATAAATGGCTGTATCATCTAGGAAAATACACACATTTTATTATAGAAATCGTTATTAATATTATTATGCCCATGCTATCCATCATAATGTGTGAAAGAAAACTAGATTCCTACAAACAGACTACACTGCCGATCTGCCTACAGAAGCCTGAACACAAGCCTGAATATTGAGGTAAAACCGACCCATACTTGCAGCCCATGCAGAGTGAGTGACTGAATATACCACCTGCAGCTCTGAATACAACCCCATGGTCGCTGAGGACTCCCCAGCCCCTCACTTTGAGCTTGAACACCCTCGCTGGTGTCCTTCTCGTTTCCTTCTTCACTCCTCTAGTCACTTACTTGGCTCCAGACACACACACCTGCTCTGGACCCCTTTGCTCATCCTCTCCCATTCCTGATACTGAGCTCTCTCCAACACTGCTCCCTAAGCCCCGAAGAACAATCTTCTTTTGTATTCACTGAGCTACTTCCTTTTCTTCTCTATCAAGTCTACTTCAGATCTCAGGTCCTCCACTAGCTCATCCTTGAAGAGAATAGGGTAGAGAGAGATTTCCATCTAACTGTAGTTCTGTTTTTCACACACAAATGATTTGGGGTTTTTTCCTTCTAGAAAAGTATCTTCAGGTCACGTACTGTGTTTCACTGTCTATTGTACCAAGCGGCCCAAACTTTGCAAACCTTAGAATGATAATAATAATAGCCACACATTAGCAAGAGATAGATAGAAATGATAAAACAGTTTTTTCTAATTCCTTCCTCATTTTTCTCTGCCACTCATCCTTAAAACCAAGTAGTGGAGGAATACTTAGATAACTCCCACCAGAGAATCTCTGGAGATCTGCCTTCAGTGAAAGAATATGGCCATGTAGATTTTTTTTAGTAGTTTATAGTTCACTACGGGAGTGGGGAGGGGAACCTGACATACTCTGTGCAATCTTATGACAAGTTTGTGACAATAATCTTGGTTCTCTTCACTAGCAGCTTTCACTGGAAAATCCAAATATGGTCTTGAAATTCCAGGAATCAGAAAGTGCACCATGGTCCACAGTTCCATCAAGGTATTATGTAAAGGTGTGTCAATCAGAAGCAAACGATGTTGACTATGAAAAGGAAGAATGAAAGAATTCATTAGTCTTATTCTCATCCTTCAGAAACCTTTACTATCCCAACAAATATTGGCAGAAAGAAATTTGATGTTTTTAAAAAGCTAATGATCTATGTCCTGTTTGCATTTTATCAAGTTCTTTATCTGCTGAGTAAACTCTCAGACCTAATGCTTGATTAGTCCAATTACTCTTAGGAAAAAACATCTCTCAGAAATGTTAGCCTTAGTTCCATCAGCTAAGTTTACTCAACAAGAAGGTTTTCCTGTTACTAACTTTCCAGTAGTATCACAGCAATAAAGTATTAAACATTCAGAATCATACTTTTACTTCAAATGTGTAATATATAAAACTTGTCTACTTAATATCCAAGTTCATCTAACATCAACATTTTTCATTTCTAAAACACTAAATATGGCATGTTGGCCCCAATGCCGTAGACTAAAGTTCATTAAATTTGCAGTCCGTACAAAATGTGCCATAAACATATTTCCAACTGTAAGCCTTTCAGATAACTCTTAACAATTTCCTTTGGACTTAACCTAACCATACTCTTATATATAAGTAGGGGTATAGAAAATAGTCTGTAAGTATTTCTAAAAATTTTTGTTTGGTTGCTTTTAAATAGAAGCAGGGAGTCAGAAGTGTGGGGATTTGGGAGAGAGAGGAGAGGGAACAGGTAAATACTATTCATTACTTATATGTATTGTTTGTATAGACTATTCATCTCATATTACACACTATTAAAGGGGTATGGGGTAATCCTTGTATTTACTATATGATAAAATATAAAAACTGAGCTCTAAAGAAATGTGATAGAGGCATAAAAATGTAGTTGAAAGGAAATTTGAAATCTATGCACACTGCAAATGCCTGTCATTTTACCCCCACCTCATAAGGCATGTTCACACACTCAAATACACACATTCAATGGCAAATTCAGTCATGATTCTACCAACACCTGTCTTCTTGTTTCACTTTTAAATAAGGGGGGTGGGAGAGACAGGTTTCATCTACTCTCATGAGGAAAAGAAATACCACACGTGTCAGACTGACCTCCGGAGGCTGAAAAGCGCCTCCCAGTGTCTTTCTGTCATGTTCCTGATCTGCTGCATTTCATCAACAACGAGGTACTTCCACCTGACTTTGGTGAAGGCCTGGTGCCCTTTAAAGAAGTGCTTGTAGGAGGTGATACACACATTGAAGCTGTTGGGCTCAGTCCATTCCTTCCAAAAAGAAAGTAATCCATCATGAAGCCAACACTCCAGGACTACCGGATTGACGCTAAATCAACATGGTGACAGCAGAATAAAGTATCTTTCAAAGGAGGCCAATGCTACCCCAAAACCTGCCTCTAGGGGATGTACCATTACTTTCAGGCTTTCCTTAGAAACCCTTCCAGAGGAAGGGACTCACATAGGAGTAAACCAGACAGATGGGCTAGACGTTGCAGAAGGAGGGACTTGTATTAGAAACGGGGCATATTCCCCAACCTGGAATGGATGACCAAAGGTGGTCGGGCCATCTCTTCTCCAGGAAGCATCTTATGTGGATATGGAAAACAACTGGTTACTAGAAGGTAAAGAAGTAAATGGCAGAAGCAGGGATGATAATAAAGAATAAATGCTCTCACGTCAATAGTCCAGAACACAATACCTGTCTCTTTGCTCTAAGCTCTCTTTGGCCGCCAAAGTAAAGAAGAATCTTCAAGCCAGGGCACCAACGTTTCAGTTCAAGTTCCCACTTCAATATATGACAACTCCTAACCACAATAAGGTGGGGACCCCAATTACCTACAGCAAAGTCGGAGACAGAGAATGGAACCTAAAGGTGTTAACTTTCAAATGAAACCGAGATAAAATGAAAACCATGACATAGTCAACCCCAGTGGAGATTAATGTTGCTTGTCAAAAAAAAATCAACATTTCTTTCTGAAATCTAGAAATCCGTATTTACCAAAAGTAAATTTTAAATGTATATATTTTAAACACTATAACTTATCTTTTAAATGTACAGCAGCAACTAAAACAATTTACCTTTTCAATCCAAAAATAGATTAAAGAACACTTACTGCAAAATTTCATCATGGAAATTGGGATGCAAACAATATTTCAAGCACCAAAATTTCAGCAGATTTACTTACCTTCATTACAAGCTAAATGGGCAAAAAAGGCAATAACCTGCACAGTTTTGCCAAGCCCAGCATCATCTGCCAAGATGCCGTTGAGATTCTTCCTGTAGAGTTTGGCTAACCAGTCCAGCCCAATCTTCTGGTACTCCCTGAGAACCCCATACAATAAGCACGGCATAGTGAACTTTACCTATTCAAGAAAAAAGAAAAAAAATCCCACAACTTCTGGTGATGGAATCTTTTTTCTTTTTCTTTTTTTTTGGGGGGGGGATCAAGGAAAAGCACAAATGCTCCTCAGTTTAGCCCAACGGATACTCTATTGGCTTACATATTCGAAAAATAACGACACAAGTAGTTTCTCTGTAAAAATCGACTAAGCGACAAAGCCAAATGATGCCTTCTCAGAGGTGCCCAGTGATCCCCTAAGTTTCCATGAAGGATTTAACAAACAGCCACAGCTGGAATCGAGCCCGTGCTAGCATCCCGGCTAAGGAGCAGGCTTATTCCTGGGCCCCTGCACTAACACCTGCAGGCCACCAAAAACCAAAAAGACGTACCGCGGTTGTGATGCGGGCGCTGCCCTTGGGTAACAGAGTTTCTGCTGCTGCTACCACCTCTGCAATATCTCTCGTGTGCTTCTTGCTAGGACCGGTCCTCTCCACACCTCGATATTGCCCAACACTAAGGAGTGAATCTATGATGACTACTTCCTTCTTTTCTTTGGCATTGGCATTCTCTTCTAGATCTAGAGAAGATATAAAAGATGATGTATACATCTATCATGTTTAATAAGGATAATAATCATTTAATAATTTCCTAATTTATAAGTACTTTAAGAGAACTTATATGAAATTTAAGTATTAAATTTACCTGTTAAAATTTAAATTTAAACAATTTAAATAAAACATTCCTACAGACTCTGCATTGAGGTTGGGAAAGTAGAGCCAAAATCCAGATGCCGTTTCTCTGCTTTCCCTAGCACCAGGTTCCTCCAGGAATCAGAGGAATTAGGTCTATGCATAACACTTGTTGTTCAGTCAGGTCTAACACTTCATCACTCTGTGGACCACACTGCCCACGGAGTTCTCTTGGGAATGACACCCCAGTGGTTTACACATTTCCTTCTCCAGTGGATTGAGGAAAACAGAGTTTAAGGAAGTTGCCCTGGGTCACACAGCTAGTCAGTGCCTGAGTCTAAGCCCAGTGCTCTATCCACTGAGCCACCTTGCTGCCTCTTTCTACAAACAGAGTAACAACAACAATAATAATAATGATGATGATGATGGCTAACATTTATAAAGCACCTACCATGTGCCAGGCACTGTGTCAAGCACTTCACAATTATTATCTCACTTGGGCTTCACAACAATCCTGGGAGACAGGTGCTATTATTATAGTCCAGTCATCATTACTGCCCAGGGTCACACAGCTAGGAGGTGTCTGAGGCTGGATCTGGACTCAAGACTCCAGGCCTGGATTCTATGGCCTTTGTTTAGGACCTAATCAACCTTCTGTTAGAATGTGACCTCTGGGTGAAGGAAGGCATAGCCCTTGAGGGAGGGACTGTGCTTACCAAAACTGCTCACAGTAAATGCTTAAGAAAATGTCTGCTCTCTTGCCACTAAATTGCAATCAAGCCAAAGAGCTAGGGGAGAGTACCTCCAGAACCTCTCTTTACAAATGAAGTTGCTATAGGACAGACAGAGGATGGAAGGGGCAGGTCTAAGAGTCAGAAAGCCCCAGAGATCACTGGGTTCAACCCCTCCATTCGATAGAGGAGAACTCTGAGGTCCAGAGAGGGTAGCACACTCCCTCATGGAGCTCACAAGTAATGAGCAGTAACAGAACAGGAACTCACACCCAGGATGGGGTCTGTGTGCTTTCCACCTTGTGTGACACAAGGGGCCTGGTGGTCTATACACCACACGGAGTCTGGATCATTACAATCAGAAACTCTCCAGCTGTCCTTTGTTCAGGACATCACCCTCCTTTGTATTTAAAGCCCTTCAAGTTCTGACTCCAAAATAACAAAAAACAAATTTTAACAGAATGCCATGTAAATACAATGATCAAGCATGGAGCAAGGGATATGAAAACACCCCCTCCCTTCATTGCAGAGGCAGGGGATGCTGGCACAGTAGACTGCATACACTGCTGGCATGCGCCAGTTAGGTCTGCTGAGCTGCTGACACTTCCCCATTTTATTCTCTTTATAAGGGATGGCTCTCTAAGTGGAATTGGGAGGTGGGGGAGATACAGGGAAATGAAGGTAATAGAAATACAAAAAATCAATCAAAAATTTAAATCATTCCAAAGCAAATATGATCTGGCTCTAAACTCTCCTTCTGGGCAGATTTCACATTACTCCCCATTCTGTACTTTACCTTGAGGCCAAACAAGACCGTTTGCTGATGTCCATCACAATGGTCTCCATCTCATTGCCTTGCCTCCCTGCACACGCCTGCCAGGAATGCTCTCTCTGCTCAGCTCCACCGCTGGTGATCCCTACCCAAGTGCCACCTCCTATAAGAACCTTTTCCTGATTTCCCCATTTACTAGTACTCTCTTACCCCATCCTGAAATTACTTTGTATATATTTTCATTTAATAATTCAATGAACATTTATTAAGCTTTACTATAGGCCAAGAATCATGTAATGAAATAGTGCCTGCTCTCAGGTAGCATACACTGTATTGAGGAGAAACATCATATACGCATGTAAATAAATACAAAATATATGCAAAGTAATTCTAGGAGGGCGAGGACACTACTAACAAGATTAATAAAGCCTTTGTCTAGCTAGGAGGTTGCATTTGGGCTGACTCCTTAAAGAAGCTAGACATTCTAAAACTGACTTCTCTATGGACACATTGCTTCCTCCTGCAGGTTCAGTTTTTGTCTCCATGCTCAGCATCTGGCACTTAGAAAGCACTTAACAAATACTTGCTGAATTGGACTGAAAAAGTTTCACTGGATTTGAACTTGAATTAGATGATTAAAACAAGTGGTTCTATATAAAGTAATTTATATACTCTGGGCAGAAATGATGTGGATACAAACGGTATCCTAGGGGTTAAGAAGAACATTAAGTGTGCTTTTCCAGTACATTGTGAGGCTCCTCTTGGGGTGGGGGGGACTCATTCTGTAGCCCATCCTATAATGTGAGAGCATCCTAAAGTCCTTTTCTCCTTATCTTGAAATATCATAAAACTTCTCCTTAACTTACACCAAAAGAATTGCTTTTGTCCTGCTTATCCTGTGTCCCCCTTGTCCTTAATCTTTAATCTGTGTTCCCCCTTATCCTATCCTTAATCTTTAACCAGCCATAAAACCCTAAAATTCTTATCATAAAATTCTACCTTAATGAATATTTATGTGAAAATTTTAAATAAAATATTAGCAAAAATATTTTAGCAACTTATCTAGAGAATAATACACTATGACCAGGTAGAATTTATTTCGGGAATGCAAGGCTGGTTCAATATTAGAAAAATCATCAGCATAATTGATCATATCAACAACAAAACTAGCAAAAACCATAAGATTATCTCAATAGATTAAGAAAAAGCTTTTGACAAAATCCAACATCCATTCCTATTAAAAACACTAAAAAGCATAGGAATAAATGGAGTCTTCCTTAAAATTATAAGTAGCATCTACCTAAAACCATCAGCAAACATTATATTTAATAGGGATAAGCTAGATCCATTCCCAATAAGATCAGGAGTGAAACAAGGATGTCCATTATCACCTCTATTATTCAATTTGGTACTAGAAATGTTAGCTTTAGCAATAAGAGAAGAAAAGGAAATTAAAGGAATTAGAATAGGCAAAGAAGAAACTAAATTATCACTCTTTGCAGGTGATATGGTTTACTTAGAGAATCCTAGAGAATCAAGTAAAAATTACTTAAAACAATAAAAAAAAAACTTTAGCAAAGTTGCAGGATATAAAATAAACCCACATAAATTCTGGGCATTCCTAACGAAGCCCAACTGCAAGAGCTAAAAAGAGAAATTCCATTTAAAGTTACTGTAGACACTATAAAATATTTGGGAGTCTACCTGCCAAGACAAACCCAGGGCCTATATGAACACAATTATGAAACACTTTTCACACAAATAAAGCCAAATCTAAATAAATGGAAAAACTTCAGGTGCTCGTGGTCAGGCCAAGCCAATATAATAAAAATGACAGTTTTATCTAAATTAATTTACTTATTCAGTGCCATACCAATCAAACTACTAAAAAACTATTTTACAGAGCTGGATAAAATAACAAAATTCATCTGGAAGAACAAAAAGTCCAGAATATCAAGGGAATTAATGAAAAGAAATGCTAGGAAAGGTGGCCTAGCCATACCAGATATTAAACTGCACTATAAAACAGAAGTCATCAAAACTACTTGGTACTGGCTAAGAAACAGAGTGGTGGATCAGTGGAATAGGCTAGGTACACAAGACGCAGCAGTCAACATTGTTGGAGGAGTTGTGAATGGATCCAGCCATTCCAGAGAGCAATTTGGAATTATGCCCAAAGAGCTATAAAAATGTACATACCCTTTGATAAAGCCAAAGAATCCAGCTTCTGGGCTAAGGATTCATATTTCACAAAAACTGCTGAGAAAATGGTATGGCATTGAATTGCTTGACTTCTTAGGGAGGGTGGATGGGAAGGGAAGAGGGGAGAGAATTTGGAACTCAAGGTTTTAAAAAAATAGATGTTCAGAAGTAAAAAAGTTTTTTTTTCATGTACCTAGAAAATAAGATGCACAGGCAATGGGGCATAGAGATTTATCTTGCCCTACAAGAAAGTGGGGGAGGGGGAGATAGAAGGGGAATGGGGGGACAGAGAGGAGGGCAGACTGGGGAACGGGGCAACCAGAGTGTACGCCATCTTGGAGTGGGGGGGGTGGAAATGGGGAGAAAAATCTGTAATTCAAACGCATGTGAAAATTAATGCTGAAAACTAAAGATGTTAATAAAAAAAAAATCTTAAAAAAAAAAAAAAGAAAATGGTATGGCAGAAACTGGGCACAGACCAATATCTTACACTGTATACCAAAATAAAGTCAAAATGAGTTCATGATTTAGGAATAAAGGCTGATACTATAAGCAATTTGGGAGAGCAAGGAATAGTTTACCTGTCAGATTTATGAGAAAGGGAAGAATTTATGACCCAACAAAAGATAGAGAGCATTACAAAATGCCAAATAGATAATTTTGATTATGTTAAATTGAAAAGCTTTAGTATAAACAAAGTCAATGCAACCAAGATTAGGAGGAAAGCAGAAAATTGGGAGAAAACCTTTACAACCAGTGTTTCTGATAAAGCTTCATCTCTAAAATATACAGGGAACTGAGCCAAATTTATAGGAATACAAGTCATTCCCCAATTGAGAAATAGTAAAAGGATATGAACAGGCAGTTTTCAGAGGAAGAAATTAAAGATATCTATAGGCATATGAAAAAATGCTCTAAATCACTACTGATTAGAAAAATGCAAATCAAAACAACTTGTAGGTACCACATCTCTCCTGTGAGATTGGCTAGCATGACAAAACAGGAAAATGATAATGCTGGAGAGCTTGTGGGAAAATTAGAACACTGTTACATTGTTGGTGGAGTTGTGAATGGATCCAGCCATTCCAGAGAGCAATTTGGAATTATGCCCAAAGGGCTATAAAAATGTACATACCCTTTGACCCAGCATTCACTTCTAGGGCTGTACCCCAAAGAGATCACACAAGTGGGAAAGGGACCCATATGTACGAAAATATTTATAGCCGCTCTTTTTGTGGTAGCAAAGAATTGGAAATCAAGGGGATACCCATCAATTGGGGAATGGCTAAACAAGTTTTGGTATATGAATGTAATAGAATACTATTGTGCTATAAGAAATAGGGATGATACAGACTTCATAATAACCTGGAAAGACCTACATGATAGGATGCTGAGTGAGGGGAGCAGAACCAGGAGAACATTGTACACAACCACAGACATTGCTTCTGTGATGACCAACTTTAATAGACTTGGCTCTTCTCAGCAATACAAAGTTCAAAGATAGCTCCAAAGGATTCATGATGGAAAGCACTATCTACAACCAGAGAAAGAACTATGGAGTCTATGCCCAGATTGAGGCAAATTATTTGCTCTCTTTTTTTTTCCCTCCTCTTTTTTGGTTGTGTTTCTTCTTTCTCATGATTCATTCCATTGGTCATAATTCTTCTTTACAACTTGACTATTGTGTAAATGAGTTTAATGCGAAGGTATATGTAGAAAATATATCGGATTCCAGGCCGTCTTGGGGCGGGGGGAGAGAGGAGAGGGAGGGGAGGAAAATTTAGAACTCAAAAACTTGCAGAACCGAGTGTTGCAAACTAAACATAAAAAATCTAATTTAAAAAAATACTTAGGAAAAAAAAACAAAACTCCACCTTATCCTAATCCTTAATCTTTAATCACCATTAAAAACTCTAAAACTACATCATCCTAAATGGGTTGTATAGCTTTCTATCTATATAAGCCAAGTCCCCCCACAAATATCAGTACCTTTTACTCTGTCCTATGGCTATGGTAAAAGATCAATGTACTTTCACATTAAGAAAGCTCCCAATGGCTAAAAGAGAAGTCTGAGTGAATTCTTTCACACCCAAACGCTCTCCAGACTCTGACCTCAACATAAACACAATCTACTTCATTAGCCCTGGATACAAATGATTATTCCAGCTTTCTAGAACAGAAACATGGAATGTTTTTAATTAAATAATTCATTAGAACTTACCTTCTTCACTGGTAGTTTCTTCACTGTCACGCATAGACTGTGGCCATTTGAAATTTCCCACAAAAGCACCTTCATATAACTTGACTAAATCATCCAAAGGCAATTCAGCTGAAGAATGTCAAGAGCAAAATGAGGTATCATTCACTCACACTGCCTACCACAGTGATAAATGTGAGTGCTCAACAAGTATGTGTTAAATGAGTAAATGATAAACATTTCTCAGCAGAGCTCATGAAGAACATTTCTAGGCACACTCATGGCATGAAAGAACCGTGGAATATAAACCATGGAATAGAAGAAATACTTTCTTTCTACTCTAAAACTAATGTTTTGCTTTCCTTTCCAATGGTGGTTTGGTTGGGCGCTGATTAAGCCAGGAAAGAAAATTTAACATTTTGTGGAGAGGTTTTTGGAAAGATTTATTACCTGGTTTACTTATACGTCACTGAGCACTCCAAGAATTATAATTTGTCTTTATAAATATTGCTAGATTAGTTCTAACACTTCCCTGGCCACTTCTTACTTCAAATACTTCAAGGATCCATGATGTCACCCTGGGCACTGCCTCTACTGATATAAAATGTGACCTCTCTAGAGCATAACACAGGGTCTTCAGGAGTTGCAGTGGCCACAAGATTCATGAGCCAGTCAGTGCCAGAAGTGAAGAGCCTCTCCAAACTTAGCTAGACTGGTTCTCAGACGACACAAATACAAGCCATCGTGGGGCCCACACTTTCCAACATGGAAGGACTTCCTCTAATTGTGCTAATGATATATAGTATGTGGAAATCTGTTCAATTTGTTTTTGGGTGAATTATTTGTCACTTCAAGGGGGTAACCACTGAAAATGAAATCAAGCTATTTTTGCCAGTCATTTCTGACTGCAGGAAAGAGGTAAAATAGGACTTACTAAATGACTCCTCAGATATTTGCTTCTAGAAAACCGGCACTATGAAAACATTACCAATTAACACACCTGCACATCAATTTTTTTCCTAAGCTAATAATGATTCTCGTTTTTAAGAGATTATTGCTTCCATTTTCAAGAGATTATTTCTATTGTTGAAATAAACTACTGCTATCACTAAGATTGGCTTTGTGTAGGCCTTGTTAGGTCAATCTGATTCAAATGAACACAGATACCAAAGACACTGGGGAAATTCAACAACAAAACTAAATGATGGCTCACGCTACCCACTCACCTTCTCGGACTAAGCGGCACAGCTCCGCCTGATGGTTTATATTTGCCTCTTTTGATTCTTGTTCTTCAATTGTGTCCTCCTCATCTTCCACTGAACACAAAAGAAACCACTGAATGTAATTAGACTATTGCTCTAACATTATATGATTCTATGAACTCATGTCTACACTGGCAAGAGATTTTTTTTTCTTGCCATTTTAAGGAAGGACATTTGGGGGCCAAAAACCCTACCTCTGGCATAACAAATGTACCTCAATGGAGAAGGGTGCTCCTATGAGGAAAGTTCACACCTAAAAGAATGTCTACACATTGACTTGACCGGCAGCACGGGAGGGAGTAAAGACTGGGTAACACAGAGCTACTCTTAGAATAAATAACTAAGCTCATATGAATTGGAGACATATTTAGGAGTGCTACATTCAAGTGGCTATTTTATATATAAGGACGTGAAATCTTACATACATCTTACATACAGAGATATGAAATGGAAAGGCTAAAATATAAAACCATTTGGAAAAAATGGTCCTTGACTTTTTTGCTGAACTGAAAAATACTCAAATCTGCTATCTTATGCCTGAACTCCCAAGGCAAATGTTTATTCACATTCACTCAGCTTTGAAAAGTAAACCAATTTTTTTTTTCTTCAGGCTACAGAGTTCTTATTATTAAGCAAACAAAAATAATGAGATTTTAAAACTAAACTGGAAGTAACTTCTGGTCCTTGATTTGCATCTTATTCTAGAAGTTTCCAATACTTTACTACTGCATTTGTAGAGGAAACAAGAATAAAACAAAGGGTCAGTCGAAGTCAAAAACATTTCTCTCCATATCCAATCTGTCACCAATGCTCTAATTTCTTCCTTTGGTTTCCCAGGCCTGCTCCATCCTTCTTCATTTCCATGTCTATCAAGACCCTCACTTCCTGCCTCACCTGCCATCTCTAGCCTTTGGCTGGCATCACTGAATCTAGTCCTTCAAATGTCCAATATAATCTGCACGTTGAAGCCCGGCCAATCTTCAAACTGAACTTTCATTGGGTCACTCTAGTCGGGCTGGCATAGATCACTCCAGTATATAAAGAAACCAGTCCAACTAGAGGGGGTCTTAGAGAGCAGTGAGAAATGTAAAATGGGTCAATTATGATCAAGATGATGAAGAGCAATGAACATTAACCCCAGAATTTTATCTTGAAATTGTCCGATGAAGGTAACCATTATAAGTAGGTCTTGAAGAAGGGTTAAGGAAGGCTCTTCCTCATCCAGTTTTTCTTCCTCCTCCTTGCCTGCCTTTCCCACCTCTTTCCCAACCTTCCAAATCTGACTAATAACAGATCATACCCCCACTTCCTCCAAAGAATAGTCTTTAAACCATCCTGATCAATCTGTTCTTTGAATTCCTGTTGTAATTTCAATCAGTTCCATAGTTTAGGATGTCATTTTTCTCTCTTTACTTCATATGTGTTTGTTTTATCTCCTTAACTAAATTTTAAACTCTCTGAAGGATGTGTTATATTTCTTTCATACATGTACCTAGTGTAACATTGAAGCACTTGAAAAATACTTACTGAAAGACTAGTTGAAAGGCTTAAATAAAAATGTTCAGCTCTTAGATTGAGAAGAGCCAACACTCTGGCAAAATGTTTCTCTTGCCAATACTTGTAAACTAATAAATAAATAAACTAATAAACAAAAGTTGGCAGGAGAAAAGGTGGTGGCAATATGTGGGTCAAATTAACCAAATTAACAAAAAATAAACACCAAAGCTGATCCTTAACAATCATTTTTCTACACTTACTCAAAGAAAGGAAATCAAATATTTCATTCTTGACTGAATAGAAAGAAACAAAGACATGAACACCTAGAAACCTAGCCTCCGAAGAAACAGACCTTCCTCATCGGTCAAAGATGTGCTTGCCTTTCTCTTCTTGCCTGATGAAGAAGTCTACAATTTAAAAAAAAAAGGAAAATTAAATATTATCAGTCTACAGAGAAAGCAGTGTATAGACAGTACCAAGTTCTCTTTTTTAAACATTTCCTTGATTCAAGATTTTTATTTGCAGTCTAAAAAAAATAAACTTTCTATAACAGTCCATTGAGTTCATACAGATTGAATCTTAATATTAAAATATATTCCTATACTGATACCAGTTCTTTAAAAATGTTTCCTTTTCACATAATGGAAACTTTCTCAATGGTGTCAAATTTGTAAGTCTAGAAGAATTAATCCTAGAAAATAATTAGTGATCAAATGACTAAAGGAAAAGGCAATAGGTGTCATCATCCCCCCCAACCCAGGCTGTCCTGGCTCTTTTTCTTTTCCCCCTCTATACCATCTCACTTGGTGATGTCATCAGTTTCTATAGCTTCAAGTATCACTTGTATTCAAATGACTCCAAGATCTTTATTTCTAGACCTAGTGTCTCACCTGAATTTTAGTCCTGCAACAACTGCCTTTTGGGCATCTTGAGTTGGCTATGTTGTGGACATCTCTACTACAACATGTCCAAAACAAAACTCATAATGAGGGTAAGAACTGTGTTTTTGTATTTCTTTTTATCCCCAGTACTAGACACAGAGGCTAGCACATAATAAGCCCTTGATAAATGCCTGTAGACAGACCTGACAGTGTTAAATATATAGGTATGAAATTCTTTTTGTATTATAACACAAATTTATTGCCCATATCTGTGGGCTCATTTATCTCATTAAATTTATAATAATTCTTTTAAAACTCAAAGAACAAGATTATTTTCCATTCCCTAAACACTCATACTTTTATTTAAATACAAAAAAGCATCTATTAAGTGCCTATCATGTCCAAGACACAGTGCTAGGTGCTGGAACAAAATATCTTTTATATTCATGCAAATTAAGAAGAAAGATTTTGGATACTGAATATCTTATTATTACTTCATATAATCCAAAGGTTATTTATTCTGAGATTTCATTTATTCAGCATTACCCTAGTGGGCTGAAATGGAACCCATGGGCAGAAGTTACAGAGGAGCACAGTTTGCTTCAATATGAGGAAATTATTCTAATAACTGTCACTGTCTGACAATGAAAAGGGCTGCCCTGTGAGACTCTCTGCTCCCAAATGTATTCAAGTAGAGATTGATTGATTGCCCGTCAAGTATGGAGGAATAGTTTGAACTAGCTAACCTCTTAGATCCCTTTTAATTCAAAAATTAGAATAATAAAAAGAAACTACTTACCATACCGCTTTCATTTTCTATCTTAACGCTAGCTTCTAGTGGCTTTGGGTCTTTACCTGCAAAGTTGATTTATAAAGCTTGTGGATTTTTATTTCATTCAATTATAAAAATATAATACAAATTAACTTATATTCCACAGAATATTTACTGATAAGAGTATGGCTTCTAAAGTGATATGGTTTTGTGAAATGCATTAATTTGGTTTTGTGAAATGCATTATAGTTTTGTGAAATGTATTAATTTTAATTAGAATATAACATTTCAATTAATTACCTTGTCTTGAATATTTCTTAATATTTAATGCTTGTTTTTGTTTCTCTTGAAATTCAATATGCAGCTTAATTTCTACAACCTAAGAGAAAAAAAAGACAAATTCAAACAAGGCAGTATAGGTTTTAAAAATCAAATATAATAATACACTAAGCTGAAAAAGCAAGCGTTTGTTTACCTGTTCAATATTAGACCAGAAGTACTCAATTTCCCTAGCAATTGATGCCGCAATACGTCTTAACTTGTTCTGTTCCTCCTTTTTGTTTCTCATTTCATTGAGTTTCTTTTCTTCAAGGTAACGAGCCACAGTTCTGACCATCTAATAAAAATCATTATATTCAGAATAAAACTCACCAAAAATACAATTCATGCTAATATTAGAGCTTCTCTTTACTAACCAAGTACGTGTGCTCTGCTAGGTAGAACCTTAAAGCACAAGTTCAACTAAAATTTTCATCTTCAATAAGTATTTAATATCCTTCTTTGACACCTTAAGTAAAAAGTCACACCAAATCCCACAGGGAAGTAAATAGTATACTGGATAATTAATCACTGTTATAGGCAAAGGGAAATTATCTTAAATAGAAAAATAGACAAAGTGAAATCAACACAAACCACAGTCATCAGATACCTTGCTTTTAAAAAAATTGTGGACATTGATTTTCAGGAATCTAATTCTAAAACAATGAGAATCAATTCATCTGATGGCCTTACTCTACCAAAGATCTTAATTAGACTGCATTTTGCCCATAAGGGAAATGTTAATAGGCAATATTGACTTCTATTAAACTGACTCCAAGTGGAAGAGGTCGATTTAGGAATTGAGAAAGGGAAAAGTGACCAATACAACTAACCAAATTTGCATGAGAAAATTAAGAGGGAAAGCTGAACCACTGTATGCAGTATATGCTTCAAGAACAACAAAAATGAAAAGTATAACTCTATACAGTAAGTAAATAATGGAATGTTATTGCCAAAAGAATTTAGGAAATCATAGAATCTCAGAGTTGTAAAAACCACAAAGGCCATCTAATCAAAGTCGCGCCTCCACAAAAATCCCAGGTGCAACATACACTAGGGCAGGACTCATCCAGCTTCTGCTTGAAGGTCTCTAATAAAAGGGAGACCCGACCATTACCGCCTTAGGCAGCACTCTACTCCACTCGGGAACAGATCTCATTGTTAGGATGTTTTTCTTGAAATCAATGCCCCCATTTATCCCTTTTTAACTTCTGTCAAGTACTTCTGGTTCTGCCCTCCAGAGCCCAGCAGAACAAGGCTGATCTTTCCCTTCCAGGTGACAGCCCTTAAAATGAAAAAAGACTGCTATTATATCCCTCCTGAGTTTTCTCTTCTCCAGGCTAAATGCCTTCAACAAGACCCTCCTATGTCATGTAAAATGATTCTTTATTAAAGAATCATCCAAAGAGAATATTAACTTAAACACGAACTGCTGCATTTAAACATTTATAGAACTTTAGCTACTCCACAGTAAGGCTGAGATGCAAAGAAATTAAAAATGAAAGTATTCCCAGCACTGCTGCCAACTGAAAGATAAAATAAGTTAAATTAAGGACTCATTAAGACTGTAACTTTAAAAAACTGCAAAATTCAGTTTAATTAATAAAAATGCAACTGAGACACATACCCAAAACATATCTCTTGTGTAAAATGAGGTAGCCCTTATTGGTAGATATACCAAGGGAATAATATCATCTTCTACCTCTTCCAGGAGCCTCCTAAATTAATTATCTCTCTTTAAACCTTCCATTTCTTCCCCTCCAATAGCTCTTTCATTTCTATCTACAAATGTTATCGGATGTCTTTTATCCCCAAAGACCCTTTCAGCGACTCTGCCACTCCCTCATTCTGCCATCTTTGTCTCTTTCCCTTCACCTACAAACTCCTAGACTCACTGTCTCCACTTCTTCACACATTCCTTCAAATCCCTTCCTTAATCTTTAGCAATCTAGCTTCTACCAGCCCCCCAAACCACTCTACTGAAACTACTCTCAAAGATCATCAATGGCCTCCTAATTACAAAACCCAAAGGCTGTTCTTAAAATCAAAATCCTCTTTGGAGAGGAAGCCTAACTTAACAGAGATAGAGAGACAGGAGTTAGACAAAAATAAAATCAGATAGGTTCAAAACTGGTTTAGATGGCCAGACTCAAAGAACAACCGTAAACTGATCAATGGGGACATGGCAGGAAGTCTCTCGGTGGTGTGCTCCTCCAGGCATCTGTCTCTTGCCTTGCGCTATTTAACATTTTTATCAATGACTTAAGTAAAGACATGGATGGTATGCTTGTCAGATCTGCAGGTGACACAAAGCTGGGAATGAGATTAACATGGCAGATAACAGTCAGAATCCCAAAGGATCTTGCCAGACTAGAACATTAGGCTGAAATCTACTAAGCTGAAATTCAACAGGGACAAATGTGAAGTCTCCCCCTTGGGTGCAAAACAATCTGCTTTACAAGTGTAAGATGGGGGAGGCATGATAGTGTGTTTAAGTACTGGAGTGGTTATCATGCAGAAGAGGAATCTGTTTTCTTCTGGCCCCAGAGGGAAGAACAGAGCCAATGGGTGGAAGCCATAAAGAGGTGAATTTAGGCTTGATGCCCAGGAAAAAACTTGCTAACAGAAGCATCCAGAGTTGGAATGGGCTGCCTCCAGAGGCAATGGGGTCCCACTGGCCAGATTCCTTTTGTGAATGGCCCCTGAGGTCCCTGACAACTCTAAAGTTATGTGATTCTGACAGCTGGCAAAAGAGCTAGGCAGACACAGGGTCAAGGTCTACCCCTTGACCATCCTGGCTGTATGAACCTGTACAAGTCATTGATTATTCCAGTGCTCAGACAATCCTCTAAAATTCTAGGTGACAGACCACACCAGCCTGTGTTAGTGGAGGGAGGGTTCTCACCTGGAGTTCCTTAAACTGACGAAATCCCTGGTTGTGTGTTCTTGCCAACACCCTCAGGTCTCTGCAGGAGCACCCCTCTGCTTTCTCCTCCTCTCTCTTCACTCCCCATTCTGGTCCTATTGCTCTTCCTCCTCCTGTCCTGCTATACTCAGGGATTCCACAGGCTCTATTCCATAGGCCTGCATCTCCTTGCTCTGCTCTCTGCACACAGGGTTGTTTGTGCCACATATGTGATCTTGGTTTTACATATACATATATGTATGTGAATATCTATATGTATGTATGTATATATAAACCAAGTTCACAGACCCTGCTCCCTACCGTCTTTCATTGACCTCATCATTTCTTACAGGTACTGCATCTCTAAGCAGCTCATTCCCAAATTACAAGTCTTGTCCTCGTTTCTCTCTTGAACCCCACCTGCTGCCTACCTACAGGACTTGTCCGCTCGGATATTCCATAGTCACCAGAGCAGCTCCACAGTAGACAGAGTACCAGACCCAGAGTCAGGAAGACCAGAGTTCAAATCTAGCCTTGTATGCTTACTAGCTGTGTGACCTTGTACAAGTCATTTATCCTTTGTTTGCCTCAGTAAATTCAACTGTAAAACAGGGATGATAAAATCTCCTCCCTTCCAGGGTTGCTGTGAGATAATATTTCTAAAGCACTTAGCACAGTGCCTAGCACATAGCAGGTGCTATATAAATGCTATTAGTATCATACAAATAACTATAATGTAAGGGGAAAGGTGGGAATTTTCATGAGAGACACAAACAACACGCTGTTGGGCATCACCTGGACAGTGCAGTAGGGGCAGGCGCCCCAACACAGAGAAGGCAGGATGTGGGAAATGATCTAGAAAAGGAGAATGAGAGTCAAAGGAAGGTGGTGCCCCAGAGAGGGCAGTGCCCTGGTGGAGAAGATGTAGCAGGGACACAATATGGGAGAAGGCAAGCCAGAGACAGCCAGAGAACAGTCAAAGGCAACAGTGAGGCCAGTTGAGACGACACCACACAAATCTGGGGCATGCCAACTCTGTGTGATTTACTAGAGCTGCTGCCCCAAGCAGCGAGTGGAACACCTTGCTTCACTCCACAGAAACTCCAGCCGGTTGTTTTTCAGAGAAGCAGTGACCCCAAAGTTTGGTGATAAACAAAATACCTTCTTGGCTGCTGCCATTTTCCATCTTCTCTCTTGAGCAAAGTCGGTCGCCATCCATTGCATCTCTTCTAGGAGATAATCCCAATGAGACTTTGGTCGTGGGGCCTCCTGTAGTTTTGGCAGACGTCTGAGAGACCACAGACCTTCCTTCCTCAACTCTGCAATTCGCTGATGGGTATTGTTTTCCTAAAACACAGAATCACAGAATTTTCCACGTTGGAAGGGACCCCAGCAGCCATCTGGTCCAACCCAAACCTGAAAAAGAATACTTTTGGTCAATGTAGACATTGATTTTGCCTGGCTATAAATGTCTGTAACAGAGATTTTGTTTTTCTTTTGTTCTCATTTGGGAAGGTGTGGGTGAGGAAAGATGGATTTTTGCTGACTGAAATATATATATCATTCTTTTTTTAAAGGAGACACCCTCTACAATATACCCAACAAGTCCTCCTCCAGCTTTTGTTTAAAATACCAAATGCTGGAGGCCCCCCAGCCTTCCAAGAGGCCCATTCCATTCTGGGGAAGCGCAGACTCTTAGGAAGTTTTTACCTCCATCCAGACTAAATCTGCCACTTTTACAACTTCCATCTAGTTCTCCTGGTTCTCCCTTGGAGGCCAAACAGAACAAGTCTGATTCCTCTTCTACATGACAGCTTTACAAATATTTGAAAACAATCATCGGGTCACCTAGGATTCTTCTCTTCTTCAGGCGAAATACATCCAGTTCTTTCACCCTATCTTCCTATGGCACAGAATAGAGGTCTGTCATCATTCTGTTGTCCTCATCTGGATGTTCTCCAGATTATCAATACCCTTCTTAAAAAGTATTCCCTAGAAAGGAATACTACAGATATGGTGTGACCAGAGTAGAGAACAACAGGACTAGGACTCCCTTACTCATGGAAATTATTCCCAAGATCACATTAATTTTGTTGCTTACAATATCATTACATTGACCAATATTGAGCTTAAAAGTCTACCCAAACCCCCTGATCTTCTTCAGACAAATGAAGTCTAACCATGCTTTCATCCACCTTGTACTTGTGATAGGAATTTTTGTAGCTCAAGTATAAGCCTTTACTTTTATCCCTACTAAGTTTCATCTTACTCAATCTTGTCCACTGTTCTAACCTGTCAAGGTCTTTTAGAGTGGTGGCCAGTGTCAGAGGAAAGAAGGAGGTAGATCCCAGACGTGTTATGGAAGGAGAAACAATAGAACTTGGTGACAATTTGGATGTGGGGGCTGAGAGAGAGTATGGAGAAGAAGATGACACTCAGGCTGTGAGTCTGGGCAACTGGGGGGATGGTGGTATCTTCAATTGTAACAGGGAAGTCAGAGAGAAAGGATGTTTTGGGGGAAAGATAATGAATTCAGTTTTGGACATGTTAAGTTTAAGATGTCTATGAGACATACAATTTGAGGTATCCAATAAACAGTTGGAGACAGAAACCTGGAATTTAGTAGAGAAGTCAGGGCTGGACAAATAGATCTATGAATCATTTGCAGAGAGATGATCATTGAATCTATTCTAGCTGATGAGATCTCTAAGCGTAATACATAGTACAGAGGGAGAAGAGAAAAGGGCCCAAGACAGAGCATTGGGTGACATCCACAGTTAATAGGAGTGACCTGGATGACAATCAACCAAGGAGACAGTAGGAAGAGAGCCTCAAGAGCAGTGTCACAAAAACCTAGGAAGAAGTATCAAGAAGAAGATGATAGGCATCGTCAAAGGCTGCAGGGAGGTCAAAAAGGATCAGGGCTGAAGAAAGGCCATTAGATTTGGCAATTAAAAGATCACTGGTAACTTTGGAAAGAAAAGCCTCAGATGAATCATGACGTTAGAAGCTAGACTACAGAGAATTATGAAGAGAGGAAGAGGAAGCACTGGGAATAGACAGCTTTCTCAAGTTTAGTCATGAGAGGAAGGAGAGATACAAGATGATAGCTAGCAAGATCTGTGAGGACAGGTGTGTATTTAGGAAGTAGGGAAACAATCAGAAGATGGAGAAATTGAAGACAAGTGGGAGAATGGGGATGAGAGAGGGGACAATTTGTTGGAGATCACAGGATGGAATGTGACCACTTGTGCATGTCAAGGGGTTTGCTTTGGCAAGAAGGAGCCACCTCTTCATGGGAAACAGAGGTGAAGGAGAGGAGAGGAAGGCATCGGCATGAGCTCTGTACCTAGTAGGCATTAATAAATGTGTTGTGTGTGGATGACTAATTCAAAGAAAAACAAACCACACAATGTCAAGCCCAGATCCCACTGGTGCTCCACTAGAGACCACAAAGGTTAACACAGAACCATTAACGACTACTTTTTAGATCCAACCATTCCAAATCCATCTAAATGTACTATTGTAGAGCCCATTTTACTTCATCTTTCCCACAAAAATAGTATGAGATACTTTATCAAATGGTTTTCTAGGAGGCAACCATACAATGGATAGAGCACTGGGCCTCTAGTCAGGAAGACTTGAATTCAAATCTAGCCTCGAGCACCTATTAGCTGTGTGACCCTGAACAAATCACTTCACTTCTGCCTGCCTCAGTTTCCTTATCTGTGAAAAGGGGATATAAATAGCACCTACCTGGCAGGCTTGTTCTGAATTTGTTTGATTTTTTTTTAGTCAAGATCTTTATTGCTCTAACTAACAGCAACCATTGGTGAGAGTTTTCCTATGTTTCCAAATACCTGTTGGTTTTGAAGAACAGTTAAAATAAAAACCAAAGCAAAAACAAAAACAAACCAAAAAAACCCATAGAATTATACAGAAGTATCTAACAGCCGTGGCTGGCAATCTCCAATTTCCATCCAGAATAATAACAAAAAGGAAGTGGGAAAGATGAGTGGGTAAGGAGGTGTCCAGGGGCTGGGGAGGTGGTCTCAGCACAATTTCTGCTAGCCATAGCTTTTTGATTCAGAATGGCATTGAAAAGAAAGGAGCAAGAGAACAAGGGGGTCAACTGGACTAGGCAAGGGGAACAAACATTTTCTTTATAAAAGATTAAAAGAAGCTCAAAATGGGCACCCAACATGCAAATGTCCTTTGGGTTCTCCAAGACACTTTCAAGGCCTACCTCAACCCCCTCAGGAAAAGGGCGGCTTCACCAAGGTAGAAGTAGATGGATCCCATCTTGAGGTGAAGGAAAGGTACTGGACCACCAATGTTCGGTGATACTAACACAGATACGGGGAAGTTAGTAAGTGAGACAGATCATTTATCCTGCTCGTCAAATCTGACCTCTAGCCTACATATAGGGTGGAGCTAGTCCCATAGTTTCAACTAAATTACCCTTGGCACAAGTGAGTTAGTTTTTAAGATCAGGACTAAAGAGTAGGAAAGGAACGTGGGGGGCTAGAGTAGGCATCCCAAACTTGCTTGATTCATGAAGTCTCCAAGTCTGGGATGTTGAGTAGCTTCAGTTTCAAGAACCAATGCTCTCTAACACTGAAGAGAAGACTTCTCTTTCAAGAACCCCACCTGGCCAGATGATTATCAAGCTTCCAAGCATCTCTCCACCTGCTCCAACTGTTAGGCAGAGAGCAGAGTAAGAGTTTAAACATCTTAGGACACTAATTTCATCTCAGTCACATTCCCCAGTCTCTGAATTTCCATTCTGGCATCCCAAACATAGGATGCAGTCTGCCAGGTCTGCAGAACTTAAGGAGGGCGGAGTATAGTAAGATTAACATGAGAACCAAAAGACCTTTCCTGTATTTGAGCTTTAATAAAAGGGATCAACTTCTAGGACCAGCCCATAGGAAGCAGTTAATATTCCCCAGAGAGATAAATGGGAGAATAAATAAGCCAGGAACCAACCAAATCCTTGTAGTTTTAGAGGGGGAAATGTGAAACCTTGACTTGGCCTCCAGTCTAATGTTAAAAGAACCTCAATTCCAAAATAAAAACTATGAGTGAAACTGGGATAAGACTTAAGTCCCTGGAAACTGAGGCCCACCTTCTCTTGGCTCCAAGTCCATCTTCATTTAGGGAAACTGAAAAGCTACAAGCTATAGGGATGCTCAAAGACCCTCAAAGTCCAGAATCCAAGCAGATTCCTAAAAATGAAGCACTCATTTCAAATAAATCCTTTCTACCCCTCCATATATGTGACTGGGTTATGCAGATTGATAAAGTGCCCACCAGCTATCCACAGATCTCTAGTCCAGAGATGTGCAAAGTGAGGAAAACTCTGAACCAGTGAGAAGGGAGCAGAAGACGAACTTTGCTTTATTCTGCAGGATGACCACCAAAGGAAGGGAAGGCTCTAATTCCAATTCTGCATTGGGGGTAAGACACTATCCTCTGCAGGCCAAATACAGGTAGTAGGAGACAGATTTCTCTAATGCCACAGAAATGGTTGTTCTCAGTTTTGAGCTCTCATAGCCTAAAACTGCAATAAGACTTATGAGAGTCTGGTATTTGTGAAGCACTTTGCAAACCCGAAAGTTCTCTATGAATGCTGTTATTTTATTACCATCACTTTCTAAAAATCAAGGTAAACCATAACTTTAGCAATATAGCAATCTACCAATTTGGGAACTGTGAAAAAGGAAGTAAGATTAGTATGTCATGTTCTTTGATGAAGTCATGATGGCTCTTGCGATCACTGATTCCTCTTAGTTGCTCAATAAATATCTCTTCAATAATATATTCTAAAATTTTACTTAGGATGAAAACCAAGCTAACTGGCCTGTATTTCACAGATTCCATTCTCTTCTCTTCAAAAGGAAAAGAAAGCCTGGGATGGGGGATAGGGGGGTGGAGGGAGTAAAGGAGGAATAAGGACAACATTTGCCCTTTTCTAGTCCTGTGGTACCTCTCCTCTTTTTCAGCCCTTCAAAATTCAATCACCAGTGTGCAACAGCCACATCAACCAGTGTTGTTTCAGCAACTAAGGATGTTGTTCACCTGGACCAGGTAAACATTCTATCCCTCTTAGGCTGATTAGAATTTTAGTCCATGGCATCCTACCTGTCCTTCCTCAGAACCCTCTGAAATCTGCTCTCCTAAAACAGGGCACATGTCAACCTAAACTCAGCTCTCTCCTTCTCTGTTGTAAACTTGAAGGGAGAGTGGTCACTTTCCCCTCATTTCCACTCCACTCTAGTAGCCAGTTTTTCTCTTTCGTACAAATCAGATTCAAAAGAAAATATCCCTGCGTTGGTTTCTCTACTTTTTGAAGGAGACAATTACCACTAAGACAAGAGAGGAGATTATTAGTTACTCTGCTTTTGGAAGACAAAGTGTTCCAGCAGGTATGAGGATAACTGAAGGCTACTTTCATGCCTTTGGGCCAGGCTTGCCATGTTTCCTGAATTTTTCATCTATTTTCTCCTTGTTTATTACTCTAGTGACCATTTGCATTTCATAAAATAATAGAACCAACAATTCACAGAGACCTCCTTAACTAAAGAACACAAACACTTCAGTCTTCCTAGTGAAGGACTTAATACAGATAAAATTATGCTACCCACATCATAAAGCTTGAAGCAAGCAGTTTAGCTTTTCCCTTTTGCTTAAATGCTCGACTTCACATTGGTTATAACAATAAAAATTTTAAGATAGTATTTTATGGCTATTCCAAGGTGACAAAATCATGATAAAAGGGAAGTTCATGGGATTGTAAAGGCTCTACAGGATGGCACTTTAGCCCTCCTGACACTTTAAAGCTAGCTGTATTTTGTGTAACATTTTTAAGGTCTATTAGGCTTTTTTTATTTAAAGTTTTGGGTTCCAAATTCTATCCCTCCTTCCCCCCTCCCTGGGATGGTAAGCAATCAAATACAGGTTATACATGTGCAATTATGTAAAACATTTCCATATTAGTCATTTGTACAAGAAGACTCAAATAAACAAAAAAAAATGAAAGAGAGTGAAAATAGCATACTTTAGTTTGTATTCGATCAATATCAGTTCTTTCTCTGGAGGTGGATAGTATCCTTCATCATGAGTCTTTTGGGATCATCTTGCCTCATTGTATTGCTAAGAATAGCTAAGTCATTCACAATTCTTCATCATACAATATTGCTGTTACTGTGTACAATGTTCTCCTGGTTCTCTTCACTTCACTATGCATCAGTTTATGTAAATCTGTCCAGGCTTTTCTGAAATCATCGGGCTTGTCATTGCTTATAGCACAATAATATTCCATTACGATCACATACCAAAGCTTGTTTAGCCATTCCCCAATTGATGGGCATCCCTTTGATTTCCAATTCATAGCCACCACAAAAAGAGCTGCTATAAATATTTTTGTACAAATGTATCCTTTTCCCTTTTTTTGGATGTCTTTGGGATATAGGCATAGAAGTGGTATTGCTGGATCAAAGGGTGTGCACAGTTTTATGGCCCTTTGGGCATAGTTCCAAAATTGCTTTCCAGAATGGTTGGATCAGTTCACAACTCCACCAACAGTGCATTAGTGCCTCAGTTTTCCCATATCCCCTCCAATGTCAAACATTTTCCTTTTTTGTCACATTAGTCATTCTGATAGGTGTGAGGTGTACCTCAGAGTTGTTTTAATTTGCAATTCTACCAAGAGTGATTTATGAGGGGTGGAGCCAAGATGGCGACTGGAAAGCAGTAACTGGCATGAGCATCCCACCAAGTCCCTCCAAAAACCTATAAAAAAATGGCTCTGAACCAATTCTAGAACTGCAGAACCCACAAAGTGGCAGAGGGAAGCAGGGCTCCAGCCCAGGACAGCCTGGATGGTCTCGGGGTAAGGTCTGTCCCGCACGGAGCTAGGAGCTGAGGGGAGTGGAGCTGAGAGGTGCAGAGCCCAGCGTGGGCGGCGCAGACCGACCAGACCACAGACCGACTAGACCCGGAGCTGGGCGGAGAGTGCCCTAACATGCTGAATTACTGAGCTGTGGCATGTACCAGACCTCACAACCCACAAACAGCAAAGACAACAGAGAAGGTTAGTGGGAAAAGCTGCGGGACTAGACGGAGTTTGCGGTTCGGCTACCACCCCTGGGGCAACGGAGGTGGGGCAGCTTTAGAACTACAGCTGCAGTTGCTTCTGGGTCCAGGCCCACCTGGTGGGAGGAATTAAGTGGCTGATCAGAGCAGGAGTGCAGAGCCTGCTGAAGATTTAAGCCCAGTCCAGGTAGGGGGTTCTTGGGGAAGGAGGAGTACTGGTGAGGCAGCGTATCCGCCCAAGCGTGGAACATAGAACTCTTTAGTCACACCCCGTTGAAAAA
>CM053622.1:39644556-39772744 GCA_028646595.1 Phalanger gymnotis | reverse complement strand
ATAGTTAGTCTTTCACAACATGAGTATTGTGGAAGGGTTATACATAATGATACGCATGTGGCTCATGTTGAATTGCTTGACTTCTTAGGGAGGGTGGATGGGAAGGGAAGAGGGGAGAGAATTTGGAACTCAAGGTTTTAAAAAAATAGATGTTCAAAAGTAAAAAAGTTTGGATTTTTTTTCCATGCAACTAGAAAATAAGATGCACAGGCAATGGGGCATAGAGATTTATCTTGCCCTACAAGAAAGTAAGGGAAAGGGGGATGGGAGGGGAATGGGGGACGGAGGAGAGGGCAGACTGGAGAACTGGCAACCAGAGTGTACGCCATCTTGGAGTGGGGGGGGTGGAAATGAGGAGAAAATCTGTAATTCAAACGCATGTGTAAATCAATGCTGAAAACTAAACATATTAAAAATTAAATTAAAAATTAAAAATAAAAAAAATAAATTAAAAAAAAAGAGTGATTTGTGGCATTTTTTTCATACAACTACAGACAGCTTTGATTTCTTTGTCAGAAAACTACCTGTTTCTATTTTTGACCATTTATCTATTGGAAAATGACTTGTATTTTTATAAATTTGACTCAGTTCTTTATATATTTAGGAAATGAGGCCTTTATCAGAGATACCTGTTGCAAATTTTTTCCCTCAGTTTTCTGCTTTCTTTATAATTTTGGTTGCACTGGTTTTGTTTGTGCAAAAACTTTTTAATTTTATATAATCAAAATTATCTATTTTACATTTTGTAATGCTCTCTATATTTTTAGTCCCAAATTCTTCCCTTATCCATAAATCTGACAGGTAAACTATTTCATGTTCTCTTAATTTGTTTATGGTATCACCTTTATGTGTAACTCACATACCCATTTTGACTTTATCTTGGTATACAGTGTAAGATGTTGGTCTATACCTAGTTTCTGCTATACTATTTTTCAGTTTTCCCAGAAGTTTTTGTCAAATGATAAGTTTTTGTTCCAAAAGCTTGAATCTTTGGGTTTACCATATATACTCTACTATGGTCATTTACTATAATGTAATTTATAATATGATATGATATGATATAATATAATATAATATAATATAATATAATATAATATAATATAATATAATATAATATAATATAATATAATATAATATAATATAATACAATACAATATAATATAATATAATGTGATATGATATAATATAATATGACATAATATAATAATTATAACATGATAATATAAAAATTATAATATAATGTACTTAATATATTCTACTGATCCACTACTCTATTTCTTAGTCAGTTCCAGATTGTTTTGATAATTACTGCTCTATAATACAGTTTGAGATCTGGTACAGCTATATCATCTTCTTTTGCATTTTTTTTAATTTTCTCCCTTGATATCCTTGACTTTTATTCTTCCACATGAATTTTGTTATTATTTTTTCTAGCTCTATAAAATAATTTTTGATAGTTTGATCAGTATGGTACTGAATAAATCAATTTAGATAGAACTGTCATTTTTATTATATTGGCTCAGCCTACTCATGAATATTAATATTTTTCCAATGGTTTAGATCTGACTTTATTTGTGGGAAAAGTATTTGTGTTCACATAGTGCCTTGGTTTATCTTGCAGGTAGACTCTCAAGTATTTTATATTGTCTACAGTGATTTTAAATGGAATTTCTCTTTCTATCTCTTGGTGCTGAACTTTTTTGGTAATATATAGAAATGCTGATGATTTATATGAGTTTATTTTGTATGCTACAACTTTGCTAAAGTAATAATTTCAGGTAGTATTTTAGTTGATTCTCTAGGATTTTCTAAGTACAACATCATATAATCTGCAAAAAGAGAGTTTTGTTTTTTCATTACCTATTCTAATTCCTTTATTTCTTTTTCTTCTCTTATTGCTATAGCTAATATTTCTAGTACAGTATTAAATAATAGAAGTGATGATGGGCATCCTTGCGTCACTCCTGATTGTACTGGGAAGGCTTCGAGCTTATTTCTATTACCGATAGTGCTTGCTGATGGTTTTAGATAAATATTATTTATCATTTTAAAGGTAAGTTGCATTTACTCCTATGTTCTCTAGTGTTTTTAATAGGAATGTGTGCTAGATTTTGTCAAAGGCTTTTTCTGTGTCTATTGAGATAATCATATGATTTCTGCTCATTTTGTTATTGATATGGTCAATTATGCTGATAATTTTCCTAATACTGAACCAGCCCCACATTCCTGGTATAAATCTTACCTGGTCATACTGTATGACCTTTGTGATATGTTGCTGTAATCTCTTTGCTAATATTTTTAAAATTTCTGCACCAATATTCATTAGGAAAATTGGTCTATAATTTTCTTTCTCTGTTTTGGCTCTTCCTAGTTTGGATATCAGCACCATATTTGTGCCATAAAAGGAATTTGGTAGAACTCCTTCTCCGCCTATTTTTACAAATAGTTTATATAGTATTGAGATTGATTGTTCTTTAAATTGTTTGGTAGAATTTGCTTGTGAATCCAATTGGTCTTGGGGATTTTTTATTAGGAAGTTCACGGCTTGTTCAATTTCTTTTTCTAAGACTAGGCTATTTAAATGTTTTATCTCTTTTTCTGTTAATCTGGATAATTTATATTTTTGTAGATATTTATCCATTTCATTTAGATTGTCAAATTTATTGGCATATAATTGGGCAAACTCCTAACAATTGTCTTAATTTCCTCTTCATTGGTGGTGAATTCATCCCTTTCATTTTTGATACTAGTAATTTTGTTTTCTTCTTTCCTTTTTTTAATCAAATTAACCAATGGTTTGTCTGCTTTATTGTTTTTTTCATAAAACTAGCTTCTAGTTTTATTTATTATTTCAATGGTTTTCTTCCTTTCAATTTTATTAATCTCTCTTTTGATTTTTAGGATTTCCAATTTGGTGTTTAATTGAGGATTTTTAATTTGTTCTTTATCTAGTTTTTTAGGTTGCATGCCCAATTCATTGATCTGCTTTTTCTCTATTTTACTGATATAAGCAATTAGAGATATAAATTTTTCCCTAAGTACCATTTTGGCTGCATCTCAAAAATTTTGGTATGTTGTCTCATTGTTCTCATTTTCTTAAATGAAATTACTGTTTCTATGATTTGTTCTTCAACTCACTTGTATTTTAGGATTAGATTTTTAAATTTCCAATTAATTTTAATTTCTTTCTATTGTCCATTATTGAACGTAATTTTTATTGCATTGTGATCTGAAAAGGATGTGTTTACTATTTCTGCTTTCCTGCATTTGGTTGTGAGATTTTTATGTCCTAATCGTCATGTACTACTCAGGAAAAAAAGTATATTCCTTTCTATTTCCATTTAATTTTCCCCAGAAATATATCATATCTAATTTTTCCAGAATTTTATTCACCTCCTTAATTTCTTTCTTGCTTATTTTTTGTTTAGATTTATCTAGTTCTGAGAGGGGAAAGTTGAGGTCCTCCACTAGTATAATTTTGTTATGTTTCCTCCTATAATTTATTCAACTTCGTCAAAAATTTAGATGCTATACTAGGGGTGAGGAATCATGGCCTCGAGGCCACATGTGGCCTTCTAGGTCCTCAAATGTGGCCTTTTGACTGAGTCCAAGTTTTACAGAACAAATCTTTTTTATTAAGGGGATTTGTTCTGTGAAGTTCGAACTCAGTTAAAGGGCCGCACTGGAGGAAGTACAGGGCCATGTGTGGCCTTTAGGCTGCAGGTTCCCCATCCCTGTGCTATACCATTTGGTATATATATGTTTAGTATTGGTATGACATCATTGTCTATGGTACCTTTCAGTAAGATATACTTATTTTCATTCTTTATCTCTTTTAATTAGGTCTATTTTTGCTTTTGCTTTGAGTTCATCCCATTCACATTTATAGTTATGATAACTATGTCCTTCCTGCTATTTTTCATTTGTTTATCCCCCTCTCTCTCTTACCCTTTATTCTTTCCCTCAAGTGTTTTACTTTTGATCACTGCCTTCCCCAATATACCCTCCCTTTTATTTGTCCCCCCCCTTCCCCTTCTATTATCTCCATCCCTTTTTACTTCCTTATAGGGTAAGATAGATTTCTATATCCAGCTGAGTGTATATGTTATTGCCTCTTTGAGCCAATTTTGATGAGAGTAAGGTTTAAGCTTTGCCCATCACCTCACCCCATCCCCATCTTCCCTTCCATTATAATAGCTCTTCCATGCCTCTTTTATGTGAGATAATTTACCCCATTCAATCTCCCCTCTCTTTCTTCTTCCAGTGCAATTTTCTTTCCCACTCTTTCATTTTATTTTTGGGGGGTATCATCTCATCAAAATCACCTTATATCCACACCCTCTTTCTGCATATATGCCTTCTAATTGCTCTTATAGTAATAAAGTTGTTAAAAGTTACAAATATTATCTGGCCAGACAGAAATATAAACAGTTTAACCTTACTGAATTTCTTACATTTTCTCTTTCTTATTTCTTTTTTACTTTTTTATGTTTCCCTTGAGTCTTGTATCTGGAAGTCAAATTTTTTATTCAGCTCTGGTCTTTTTAATTAGAAATGCCTTCAAGTCTCCTATTTCCTTAAATATCCATTTTTTTTCCCTGAAAAGTTATGTTTAGTTTTGCTGGGTAAGCGATTTTTGGTTGCAATCCTAACTCTTTTGCCTTCCAGTATACCATATTCCAAGCCCTCTAGTTCTTTAATGTGGATGCTGAAAAATCCTATGTAATCCTGACTATACCTCCACGACATTTGAACTATTTCTTTTTGGCTGTTTTCAATACTTTCTCCTTGATCTGTGAACTCTGGAATTTGGCTGTGATGTTCCTGGGAATTTTCATTTGCGAATCTTTTTCAGGCAATGATCAGTGTATTCTTCCAATTCCTATTTTGCCCTCTGGTTCTAATATATCAGGGAAGTTTTCTTTGATAATTTCTTGAAAGATGTTGTGTGGGATTTTTTTTTTATCATGGCTTTCAGGTAGTCCAATAATTCTTATATTATCTCTCCTTTATCTATTTTCTAGGTCAGTTGTTTTTCCAATGAGAAATTTCACATTTTCTTCTATTTTTTAATTTTGTTTTATTGTATCTTGATGTCTCATAGAGTCATTAGTTTTCATTTGTTCAATTCTAATTTTTACGGAATTATTTTCTTGAGTGAGCTTTCATACTTCTTTTTCCATTTGGCCAATTCTATTTTTAGGCAGTTATTTTCCTCAGTAAATTTTTGTATATCTTTTCCCATGCTATTTACTCTTTTTTCATGATTCTCTTGCATTACTCTCATTTCCAATTTTTCTTCTACTTCTCTAATTTGCTTTTTAAAATCCTTTTTAAGCTCTTCGAGGAATTCTTTTGGGACCTGAGACCAAATCAATTTTTTTTTTGAGGTTTCACATGTAGCCATTTTGACATTACTGTCCTCTTCTAACTTTATGCCTTGATCCACCCTATCACAATAGTAACTTTCTATAGTCACATTCTTTTTTTGGTTTTTGCTCTTTTTTTCTGTCTTTTTTTGTGACTTGGTGTTCTTATGTGAGAGTTGGGCTCTGGTCTGCACTGTCCCCAGCTTTTTGTTCTGGGGCTCTAGGTCTTACTGCTAGCTTTCATTGGGCTTCAGGGCTTAGCTGCTTGCTTTCTCTGGAGGGTAGGCTTCCCTTCTGGTTTGTACTGGGATGTGGGGCCTCTCTGTTGGCCTCCCCTGAGTGTGGGGTTTAGCTTCTGGCTTGCTCCAGGGGTGGGGCCCTGCTTCTGGGTTGCTATGGAAACAGGGCCTCTCTGCTGGTAGGCCCCAGGGTGGGGCTTCACTACTGGTCAGGAAAAGGGTCAAGGTCTCACTGGTTGCTTGTGCTGGGAGTGGGGTCACTGCAGGACTGCTGGTTTGCAGAAGGGTAGGCCCTCGCTAGTTGATTGGCCCAGGCCTGAAGCCTTGCTGCAGGTCCCCTACTGTGAGGCTGGCTGCTGCTTCTGCTCTTGGACCTTGCTCCCCTCCCATCCCAGTGAGACAGACCTTTCCCACCATGCTGGTAAGCTGCTCCTAGATTAATTCTGAGGTGGTTTTCTAGTTGTTTGGAAGGGAATTTCAAAGGACTTCAGAGGGTTCCTTCCTCACTCCTCCACCCTGGCACTGGAAGTCCTTAACATTCTTAATAGTAATCCAAAATTGCAGAATCCAAGAATTTCAGAGTTAAAAATACCTTCACAACAGCTACTGCAATCTATACCTGAAAATAGCTGACAAGTGATCTCACAGCCTGTACTTGAAGACTCCAGTGAGGGTAGATGCCTCCCACTCAAGGCCACCCATTCCACTTTAAGACACTTCTAATTATTAGGAAGTTTTTTGGGTTTTCCCACCCCACAGATCTACCTTAAAGAACAAAGTTTCAGGTCTCAAAAGAGGAGGCAATGGTGAATACAGGAGGAAAGAGCATCGGCAGGAAATTCTGAGATTAGAAGCTTGAGTCCTGGCATCACTAAGTCTCTGAGTGAATCTGGACAGGCCACAAGGCCTTCCTGGGCCTGAAAGACCTCAAGCTGTGACATTCCTGTGTTTGATTGGTCACCAATTCATACTGCTATGAATCAGTGACCAACCAAACACGGGGACAATCTAAACAATGCCTAGAAAGAGCATTAGATAGAAGTCTCCTGCTCTAGCTCTTCCACTAACTAGAGGAGTGGCTCTGGGCAAAACAAGTAAACTCTTGGAGTCCTCTTGTCCCTCCATGCAAGAGGAGGAGAGTGGGCTAGAAATGCCTCTCTGAGTCTCTTCAAGTTCTCTCACTCTGACATAATCTCAACACTTTGCCCACTTATCTTGGGTAACAAGGGTTATCAAGGGTGCCTATGTAAAAGACGGTTTCATTATAAATATAAGTAAATTAATTCAGCTAAAAGACTAAAATTATTCAACTCCACTCACTCGTCACCTCACCAAAGCAAGAGACCTAGAGAGAACCAGGACAAGACTCACAGAGTTAAAAAGACACTGATAGATCACAATCTGCACTCCTGGAGAGAAAGGCCACATCAATAGGACCACCATTCTACTGAAGAATGCCAGGGCTGGTACATACTTCTATTGGCTACTTTGACTGTATCATTTCTCTTACTGAGTGTTAGGCTCTTTGATGATAAAAACTGTGTCTCCCACTTATCATGTACCCTTAAGCACCTCTTACAAAGCTATTCAATTTGGGGACGTTGAGCAAATAGTACATCATTATCATTAATAATACTAGCTCATATTTCTATATAAATTAATTGTTTACAAAGCAACTTTCTCCCAATAATCTCTATAGTAAATGTACTCATGGTCTGATCTCCCAATTTCAAAAGCTTAATAATTTAAACCTCTTACAAAATCATTTAAATACAAATGACAAGAGAAATGGGTCTTACCAGTTTTATTTGCTCAGCAAGCTTGTCCTGGGAACTCTCCGGAGGCAGGCCCACTGCATTCTGGGCTGGGATCTGAATTGTTGGTGCTGTAGCTACAGCTAAACCTGGGGGCTTGGATACAACAGGGGATAAGGATTTGGTCTCCGGGGAAGTTCTATTTGTCTGCAAAGGATATACAGAGGGTGGTGCTGTGTCTGAAGGAGCTGATAGTGGAAGAGATGAGGGAAGCAGAGTCTCTGCCAGAAGATGCTGAGAAGCCTGGGCAAGATCTGCAGATGGTCGCAGCAGTGAAACAGTCTGTCCAGGAAACATTGTGTTACTCATGAATATAAGAAGCTTTACTGAAATTAGATAACATTTTAACATTTACATCCCACTAAAAGTTACAGTCCAAGCACTTTCAACTTACAAATCTGACCATTTAATTTCAAAAAAGTGTTCACAGTTAAAAGCACTTCAACTAAAGTCCTGCTCCTTTGCAGGTGAACACAAAAAATACAGACGATCATTTAGGTTATTGCATGTGACTTAGAACCCCAACAAAGCTAACTATTAAAAATAAGGTTCTGTGTGTTCAAAGTAAACATTTCATTATTAGATTATAATTTGATGTCATAAAAGCAAAATCATTGAATACCTGTTGTTGTACTGTAGCCTGAGATTGAGAGACTTGGGCAGGTGGCTGTCCTTGCACCTGGACGTGGAGGACTGGCATGAGGGGCTGTGGAAGGGGTGCTGGGGGCTGACTGGCTGGAACAGCAGGGATGGGTACATTGAGTGGCTGGGTCTTCACCAGAACTGGAGGCTGGGGCTGAGCCTCCATCATCTGCTGCTGGGGCTGCTGTGAGATTTGCAGGGTCAATGGGAGGGATGTACCCGGGACACTGGCAGGCTGCAGCCGCCCAGGAAGCTGAGGTGGAGGAGTATGTAGACTTGCAGCATTCTGCACGGGGGGACCTTTGGATGGATCATACTGCTGTTGGTTTTGTTTCTGTCCAGTGAGCTGTACAGCTTGAGGAGTGGGAGGCATTCCGCCTGCAAATCCAGAAGAAATCAAATAGGAATTTTAAAATGTCCAAGTTTAATGGAAATTCATCTGACAAAATATTAAGCAGGAAAAAGGAAATACTTAAGGATTTTAATACATTGTATCCAAAGATTATGTCACTTTGTAAAACCTGTCAAAACTGTATTCTATGAGCAAGTCATTTAACCTCTCTGGGCCTCAGTTTCCTCACCTGTAAAATAGCTGGCCCAAGTGACCTCTAAAATCCCTTCTAGCTCTAAAACCTATGAACAATTAACTAGCAATATCACAACAAACAATGAGAGTTTTATTGCTCAGTTCTCTCAGTGAGTGACTTTTAAAAGTAGCTGATTTGAAATATTACTGCATTTTATCTTATACAACATTTTATTTATTTCCTATAAATGCTTAATTCATTTTCAAATTCCAAACATCATCCTAAATTGACACAATCACAGAGTCTTAGAGATGGAGAAGAATCTTTGGGCTTCCAAACTCCAGCAAAATGTCAGAATAATTATGATGCTGATAGCTCCAGATCTCTTGACCTGAATCAGGTGCTCCGTTGTGGGATGGAGGTGACTGGAATTTTCAAAAGCTATGACAATGGAGCCCAAGCTCTCACAGGTGCTCCAAAACAAGAATGTCCTCAAGTACGGATCTGGTATCAGACTCCGTGTTTGCCATCTGAGGATCAGCCTAGCTAATTTTTGAGAAGCCCAACATCAGAAAGTTAGCTAAGTAATAAATTATTTTGCTACAGGAAAGTCATAAAATTGTCCACTGAAGAGGCATATAGGGGTTACAATCTGCACTGCTGGAAGAAATACTCATAGTGATGAAACCACAGATCTTTTGAAATACTGAACAGGTTATACAGGGTATTCCACAGGTCTTAGTGCAAGTTTTAAGCTCCTTAAAAGCTTAAAACTTGCACTAAGACCTTTGGAACATCCTATCTTTATTAGTAATTTACACTCTGATTAGATACTTCCAGGGATGGGAAGCTCGTTATCTTATAAAACATCCCCTCCTATTCTTGAACCACTCATACTGAGACAAAATCTGCTTTCTTATAAATTTACACCAACAGGAATACTATCAGTTTCTCCCTCTTGCCTTTTTATGGCTAAATATGCCTAGTTAATTCAACCATTCTGCATGACCTGCTTTTTCTAGACCTCTCACCATCCTGTTCACTGGCCTTCTCCAAGCACACACTGATTTTTTAATGTTCCTTAAAATGTGGTGCCCAGTACTATAAATTATTATGCCAAATATAGTGGGACTGCTATCTTTTCTTAAATAAACACTATAGTGATCTTACTGCAGCCTACAGTTCCATTAGCTTTTTTTTTTAAGTTACATTAGTGTTGGCTCATAATGGGTTTCTGCCAATGAAATGACAATACTCAGATCTTTTTCCAAATAAATTGCTAAGTCATAACTTCTCAATTCTGTTTTTGTGAAATTGATTCTTTGAATACAAATGCAAGACTTTATCCTTATCTCTGCTAAATTTTATCTTGTTAACTTGGGCCTGTTATTCCACCCTACTTTAGTCTTTCTAAATCTTCATTTTGTTATCTAATGTCTTAATTATTCCCGCCAGCTTTGTGTCATATGCAAATTAATAAGTATTCTTTCTATATTTTCATCAACATTAAGGAAAATGTTAGCGGAACAGAGGCCAAGAATAGAGCCTCCAGAAACTTGCCTCCATTAATCAATACTCTGTAACTCATGGTTGGTTCACCCTGTTACAAATGTACCTACCTAATTATCACCTAGTACTCCACCTTATTTACAAAAATTTTAATCTGTCAAATGCATTGCTAAAATCAAAGTCTCTATTGAAGATAACTAATCACTATCTAAACACTATAGTGTTCTCTTGATCTACCAATTTAATAACTAATCCAAAAGTCTAATAATTTTTAAAGGAAATAAGATTAGTTTGCTATGATTTGTTCTTAGGGAACCCATGCAGACTCCTTTTAACCTGTCTTTTCTAAGTATTCACAACTCATTTGTTTAATGGTCCATTACAGAATTCTAACAGAAACCTATGTATTTATACTGCTCCAAAAACTGCTAAAAATGCCCCTTTTAAAATTTTTAACATTTGGGGTGAATATTAGCTTGATTCAGGCACTGGAGTTATTGACATTATTCCTGTAAGTCTGTACCCTTTTGGATTCAGGTTTGGTTATATTTGCTTCTACTTCCATTTCTCCTGAATGTCTTTTTAAAAATATAATAAATATTTATAGATATTTTATATATATTCATAAATATGTATATTTAATAAATGTAATTTGTATTAAAAAACTTTTAAAATATAATCAAAAGTGCCTAAATCCAAGAGCTAGGATCAACAGAGGAATATTAGGAGGTTTCCCTTAGCATTTCTACACAGCAACATGAAGGAGGCAAAAAAAGACAAACAAGTAAGAAAAATTCCATTCAGAATAATCATAGAATGCCTAACGTCTCTGAGAATTAACCTAGCTAGACAAATTCAGGACTTTTTTAGATAAAATTTTAAATACCTCCTTATAGAGATAAAGACCTAAATAACTGGAGATTCATTGCTCATGGTAGAGCTACAATGATATAAGAAGAATTGTGATATTAAATTAATATGGTGCTATACTAATCAATTTCCTATGGTTTTGCTTTGAAGAACTAGACAAAATAATGACAAAAATTCATTTGGAAGAACAAAAGTCTAGAATCTCAAGAAGAATAAAGTAGTGAGGGGAAAAGAGTAGGAATGAAGGACACAAAGTATTACTAAGCCTCAAACTCTATTTTAAAGTAATAAACATTAAAATTCATTGACACTGGTTTAAAAAGTAAATCACTAGAACAGGCTAGATGAGCAAGGCTATAGCAAGCTATTGTCAGATAAGCCCACATAAATACTAGGGGAGGAATTTATTTGACAAGTACTATTGGGAAAACTAAAAAAGCAAGTTGGCAGAAGTGGTCTTACAACATATACCACCACAATAAGTTCCAAAGGAATATTCAAACTAAATATAAATGGCTACATAACTTAAAAATTAAAAAACAACAGGAGATACCTTTCACAAATTGGGCTAGTAGAACTAAACAGTGATAGAGATTATCACAAAAGACAAGGCAGATAATTGTGATTACCTAAAATTTGGGGGGAAAAATTGCATGAACAAAATCAATGCAGCTAGATTTAAAAAAAAAAAACTTGTGTAGAGAAAAAATTTTTGCATTTATTATATCTGAAAAATCTAATATGTGTATGTGTATATATATATATATATATATGAAATTGGCACTAATATATAAGATCAGGAGCCATTTTCTAGATAGTCATTTTCTAATAGCCAATCAACTGCAATTTCTTAAGCTCCTACCATGCACCAGGCACATTCTTGACTTTTCCTCCAAAGTTTCTATGATATTCACTAATTCCAGTTTGAAATCAGCACTTGTTACTATTTCCAAGGCTGCACATATACCATGAAAGCCCATCACCCAACTCTACAGATATAATAAGTATAATATGCTAAGTACTCACACATAAGAATTTGTAGTATTTGGATTTGTAGAAATCCAAATTAGATTCCTAGACTCATCCATACCAACCTTTCCGGACAGAAAAAATATGTACGTAGTCTTTGGTGACAGAATACCTTGTGCTGTTGGCATTAATTGCTGAAGAGGGACTCCTGAAGTCACAACTGGATATTGAAAGGCCAACCCATGACAGCCCACATCAATCCGAGGTCTCTTAGGTGAATCTACAATATTTAAATTCCATTAGTGATACCACATGAAGTTACAGACTCATTTTTACAAAGCAAATACTATATTAGAATGTTTTTAATATAAGTACACAATACCACAATTTCATAGAACACATGCAGCAAACCCAGGAGAGCGTATTTCAATGACAACATGTACTTGTAGTAACCAAAATGATTCGTCAGGAATTATATTACCTCTAGCAGATGTTATACCATTTCATTCTGAACAAGAACAAATCAGATTTAATACTGACTCGAACAAGAGACTTGAAACTATGCCTAGCAGAGTTCTGAGAAGATAAGTACTGGATGATTTAAAAAGGAAAAGTTGTTTAATTCTAGTTTGTTGACATCCTGCAAACTTAAAAAAAATGCACATTGGTTCAGTGTTCCATACCTGCTTGGGTCATTGTTTGTTGTCTCTTAAATGTTTCAATTTCTAAAGCAGTCACAGTTCCAGCTACTGGCGAACCTGTGTGCATTTGCTATTAGAAAACAAAAATGTAACAAGTTTTAGTATGCAATTTAATTGATATGACAATTCCTATGACCAAAAAAAAGAAAGGCATTATGACCACGAGGTACCTGCTGACCACAATAAATTGCTAAACAAAAGTCACTCTCCCTTGGTTCTTAATTAGTAAAAGAAAATAAAGAAGGCTGATAAGCTTTTTTAGCATGTTTTTCACTGGCTGAAGAGAAAGCAGAATTGTTGTCCACAAGCTCCATCCGAGGCATGTCATGTCCAGACTCATATATGTAACATCAAATGTATGAATGAATGAGGGTTGATTCACTGGTGAAAATATCTGTATGTTCAAAACTAAAAGTGGGTTCAGTGCTCCTGAGGAAAGTGATCATATCCACTCAGCTCGAAAACGCTCCTTACCCTCCAAACCATTAAGCAGAAGAGGGCAAGCACAATGTAACTCCATGACACAAGTCAGAAGGAAACTTAGGTAAACTCTGTGGAACAAGCATGGTCCTTTCACGTGCAAACAAAGCCTCAGTCATTATCAAAAATGTACAAAGAAAAATCATGAAACCCTAAAGGATCCTGGGTGCAGAATATAAAGGTTCTAGCTTTATAAGTTTCCCAAGCATGATTTTTTTTTTAAGGATCCAATATTCCATTTGGAATAAAGACCCAACCCAAGTCAGAATGAGAGAGAAGGATTCTTGTCTCTCTGTCTCTCATTGTCTCCCTCCCTTCTTCATTTTCTTTCCTTGTCTTTCCCTCCCTCCCCTCTTTCTTGCTCTCTTGACCTTGGGCAGCATAAAGAAGAAAGCCTACGGACCTCTTCTCGGAGTCATGTTTATAAATGCATAAAAATAGGATTAAAAAGGAAATCAATTATATTGAAAGTTATCCAAATTTTTTTTTAAAGCCAAGGTCACAAATACCAAGGTAAGAATTCCTATGCTAGAAGCAGGATATTGAAGCAGTTTCATCTGTTATTGTTGCATTCCTTGAGGTGAACTGGCTGCTACACCAAAACCCTGACTGGGTTGTACATTCCCAGCACTGTTGTGACTAGGGCATGGATGCAAAGCAGAGAGTAATGTACTTCTTTAATGTTATTCCTACTGATAAAATCCTCTCCATGTCTGATGCTGAAGGACTCTGGTGACAGGAACTTTCTTTTCGGGTTCTTTAGGAGTTGTGACTGTAGTGCCCACTTCAGCAGTCAGCTGCCAGGCTGCCCCTCCACAGGGACTGCTTCCCGGCATGATGGTTGGGACACTGAGCTGGAAGCAGTGCTCTGCCCAAGGCTCTTGGGGTTGTGCCTTGGGATGCCTCCATGAGGGAAGATGGTGGCTAAGGTGGGACTGTTCTATCTGCATGGCACATGCTGCTTCAGCTAGGTGGGCCCTTCTGTGCCATGAGCAGCAGATGGTTGACAGTTGGTGGGAGATGACCAGCAACCCCTTCCACAAGATCCCCTTCCCAGATGACTCCTATGAGAACTGGACTAGAAGCAAGATAAGTGTTCAGGAGTTGCTCCCACTTCCTGGGCCCTGTGGTGGCCATCGGTCATCAGTTGTTGCTGGTGGTGATGGCGGGCCCCCTCAATGATGGATGCAGGGGCTGGGATGGACAGGTGCGCTGGGGGATGCTGCCACTCCCAGGACTCTTGTACTCATTAATTGACTATCTCCTTATTCTGTATTCCATAACCAGCCATTTCAGTACTGTTCTCACTGACTCCCTATACATTCCCACTCCTTTTACCTCACCTATGCATATCCTCTACTTTGGACTTCTTGCATCACAATAAGACCCTAGACCCCAGACCCCAGCAATGAAGCTGTAAAGATCTATAATAATGCATATCAAGGATCTTTTTGAATCCACTGAGATGCTTTTGAGTACATGCTACTTGGGTTACGAAAGCAGCACATCTGGGAATAAGGCTCAGAAGGACTTCGTGGTGAGGAAGGACAATCAGGACAGGGGTAAGGAGGAAACTCTAGCATCCTCTGGTATGACAATTGTTTCTTAGAGTAGACATGGGGAAGATCTCATCAGCTGATCATTCTAAGAGTAATAAGACAAGATTTCACAAAGGAAGTAAGGTTTGAACACATACGTCAGGGACGGGAAAATTTTTAGTTAAGTGGAGAGTAGTGGGCAAAGCATTCCAAAGTAGGTAACGGAAAAAGCAGAACTTTAGAGGCCAAAAAGTATACTCTGTGTAGCACAGCACCCAACACATAGTAGGTGCTTAGCAAATGCTTTTTGAATGAATTAATATGTTCTGAGCATAACAAATGGAGTTTTGGTAGAGCCCAAAAATTATGCACAAGAGGAGCAGGAATAAAGATGGAAAGAAAGGTTGTGAAACCAGGTTGTGGACTTTGGATTGAATGCTAGACTAAAAGGTCTAAACTTTATTTTATAGATAGCAGATAGCCATTAAAAGTGCTTCATTCAATTCAACAAACATTTACTGAGGCCTTCTATAGCAGCACACAGTGCTAAGTGCCAGGGATACAGAGAAAGAAAAATAACAGCAGTCCTCAAGAAACATGTATTCTACTGAGACAGGGAAGAAACACAGCATGTACAAGTCTGCCTGCTTAAATACAAATGTGCTATTTTTGGAATGGAGTGATCCCACTATGTTTGTTGTACCTAGTAAGTCTTTTGGAAGATGAATCGTAAAAAATTCCGTTACGTGTAAAACACGGGACCAACAAGGCAGGGAATGGGACAAGTATGTAAATTTAGTCAAATTTAGTCCTAGGACAAGAGGAAGGCATTTTCCTGAATCAATGACATAAACTTAAATACAAAGCAATCAGAGGCTGTAATTGTATATAACAAAGAACCTTTAACAACTTTTTAAAACTTTGAAACTGTTCCTTGAGAATTCAGTAAGAACATATTCTTCTTCTTCTATGAAACACTAAGAAAAATGTATAGGAAAATAATTACTGAGCTTGTTTTATTTCTAATACTTCATTTTCTGTTCTTGAAATAAAAACATTAAACATTTATAAACACAACTATTAAAAGAACTTGTTCCAGGAAAGAAGAGAATTTATAAGAAGAGTATGTCTTTTAAAAAGTATTTTTCCCAAAGCAAACAAAATCTGCATTTACATTCAAGACAAACTACAACTGCACAAAAAAGCACAAAAGAATCAAAGGCATCAAGAAATAAACAACAACAACAAAAAACACTCAAGGTGAAATTTAACGAAAGCAAGCCCCAAATCCAAAAATAGGATCAGGTGATTTCCTCAGTTTTCAGAGGAAAGAAAAAATGGTAATGCATTAAAATTCTGAAGTTTTAAAAAACTTTCAAACATATCTACTTGGTTAATAACAAGGTGCAGGTTCTTGGAAAACCACTGAATTCTAGGAAATACCAAATCTAGATGAAACTAAAATCCAGGATGAGACTACATTTTAGAACCATCAAAAAGTACCTGAAGTGGCTGCTGGGATGAAAAAGCAGCAGAAACATTTGGAGGAAGCTGGGTTGCAATAGCAACAGGAGTCCCAGTCTGCCCATCCTTTCCTGTCACAACTTTTACCTGAGAGGAGATATTTGGAGGGGAAAGGGGGAAAAGGGAAAACAATTTTTAAGTTGATCAATACTGCACAACCACTGCCCACTAAACTGATGGAACCTCAGTGAAGAGGGGACATAATTCAATCTTCATCAGAGGACACTCTTACTCCAACGGAATTTACTGTAAGAGCCAGTCACTGATAATGCAGATCTGAAGTTCAGCTCAGGCTGGTAACATTTCGTCCTCACCTAGCGGATAACAGTTTCTCAGGATGGTCTTTACCAAAAAGAGCCTGCATGTTTACAAGAGACAAACCCACCATTTGACTACCCTGGATCCTAAAGCCTGGACCCTAAGTCGATCAACTTTCCCCATAGGGAAGGAGATCTTCAGGGTTTGCAAGTGCTTAAAATATGAAAAAGAGAGAAAAATAAAAACTATACAGAGGACAAACAAAGAAGATAACAGTGACATATCATGATTTCATTTTATCACAGGATAAAATCAGTCATAATAATTGCCAACATTTGCCTATTGCTTTCAGGTTTGCAAAGTCCTTAAAAGAAAAAGCTTCCAACAGTTAAGCTAATGAAAAATCTTTCAGGAGAAACAAACTACTTCTCTGAGTGAGCCTACTCAAATCTAGTACTCAGTAAAAGTATATTAAACTGCTCTAAAGTCAAATAGTACTTTACATCAAGGGTCCAGATACAGCTTGGGAGTCAAAGAAAAAACCAAAGATGGCTGAAATGAACCAGAAGGAACATCAGATTGATTCAGCGAATAACTCCCCCAAATCGATGTGATTAATACGAACTACAACTCAAAATGTAACATTATCCTAGTAGAAAATAATACTCAAAGAAAATAATAAGGACTTGAAGTCCTTTTTTAAAAATCAACTTGTGAAATTTAAAATGCCCACTCATTTCTCATTCTCTGATACACTAGCTGAATCTCTGATAATTCGTCTAAAACCTTAATGGTTGCTAACCACTAACGTTCCCAGGAGTAGTTTCATGATGGCGGGAGAAGTGAACCTAGATTGAAGAAAGAATGCCTCTACCAAAGCAGATCAGTAACTGTTCTACAACATGGAGTGGGCTGACTGGAAAATTGAGAGTTTACGTGATTTGCCAGGGCTCACAAAGCTAATGTTTCGTAATGGCAAGACTTGAACCCAGGTCTGCCCGACTTAGGGCCACCAAGCATTTCCGTCTTTATATTTCAAAAGGGATTTCAGGAGAGTTCTTCCCCAAAGGAATGAATTTCCTGTGAGAGGAATTCACAGCACTGTATAGAAGTTAATGGGGGAGATAATTTGAGGGCAAGAAGGACTTTGGACAGTGAGTGCCCTTCAAATCTCGCCATACAGTCAGCCTCCTACTCTATCACCCAAAAAGCCTAGCCCTGCCCTGCTTGGCATTTTCAGTCAGAACCCTGACATCTAAAGTTTCAAAAAGAGTTAACAGTGTTAATAGGACTTCTTTGCCAATGGGTAACACAAAACTTTGGATGATAGAGATCTGAATAAGTAGAGGACAATGGGACCCTGACGGGAAGGTCTCATCTAGACCAGGAGAAGAATGTGAGAGATCCCTGGAAAGGAAGGATGGGAAAGTTTTGGAAAAAAATGAGAGCAATGGGAGGAGCATAAGGGTAGGGAGTAGAAATGGGAGGAAGTAGGACAGTGCCTTGGGGGAAGGGCACCAAAGGGAAGAGCTTGTAGACCTAGAGTCAGAATACCTGGGGTGAGGATCGCCTCAGGCCACTTACTACAAACTAATCTCAGGAAATTCATCTCAAGTATCAAGACCCAGTTTCCTCATCTAAAAAGTAAGAGGGTTGTACTAAGATGGCCCTTAAGGGTCCCTTCCAGCTAAACTGATTATCCTATGGTCTTAAATCCTTTCTTCTCTCAGTTTCCCGGTCTGTAAAATGGAGGGAAGGGTTGGGTTGGGAAAGCATTGGACTAGATGATCTTAAAGTTTCTCTACCCTCCACCCCCAAATCTAGGGTCCTTCAAATTCTGATTCCCTTTAGAATGTAAATTTAGGAAATTCAAAACCAATTAGTTGTGGCTAGTTCACCTGATAATAAAAAGATAAGAACGAAGATGTTACAAAAGATGTCGCACTATCCAGATTTGCAATGTGTTTTAAATTTTGAAATATCAACCTAAAAAGGCTTCCTTGTCAGGAAGAAAGTTCGGTTCTAGTCAGGAGCAAAATTAAAATATTAAAAAAATGAATGTGGGATTGGCATAATGAAGCAGTTCTCAAAGCAGTCCAAGGATCCCCTCCTCAGATGTTGTCTGCCTATGAAAATGCTCCTTGCTCTTCCAGCTACACATCTGTAGGAGAACTGACACTTATCATACGCTTCAAGCACAACATACTGCGACGGGCTGGATGACGGTGCAAAAGGGGATGCCAGCTGTCTTCTGCTAATTCAGACATTTAAAGATTTGCAAAAACACAGAAAACAAACACTGCCACTCCTCGCGTTAAATTTTGGTTTGCTGTTGTTATTTTGTTATTTTCTTTTCGTTATTTTTCATTAAAATGTTGTGTTAACATATAATTGGTTTATTATGGTTAGTTTGAATGAATTAATAAATATTTTAAGGTGTCATTAGTTCTAATTGATAACATGGTAAATATTAATGGCCATAATCCACATAAACAAAAGCTCTTTGTGTCCTCAATGCTTTTTAAGAGTATAAAAGGTCCAGAGATCACAACGTTTGAGAACTGCTGGTGTTGTAGAAAGAGCAATGGACTTAGGATTGGGAGAACTCAGTTCAAATCCCTGTTATGACAGCTGTTAAAATTTTTCACTTCTCAGAGTCTCAGTTTCCCCATCTACAAAATTGTGATAACAACACTTAAGCTACAACCTGTTGCACAAGGGCATAAGAAAAGTGCTTTATCAACCTGAAAGCATTACAGAAATGTAAAAAGGCAACTGTCATACACAACAAGACAAGCTTTCGATTTGGAGCCAGAGGACCTGAATTCAGATTCCCATCTGTGTAATTCACTAGCTCTATAACATTGGGCTGGAGGAGAATATCTGGTGCGCGGGAGGCCTGGCTTCAAGTGTCACCTCTGCCAGGCCAGGGGGCCCTGATGAACCATGTAATTTCTCAGCACCCTGGCAAATTCTCTGAGCTAGCTACAGTGATGAGAAAGCCTCACTGGAGTTTCCAACAACAAAGTCATAATCATAATCACCTTGGGTAAATTACCTACTTTCTCTGGGATTTTCTGGGAGTTTCCTTAATTGCAAATTGGGGGGTCTCTTTCAACTCTAAAATCCTATCTTTCCCTATATCTGTAGCATATACCTAGCGAAGACCTATTATATTTATGAAATACTGAATTAAAGTATTTTCTTAAATAAAATTTTTTTCTTAAAAATTGATGGGATATTTTATTCTCATAATTAAAGACCTATATAGTGATTTATTTTCTGACTTCAGTCCCACATGTAAACATTCAAATAACCTGAAGGCACATTTAGTTAACTTAATTTACAAAAACATTTTCACTCTGAATCAATTTATGGATTTCAAATATTTCTAGCAGAATTTAACATGAAGCGTTCACTCTTCAAACACACAAGAAGAGAAAATGGTTACAGTTTTAAATATGCCACATTTTCAGGCAGCTAGGTGGTACAGTGGATAGAGTACTGGCCCTAAAGTCATGAAATCCTGAGTTCAAATGTGACTTAAGACACTTACTAGCTCTGTGACCCTGGGCAAATCACTTAACCCTGACTGCCTCCTCCAATCCCCCCCCCAAAAAAAAATTACCATATTATCCCTTTAAGATTCTAGCTCAGATTCTGACTGCTTCTAAATTAAAAACCCTCAGAATTGATAGAAAAATTAGTTTAAGTATCAGGATCTAGCCTGTTGCAGCTTTTATTGTAAGACTTAACATTTTGCCATGGACAGATATAAAAGGATACCCACATGATTCATCATAGATTTAGGATTCTCAGTTTTGAACATCTGTTTCTTCCTGCTGCTACCAAAGTTCTTAGTGCTACCAAGGCCTCACCCACTGGCTGCTGCTATTATCTACAACCAGCCTTAAACGCAGAACATATCTTCCTTATTACAAGGGAAAGAAATAGATGTTAAATGAGATCAATGACATCAAAACTGAGATTTTCTTTCTAATATAATCAGAAAAAACCTGAAGGAATACTGGAAATAGGAGAGGTCTGGAAAGAGAGCAAGACAAACAAAGCATTCCGGATCAAGGGCAAGTACTAGTAGATTTTCCTATACAAAAGCACATCTAGAGCTCACATCTTGAAAATGGGAAGAGTACTAGTTACAGAACTTGGCATTTTCTAGTTTAAGAACTTTTTTCCACTTAAATATCCTAAGGATTGGCACTATCCTCAATATCGATTTCATTCTAAAGAAAATTACTTTAATCCCATATATGTAGCAGTTTTTCAAAAGAATATTTTTTGGTAGTAAAATTTTCATAAATTTCACTGATTAACTTATGATACCCGTAGTATACCCACTGTATGTCTAATGATATACATGTTATTAAGTGCTAGACTTCTTACCTCATCATTGATGACTTCAGATTTTTCCTCCTCTTCCTCTTCCTCAAGATCCAAATCATTTTGCTTAAGATATGCTTGCAAGGGTGCATAGTGCTTTTTCTTAAAAGCTAAGAAATCCATCATATTCCCTTGAAAATGCTGCAAGAAAAACAGTTCAATCAAACACTCCCTAAAGCTCTCTTTCAGAGCCTCCATCTCCCTGTAATGATGGTCCAGGCATTGCTTCCTCATCTGAGCTGTTTCTTGAGACGCTGCTGGAATCTCCTCCAATTTTTTAGGGACTTTTTTCACTCCCAAACTTCCTGAAGGAGCGAGAGGAAGGCTGGAAAGACCCTGTGGCACAGCGGCTCGAGAAGGGCTGGTAGGTCCGGGGGGTGGTGAAGTCATCCCGAAGGCTGAAGGGCCTCCGACTCCAGATATTAAGACGCCCGAAGGCCTCTCAAACCCCATGGGTCTATTCAACTGCTGTCCTTGAAGTACTTGCTGCTGTTGAATCAATTGTCCTTGAATAATACTACTGATCTGGGGTGGCAAGCTGGTCGTTGCGATGTGACTGGGGCTAGTCAAAGGCTGCATACTGGCACCACTAGCTACTGGGCTCTGGGGCCCGAGATGATGAATGGTGCCGCCCGTCTGGGCGTGGGGCTGTGAAAGTCTGCGTTCTCGAACGGTAATAGGGGCCCCCGCGTGCTGGAGTTGAACCTGCCCTCCCTGAGCAATCTGGGCGATGCCTGAACCCTCCTGGTACACAAAGTGTCCACCATTCGAAGGGCTCAAACTGATCTGTCTCACAAGGACACTAGCATCCACAAAGCCTCCAGTGGGGCTGGAGCTGCAAATACCCAGTCCCGGGCCAGGAGTGCCTGCCCGCACACTCTGTAAGGCCTGAACTGGCCCAGGGCTTTGAGACTGGATTTGTTGGGGCAACGGGGAGGTAACTTGAATGTAGGATGGGGAGCCATGCTCAAACCTCCTTTGCTGAGAATTAAACTGAAAACCTGGGGAAGTTGGATTGGGGATTGGCAAAGGGGTCAAGGTGATCTGCTGGTTTCCTCCAACTACTGGTCCAACATTCTGAAGGGTAATGTTTACATTCTGACCAGCTACTGGACTTCTATTCATAAGCTGCTGTATTTGGTAACCAGGTGACTGTGGTGCAGATGGGCTTGCTGAAGGAGCGAATGGAGCTGCGGGGGACTGGGGTAGATTTGAATGTGACTGCTGGTCTTCCCCTTCACTGCCTGTGAAGGACCTGGACCTCTGGAGCTGGACATTCTGAGGACTGTTGCCATGGTGCATTATCACCTCTTCTTTAAAATAAATTCTAAACAAATCCATAGAAAAATAAAATTTAGCAAAAGAAAATATGGCTTCTAACCATCTATATCAGAAATCTTGAAGAACTTCAAAAGTTTACCTTGTGATTCAAAATATAAAATGCAGATTTATATCCCTGATTTTTATATCAGGTAAGCCAATTATAATCAGGTAAGCCAATATAAATTCAGCCAAAGACAAAAATGGTTTCTAACCCTCTACACCAGACATCCGAGAGAATTCCAAAAGTTTGTTACCTTAAGATTCAAAATATAAAACAAACATTTATTTCCCTGATTTTATATCAAATAAACCAACCTCAATGGTAAACATCACTTGGCAATAAAGCCAAGTAAGTAAACTTTTATGCATAATCGTGTTTCATTTCATGTCAAATGCTCAACAGCAGAGGTGTAGTGAAGCTTTCTGATGTGTTATTTATTACTGCCAACTGATTGCTTTAGTCCTTTCCAGTCTGCTAGTGGCTTGTAGTTTTGTTCTGCTTAGGAGGAGACGGTGCTGAGTTTTCATTGGTATAAGGAACTCTGTCGTGAGTCTCCTTAGAGGAAAAGCACCCTCCATTGATCCCATATCTGTAATGTACAATCAAGTTCCAACTAAATCCCATCTTCTACAAGAAATCTTTCCCAATCGTTCCAGTACCCTCTCTCTTAAAGATTTCCTAAGATGTGGTCTATAGCTTGTCTGTATATATTTGTTTGCATGCTTCTCCCTCATTAGAATGTGAGCTACTTGAGGGCAGGGACTATCTTTTGCCTCTTTTTGTATTCTCAGTGTTTAGCACAGTGCCTGCCACACAGCAGGCATTTAATAAATGCTTGCTGACTGACTGACTGGATCAAAAAGCTGCCGGGAGCATGGAGAGGTTGAAGAGATTGCCAGCCTCAAGACTCTGGTAACAACCCGGTATCCTTTCCTCCAGGTTGTCTCTCTGTGGCCATTATTGTGTTCAGCTTGAAATTAGGATAAATGTGCTCAGAGTATATTTTGGCCTCACTAGAATTGAAGATTCAAACATTGCACTATGAGAGGCAGCATGGTGTACTGAGAAGAATGCTAGATTTGGCATCAGTGGCCCTGGATCCAAATCTTGACTGTAACCTGCTCAGTTGTGGCATCTTCAGAAAGTCCCTTCATCTCTAGGTGATTCCTTATCTGTAAGATGAGAGCCTTTCCAGCTCAGAATATGTGATCCTATGAGTTCCCAGGATACTCCATTATCTGATTCATTTCCTGATATTCCCTCTACTGATTGTCTCTAATTTCTCCTCTCTATGTCTTGTATGCGCATAATTCCATTCGTGGTGTCTCTCCCATTAGACAGTAAACTCCCTGAAAGCAGGAACTGTCTTTTGACTTTCTTTGTATCCCCAGCATATAGCACAGTGTCTGGCACATAATAGACGCTTAATAAATGCTTGTTATCTGAATGATTATCTATTTAAAACTTTGAAAATTTTATAAAATAGACTTACAATGGGCTTGCTAAGCAAATGAACAGCAATAGACACAAAGACAGACAGACAGAGTTTGGGACAGTTGGTGTGAATTAAAGCAGCTCTCAATGCAATACATTATAAAGCCAACTGGTGTATTCAGTCTAAGCTCTACCAGGGAAGCAGTCTGTGAAACTTGGCTACTACCAAGCCTAAGGCAGGCAAAGGAAATTAAATTCACCTTACTGAATTCTACCATAATTTGTAGGTGACTTCTAGAACCTGGGAAGCCACCAAAAATATGGTTCATAATTCACCTTATTTTTCTTTCAGAATATGTGATAAATTAGGCTTTGAAATGTTTTCGAGTTACAACAACTTTCAAAATATATCTTTCCATATCAAGCAAACTACAGCAGATAAAGCAACACATTTGCAAGCAGTTTTGACATGGTTTTTTTCAGCTGGTGATATACACAGCACTCTAATTACTTATAAGAGAGTAAGAACATCATAAAATTTAAATATGAAATCCAAAGTTGGATATTATACTTATTGTGAACAAAAGCAGATGATGAGCACTCTTATCCTGTCAGACACATTGAAATGCTATTGTGCATATCAAATTGTGTTACAAATATAACTTTAAAACAGTATTACCTGATATTTAGCCCTGTGTTTTGCTTCCCTCCTTCCTCCAATACCTTGAAAAGAAAAATGAAAACATTTCAAATTCAAATTTTAGTAATCAATTAAGCAAATCAACAAACATATTAAATAGCCAGTTGTGACAGTGACCAGGGATACAAAGATAAACATGAAACAGATTCCTCTCTAAAGAAGCTTATGTTCCAATGGAGACAACAGGGGAGGGAGGGGAAGGAAGCAGAGCAGGGAGGGAGGACAAAGGGGAAGGCAGGGAAAAAGGTGGGAAGGAGGGAGGTGGGAGGGGAAAAGAGGGACAGAGAAGGGAGGAGAAGGAAGAGAGAGAGAAAGATCGGGAAAGAAAGGAGGGGAAGGGAGGAAGGAAGAAGGGAAGGAAGAAAGAGAAGAAGGGAGAGAGTGGAAAGCAGGGAGGGAAAAAGGGGAAAGAGGAGGGAGAGACTATCAAAGAGAGAGACAGAGACAATGAAGAGAGGAAGAAAGCGAGTGGAAGGGGAAAGGAGAGAGAAAGGGGAAAAGGGAGGGTGAGAGGTAGAAAGAAGGAAAGAGAAAGGAAAAGAAAGAAGAAACAGAGTCAAAATGGTGGAAGGAGAGATAGTATTTTGCCTTAGCTCCTCTACAATGACCTAGAAAGTACACCAAACTGAATTCTGATTGGGAAAGCCAAGAAAAAGTCACAGTGAGTCATTTTTCCAACTCAGAGTAGTTCAGGAAGATAGACCAAGAGGTCTGCAGACACTGGGGTGGGGGCTGGCCAGGAGCACAGCACAGCAGTAGTGTGACAACAGAAAAGCCGCAAAGGGCTGTGGAAGTGGTAACACCGACAGGGAGCAGCCCTAGGCCCCAGGGATAGCAAAGGCATGAATACCAGGGATGAAAGAGATACTAGACTCCTGGAATAGGAATAGGTGCCATGGGACAGCTCTGTTACCCATTACCCAGTGCTAGGTTACAGTTTCAGGAGCTGAGAGGTCACGAGGCATCAGAGCCCTAGCTCTGGGCACAGTAACAGAATGGGGTCCCAATTCTAAACCTTTAGGTTTGCACATATGCCTGCAATGGAAAAAAACAGAGTAGGAAACAAAAACCAACCGGTTTCCCCAAAAGGTGGAACCAGCAGTTCAGTGACCCTGAATCTGCAGAACTTTCCAGTGAGCTAACAATGATTAGGTCCAGCAACAGTCTATGGAAACTCAACTACACACAAGCCAACAACCCCAAATCCAGATCAGAAATTTGCAGAGCTCAGACTAGGAGGGCAGTAGACAGACCTCTCCTCAGATCACAGGACTTTGGAAACACCAAAAACTTAACAGGCTCCCAGTCTAAACTGTGAAAATAGCAGAAGGACATAAAAGACAGAAGTTCAGGCCAGAAATGCCCTCCACCCCTCACCCCTGCCACCAGAAGTGAGGAGAAGCCAACAGTAACATAAAATCCAAAGTCACAAAGTAGGTTGGAAAAATGAGCAAACAACAACAAAAAAGAAGCTGACCATAGAAAGCTACTGTGGTGACAGGGAAGTTCAAAACACCAACACAGAAGAATACAATGACTTGGAAACATCTAAAAGCAAAGCCTCAAAGAAAAATGCAAATTAAATACAAGCCCAACAAGAATTCCTAGAAAAGTTAAAGATTTTTTAAAAAGAGCAAAAAAAAAAGCTTAAAAATGAAGTAAGAGTGGTAGAAGATAAATTAGGAAAAGAAATGAGAGCAATGCCAGAAAATTATGGAAACAAAATTAACAGCTTGATAAAAGAATCACAAAAAATGTCAATGAAAACAACTCCTTAAAAATCAGAATTAACCAAATGATAAAAAGAAGCACAAAAATACTAATGAAAATAACTCTTTAAAAATTAGAATTGGCCAAATGGAAGCTAATGACTACAAGAGACATCAAGAAACAATAAAACAAAGTCAAAAGACTAAAAAATAAAAAGAAAATGTGAAATATCTCATAGGAAAAATAATTGACCAGGAAAATAGATCAAGGAGGGATAATTTAACAATCACTGGACTAAGGGACAGCCAGATGGCACAGTAGATAGAGCACTGACCCTGAAGTCAGGAAGATGTGAGTTCAACTCCAGCCAGAGACATTATTATTATTATTATATACATTATTATTATTAGCTGTGTGACCCTGGGCAAGTCACTTCACTCTGCATCCAAAAAAAAATCAAAAGAGCCAAGATATCATACTTTAAGATATTATAAAGGAAAACTGTGTAGATATCTTAGAACCAGAAAGCAAGGTAGAAACTGAAATAATCTACTGGTCACCTGTTGAAAAAAAAAAGCCCAAACGAAAACTAATAGCACTATATGAGCCAAAATCTAGAACTTCCACATCAAGGAGAAAGTATTTCAAATAGCCAGAAAAAATAATTCAAATATCATGGAGTCATAGTCAGGATCACACAATATTTAGCAGCTACCATGATAAAGGAATGGAGGACATAGAATATGATATTACAGATGGCAAAGGAGCTAGGATTATGACCAAGAAAAACCTACCTAGCAAAAATGAGTATAATCCTACAGAGGAGGAAATGGATATTTAATAAAACAGAAGATTTTCAAGGATTCCTAATGAAAAGAACAGGGCTGAATAGCAAATTTTAAATTGAAAGACAAGACTCAAAAGAAGCAGAAAAAAACGAAATATGAATAAGTAATCATAAGGACAAAAGAAGATTAAACTGTTTACATTCCAATATGGGAAGACTGATATGCATAACCCCTCAGAACTTTATCATTACTAGAGCTATTAGAGAATCTATTTAGACAGATGGTGCAGGTGTGATTCTATTAGGTTGAGATGTTCCCAAAAGAAGAATGGATGAGTGAGAAAAGAATGCACTGAGAGAGGGGAGAATATAAAGGAAGAATAGAGAAAATTATTTTACATAAATGGGATATACAGGGAAGAATGTATGTAATGGAGGGGAGAATTGGGGGTGGTGGTGAACAAGCAACACTTGAACCTTACTCTCCTCTGAACTGGTTCCAGGAGGGAAAACTAAACATACACACGGTTGGGTTACAGAAAAACATACCTATTTCTTAGCTGTGCATGGCACCTTTACAAAAACTAACCATGTACTGGGACATTAAAAACATCACAAACAAATGCAGAAAAGCAGAAATAACAAATGTCTGGTTTTCTGATCATAATGCAATAAAAATGCCATCCAATAAAGGGTCTTTGAAGCACAGATTAAAAATTGAAAACTAAATAACTTAATCTTAAAGAACGAATGGGTAAAAAATAAATAATTGAAACAATCAGTAATTTGTTATTAAAGATAATAACAATGAGACAACAAACTAAAATTTGTGGGACGAAGCCAAAGGAGTACTTTGGGGAAAATGTATATATCTAAATGCTAAAATCAATAAAAGAGAGAAAGAGATCAACAAATTGGGTACGTAACAAAAAAACTAGAAAAAGAACAAATTAAAAATCCCCAATTAAACACCAAAATAGAAACAGAGAAGATCAAAGGAGAGATTAATAAAAATGTATCATTAAAAATGAAATATTAAACTAATAAATAAAACTATGAGCTATTTTAAAAAAAACAATAAAGTAAATAAGTCATTGGATATTTTGTTTTTAGAAAAGAAGAAAACCAAATTACCAATATCAAAAATGAAAAGGGTGAATTCGCAACCGAAGAAGAAATAAAGGCAATTATTAAGGACTATTTTGCCCAAGTAGGTACCAATAAAACTGACCATCTAAATAAAGTAGATGAATATTTACAAAAATATTAATTTAGCAGATTAACAGAATATAAAATAGAATACTTAAATTACCTTATCTAGAAAAAGAAATGTAATAAATCATAAATAAGCTCCCTATGGAAAAAAATAGGACCAGGTGGATTTATATGTGGATTCTATCAAATATTTAAGAACAATTAATTCTAATACTATATAAACTGTTTGAAAAAATAGGTAAAGAAGGAATTCTCCCCCAAATTCCTTCTATGACACAAATATGTTCTTGACATCCAAATCAGAGAACATCAAAACAAAAGAAAACTATAGTCTAATTTCCCTAGTGAATATTGATGCAAAAAATTTAAATTAAATGCTAGCAAGGATATTACAGCAATATACCACTGAGATCATGTGCTCTGACCAGGTTGTATTTATACCAGGAATTCAGAGCTGGTTCAACAGTAGGAAAACTTTAAGCATAATTGACCATATCAATAACGAGAACAATAAAAATAACACGACTACTTCAATAGATGCAGAAAAGCCTTTAAACAAAATACAACAGCCATTCCTATTTAAAAAGACAAAAACAAAAAACACTAGAAAGCACAGGAATAAATGGAGCTTTCCTTAAAATGATAGTATCTATCTAAAACCGAAAGCAAACATTATCTATAAAGGGGATAAGCTAGAAGCCTTGCTAATAAGATCAGGGGTGAAGCAATAATGTCTATCACCACCACTACTAATAAATATTGTATTTAAAATGCTAGCAATAGCAATAAGAAAGACAAGGAAACTGAAGGAAAAAGCATAGGCAAAGACGGTTTCTATAGCACTCTAGAGAGTTAACTAAAAAAATAATTGAAACAACAACTTTAGCAAAGTTGCAAGACATCAAATACACAAATTATCAGCATTTCTGTATATTACCGACAAAATCCAGCAAAAAAAAAAAAAAGAGAGAGAAGAAATTCCAGTTAAAGTAACTACAGATAATATAAAATATTTGGGAGTCTATCTGTCAAGACACACAGGAACCACATGAACACAATTACAAAACACTTCACACAAAGCAAGACAGATCTAAATGCTTGGAGAAATATTAATTGCTTACGGGCAAGCAGAGTCATGAAGCCTGTGCAGAGGTGTACAAAAGAATTATAGTCAAGTGGTGACAGTGATCATCAGGAAGGCTCTCCTAGCTCCTCAACTACCGAAGTGGACCCTAAGATATCTGACTTTGGGGATCCCCAGTAACAAAGAAAAAGGTATGGCTGAGGCATACACTAAGCAAGAGAATGGGTATGTTCTCACTGCATGAGTAGGATATAAGATGTGCACAGGAAGCAACACACAAGACCAAACACACTGACTTGCAACAATTCCAGGAAAGATTTAGAAAGATACTTTTATTTGTGATGGATGACCTCAGAAAACATGCCAAAAACCTGCGAGTGAAATGGTATCATCACAGAATATAAAGGGCCCAATACATAGCCCACAGTGGTCATACTCCAGAAGAACGGAAATATGTACGTGTCTAAACTACCAGATTCTGAATGAGTCAGGGGTGGGGAGCCTGTGGCCTCAAGGCCACATATGGCCTTTTATTCAAAAGGATTTGATCTGTGAAGTTTGGATTCAGTGAAAAGGCTACACTTGAGGGCCTAGAGGGCCACATGTGGCCTTGAGGCTGCAGGTTCCCCACCCTTGGAATAAGAGAACCAAAGTGGATACCATCCCAATGGTTCAAGATGCCCTTGGTCATCAGCCATTGGTTTTCTGGCTGTATTAGACCAGTGGTTATTATCAGATTCCTATGGCAGAGAAAGAGAAAGAAAAGATCACTATCATTCATCCAGATGAATTTTACAACTCAAACATATGCCTCACGGCATCTGTGGGGCTCTTGTCACCTTCGAAAAGAATGATAAAGCAGTTGATAAAGCACTTCAAGTGTGACTACTGATGACATCAATATCTTTGGGAAGACCCTAGAAGGAAATGAAGAGAGACTGATGAAAGTGCTGAATCAACTGGAGGAAAATGGCCTGACACTTTCAGTTGACAAGTGGCAGTTTTTTAGAGCCTCTCTGTCAAGTCACATGATATCACACCATGGTATGAGCACTGACCTAGAAAAGACAGAAGTCTTGTCCTGATTTGGACATGGCCAAAATCCTTTGAGATCTGATTTGGTGATTACTATCAAAGATTTGTTTTAAAAAAACTATACTGCTCTTACTAAACCACTGACTGACCTCGCTCATGCATATGTGATTGAAAAGGCACAGGAGCAGAAAGACAAGAAACACAAAGTTGTTTTGAAGCCAACAAAGCGCTCTGGGGACCTCTGGACTGGCAGACATGAAGACCCTTTAAGAGACTTGCTGGCCACATAAGCCAGTGTTGACCTATGCTGACCCAGACAAGCCTCCTGTCCTGCATACAGATGCCAGCTTAGAAGGCTAGGGAACAGTGCTATAGAAACAAAGTGATACATAAAATTTGTTACATTTGTTAGGACAGGTTTAAATGGCAGGGAGATCTCCAACCCCATCTACAAGCTTAAGTTTCAGCTTTGAAGTGGGCTATCAGAGAGATACTTAAAGACTATGTGTATGGAGCAAAGTTCCAAGTATGGACTGACAACGATCCACTGACATACTCTGACCAGTGTTAAATTCGATGCTGTTTTCCAGAGATGGTTGGCAGCACTAGCTACCTATGAATTTAGCATTCTCTGCTGACCAGGAAAGACTGATGTGCATGTCGATGCACTGTCCAGGAGACCACAGGCCACAAAACTGTGAAAACACCTAAAGAAGTAGTAGAAGTTCTATGTAACAATCAAAGAACTGCACTGAAGCAGGTGGTGGTTCAGCTGAAAGTCTGGGACTTCCACCAGACAACACGGGAGCAACAGATGGGAATCTCACTCCCTTTTTTACTTGGAGTGTCTGTGGATGCCAGTGAGGAGAGCAGATAGCTGACAAAGGGCTGCAGGAAGCCATGCAAGCTAAAAACAGAAGTACTTGTCTTCCAAAAGCACCTTACAACTGAGAAGCTGGCAGGAGCTGGAGCTGGGCAATGGAGATCCAACCTGGACTCCAACAGATCAAATGTTATACCAAGAAGTAGTTAGTGTTGCCCAAGACAAATTACTCTGTAATAAAAGCACTACATTATGATTTTGGCCACATGGGTCAAGAAAGGAGTCTCAAACTAATGAGAAACATATTTTACTGGCCCAAGATGGCCACGAATATCATAAAGGAATTTGAAACTTGTGCCTATTATGTGCAAAGAAAAGTACTACCAACTCATGCTAGTTACTCAGAGAATATAAATACTAGCAAACCTCAGGAGCTTGTCTGCATTTATTTCCTATTTCTGGAAGGAGCTATCTAGAACATAAATCTCATATATTGGTAATAACAGACCATTTCACTAGGTATGCTCAAGCATATACAACTAGGAACCAGAAGGCCTCCACAGTTGCTAAAGAAATGTAGGAGAGGTGTTTCTCAGTGAATGGGCCTCCTAGTCAGGACCAAGTAGAGAATAGGGAAGCAAAATGCTCAAAGGGATGTTAGCTCTGGCTAGGAGCTCAAGGGGCCCGTTTCAGCTGCTCTCTGATGAACATGTGAGGAATGTTGAAATCAGAATAAAAATCTCAGTGGCATCAGCACGTGACTTTCTTTGCGCACGTGTACAACTCTACAGTGGCTTTATACCTCACTTGTTGATATTTAGGCAAGAGCCATGCTTACCAATTGACTTATATTCGTGGGGGAGAGGGGATGGAATGCAAACACTCATGACTAAAATATCTGTTCAGAAATAAAAGAATGCATGAGTGGAATGTTAGGATTGCACAGGCGCAACCCATAAGTCGAGGCTTACCAGTTACATCTTCATCATGGAAGAGTACTAAAAGGAATAAATGGTGATACGATATTCCTATTCATCGTCAGGCCCTTTTACAAGGTGATAGAGTCCTGTTAAGAAATCTTGTCATACAAGTTAGCACACCAATGGAAAGCAACTCTATACCTAGTTGTGGAGAGGCTAGGCAAACTTGTGCGTTGACAAAGCAGCCTGAGTCTAGGGGCTCAGTCAAGATCATTTATCATAATCACTTACTACCAACTGGTGAGTCAGTGGGCCTCTTCATTCCCCACCTGGTTTCTCCATCATACACCAGGAATCTTCTTTCTGCAAGTTCACATCAGCCCTAGAACTCACAGGTTGGATCAGTCCACTCTGTCCCTGGGATCCCTCCCTCCCTCTGATTGGAGGGTGGAGATCTCTCCTCTCACAGCCTCCATTTATAAGCCCAGGGCAGCCATTTCTTCATTCCCCACCTATCTGTACTCCTCTAGATTTTCCCAGCATGATGAAAATGCCCTCTCTCCCCCACAGTTTTCTTTTGTGTGCTGGCTTAGATTGTGAGTTCCTTGAGAATAAGGATTGTCTTTTGCCTTTCTTCTTATCCCTAGCACTTGGCACAGTGCCTGGCATATAGCAGGCACTTAACAAATATTTATTCACTGACTCCTGGATGGTCAGGTTGAGGCTGAGAGACACTTAAAGATGACTGAATCCAGCCCTGAATCCAGTACTGCTGCCCTAGAGCCTCCTTGGGGCCAGACAATTCCCTCAGAACACAGTAACACTACTAGCCAACCTGAGCTCCTTATAAGGTCAGATTTAGATGGATAAGACTATAGTTCTGATGAGGATTATGATCAGCCCTTACCATCCATTAGCACAAGTATAGTTACAGATAGGTCACAGGAGGGTTAGGACACCCACTGACTAGACTAACTAATAATGACCCAGGTGAAACTGAGGACATGGTCATCTATGTATCCAGATGATAACGTTAGTGCTGACCTTGAATGCAATTACATATCTTCACAGAGATATAGATTATTCAAGTATACTTCAAGTTACTATTTCGTGTTATGTTCTTTCTTCATATTGATATTGTGCCTGTTTTGTAGCTCCACTAGTTTGTAAACCTTGCTTAATTTTGCTGTTTGGCCTACCATTGTTGTGATTTCTATGCCTATTTATTTTTGTTTGTGATATGAGCTAGCTTCTGCGAACTGTCCATATGACATATCCCACATGTGACTTAGGCCTGTAATCACTAAAACAATCTGCCAAGTGATGCTCCACATTGTACTATGTGTGTCACATGGGGTGTTGCCGTCTCTTTGCTGTGCAGGGTGCTTTTAAGCTTCTTTAATGCTGGTCGATAACCTTTATTCTGTTATATACTAATAAGTAATTGGGGCAAAATTGTATAAGGTGCAAGTGCTGACCTTGTCACATCTGATTTTGGAAGGGACTTCAAAATTTCAAACCCTGAGGTCAGATTCTGTCCTCCCAGCTTGAGAAACGAGGAAGCCAGCACAAGATCATGACAATGCAAGGATTTTGCCCAGTGCAGGGGTCTTTTGAGAATCTCTTTAGAGAAAGCAAAATGAGAGGACAAGGAGGTAAGAGGAGGTGTGGGCCAAACCCCTCAGCCCCCTAACTACACATACACGAAACAGCAGTGTGAATATGTGGAAGCAGCAACATCTTCAGTTCCCTTCTCCAAACCCAAGCCTCCACAGGAGACCATGAGAGACATAATGATGGTGTATATGGGGTTTTTCATTCTTTCTTTTTTATTGTGAAGGTTCATCAGGAAGGTGGAGCACTGAGAGGAAAATAGACATACTTATTCCACTCTGCCTTACTTAAGCTGGGTACACCTGGCATCTTTTTGTCATTGTGTCCTTTTATTTTTATTCTGTTAAAGGCTGCATTTGATAGCTCTACTCCTATTTCTCATAAACATCTATGGCTGACCCTGTCCTTGAATTTCCTGGTGTCCCTGTGTTCCAGGCCTGAGGTCTGGGGCAGTTCTGGGAGCCACACAGAGGTCCATAGCCTTTCCCAGAACAAGGCTGGAGCTCATTGCTGGAGGAGAGTTCTTCCTCTCTCACTGGGGGCATCATCATGAGCCATTTCATCCATACCCTTCCAAGGGCAGAACTATGAAGAACATGGGTCATTTAAAAAAAAAAAACCAACTCTGCCTCATGGCCATGAGCCTGACAGTAATTGAGAGTTCCATTTGTAATTTAAGTCTAAGAAGGATACCTAGAGCACTGAGAGGGCAAGTGACTGGCTCAGGGTTCCAGAGCCAGGATGTATCAGAAGTAGAACTTGAACCCTTGCTCAGAGGCCAGCTCTCAATCTACAATGCCACCCCACTTCTCAATTTTAAAAAAAAAGTTGTACAAAATAAATACAAATTTCTCGGGGCTGGCAAGGGCAACAGTAAAGGCTTTGTGTAGGAATCCTAGAATCTAAGAGTTTAGACGTCAGTGGTCATCCAGGCCCACCACTACACAAGAGGACCCCGACTATAATATCCCTGACAGTGCTCCTCCATTCCACTCAGAGACTTCCAAGAAGGGGAAGCCCTCCATATTTCAAGACAGGCCACTCCACTCTGCAACAGTTAAGAAGCTTTTCCTAACATTGAGCCTAAATTTGCCTCTTTAGAACATCCGCCCAAACAGAGCAGCCCTTCAAATACTCGAGCACAGTTGTCATGCCCGCCCCCTCAAGTTATCTCTCATCCAGATGAAACATCCCCAGTTCCTTCAATCAGCCCTCATGGCATGGACTCAAGAACATGGATGTTACCATTCTGGTTGCCCTCCTCCACTCCTGAGCTTATTCATGTCCTTTTCAAACTAGGGTACACAGAGCTGGACAGAATATCTGAAGTGAGGTCCTCAAGTGAGGTCACTCAAGAAGTGATTAGCAGACAGTGAGATAAAGAGGTGAATGGGCCACATTGTGAGGTGAAGATATCAGATTGTGGGTAAAGGAAAGAGCACTTGGGTTCAAACTTTAGCTTCATTTGCTATCTATACGGTTCTGTGTCTGCAAGTCACATAAATTCAACAAATTTCTATTAAGTGCCTGCTATGTGCAAGAACTCAGGAGACAAGGGCAAAAAAATGACCCAGTCCCAATGCCTTCAAGGAATTCATATTCTACTAGGGGGAATAAGATATATGCGGATAAGTATACTTACAAGGTAGGGAGAAATAACTGCAAAGGAGAGAAGCAGACAAAGAAAACACTTTTAGCTGAATAATTCAGGTTAAACTTAATGAAAGATGTAGTATCTGAGCTGAACCTCAAAAAAGAGAAGGATTTTGAAAGGCATAGTCAAAGAGGGAGTAGATTATGAGAATGAGGGATGAGAAATGGGGGTATAAGATGGCATATAGAGTTCAAGGAATAGCTCCTAGTACAATCTAGCTGGGATATAAAATGTGAGAGAGCAATAAGAAATCAGGTTGCAAAGGTACGGCAGAACCAGGATTTCAGAGGGCATTAGATATGCCACTCTGAGAAATATACATTTTGTTCTATGGGAAATAAATAGTAAACGGAGTTTTTTGAACAGAGAAGTGACATGGTCAAACCTAATTCTTAGGAAGATTTTCTTAGCAGAAGTACAAAGGATGGTGTGTGGAGAGAGAAGAGCTTGGAGGCAAGGAAACACATTAAGTAGGAGGCTATTCCGATTGTTTGGGGTAGGGGTGATGAAGTCCTTACACTAGAATACTAAACGTGAGCAAAGAGAAGAGAATGGATATTGGGGACGCTGTGGAGAGAGAGAAGTTCTCCCAACTAACTGGACAGAGGGAGATGAGAGAGGCTGTTCACTTATCCTCTTCTTAAAATGAGGAGACTAATTAAATTTGACTTGGATCACCAACATTCTCTTCCAGCTCTATATCTATGACCCTATGAAAGGGTCCTATAGAACCAGAAGAATATACACAATGGTTACAAATAAATGAAAAAAAAAATAATATAAAGCATCAGAACTCAGATTGAATGAAATCTCAGATTATACAGGGTGTTCGTAAAGTCTGGACACATAGGAGATCTCATTAACATCTCATTAACCCTTTTACCAGACCAAAGCCCCCTTGACTTCTTTTTCTGGGGTGTGCTAAAGGAGAAGGTGTACTCAATGAAAATCACAGACACAACACACTTGATTGAACACATAAAGAGTGAATGTGCTGAAGTTGATGGCAATGTGGAGTTATTGCACCAAGTTCACACGAAACTTGCAAAGCGCATCAACCTTTGTGTCACAAATGATGGAAATCATATTGAAGATGTTATTTGTTAATATTCCAATGAAATAAAATGTAGTTGAAAATTTCATTCATTTCATTTCTTGAAAATATGCATTTTTGCCTATGTGTCCAGACTTCAGGAACACCCTGTAGGTGCAATTCAAGTCCCAAAGCCCATTAGCATGGTACTCTCTCCTCCTTGGTGGAGGTCAATGTGGAGCAGAGTTTAAGGGAGAAGAAAGATCAAGTCTCTTTAGCCCCTTTGGGGCTCTTCTGTCTTCCAATTTTAAGAGAGATGACTAACATGAACCCCACTTGAGGTTACTAAAGGCAAAAAAAAAAAAAGACTTAGAAGAAGCCTACATGTGAAACTTCAAGCATATCCCTCATTCCCAGTTTGCTACACTGGAGAGTTCAGGGAATTTTCCCTTGGTTGAGATCTGGGATCCTCTCTCTTGGCTGAGCTGTTACTTCATTCCCAAGAGCTCCTTCAATATGTGTTGTCTGGTTTGTATTCTCAGTTTCATACTTTCTCTGATTTCTGTTTTGCTATCAACTTAGGTAAATGAGCTTCCTTGTTATTTGCTATGTATGTTCATTATGGAACTGGCACGTGGTGGGAAAGCAGTAAAGCCTTGACTATAAAGCTTGAGGTCCTCTGCTCCTCATTAAGGAGCAGTGAGCGATCAGAAGTTTAACTTGAACCTGGAAACCACATCTCCTCAATTAACATTTAAGGGAGGAGATAGATATAATTCTAGCTCAGTGCCTCCTCTCTCTGAGGAGAGAAGAGTCAGCTTCTGACTCCATCTCCTGCTTCTCCTCCTGGCAGAAATTAAACTCTTCCTTGGAGAACAGCGGGAGGAGAAAAGACTGGAGCCATCTATTACCACCTCCCTGCAAGCCACAAATGACACCCATGCTACGTGTGGGTAACAGCCTCACTATACTTGCAATGACCAATCTTAGTTCTGGAGGACAGATGATGAAACACACTTTCCTCCTGAGTAGAGAGATGGAGACTACAGTTGTGGAGCACTGCATCCACTGTGATTCTGGCTCTCTTCTCTGACTGGCTCAGCTTGAGTTAAGCTTTAAAGGAACCTAGGGATTCTGAGACACAGAGGTGAGAGCATTTCAGACATGAGGGATACAAAGTAGAACAGCCTGTGTGAAAAAAAGCAAGAAAGTCAGTTTGGCTGGACCTACATGAAGCAGGTGAGACTGGAAAAGCAGCTGAGAATCAATGAAACGAAAGTTTCTATTTCATTCTAGAGGCAATGGAGAGGCATTGAAGTCTCTTGAGCAAGTGACATTTAAGACCATTACTTTGGCAGCTCTGTGGAAAATGGAGTGGAGAGAAAAGTGGCTTGAGGCAAGACTACTGAGGCTATTGCAATAGTTCAGGGGAGAAGTGAAGAGGGCCTGAACCAGGGTGATTGTAGTGGGTAGAGAAAAGAAGGGTCTGAGGGAAGTCATGGTGGTGGTATCAACATGACTTGACAAGTGATACCCTTCAAGAGAAGGATAGGAGCCTTGTGTTACCGCAGACACTTAACTGGAAGTATCTAAGAAATAGTTGGAAATGCTGACCTAAAGCATAAAAGTGGCACCAGGACTGGAGATACAGATTTGGTAGTCATTTTTAAAGAGTTATTATTGAAAGTTATGGCAATATCTAAGCTTACCTAAAGAAAATGCATAGACAAAAAAGAAGAGAGAACTGAAAAATGGAATCTTGGAGGAAGCCAGCATTTAAGGAGCATGAGGAGCAAGTGAACAAAGTGAACAAAACAGGGAGGGAATAGCTGGAGTCACACCAAGAGAATGCTGTGTCCATCAGAGGGAGAATGGTTAAGCGAATTATGGCATAAGAATGTAATACAGTTTTAAGAAAGTCGGTCTTTCACAGATCTAATTACAGAACAGAGGCCTTATAACTTGATGAGGTCTTAATGAGTCCAGCAAATAAATAAGAAAGGAAACAATGCCACATAATTTAGAATGATAGGCCACACCTCTGAGGAGAGAGAGCTTCAAAAGGGAATCCAGCTCCTTAACAGGGGTCAAAGGGAAGCTGGGAGAACAGAAGAGTACAAAGAAAGGGGCCACAGATCTGAAATCAAATCTGCTTGGACAGGCACACAGAGAGGTAGGGAGGGGTAGTGGAAAAAGTAATAGTGACATTTTTTCAATAGAAGAAAAAAGAAAAGAATGCCAATCATTAAAAATATACAGAAGGAAGTTCAGAAGGAAAGAAACAAACAAGGCAATGTTAAACTTGAAATATACAAAAATGCTATATGTAGTGGAGACTCAGTGTCAGAAGCAATCCGTTATTTGTATAGGAACATGTTCATGAAGTTCAGAATTAAAAGGAAGATTTGAAAAAAAATGACTTCATAAAAACAAAGGAAGGAGACTTTCAAAAATGGGAGAGGTGATCGATAGTGACAAATGCTACAGAGAAAATTAGGTTTGAAGAAAAAGCCAATGGACTTGAAAATTAGCAGGTTCCAGTGACCTTTTGAGAGAGTAGTTCCAATGTAGTTAAAGTCAAAGAGCAGAATACTGAAGGGTGAACTGGTGGTGAGGTCGTGCAAACAGTGGATACAAACTTCCTTCCTGGAGAAGGTTGGTGGTAAAGGGTAGGAGACAGCATGCTAGCTACCTTGACAGTGTTTTTGGATATGGCAGTTCTAAAGGTGAAAAAGTGACACTATGGATTTTATTCATATGTAACATTGCATGGCCCTCCTCTCTTGGAGTCACACAAGATGGGCTGGCATCTGCATCACTGGAGGAAACTTCTGAATCCCTGATGTCACAGAGCCATTGGAGTGTGTGCATATAACATAATACAAACTAGAGCCTCTGTGCTTTTGTTTAGGTTATTGCCTGCCTTCTCCCCCACCCACCCACCTCTCCCCCTCACCTGGCTTTTCCTGATTTCTGCCTCTCAGAATTCCTGGCTTCCTTCAAGACTCAATTCAAATACCACCTTTGGCCTGAAGCTTTTCTTGGTCCCCTCAACTGCTAGTCTCTATCTTGTATGTAAGTAACTATGTAGTCGTCCCGTGCCCCCCCCACCCCTTCCTGCCAGGGAATGTAAGCTCCTCAAGGTCAAGGGTTGTTTTGGTCTTCTCTTTGTATCCCCGGTGCTTGGCAGTTTCTGGTACATAGTAAATATTTAAGAAATGCTAGCTGATTCACTGTTGATTGGAATCCTTTCTCCCTCTCCTTCAAAGACCAGCCCACATTACCCATCTTACCTGATTACATGGCCCAAAGTGGTGTCTCCTTCTTCTGAACACCTAAATTGCGTATTATATAAACCACTCATTTGGCACACAGCGTACATTTCCTTGTATTGTCAGTTGTCTCAGTGCATGTTTTACTTACCCATATGGATGGTAAATTCCTTGATGCAAGGGATGATGGTCTCATAGCCACCACAGAACCTAGGCACAGTGTATTTCACATATCATATATATATATACTCAAAATAACTGAAAAGCTGAACTAATTGAAAAACCTAGAAATTAGGGAATCAGACTTGCTAGAAACAAAATTTTAAGCATCAGACAAGAAGAATCAGGGCCTTCTGATCACTCATTTAGTGCCCTATACTTCTTTGATTTTAAGAACTGGTCATCTCATTGGTATAGGTATTTCCTCCACCAATGTCTATCAACAACCCTTCTACAACTTGGTATTCTGGTTTTCAAAAGTCACTACGGACAACAAATCCACCATCCTGTAGCCAACTGGATTAGGCAGGCCCAAGGCCAAAGCTGGATTTATCCTTGAAGCTTCTGGTTTGGGCAGATCCACCACCGCCAAAACCTTCAAGAACCTCATGTCATCTCCATGCTAAAGGAAGACATCAGGAGACTTTAGTGGACATGGCCCTATATATTAAATAAATTAAAAACAAAAACAAAAAAATTTTATTGAGGTATGAGATGAAGTTTTTTAAAATATAAGATTTTTATTAATTTTTGAAAACTTCCTTTCCAGTTGATAAAGGCATCAAGGGAGACATGTGATAGAGTGGAAAAAGAACCAGTCCTTGAGTCAGAGGACCTGGTTCAAGTACTGCCTTTGACACTTCCAACCCTGGGCAAATCAGCTAACCTCTCAGGACCTCAGTTTCCTCATTTGTAAAATGAAGGTCACTGGACTAGATGGCTTCTGAGATCACTTCCAGCTCTTGATCTAGGATCCTGTTATCAAAGGGAGTGATCAGACTTGTGCTGTTTCACCTCAAGTGGCAAAACAGGAAGCAATAAGTGGACAATGAAAGTTAATTCTGCTTTCTAAAGCCTCAAGTAAGTTCTCTTGTCCTCGGGAAGTCCCTGTCTCTCAAAAGAGTATACAGTCATGTTTTTGCAGACACTTAGGGAACTGCCAAAAACAAAACCAGAGAGCCAGCCATGAATGACTCAAGGAAGGAGAGCATGCAGAGGATCTTTAAAAACCCTGAGGGGCACAAATGGCCTCCCCAGTTAAAAGTATGTCTGATGTCTTGGGTAAGGATAGGACATGTCCAAGGTCCCCACATTATACGAACCGCGAGAGGTGCAAGACCTAGGCCAGGGATGAAAAGGCACTGTGACCTTTATGTCACTGTAATCGTCATGATTCCATTACTAGTGGAATCAGTGTTAACAGGTTTAGGGGTTTTCCCTCTGCTTAAATAACTATAGAATCATGAGAGGAAGAACTATTTAAAAAAAAAAAGGTCTGGAGGTTTTAAAGAACTACAAGCTCAATACGAGTGAATGGTATGCCATAGCAGTCAAAAACTGCTTGGGGCTGTAGCAAGAGACACTGAGTCTAGAACGAGGGACAGAATCGTCTTGCTGCACTCTGGGGTGCATGAATTATATTCATTTCACATTAGCAAGAGTGTTGTCAAACAAATATGTCAAGTGGAGGGCAGCCAGGATGCTGAGGGGACTGGAAACCATGCCATATGAAGACTGGCTGAATGAACTGAGGATGTTTAAGTTAGAAAACAGAAGAATACAATGAAAGCAGAGGGAAAAGACCTATACATACAAAAATATTTATAGCAGCTCTTTTTGTAGTGGAGGAAAAGAATTGGAAACTGAGGGGATGCTCATGTTTTGGGAAAAGCTGAACAAGTTGTGGCATATGATTGTGATGGAGTACTATTGTAATGAAATGATGAAGGGGATGGTTTCAGAAAAAACCTGGGAAGACTTGTATGAACTGATGCAAAGTGAAGTGAGCAGAATAAAAAGAACGATTTATATAATAATGACAATATTGTAAAGATAATCAACTGTGGAAAAACTTGGTAACTTTGATCAATACAATGATCCAAAAGACTCATTATATAAAATGCTATCTACCTCCAGATAGAGAAGTGATATACTCAAAGAGCAAACTGAAGCATATTTTTCTTTTATTTTTCTTTATTCAGAACATAGCTAATGCAGAAATGTTTTGTGTGACTGTATATGTATAATGAATATAGTATTTCTTGTTTTCTATGGGTAGGGAAGGGGGAGAGGGAGGGCAAGAATGTGGAACTGCAGATAAAAATATATTTAAGGGAAAAATAAGTAAATGTGTATGAACTGATCCCAGTGGTGGCTCTGTAACCCTGGAGAATGTGCTGTAACCATACTACTAGATCTCCTTTTTGTTGGAGGCAATCAAATTAATCCAAAGCACAGAACCTGATTCACAGCATACTTGTTACATTACCTGAGTAGAATAAATACAGCTCTTTAAAAACAGGAGAGGGATATTTAGAAGGGTCTTCAAGTATTAAAAAGGCTGTCATGTGGAAGAAGAATCAAGACTAGGTCATGCCAGATTAATGTTATTTGCTCTTTCAACAACGTTTATAAATCAGTGGATGAGGGTGATGCAATAGAAATAATTTACCTAGACTTCGGCAAAGCATTTGATAAAAAGTCCTTCATGCTATTCTTGGGATAGGTGTAGGGGTGACGGGGAGGGGCAGGATGTCAGCTGGATAACAGATTACAATTGTGTGGATTTGGAGGTAGCTGAAAATGACTCCTTGTACAGTGTTCCACACCCTGATTCTGTTCCTTGGCACAGGCTGTCCCTTATGCCTAGAATGCTTCATCTCCGCCTCTTAGAATCCCTGGCTTCCTTCAAAATTTGGCTAAAATGTTGCCTCCTAAAGTCTTTCCTGATCTCCCCAGGTGGTAGAATCCCCCAAATCACTTTGTGTTCACTTAGCAAATGTTTTGTTTACTTATATGGATTCTTTACGTTTCCCCCAATAGAATGTAGTCTCCTGAAAAGCAAGACATCTCATTTTTGTTTTTACCTCTAGCATCTAGGACAATGACTGGCACACAGTAGGTGCTTAATAAATATTTCTTGATTGATGGTTCCATGTCAACTTGGAAGGAGGTCTCCAGGGTAGTGCCACTTGGGAACTGTGCTTGGTCTTTTAACGTATAACATTTTTACCAAAGACTTGGAGAAAGGCAAAGGCAGCATTCTTATCAAATATGTAAGTGAAACGAATCCAATATGATGATATTTAACAGGGCAGATGCAGTCTTACACGAATTCAAGAAATCAAGTTCACCAGTATAAGAAGGGAGAGGTATAGTTAGAAAGCAGTGTGTCTGAAAAAGATCTAGGGGCTTGAGTGGATTCAACGTGAGGCCCCAGTATGGCGTTGAGGCCCCAGTATGGTGGGAAAGCTAAAAAACAATTTGTGATCTAGGACTGTACTTAAAAGAGGCACAGCTTCTAAGAACAGGGAATATTGTTCCTTTCTCTCTATTCTTCTCTGGACAGATGACTATGATGGGAAAATAAAGTTTAAAACTGTGTGAAATAACAAGCAAGACATCTAGCAACTTGGTGAAAGATTACAAACATGGATATTTAATAATACCCAGGGTGGCACCTGATATTTGGTATAGGACAGGGATCTTAAAACCTTTCACAAATTTGAGGCTTCTTCAAGACCTTAGTAAATACAAGTTAAGATACTAGAAGTTTATGTAGAAAGGTGACATTGTTCCAACATACCCTTACTCACTTAATCTTAGGCAAACCATTTAACAAGAAGCACCATGGTATAGTGAAAAGAATGCTGAACTTGAAGTGAGGAAGACTCAGATACAATTAGGTCTCTGTCACTTAGGCAAGTGGCACTTAATCTGTGGGACCCTAGGCAAGTAACCCCTCTGGGCCTCAGTAAAATAAAAGAGTTGGGTTCCATAGGCTTTAAGGTCCTTTCTAGCTCTAAATCTCCAATCCCTACTGTAATTGAGCCAATCTATACACAAGGAGTATTTACCTAGTTCCCAGGCATTATTATAAACTATCATTAGTAGTTTTTTTTAAACCCTCTTAAGTTCTCAAATTGCATGCCTACAAGTATGGGAGATAGTGTCAGCGGCAGCTGGTATCGTGATGCAGAGGTGACTTTGAAGCCAGGAAGAACTGTTTCTAGCACTGCCTCTGGGACCCTGGGCAAGTCTCAGCTCTCTAGGCACATCTCAGAAGGTGTCAACATGGATTGGTAGAGGGTGTTTACTCACCTGGGAGTTCCCTAATCACGGACCAGTCTCTGTTGCTAAAGTAAAGGAACCTTGACTTCCCTACCACTGATGGCTATTTCGAGAGAAAGTTTTTGTAACAAAGACCACATGGGCTCCTCAGTCTGTTTCCATGTGTCTGGATACTCGGGGAAGGAAACAACGTTTAGTCTACTTCTGACTGTTCCTGAAGTAAACTTTCAGAGATATTTTAAAAGGCATAAATAGCCTTTCCTGTACCTGGGCTAAATAAAGTGAGCTTAGGGGACACTTTCCACTCTGTTCCCTAAAAATAACAAAGGAATCTTCCACTGAGGGAGATTAGAATAGACCCAGAAGTGGCACATTAGGTAATCTATACCTTGGAGAGCTGGGGGAACGAGCATTAAGTTCAAGTTAAAGGGATTTAGGGGCAGGGATTTGATGGGTCCGAAGATGAGGGATGAGAATGTATGGCTTAGAGGAAAAGGGATTAGCTAGTAGATAAAACCTGAAACAGATGGGACTAGAATGGGGGAATGACTAGAGGTGGGTTACTTTCTGGGACCAGAGAGGGTGACAGCTCTGAAGCTCAGGGAATGAGATGACCACTCTGGTCAGAAGGAATAGGGATGTGGGTGACAACTCTAATCAGAAAGGACATTAATGTACTGACAGCTCTTGGTCAGAGGGGACTAGGGATAGGATGAAAACTCTGGTCAGAAAGGATGAAAATAAGTATAACAGATTTGAGCAAAGGGACAGGGAATAGGGATGACATCCCTGACAGGAGAGGATGGAATGACAGTTCTGGACAGAGGGGACAAGAATGAGGTCCACCAGCTAATCAATCAGTCCCTGTGCTCATGACAACTATCAGCTTGTGATTTTGCTCATTTAGCTGTCTGTTCTTGCCACATTATCACTAGGCCTGTGTCTACCTGTGACTACCATGTAGTCAGCCCATCCTCGTGTCCATTACTGCCAGTCACCCCACAGCCAACACCACGTCTTTGGTCCATCAACCCGTCCCTGTCAGTGATCTGTTCATCACGGTCTATCTCCACGTCTCAATGCTCTGTATCATGATAGATATGTTCCTATCAGCCTGTCTACCCAATGTCCTGTATCTATCATGATAAAAAAGAATGTTTCTTTATCAGCCCATCTCCATGTCCCAATCCTCTATGTCTATCATAATGAGTGTGTCCCTATCAGCCTACCATCACAACCCATGTCCTATATCTATCATGATAAAAAGGAGTGTGTCCTTATCAGTCTATCTCCACATCTCAATGATAACAAGGAGTGTGTCTTTATCAGCCTATCACCATGTCCTGGTGTCCTATATCTACCATAATAACAAGAATGTCCCTGTCAGCCATTCCCTGGGTCCTTCAGAATCTGTCAGTCTCATCAACTGTCCACCTGTGTCTATCAATCCATTACTCAGTCACTGAGTCAATCAGCCCATAATTCTGTCACTCTGTCAGTCAATTTACAACCTATATCTATTCCCATGTCCACCCACAGACCCAGTGACCCTGTGCCCATCAGTCTATCACAGGGCCCCTTGCTGTTTCAGCGTGGAGCACTCTCTCCTGTGTATCAGACCCTCTGTCAGTCTGTCCTTTTGGTCCACTGCTCTGACATCGGGTCTGCACACCCATCACTTAGGTGGCTCCTCACAGCTGGTCAGTCACTACCCACCACTCTCCCGATCCAAGGAGTTAATATAAATGGGAATCACTGTGTGAGCCTTGAAGTGCTGCATAAAAGTTGATGGTGATGATGGTGGCGCTGGTGGTAGTGTCTGTTAACCTGGCACCAACCCTAAGTCACTTGATCATCAATCCCTTTGTCCCTCAGCCTATGGCTGTGTTCATCTGTCCCTCCATCCTTAACTGGCTTCTGGGCTCGTCACTAGCTCCATTGATCACTCTGACGCTAGCAGGAGTCAGTCCCTCAAGTGTCATTCTCGTCTCAACCCCTGGGTCGGTCCACGGTCAGTCACCCTCCATGGAGGTGGCGCAGTGGACAGAGCTGGCCTTGGAGTCTGCAGGGCCTCCCCCCAAACGCTGCCTCAGTTTCCTCCTCCACAAAGTGGGGTTACCCCCCAAGGCTGCTTGTGCTCAGCCCCCCCACATGGTCACTGTCACTGCGCCCAGCACAGAGGATCAGGGTTAGGAGACCCGCACCCTCCGGCCCTGGGCTCCTGGGCTTGGGTCCCAGACGGCTGCTTCTCAGCCTCTCCCCCCACCCCGGGGTCCCCCCCAGGCAATGCCCGGCCCGAGGCGGGGAGGGGGGCGCAGGCCTCGAGGGGGCCAGGACCCAGTCAGCCGGCCTGGGCCAGCCCTCGGGCAGCCGAGAAAGCGGAGGCCCGCAGGGGAAGGGACTCGCCCACAGTCACGCCGGCGGTCCCCCCGCCCCCAGCTGGTCAGCCGGGCCCTCCACTCACCCGCGGCGTGACAGGAGATCCATGGGCGCGGCGGCGGCGCCTCCTCCTCCGCCTCCTCCTCGCCACGAACACAATGACAGCCCCGCCGCCCCCACCCCCCCACCCCCGCCCCCAGCCCTGCGGCGCCTCTGCGCACGCGCTTCGCCGGGGAGGACCCGGCCCGGCGGGCGGGGCGCGAGGCGGAGCGGCGGCTGTCCCGCGGCGGGCCGGCGGTCGGGGCGCCCCGACCGGGAGCTCCCCGCGCAGGCGCAGCGAACTCCCGGGCGGACCGCGGCAGGACGCGCCCGGACCGAAGGGGATCCCACGGCGCATGCGTCGGATGGAGGCGGGGGAGAGAGAAGAGGAGGAAGAAGCAAGAGGAGAGCTCGGCAGTGCTCCGAGCACAGGCGAAGGTTCTCGGCCTCCTGGAGCCTCGTCCTGCCCACCCTCGAGGAGGTGTACGGGAGCAGAGCCCGGGAGGCGGGATGGGAGCCGCACCGAGGAGATGCCGGTGGGTTCACGTCCGTAGACCAGCGTCCTCATCTGCAAAATGGATAGACTACCCTCGAGTTATTTCAGAGCCTCCCAGGCTCTCGTGCAATTCAATCAACAGACATTTATTAAACCCCCACCACGTACCAAACACTGTGCCAGGCAGATCAATAAAAATGGAAAGAAAGCTACAAAATTGTCCCTGCCCTCAAGGAGCTCACAGTCTAACGGGAGAAACAATACGCAAACAACCATACAAACAAGCCGAGTGCAGGACCAACTGGAGACCATCAACAGAGGGAAGGCGCTAGACTGGGGGGGCCGGGAGCGCTTCTTGAAGAAGGCGGGGGTTTGACAGGGGCTTCAGGGAAGACGGGAGGCTGAGTTCCAGGCCCGGCCAGGGTCTGAGGATGGAGTTCCATCCCTCCAGACAGCGGTCACTGCCCGGCTCAGGGCCGAGTGTGGGACAACATGGACAAACGAGAGAGGGGGATGTAATGGAGTGATGGATGGAACAACAAAAGGCACCCATAAAAACGAGAAAGGAAACCATCCTCCAGGGACCCATTTGCCTCTACAACACCAACCCTCGACATCCTGGCTCTGGGGTTCCCCTTCTGAAGACACTCTAGCCCTCCCCTCCAAATCTGGGCATGGGATGCAGGGCCTGGGGGGTGGATGCCCTCCCTCCTCACCTCAGCTTCTCAAACTCTGTCCCTTCCTTTCTGATGCCCCCGGCAGCTAGGGCTCTCCCCCTTCTCAATTACTGTCTACTCAATCATTGGTGTCAATGTTGCCTCGTTAACCCATCTGTAAAATCAGGGTGTCCCTCCTGGCTCTGCGTTTATGATCCTTGGTCCCTTCTTCCTCTTCCCCACCCCAGTAGAACGTAAGCCCCTTAAGGGGTTTAGAACTTCTTATTTTGCCTCTAGCCTCAGTGCCAGTGCCTTATATATACTAGTTAATTATTAAATGCTTGCTAAATTAATCTACTTGCATAGGACTGCCAGGGGCTCAACGTGACAACGGATGTCAAAGTGCAAATGTAAGCTGCCATGATGATGATGAGGAAGATGGTGGTAGTGATGGCAGCAATGATGATGGCAGGCAATGGGCTTCATCTAAACATACACCATTCCCATGATGAGAAAGCTGAGAAGGCCATTTATCGCCAGGTCACACAATTAAATGAATCATTACCACTGAAAATAGACCGGCGCCTCCCATTCCCCAATTCAGAAGGACTGCGCCAAGCTTTCAGCACAAGACTTAGCTTTCTAAACCAAAGTGCTGCCTGACACACTGATAGACCTCCTCTCCTTGTCACCAAGTGCATTTACAGAAAAAAATCTCCAGTTCTTCCCCTCTAGACCCAGGAGCGTGAATTGACAACAAGAGAAGACTGACCCTCTGTCTAAACCATGTGAAAAGGCAGCTTATTTTGCAGACAAATAATGAAGACTTAGTGTTTTATTATCACTAAAATACTGTGCTAGGAAAAACAAAACAAAGATTTATAAAAAAGGACACTTTATTATATCTTTTATCTGGTAGGATGTCAGTGCTCTTTAAAATCCTACTATTCAAGTACAAATGTTTATGTTTACAAAGTATTTACAATTTCAACCTTGTTCCTGTATGTTTTAAAACACAACAGCTATCAGTTACAGTGTTGTTTGTTTTTAAGCCAGCATTTTTATTTATTAAAAGAAAAACCGTTCCCCCTTGAGGCACAACATCTGAACAGCACTTGGACGCAGGCAATGTGCTTCCCCACTGAACGTTTTACAACACTGTCTGACCTGAATGAAAACAAGTATCTCTTAGAGAATAACTGGTTTCAATGGTGGCTGAAGTAAAATCTCACAACGATTTTGCTGCTGTGTTCCTGAATACACCCTTGAATCATTATAGCGCAATAAGAGAAGCCTGATTTGCGTGGTAATACAGAATTTTGCTAACAGTAACAGTCTGAAACTTCCTAGACAACTTTGCTGAACCAAACTTCAATATCTTCTTAAAAACAGAAAGCTTGACCTTTCCAACATGAAGCTAAGGAAACTGAATGAGTCAGAACACTGGGGATGGAGTGTTAGTACTCAAATGACTATGTGGAACACTACTTAGGGCAGGAGTAACCTTTTGAAGCTATATTCTTAAATATGTATGCTCTTGGTATAAGTCCAATGAGCTCATCGATTCAATTTATGTGTTATTAGGATTACTGAAGTTTAACTAAAATCTCCTTGCCAAGAATATGAAGAGTAGATTCCTTTTCACCAGCAATGACAGGGACAAGAATTACATACAGCAATTATAGAAACACCAGTATTTAAACTTTTAAAAGTTTTTCTGCAATTGGCTCTAAGTTGTCTACCCAGACTGCTATGGCATTACAGGGGGTTTTTATTTAAACAATTAATTACCTTTTGAGAATTCTTGAGCATTTCTAAAATAAATGCATTCAAATTCTATCATCATTTTAAAAGGTTCACTCTGAAGATCTAAAGAAAAACTATCAAGGTGGGCAAATGGAAATAAGTTTGGAGAATTCCTATACATTTTAATTCAATAAGTTTAGGATACCTGTAATATCTGAAACTGTCATACTGAAAAGCAGCATGCACATGTGACGTTTTCACTTTAATATTTCTGTGTGAACAATTCACTTGAAAATCGAAACTTTAACAAATTATAAAATCTCCTAGAAGTAGCAAGTTGTTTTAGTACTCCATATTTTTTCAAACAATTTCAATTTTATGATCCTTAAACATATGATCTTTACTGTCTTTCTACCTATTTATTTATAGCTAGAAAAGTGTTTGATTATGTCCAAATAAATCTGCAGGATGCTAGTTTTTTAAAATTGTGAAGTGAATGAATTTCTTTGACAAATTACTTAAAAAAATTTAAAAGAAAAATGCTGCATTTACAGAGGAAAAATAGATTTTTCAATAAAAATTTTAAGTTTTGAATGCTGTAAGAAATAACTGGCATTTGTTAAAGGAAAAAAAAACCAGTATACCCTTACCCTTCCCTGGACATAAATAAGCAAAATATACCCATGGAGAAAAGGTACTATTTAGGCTTTTTCCTTTTGCATACTAAAAATATGGCAAAAGATACGTATGTAATATGCCATCATCAACCAGCATAGCCACTTAACATTCCATCCACTGCCTTCCCTTATTTAAAACAAACAACATCGACAAAAAACCCTGCAACAGGAATCTTCCCTTTTTCTCCTTCGATATCATACAGCTCCACAAATTGCAGATGGTTAAGGTTCTCACCTTTACTAGGCTGAACCAAAATTTGCTCAAGTAGAAACCCTGGAAAGTGAAAATGCGGTACCTGCCCAGAACATCCTGCTTGATAAGACTAGCATATTTTTTTCAATGTATTAAAAATTTGTACACATTTACAATACATAGATCACTTGGTCTATTTCTGGACCCTCAGATGCTCCGTCTACATACATATAAATATATGCATATATAATATTTCTCAGCTCCCCCGAAGTTTGGACCTCTGAATATTCTTGCCATCCCTACTCTCATTTCTCCATCTTGCTCTCACTCTACATGCACTGAGACTAAGGTCACTATAGATTATACAGCAATAAAACAGGTGGTGCTTATGACGCTTCTATGGCACTTTAGTTCTAACTAGTCCAAGACATCAGAGTCCCAACATTTTCCTGAAACAATCTGAAGCAGTCCAATGCATGTTAAATAAGCCAATAGACAAAATACAGGGAATGCACCTAGAATGTGCGTAGATGAATAGCATTACCAAATATTTCCTTTAAAAGTATGAAAACAAATCACTTTTAGAAAGCACAGAACACAATGGCTACTCTTTGGAATGAAAACTCAATTACAGGTGACTGACTCTAGCTGTTCCCTCCACTAAAAGGACCATGGTTTATCTTTTCTGGATAAGGTGAAAGAATTAAGTTAGTCTTATCTAGAATTTTTTTTAAAGTTTTAAAAAGACTTTCCATTTTATGACTCACTGCACAAACCAATTAGCACAAATGTAATGTGCAAAATATTGTATTACTACAAAGAAATTCTACTAAGTGGCTATCAAAACCCAGTACTAGTGCTCTGGAGAAAACACTGCCATGAATGAAGAAGGAGAGTACTGATCACCATGGTCACTGTTTCCATTAGTTATACAGTACAGAGAGGCTTTCAGGAAGGATCACTTTTCTGTAAGAGAAGGATACACTTTAATAAAATAGTTACACTACTTGGTTTTGACAAGAATTTTCCAAAGGTCATGTGTTTTGGTGTGAAAAGGTTTCCAAGGTTCAGAAATAAATAAAATGTCCTCTATGAAGACAGTGGTTTTCTGCCTTAAGACCAGGAAATAGAAAGGGTGTGCCTATTTTGCAGCTGGAGCTTGACCAAAGAAAACAAATATCCCCGCTTTTCCCATGCTTGGCTCAACTAGGCTTGTTAGCTGTCTTTAACCTGACAGTCGACATTCTCATTTGTAACTTAGCCTGCTGACTCTGGCCATCAGAGCTGGCTGGCCCCTGGGCGGGGTTGGGTACACCTGGGGCCTGAAGCTGCGTGGAGGCTGTTGTCACCACCTGCTGTTGGAGGAGTTTCTGCTGAACCACCTGAGCTGTTGCAGTCACTGCAGGGATCATTTGGACCTGCTGACCTGCAGTTGTTGCTTGAGAGAGTGTCACGGTCTGTGGTGACGCCTAGCCCAGAGAAAAGAAAAGACAAGCTAACTGAAAAATCTCATATATGTTATGAAAATGCTACAACAGAAACAAAAAAAGGGTGTGGCTAGGGCCTCTGGGAGAGAGAACTAAATAGAGAGCTTCTTTGAAAACTCTTAGTTCCTAGATGTAGATGTAGAAGGGAGCCTCAGGCATCCCTTCAGCAGTCCAACCCTTTCATGGTACGTATGAGGAAAGTGAGTCCCAGAGTGAGGAATGCCTTGTCTAAGGTTACACAGGGAGGAAGTGGCAGGGCTGGGACTATCTCGCCAAGGTCCAGTGACTTCCAACCCTGTGTCCTTTAGACTGTGCCACACTGGCTCACTCCATGTATGAATTTATGAAACCATAAAACTGACAAATTAAAGCTGTACATGTTTTCTATTTCCTCCACCCCCTTCTCCAATAAGATATCAGTTCCTTAGGGGCAGGGACTCTTCCAATTGTCTTTTTATCTCTAGAACCTAGTACAGGGTCTTGCACATAGTAGATGATTAATAAATTTTTGTTAATGAATTCCTTTAAAGTGAGGCCTTCAGCTTCCAGCGATATGTAAATGAGGAAAAAACAAAATCCCTGCTTTTATATAATCCCCAGGTAGTGTGAGTGGCCATAATTGCCATTTTATAACACTAAAGTAAAATGAAAGAATACATATTGTCAAGATTTTATGTCCTTGAGAAAAAGATGAAGAAAGACCTCATCCAGGAAATGAACACATGGTCTACTTCTGCCAAGTTTAAGATGCTTTTGCTTGCCTGCGTCTGTGCTAGGACTTAATCATAAGAGCAGTACAACAATTTTTGTCAGAGATTGTTTTTTAAATAGATACTGTGGCACAGCTGTCAGTCACGGAGTTGAGGTTCACCCCAAAGGCAATGGAAGGCCCCAGCAGGGGCGAGCACTCGCCTGCAACAGAGCACATGTAAGCCGTGATGGAGAAATGGTGGAAAGGATGTCATCAAAGAAATGTATGTGTAAGAAAGAAAACTGGGCCAGTCCTGTGATGGGGGAGAAGGATAACCAAGGGGCAGCCTGTATGCTCCACTGGCATCCTGGCCACATCAAGAGGGAGGGAGGAAGGCCATCTGTTCACCGAGTGAACAGGATGAGCAGGCACAAATAGGTGGCAATCTGCGTCCCTAGAGAGAATACCCACACTGGTGAGGTCAACGAGCTATCTGAGTACGGAAAACATGGGCCCTTTCTTAGTTAAAACTCCATTTTCATGAGGAGCCAAAAAAGATGACCATGTAGCAAAACACAGATTATTCTGGACTTCATAAAAAGGACTGAAAGTAAGTCTAAAGCTACATACACACCAAAAAATGCCATGTGTTCTCAGTATCATCAAGCTGTTTTCAGATCTTACCTGCTGAGAAGCAGAGGCCACCTGCTGAATACTAGCCACGGCTGTTTGCTGTTGGACTACTTGAGGAAGCTTTGCAACCTTCAATATAAAAAAGTCTGATTACAAGAAATTCATGTACATTGTATCCACTAACTAGTATCCTTTCCATCATTCTCAATTATTTTTGCACAAATTGGACCAACAAGGTCCAATTTATAAGATTTCCTTGCAATCTGAATCTTTACCTAGTGTTGATTATTTCACTATAACTTAAAGTTGAAAACAACTATATTCTAAATTTTCTAGTTTTGTAGATTGTACATACATCCAAAATTACTACTTTCTAGAGTCACATAAAGTTAACGGGAAAACAGAGATACAGATTAACTACTGCACCAAGCTTGCTAATAAATACTCACTTGTATCTGGGTCTGCACTTGCTGGGTGCCTGCTAATTTCTGAGCCTGGGAAATCGGTGTAGTAAGAAACTGGGTTTTAATTGCTGGCTGGGTGGCATAGGCTACCTTCTGCTGCTGGCCTTGGGCGGTTATCTGCTGAGCAGTTATCTGGAAAGAAAGACATGATTCTAAATAATACTAATTAAGTTCTGATTTAAAACAACAACAATAAAAAACTTACCAGCTACAAAGAGACACACCAATTTAAATTAAAAATTAACTTTAAAGAGAATGTCATTTTTAGATTACTTCTTATTTTGAGGATCTGTGATTTCATGAGCAATTCTTTCCATTGTCTCAGATCACAACCCTTCTAGTCGATGTCAACGAACAAAAAGTCATCAGCACACATCTTGTCTAGTGATGAGCCCCGCCCCACCCCCAGAATAGCTTGGCTGACACTTGAAGACCACAGGCAGCCTGCTGCCTGCCTGATCTATATGTAAAGGCTTTTCAGACCTGCCAAAGCTTTTGGAAAAAATAAAAGAATTGATGGGTTTTTTTTGCCGGGGGGGAGGGGGGGAGTAGCCATCCATGAGAATGACACTCAAAACAACCTCCTTTTGTTGAAGCCCTAGGTACGAATGCTATGATTAATGAAAAGGAGAGAAGAACCAGTGCTTTCTAGATCAGGGCTTCTTAAACTTTTTCCACTTATGACCCTTTTGTGTGCTTCAGCAGCATTCTTTGGCACGTCGTGGCACGGTGGCATGTGCAGTGCAAAGTGCATGTGCTTTGTGCTCAGCACCAAGGCTGCAGGGAAGTTGTGTGATGCAACACAGGCAAGCGTTGCCAGAAAGACCTTGAATTCATAATACATTTGATTTTTAATTAATTTTTGGTCTTTGCATATTCAGAAACCTTTTTCTGTTGCCAAATTTTTCACAACCTCGCCCACAGTTTAAGAAGCGCTGCTCTAGATGAGAACCCAAGGGCACTAAACCTAATACGTCAAAATACCTTTTGTGGCGCAGAAGTTTGACCTGGAGCCACCTGGGGCTGGATGGCTTTCTGCTGTTGAACGGCTTGCTGCTTGAGCTTCAGAAGCTGCTGGACGTGCACAGGTTGTGCAACCACGGTTTGCCCTACAAACCACCAAACACTCTGTTAAGATAAAGAATCTTAGACCAACCTAATGAACACATCTCCACTTCCCAGATGCTACCCAACAAGAAGCCTGTAGAATCTGAGCATTAAGGCCTACAACTGAGCTGAGGGATATTCTTTTTGATAGAGATTTATAGAGCTACCGCAAGGAAATTAAGCTCAAAATACATCCATACGTTTTTAGTTATATTTTTAAAATAACTTTTGAAACCTGAAAGTTCCAGTCTCCTTGTGTCCAATTACCTGATTGCTGGCCCAATACTTTTTTTTAGGTCCTGATTCAGCCTTGTTATTTCACCAGAGAAGGGAACTCCACATGTGGAAATACTTTCGACCAAGTCAGATCACTAATTCATCTACAACTTAAGTCTTAGGGAATTGCCTGAGGCATAAAGAGGTTAAGTGATTTACCCAGAATCACACAGCTAGTGTGTGTCAAGAGGCAGGACCTGAACCCAGGTCCTGCCTTTTGACAAAGACTCCAAGACCTGTCCTCTATCCATTATGCTACATTGCCTCTCAAATGAGATAATTATAAATAATTACACTTACTAAAGTTTCAAAAGTTCACAATGCTAGAATACAACCAATAAAAATATTTTTTTCAATAGCCTATAAACTTGGTAACTACTCCCAACAACAAAACAACTGAGTGAAAATTAGAGAAGTGACTACTTCCCAAAAATTACTGTTGGGAGAATTTCCAGAGAAATACCTGCTGTTTTCTGTGGCTGTCCAATAGCAACACTAATTCCAGCAACATTCATAGGCAGCGTCGTGACCCCAGCTGATGATACAACAGCTGCTGGCACAGATACAACTGGTGGTTTTGCCAAAGCCACTTGAGCAGTCTGAGTTGTTTGAGCTTGGATCTGCCCTTGAGCTTGTAACTGGGAAGCAGGAACACGAGTCTAAACAATAACAAATAATAGATTATTTAGGAAAAACTCAGAATTCTCTAACTTTTGTGTATATTTTATGGCTAATGTTAACCAGCCAAAAATGCAAATGACAGAAAATGATACAGGAAAAGTCTAAGTTCCTTATCATATCCCACCAAATAGCTTAGCTTCTTGCATACATATGAAAACGATTATAGCAAAATTAGCTCATTTCATTAATCTGGATCAAAATTTAACTACACCATATTGCCAGAGAGATGTAAAATTTTTAAGTAATCCTGAATGCCAGGCTAAGGATCTTGGACCTTAATCAACAGACAGTAGTGAGACTTTGAAGGCTTGAGAAATGATATGTTAAAAGCTGTGTTTTGGAAAATGAAACAGGCATAAAAACATTAAGATGGAAATGATTCACAAGATGGACTGGAACAGAGTATCTGCATACAGGGAGACAATAAAGTAAGTTCTTGCAACAATCTCCACGTGAGTAGTAGTGACAGTAGGTACAAAAGGGAAGGGATTGATCAGAAAAGTTAGAAAAGAAAGACTGACAGAATCCGGTGGTGAATTTATTTCTCTCTCCTTTACATCTATTTCTGATCTCCAAGATGTCGCAGAAGCAGAAATGGCAAGGTCTGCTAACTGACTAGATTTGGCAAGGGGGGAGGCAGGGGGAGGGAGAGTTAGGGGCTGAGAATAACACCAGTAGCACACTGGAAAAATGATGGGGCCCTTTTTTTTTTTTAAATGAAAAAATTTATTGTAAGAATCACTTTATGATCTTGGTCTTTCCTTCTTGCCTTTGTACAAAGCCAGAAGAGAAACAGTGGCTACTTTTACAACTTTGAAGCAGACTCCAGGAATATCACCGACAGCATGGCCCTTTCGGCCAAAGCCAGCCACTAACACTTCATCATTTTCCTCAATAAAGTTCAAGCAGCCATCATTTGGAACAAAGGCTGTGATTTTCTTGCCGTTCTTGATCAGCTGGACTCTCGCACACCTCCTGATGGCAGAATTGGGCTGCTTAGCCTCCACACCCACTTTCTCCAGGACGATGCCTTTGGCGTACGAAGCATCTCCGAAGGGGTTGGCCTTGAGCGCCGTGCCCAGGTGGCCCTTCTTGTATTGCTTGTCGTGCCACTTCTGGTCCCGCCGGTGGCTGCGCAGCTTCCAGGCCGTGCAGAGGATGGGGCCCTTTTTAACAAAAGGGAAGTTTGGAAGAGGAGTATTTGGAAGGGAAAGAGAATGTGTTTAATTTTAGGTATGTTGAGTTTGAGATGTCTCTGGGACACTCACTTTGAAATGACTGAAATTTAAGGGAGAGAATAAGGCTACAGTTGGAGACACAGATCAGTGAGTCACCTAGGTACTGAGATGGTAAATGAAGTCCTAAGAGCTGATAAGGTCACTGAAACGGTGTCTAGAGAGAGAAGACGGCCACCTCCACATGCAGGCACCTGATATGAATGATAAGTCAGCAAAAGAAAGTAAGGAGTAGTCAGACAGTAAGGAAAACCAAGAGAAAGTCACGTCACAAAAACCCAGAGTGGCTGAGATGGTGGTCAATCGTGTTAAATACAGCAGAAATGTCAAGAAGACCTTCAAATGTGGTGATTGAGAGATCATTGGTGACTCTGGAGGGAGCTGTTTTGGTAGAATGTTGTGGTTTCTAGATTGCAAAGGATGGGTAAGAGAAGAGGAAGTGGAAGCACCAAAGACAGCTTTTTCTAGGAGTCCAGCTAAGAAAGAGAGGAAAGATAGGACAATAGAGGGGACAGAAAACAATCAATTTCAGGGAGGGAATTTTAAGACCCCAAGACTAGGTCACTAGAATGTGTTTGACTTTTGATGATGCTGCTCAAACTAAAAATGAGAATATCTTTCCAGCCTTGAAGGAAGACTGATATTCAAGTCTCATCCCTGAACACACTGGCTGTGTGACTCTAAGCAAGCCACTTAACTTCTTCTGGCTTTAGCCAACAGTCGAGTACTCCAGGTTGCAGAGAAGATGCTGACCTACAATGGTAGACGATTTCCTTATCTAGGAATTCCTTATGTCAATGAAATCATAGGTCCAGTCCCAAATTCTTTGTTTGTTTACAGTTGATGAGATTGAAAAAAGGAAATGTTAGAGTAAGTTAGTTTCAGGAAGATATTTTTTCTAAAGGTGTGGGGACGTTAACACTTCTATTGTTCTGTGTGGTAAATCAAAAACTGCAACCTTAAACTCTGTATATTTCTTTTACTTTGATGCAGAATTTCATCATTTCAGTATTACTAGAAAATGTAAACTGGAAGTTGTCTAGGACAAAAAAGTATCAAGATTAGCAGGAGAATTCTACCTGTAAAACTTTTTTCCCAAGAAAAAATACTTATGTATCAACACGGTGCCTCTGAAAAGCTAAAAGGAAGAGTCTAGATTATTTTTTCCACACCTTCGAAGATTCAACACTAGCTATAGTTCCTAGGCCTGGTATTAGAGGTCTCCCCAACCTTACCTGCTGTTCTTCCTTCACGTGTCCCCTTCCACTGCAGCCAGTGATCATCTCTTCAGCATCATATCAAGATGGGCCTCAGATCTCAGCACTTCTATCAAACCTTCCCAAACCACTCCCGCTTTATCCCCCCTCCCGGTCCCCCAGGGTTTATCCGATCCTACAGCTCCTTAACTTGTGTCGACTGTTCTTTCAAAGTCTTGGCTCTATGTGCTGGTCTCCCCAACATGAACCACATTAAATGAGAACTTACCAGACGAGCAACTTGGAGGTTGGCTACTGTCGTGCCGGTAAGAAGAGCTCCAGGCCTCGGGGCTGCAACTGCTGCCAGCTGTGGTGTCTGCTGTGGCTGCTGCTGTACCTGTACTTGGGTGGCCTGTGGCTGGGCCCCTGGCTGGGCCTGCTGCTGAGGTCCCGACTGCGGAGGCAGCTGGAGTTTCTGTTTCTGCATTTTGATCAGGTGTTCCTAAGAACGAATAAACTGCCCATTATTATGCAAAATGTTTAAAATTTACCTCCTTAAAAATCATAAACAAACTGATATGCCCTCATGCATAAATTAAGTCTTAATACCTAAAGAGAATGCAATCATTAATAATAACTCATCTATTACACACACACACACACACACACTGCTTTATGGTTTTTAAAGTGCTTTCCATATATAATAAGGATTTGAGAACTTATTGGCATCCTGGGATTTGTAATTCAGACTGAGATGTATTGCCTCTCAACACTGAGAGCAGTCTGGGACTATCCTGAACTTTACATTTATGAAAGTAGAGTTTGAACTTTACATAATGAAATGACAAAACAGATTCTGATCAATTAGCAAGTCCATAACAAGAAGAAATCAGTATTCCCCAGGTCTCACAAAAAATTTAATTTAACAAATTACAGTTTCATCAAATAAATCAAGAAATATGTTTTCTTTAAAACTAAGCCTATTCACTATTGATAGAGCTATGAAATGGTTCAACTATTCTGTAAAGTAATTTGCTACTATGCTAAGAAAGTGACAAAAAATGTTCCTATACTGTGATTCTGAGATCTTACCACCAAAAGGAGGTCAATAATAAAAAGATAGGCTCTATATACACCAAAGTATTTACAACACCACTCTTTATATTTGCAAAGAACTGGAAACAAAGCAGATGCCCGGCAATTGGGGAATGGCTAAACAAGTTATAGTGCATTAAAGTAAAAGAATATTATGTTACCATAAGAAAAATGATAATGATAAATGAAGACCAGTATGGAAAAACTTATATGAAATGATGCAAACTGAAGTCGTCAGAACCAGAAAAACAATACACAAAAGGAGCAGAACAATGTAAATGGAAAGGACAACAATAAAATAATCCCCTAAAGGCTGAGCAGTAATAATGACAAACCTTGGCCCCAGGGAAGAGAAGAGAGTCTCCCACCTTCTTAGCTAACATGGAGGCTTCGAGTGTAAAACACTACTTAATGCTACACATGTCTGAAATGTTCATTTTTCCTGAACTATCTGGTTTCTCTTTTTTTACTCTCTTACAAATAGGAAGGGTAAGGGTCGAAAGACAAGGTGAAATGGAAGTGATGTGAAAACAGATATCTCAAACTATTTAATTGAAAATTTCTTATGTCTACAAGAGGAAGAGCTATTTAATACAACAAAATCTGGAATGCTCTCCCTCCCCATCTCTGCCTACTGGCTTCCCTAGCTTTCTTCAAATCTCAACTAAAATCCCATTTTTTAAAGGAAGCCTTCCCCAACCCCTCTTAATTCTAGTTTCTTCCCAGTATTAATTATTTTGGTTTATCCTGCATATAGTTTCCTTTGCACCTATTTGTTTACCTATCATCTACCCCATTAGATTGTGAGCTGGGGGGCTGGGGTAGTAGTGAGAGGGGAACAGATGGGACAGGAATGTCTTTTGCCTCTCTTTGTATCCCTAGAACTTAGCATGGTGTCTAGCAAGTGGGAGGCAATTAATACATATTTACTGATTGAATGACTCCTTGGTTGATAATGAAGTCAATGGGACTACAAGGATTAAGAACTCTGCTGTAGAGTTAGACTAGTCTGAGTCCATCTCAGAGACATTACTTCAAGGTACGGTTACAAAGCTTGGGATGGGGATAGAGAACCTTAGGCCTCAAAGCCACATGTGGCCTTCTAGGTCCTCGGGTGAAGCCTTCTGACTAAGTCCAAGTTTTACAGAACAAATCCTTTTATTAAGGGGATTTGTTCCGTGAAGTTTGGAGTCAAAGGGCCACACTTGAGTGTTTCTCTTTTATCTTCACGACTGATGACCTTTCTCTGGTATATGGTTCTGAATATGTACATTCTCTTGTGATAAAACCTAAAAAAAATTTAAAAGAGAGAAAAACTAGGTATCTAAAAGCTACTGGGCTCTGGCTCAGAAAAATCAAACTTCGAAACAACATTCTAGAATGATCGCAGCATCTGACCAGTCCCCTCCCCACCAAAAAATATTTCTGAATGATCCAGGCATCAGAGATTTAACCCAACGCCCTGTTCTTATACGTTAGTTATGCCTAAAAAAAAGTTTCCCATCATTAGTTCTCAGAAGCACACTTCTCACCGGTGTTAGCTTCCCCACAGCTTTCATTTGGGCAGGGGATTGGGCCTGGCCCTGGATCTGTGGGACTTGCACCTGGGCTGCCTGCTGCTGCTGCTGCTGCTGCTGCTGCTGCTGTTGTTGCTGCTGCTGCTGCTGCTGTTGCTGCTGCTGTCTGAGAAGCTGGAAATGGGCTGGGGTGATGGCTTTGCCAGGAAGCTGAACCCCTGTGGCTGCAAAGACATTTCTTTCATTAAAGGGTGTCATCTTCCTTCCTACCCCATGTTCCACATAATCTGCAGATAACAAGAACTTTAATAGTGTGACTACCAAAGAATGAAAGCGGAATCAAGCTTTTACCTTGAGTCACCTGAGTCACTAAAGACCTGGTCTGAGCCTGCACAGGAGTCAGGTTGGTGGTAACCACAGCAGAGGCTGTCACAGAAGTGACAGCACGCACCCCCTGGGTAGATGCTAGAGAGACCAGCTCAGTGGATGCTGCAGGTGTGGCAACTGTCCGAGGCTGTGCATGAACTACCTGAGCAGGAGAAGCATTGCCTGTGGTCTAAAAAAAGCAGAAAGATGCAGGTATCAATTCACCTCAGACAACCTGGAAGCGCTCTGAAGCTCAAAAGGAATTTTCAAGGAAAAAATAAAGAATATTTTAAAAAATAGGATTGAAGAAAAATAAGTGACAGAGCTCTTAAAAAGAAAAATATTATGTCAATATAAACAAACTATATTCCAATTTTACAGCTGGAGTTTCTGATGAACTAAAAGTATATCATATTATGAATAGAACGACTTAAAATATGGATGACTGTATTCCCATATCACATAATGCTTCATTAAAGAACTCTAACTCAACTATAGAAATAATTAATTTCCTATGCTGAGAAGAGAACCACTCAAGTTGACAACATAAGACCCACCTTACCTCTATGTCTTCACCTGGAGGACCTTCTTTTTTTTCCACTGAGCATCAGGAAATTTTGACTATCCTCTGAATCTATTGTCTTGCCTAACATAATAACTCCTTAAATAATATTTGGTGTTTTCACACATTAAGAACTGTCTTCTGAGGGCAGCTAGGTGGTACAGTGAGTAGAGCACTAGCCCTGGAATCAGGAGGATCTGAGTTCAAATCCAGCCTCAGACACCTGACACACTTATTAGCTGTGTGACTTTGGGCAAATCACTTAACCCAATTGCCCTGTCTTCCTCACTGAAAAAAAAAAACTGTCTTCTGTATGATGAAACGTGTGACCATTTTTTCCTTGCTTCTTGCCCTGGCTCTCACCCCTTGCAATGAAGCCCTTAGGTGTCTACAAAAGCACTGGTCATAGTCTCAGAGTGCTCCTGTTGCCACAAGCCTGGCCCATACCGTTCAATTCCACAAACACCTATTAAGTGCCATTGCATACAAGGTAGTCTTCTTTCCTGGAGCTCTTGTCTTCACTTGGATCTTTTTATCGCAGAACAGAAAAATTAAGTACAAACAACATCTTCATCAGAAGACAGACTGCTGGATTATGTCAATTCTAAGGAATTTTAGCATATGTTATATATGAGAAGAGCTGTCTTTTAACAGATACTTTGAAAATGCTTGGGACTATCAAACTATCTTGGTAGAAAAGAGTAATTTCACTCCTCCCTAGAAACTTCATCTTATTTCCCTCCGAGTAAGTACTAATTCAAATGTTTCCTCTCAGAATGCTGTCTTCCCAAACTCTCATGAAACCTCAAGATAATATGCTGCTCAATGCACTGGGGGCATTTCCCTTATTTCTATGACTCAAGAGATTCAGAGATTTTTAAACTTCTGTTTGTACATGTACTGGCCTATGGGTGAAATGAGAATGAAAAGGAGGGAAGAGGAGAGAGGTTTCTAACCAGCCCTGGCTAGAACCCGATGGCCTTCACATGCCAGAGGACCCTTCCCCCTCCTACAACAAGCAACATAACTTTAAGAGAAAGCCAGTCTTGATTATCTTAATGGTGGTTAGGCACTGCACTATTTTTGCATTACTTCATGTGATTTTCATGGCTAGCTCGGGAGAAAAGAAAGAGTTTACCAGCCCCATGTTTAGAGATGAAGAAACTGAGGCTCACAAAGCATCAGTGATTTTCTAATAAGCGGCCAGACCGGGCCCAGAACTTAGACTAGGTAGTTCCAGTTTCTTTTCACTGTATTACCCCAGTGATTAACAAAAGGAACAACAACTTCCATTCCCACCCAGCAGCTAGCTGATATGGCACAGGAAAAACCAAAGGCCTTCGATAATATCACACCATCAACAGTCTGTGAATTAACTTACTGTTAAATTTCCAGGCACAACTGGCGAAGCAATACGCTTGTTAATGGACTGAAAGGTGGCAGCAGGGACTCCAGCTATTGTGTTCACTATAACATTTCCACTAACTGTACCTGCAAAGAAAATACACGTTTAAGGAAAACATGTAAGACAGGGATGTACTTTCTTATTTCAAAGCTTTCTTCGTCTTCTTACCAGTTGGCATGCTTGTCCCGGTGGCTGATGTTTTAATTGTTCCAGCCTGTTTTAGAAAAAAGAGTCAAGGTGACTTTAAAATTGTTATTATTTTGTAGCTGAAAAAACTGTGAGTTTCTCAAATACAAATAAAATGCCGTAAGATGCATTTGTCATAAGAAAGTTATTTCCACATTTGGCCAGTGACTCATGAGGATGGTGCTCTCACATGGCTTACAACAGTGACTCTCTAGAATAAGACTTGGTAACCAGGTTTGTGGACTGGCTTTCTCTGGCAGTCAGTCTAGGGAAGCCTAGGGATGGACCTCTGCCCAGAATCAGATAGTAGAGGGAAAAAGATGTCATTTTCTTCCTAACCAAATTCATGGACTCCCTGAAATCTATCCACGGACTCTTTGGACCCATGGAGTCTGTGGACCTTAGGTTAAGAATTCTTGCTCTAGAGGAATCCTGTATAACACAATACTTACTTCACTCCATGTCAATATAATGGTCACTGTATAAATGTTATCTATGAGCTATGTATAAATGCAAGTGAATTGGGGGAGGATAAGATAAAGTTTCCATTACTCTACTCTTTTCCCAGCAATGAATCAATTAGCCTTCAAGTTCCTCAACTTAAACATTTTAATCATCTTTACCAGAAATCTGCCCAAAATGTTCATTAAAACAACTACAGACTCAAGGACTGAAGAGATTAAAAACGAAAAACGCACATGCACAACATATCCCTCTTTTCTTCACTGCATTTGTCCCTTAGAAGTTCAAATGCTGATTTAATGAAAAGAAACTAGACTTTAGTGTAGATTGTCCCCAGACCTGAAACGCAATCTCTAGCAAATACTCATTATAATAACATTCTACTACATAAAAACCATTTAGATGGTCTATGGACTTCTCACCATTATTCCTGTACTCTGGGAACCTGACCTCGGCTGTGCCCCCACTCAAATCTTTGGGACACAGGAAGCTCATGCTGCTAGATCAGTGAGTCTTATTTGCTACAAGAGAAGCTGCAAGTACCTTTGGAGGACCACTACTTTACCTTCATTTTGATTAATACTGAAAAGCTATAATTGTTCGCAAGAAATACAGTGTAATTTAAAACCTTATTTAAAGAACTATATCCAACAGGTTACCCAGATGACCTAAGTAACAGGTTTACAGAACTACTAAGTGCAAATTCAGAAAGACCATTAGATTCAACCTGGTGGGTGCAAGGCAAAATGTTACTCAAAACAGATCCTGTTTTGACTAAAGAATGAGCTTCTCTTTGTTTTTTTTTATATTAGAGACACAGGTTGCATAAAGGAACAGAGATCAAAGGAAAAGGACAGGAGACTGCCTACCTTGGTATGTCCACAACAACTGTTTCATTCATCACTCCAACTCTACAAGTACTTTTTAATCACCTACTATGTACCAGTCACCACGGATACAAAGACCAAACCGAAAAAGCCCCTGCCCTTAAATCACTCTACTGAAGAAAAACTTCTAAGCTCGCGCGCACGCATGCACACACACACACACACACACCCATCATCATCATCATCGTCATCATCATCATCATCAACAAGAGACACATACATAATAAACCCAAAGTAATCTGTATGCTAGATTCAATCACACTCCAGGAAGACAACTCAAACAATTCAGAACATGAAAGGTGGCATCTGACTTGTTTAGAAAAAAGCCAGGGATTCTTTACAATGCAGGTGAGAACTAAAGACAACACACTTTAGGCAAAGGAGACAGACTACGAAAAAATGCAGAAATAGGAGAGGGAAGAACATGTACAGAAAGAGGCTGGCAGGAGATTGTGAAAGATTTTAAATGGCCACATTCTCTTTTGTCACAGGCTAACTGACAGGCCCCAGACCTTATTTAACAGGAGGGGTATGGCCAAATCTAAGCTTTACAAATACCTATTCGGGAGAGAAGAGAGTAAAAGCAAGGAGAATGATGAGGAGACCACACCAATGGTCTAGGCCAGGGCTTTCCAAAATGCAGCCCACAGTGATTTATTCGGCCCGCCGAATAGGTTTATTCGGCCCGCCTACAAGCATAGAAATTTACATAAATGCTTTAAGTAAACAAAGCTGAGCTACCACAGAACTCTCACTAAAATGGCAAATCAAAATATATTGTCTGTCGTTTCAATAAAATCCTAAGGTTAGACAGCCCTGGTCTAGGTAAGGGCCTGAACCCCCATGCTGACTGTGGACATGGAGAAGAGAGGGTCTCTATCTCTGAGGGTTGGAGAGCTGGAATCAACAGGACTGAAGATGAGGGGCAGATGAGAAGGAAGAGTCGAGAATGAGTCTGGAGCTGTGAACCAGAGAGACTAGAGGAATGGTGGTATCCTTGACAGAAACTGAGAAGTCAGAAAAGGGGAAGGGATAGTTTGAGGGGGGGAAGCTGAGTTTTATTTTGGACATGCCAAACATGGAACATCCAAGTGAAGATTTCTAGTAGGCAGTTTTTTAGGAATGCAGATTGAGGACTAAAGATATAGCTCTGTCCCCTTCTCTCGCCTTCATGACTACCCCAAATTCAGACTCACATCAACAGTCTCTTAATTGGTCTCCCTGTCTCTACTCTCTCCAATCCATCTTTCACCTAGTTGCCAAATTAATATTCCTAAAGTACTGGTCTGACCTTGTCACTCCCCTGTTCAATAAGTTCCAGAAGCTCCCTCCTCCTTCTAGAATAAAAAAGGTCTCTCTCTGGCATTTAAAGGCCTTTACGAACGGGTTCCTCCCTATGACATTTCTTCACCTCATCCATCTGATGTTCTAACTCAAATGGCCTACTTGCTCTGCCTCTCCCTCTCTGTACCTTCACTCAGTCCTTCTACCTCTCAGACCTCCTCGGTTTCAAAGATCAACTCAAGGACCAATCTTTGACAATCTTTTCCAAATCCCCACGCTGTTATTCTCCATTCTCACCCCCAAATTCCATGGTTAGAATTATATGCAGCAGGCCAGCCAAAGGACTAGCCCTATGATTTTACAGCTATAAGGAATTCCCCAGGGGTAGAAATTCTCTCTACCAATGCAGGTTAGCACATTCTCTGCAATTTATAGTCCTATAGAGATATCTACAGCACAGAGAAGATAAGTCACATAGCCTGTGTCAGAAGTGACAGTTAAGCCCGTATCTTCCTGGTTTTGAGGCCAGCTATACCATAAAATCTCTCATTTACATATATGTATGTATATGTGTACATGTATATACCTCTATAGTACAGAATTATCTAGGTACATGTTGTTTCTCCCCAGGAGAAACTCCTTGAAGGCAAATTGAGTGTTTGTTGAATTAAACTGAAGAACTGAAAAATGGTTCTTAAATTCAAAAGCCCTCTGTAGTCTATAACTTAAATATTTTTCGGTCAGATACATACTCTCTATTCTTGGTTCATTCATCACTCCCATATTAAATATGTACTTCATAAAAAAGATCCCATTAAACAGTGAGTAAAGTGCTAAGTAGGACATTGGAAAAAAAGTCATACAAAGCCAATTATCAATTTCTATTTTAAAAAATACATTAAGTGGACTTCTACCAAAAAAATTTCCTCCATGCTATGCAGTATTATCTTACCTATATTGTTCCTATCAATTTTTTTTTCATTTTGGTTAAGACAACAAAGTTATTTTCTGTATTGTGACTTAGGCTTCGGGATGTAAACAACTTCACAAAAGAATCACTTCCTTTTTGGTTCATGTCAATTGGTTTGAACTATATCTTGTCTCTTTTTGTTTTTAAACACTTCTCCCTTCTCACCAATACTGCCGTGCTGGCCACAGTTGTAATTGTAGTCTGCACCTTTGTTTGCTGCTGCTGCTGCTGCTGCTGCTGTTGCTGCTGCTGTTGCTGCTGCTGCTGCTGTTGTTGCTGCTGCTGCTGTTGCTGCTGTTGCTGCTGCTGCTGCTGCTGCTGCTGCTGCTGCTGTTGTTGCTGCTGCTGCTGGACTCCAGGAGGCTGGACCTGAGGCTGGGCCTGGCCTGCCTGCTGCCCAGCTGTTCCCTGCTGCCCAGGCTGTTGCTGCTGCTGGGGGGGCTGGGTGCCCGTCTGCTGCTGGGCCCTCTGCTGCTCAGCCAAAGCCTAAAAAAGCAACAGGATAAAAAGAGATACGAGAGAGATCCCAACTACAAACACAATTCCCTGGGGTTCTCGTCCTGGAACACACATTGACAAGCACAGCCTTTTTTCTCCAATTTTAGAATATACATATTCAGTCTGACTAAAATGTTAAAACGTAGTTGCGTACCTTTTTCTCTTTTGCAATTCTCTCGGCACGCAAAGATGCAACCTGAATTGGAGGCAGGGGTTTGTCATAGTTGATTCCACTGAAAGAAGATGGAAAAATGTGGGATTTACTAAGCATACATGCCCTGCAACTATGTTGAGTGCTGCACATACTAGGACAAAAATAAAACAGTCCCTGCCCTGCCTTCAGGGGCTTTTATTCTCCTAAGACCTTCTTATCAGCTAAAATCCTTTATTTCCCAAGTTGCTGGCCATGAACTGTTCAGTCTCCACGGACACAGGAGTCTTTAGCAATGCAGTTTAGGACTTCACCTCAGAAGCCAGATCAGAATTAAAAATATAGTTCTGTCCCCTTCTCTCCACTTATTATGGACACCCCAAATTCACACTCTCATCAACTCTCACCTGAACTACTACAATAGTCTCATAATTGGTCTCTCTACCTCCAGCCTTTCCAGTATATCCTTCACACAGATTTCTAGGGACCCAAACAGGAAAGCCAAGGCAAAAGCCAGCCATGACTACTGTAAGGCCTCAGAGGGAATTGAGGTTCAAACGAGCCAGGACAAAAATGCACAGCCACTTACCTCTCTGCCAGCACTGAAGCATGCTTTGGGTTCTTCTGGAAAGGATTCATGCCGAGTCTGAAGTGGACAGAATGGAGAGAGAAATGTTGAAAGCATAAAACTTTTCCAAACCAAAGTCCACCAGGTGGAAAGGGAGATGTTCAAACTCACTACATACAAAAAGACTTACAATGAGACACTGTACTCACACCTCAAGCAAAATTAACAGAAAATGAGCATTCGAGAAACATACAGAGGCTTGATTGGGGGGCTTCTCTTGCCGGCAGTCATTTTCATTAAATCAAAATGATTTGTGTACAGCTGAGTGTGGGTAGCATTTTCATCTTGGGCGTAGATCTGGCTTGTACGAAGAGGACGGTTGTTTTTGCTCTGAAACCAATGAGACAAGAGCCAATCAAAATTAAAATATCAATAAGAACCTAGAATTACCTCATGTATCAAGAACAGGGTTTGCTTATTTGGAAGCTAATGGACATAAAAGTTAAACTTTCTAAGATTAAATACTTATAAACTTCCCTTACTCCTACCAAATATTTATGTTAGTACAAACTTGTTGAAGTGTCCAAATTTATGTGCCATGGAACTCAGCAGGGGAAATAGGTTTCCTTCATACATTAAGAAGAATGCTGGAATGACAAACTTTCAATGATGAATGAAAGCACCACCTTAGGAAAAGGTTTGAGTTACCATGTTGGAAAAATTTTCCCTTGTTCCAAACTCTGGAAAAATAAAGTTCTCTTTAAATAACAAGTTCATACTCCCAAGAAATCTTAAAAGTGCAAAATATTAGAGCTGGAAGAGACATGGTATTCATTCTATTCCTACCCTCTCACTTTACAGATGAGGGAAAAGAGTCCCAGAGAGGAGAAATGACTTGTCCAAAAGCACAAAGCAAATTAGTGACAAAGCCAAGACTCAAAATCAAATCTCCCAATTTCCAGTCCAGGGCCCTCTCCATTTCACAGTGCTGCCTCTACAAATTCACGACATAAACACAATGGCAATGAAACCCATCCCAGATAGAGAGAACCCAGGATTCCTATATTGCCTACAAGAATGTGTATGTAGATAAGTAGATATAGATGTAAGCAGCTAGTTTATTCTTGTTTTGTTTTTTTTAAGAGGGGGGAAGGCAGGGCAATTGGGGTTAAGTGACTTGCCCAAGGTTACACAGCTAGTAAGTGTGTCAAGCTTCTGAGACTGGATTTGAACTCAGGTCCTCCCAACTCCAGGGCCGGTGCTGTACTCACTGCGTCACCTAGCTGCCCCAAGTTAGTTTATTCTTAAGTGAATACCTTTAATTAAGGAGGGCAATGTCCAAGAAAATTTAGAACCAGAAAATATACATGCAAGATTAAGATATCAAAAGATAACTTATAACTGTTCTATATTCCCATATATGCATCATTTTCAAAACACAAAATTCAGCAGAGAAAGACAGTGAGAAAAGAAAAGTGGGAGAAAAAACCCACTGAGAATATCACACAATACCAGATAATTAAATTATGCTAAAGTCAAAGTTAAGGAAGACTGAGTGGTAAGGGAATTCCTGTTGACATGAACTGTTTTGGCTTTGAGGGAGCGAGAATTCCACTTTGCCTCCTTGGTGCCAGCAGGCTCTATTCTGCCACACTAGGGACCTGCGACCTGATTCTCCCAAGTCTGATTCTCATGACTATTCTGAACTAGGATGGAATAGCCATGGTAGGAGCTGCAGGAAGTCTCCTCCTGCTGGTGTTAAGTGGGCTACTATTTGTTCTCTAATGCCCAGAAGTAAATCCTTTAGCTCTAGGAATGAAAGGCACTGTAGCAAATTCTGAATGGTCAAACTTTTGTGAACTATTAAAGGAATTCTGAGTCTGTCTTTTTACATGTGCGTCTTTGCATCAGCTCTAAAACAAGGTTTCCCAATTTATTCAGAATATCACCTTTGTACCTTATAAATATTTTTTGCCTTTTTCTTTGGATTAGCTGCATCAATCAGCTATAACAGAAGAAAACATTTTAGCTTTATTTTTTTTCCATAGTAAGGCTATGGCTAATTACCATTAATGCTTCCAAAACACACAGACATAAAGCATTTCAGGAAGTCTCTTTTATGAAGGTACCTTCTGATGCTACTATGAAGAAAGCTTGTTTTGTTTGAAGCAAACAAATACTTCATTTTGAGATTAAAATGTTTCAATGAAAAAATGATTCATACAGAAAGTAGGTAATTTTCTCAAATAAAAGATTCTAAATTTATTCCCAAAATATTAATTTATTAAATAAAATTTTGGAAGACTCCCTAAGAATGCCTGAGTTTGTATTCTGTTACTGACAGAAAGATATAATCATGTATTCATGGTCTGACAGGAATCCAAGAATCTGGTTAAAGCAGATGTAGATCCTATTGCCTATTTGTAACTTCTGTTCAGATAAATCCCATCACTCAATAGGCTACCGACATTACCAACAAACAGGGCATGGTATACATAAAGACCACTGCACTCACAGATGTATTTTACTGACACGGACTAAAGCCAGATGCTTTCCAGGACTATATAGTTTTGAGATTCTCCCATAGAGAGTCAAGCAGTGCTAGTTGCATGAGGAAAGACAGATGAAAAAATTTTAGAAAGAGATAACCAAAGAGGGCCCGAGAAGAAAAACATTGTAAAGTGGAGACATGAGTGTTCTTTCACTCTAGACAGGAAAAAAACGGTTCCTCTTCCTTTCTGAGCTAGGACACCCATTCTAGTGTGTTGCATCTTTTTTTTTAAACAAAAGTTACTAAACAATTGGCTACATTGTAAACATACCGTAAATACTGTAATTTTCTACATTCTTCTTCTACAAACTTTCTTAAACTTCTAAACTTAAACTTAAACAATCAATATGCAACTCAGTCCCCCTGAAACCACCCTAACACGTTAAGAGATTAAGGCGGGGTTTAGTGACAAAACAATTTGGATAAAACTAGCTCCATAATCTCTTCTGCAGCCAAACTGATGATTAGTATAAAGGAGCCATTTTTCTGTTCTTAACCCACCACTGTGTTAAAAAGTGACTTCACCAATAACAATTTCACAGTAGAATTTTGCTGGTAGGTACAAAGGTTTGCTTCAAATGACAGATTTTACAGCAGCTTGATGAAAATCATTTGACTTAGCAATAAAAATTCTAAGTTACTATCCTTCTGTATCTAGTTTCCAGAAAAGCATCGCTGAGCTTAAACTCACCTTTCCCTCTTCTCTCGGAATGATGACGTTTTCATAGCGGTTCCGGCACTGTTTGGAAGATCGATAAACTCGGCTGCAGGAATTAACAACATCACTAACAAGATCCCAATTAGGCGTGTGTGCTGGTGACACGACGGTGAGATTTAAAGGAAGCTCGAGCAGCTGCTTTACAGCCTAAAGAGAGAAGAGATTTCAGATTAAAAAATACATCAACAAAAGTATGAATTAATTTATTTTTCTGTGTCTAAGGAAGACTTCCTACAAAAGAACATAGAAGCTTCCAACAGCACAACAGCAGGGAGAGAAAGACTCAAAGAATCATGGCACGGCTTCTCTTACCTGCAGCAGTGCCCAGTCTTCACTAATGAGCCACTCTGGGTTGTCCTGCCCAGACTCTGCTGTTGGTTTGACAAAAGTTGGCAAAGGTTTGGCAAACTGGGTCTGTTGCTTCAACAGAATGTTCTTCTTCTGCTCTTTGCCCTCTCGCCGCATCTTCAACATCCCCGGAGTCGCTCGGTCAAAGAGAGATCGAGGAGGAATGACAGCCTCCCCGTGCCGCTGCTTCTTCTTCCGACCGACAGCTAAGGAAGAGACGCCTTCTTTAGCAAGAAGATAACAGAACGTTGGTGAAAGTGATCACAATGAGCAAAGGAAATAGTATATACTGGGCAAAGAGACAGTGTCTACAAAATGCTGTGCTAGTCAGATGCCATAAAATGTGAACCATTATCAATATATTAGTGTGTCCCCTCCCCCTAGTGCAAAAAGGCATATGAACTCACATCCCTTGTAAATCACATTTGGAGAGTTTTAGTAAGTTTCATTTTCATTTTTAACTCACATCTAGCTAAAACAAAAGAGATAAGACAAGTAAAAAAATTAAATACCACTACTAGCTTCCTTTTATAAGCTTCATGAGCCAAGTAACTAGGTCTCTCAAACAGAAAGTGATATTTCACTCTCATAAGACTAGATACACAAATTGCCCAGACCAACAAACACATGTCAGTAAGTCCACCTAAGAATCGTCATGGCCCCATTTACCAGACGGATCTGTCTTGTGTCGCTTACGCTCCTTCCGCACATAAACTGGAGGCAGCTTAGATTCAGGGATGGGTGTGTTCTCATACATCAGACACATGACTGAGTCAATATAGATGTCATTGTCATCCTGAGGAGGAGTAGGAGGAGTCCAAAGCTGTATAAAGAAAATATTTTCTATTACATTTGTCATATAACGTGAAATCTGCTTGACAGTGAAATGAAATTAAATGAAGTGACTCACTGGCATAATTTCTGTCTGCCCATCAGTATCTTCATAAACATATTCCTGTAGGAGAAATGGGGAATATTAAGGATTTAAGACTGGGCTGTCCAACCTTAGGTTTTTATTGAAACAATAGAGAATACATTTTGATTTGCCATTTTAGTGAGAGCTCTGCAGTAGCTCAGCTTCATTTACTAAAGCATTTATGTAAACTTCTATGCTTGTAGGCAGGATGCATGAATCGCACTGCAGGCTAGCCCCATTTTGGACAGCCCTGATTTAAGAGATCATTGAACATGCAGCATTCTGCCTAAGAACAAGATAAAGGATTTTAATTGTTGCATCTAAAATAAGTACAGTGCACTGGGGAAGATATATATTTTTTCCTAATAATTAATAAGATTTTACAAAATGCCTCACCCCAGAAGGCTATTTGTGTTTTTAATATGAAATGGGTCAGTTACATATTTTCATGGAAGATATGTTTCTTGATATTAACTTACATTTGATAATAGTTTTTAATATTAAAAATATATGCGGCCACATATGCAATTACAAACACCTCCAACAACGATGCCCAAACAGTTTCTTTCTTGGGGTTTGAGAGGTACCCTGACATTACCATGTTGTAGGCATCTTCTCTGGTGTACGTCAGTAATTCTTCCTCCTCCTCTTCTAAGAGTACTATGGCATCCCTCTCTTTAAGTCGTTTCATATTATTGGATTCCCACTCCTTTGAAGCTATTGCTACCTCCTAGGAACAGAATTCATCAGAAAAAAACACTTCTAAAAATTTTCTCTAGCAACATAAAATCATAAGCACAAATTCTACTATATGCTACCACTTTCGTTTCTAATTTCTTCTCTCTTTTTCTCTTCTTTTCATAACTTTTACCAGACCACCTTCTTTTACACTAACGCTAACATTTATTTATGACTTGTAATCTAGGATGCGTTCCATTATTGAACACAATCTCTCTCCAATACAAAAGTTATATACAAATCCACCCCTCTGCTTACATAAGCTTCTCCAAGTCTATTAGCAATTATATTCATTATCTATCTGCATGATGCAAGGCAGAGCCCAAGTTTCTTCATTTCAGAGGCTTGGTATAAAGGAAAGTGCACTGTAAACTGTAAATAGCTAAGTACTTATAAGTTACTATGTTACTGCTTCCCAAGCAGTTCTCGTGGTGTGACTGTTTCAAAACTGCACATAGGTCACATCCATTTCAAACTCAGACACATAAAGCTATTCTCTTACCTCAGTGTCTCTCGGTTTTTCCTGATCAATGGAAGTGTGGAACAATTCAAGGTAATTCAAAGCATACTTCTCAATTGGTGTCAGCTGTTTCAAAATATACATTTGTCGAAGATCATTAGTAGGAAGCTAATAGAATCCAAGTCTCTTTCTCAGCCCAACATTTTAAATAATGAATCATACCACATGTCCCAAATAAATCTGAAGCATTCCATGTGGGAATCAATGCTGTTGCTATCCACATTGAACTTAAATCTTAAAAATGAAAAATTTTAAAATCACTGCACCTGTTCCATAAAGTCAGCTAATTCTTCTAACTGTGAAGGTTCTTCATTAACTCTTGGATCATCTAATTCTGAAGATAGAATATCAGCACCTGTTTCAGACATTGTTGTTTCTTCATGTTTTGGAGTGTCATCCTCCAAATATTCAATACTCTTAAGAGCCTTGAGAAAACACATTTTCAAGTAAATTTTTAGGTATTTTTAAAAGAATCATAAAAAGAAAAGATTTCTAAAATGTTTTATTCAACTGGGCACATTATAAAAATCACATTCCACCATCCCCACCCCACAAGATCACTGACACTTCAACTGAATAAATATTTATCCATGTAGCATTGTGGAAAAGTTTACAGCTACTTCTTACAGCCTACTTAGGAAGAAAAGATATATACAAAAGATTTTGATGAGAAAGTAAAAGAGTTTACCTAAAAAGAATGATCCAGACAGGACTTAGAAGTCACCTAGTTCATTCTCCCACCCATTACAAAAGAACATTCAATAATATACTTGACAAACTGGGCTCACAGCTCAAAACAGGTGTGGGTAAGACACAGATAGGTGGACAGGACAAGAAGGGTATGAAGGAAAGACTCTGAGTTGGGAATGAATACAGAATGTTCTGAGGACAATGGGAAAACATATCACAGGATTATAGACTTTGAACTAGAAGGTACTCCAGAAGCCATCCACTGCAAACTTTTCATTCTATAAATAAAGAAGCCAGAGGCCCAGAGAAGAGAAATGGAAGGCCCTAGATTGTAGGGGCAGCACAACCAGGCCTGGAGCCTGGGCAAGTGTCTTCCATGTACCCAGCAGCTTCTCTGGACAGACTAAAGAGTTCAGACAGCACACCAAGATACAGAACTATGGGCAACTTGAGAGACACTAAAGGTTACAGGAGCTGCTTGGAGCAAATCGGCAGTAAGTGTCAGAGAGTCTCCAGCCATATGACTTCTTTCAGTAAAGCAGGTGAGTGATTCCCAAGGAGCCACAAGATGAAACCGCTATCTTGGAGGGATTGCTATGGCAGTGGTTTGAAGGATAACTTGAAGAAGTTCAAGGCAAAAAAGTAGAGAGAGCATGACAAAATACCGCAGCTACCTAAGCATGAGGTGATGAATCCCTGAAGTAGGTAGAGAACCCTGGGAACGAAGAAGAAAGTAAAGAAACGAATACTTCAAAGGAAGAACAGATGGGGCAATCAATATGGGGTCACAAAGAGTAAGACACGGCTCAACAACAACAATACAAACAAAAGAAGGGAAAAGAAGCGGATAAGGAATAAGGAGACCCAGTTTCCAGTTTCAGTTCTGCCCTAACTATGGGGTTTGGGGGCAAGAGCTGCCTGATGTCTGCATCTATGATTATTAAACTATAAAATGAGGTTTTTTTCATTAATCTTGAAGGTTCTGCTCTAGCTCCAACATTCTAGATGTGCATGAGTTCACTGTGGAAAAGAATCTATAAAGAACCAAAAAAGCTAAAGAGATCTTAGGCTGCAGAAAGAGAGGCATAACTTTAGAGTCCTCTCATCTTTTGACCTCATTAGACCAGGCTCCACCACAAGTAAGCAAGGTCTGCAAAGCTGAAGCATGAACAAGGAGGGCAACCTGCAGAGGGAAGGGCCTTGAGTACATTAAAAAGAAGATCAGTCAGTTAGCCGGGGGAACACAAGACTCAGGGAGGGGTCTGACAGCTGTCTTTAGTGGGTGAAGCATGTATCCCAAGGAGAAGGGATTACATTTTTTCCTCTTTGGCCCCAGAGGGCAGACGCAATGTATGGAAGTCCCGACATGCAGAGGTTCACCAAAGTGGAATGGACTGCCTTGAAAAGAGATGGGCTCCACTTCTTTGTGGCAGAAGCTGGAGGATCACATCATATATAAGAGAAATTGCTTTCACCTATGGCCTACACTCTATGCCAAAGAGATCCTTCCCAACTCTCAAATTCTGTGATTCGAGGAACAGAGGGCTAAAGCCTGGGGGATGTCCACAGTCCTTACCTGGAAAGTAGTGATACCAAGGTAGGCAAAAAACCACAGGAGTGTAGCGTCACAGAAGCCAAGACCAAGAGACAAATTAGATCAAGTACCTTAAGGATATCACAGACTGAGAAAAGGCCATTGGATTTATGAAGGAGAAAAGAAATGACTTTTAGGAGTTTAGTTTTTGTAACTTAAGGTCACAAGTCAGATTTCAGAGGGTCAAGAACAATCATAAAGAAATAGAAACAGCTGATATTGACCATATATTCTATAATTTTGCCAGGAAAAGGAAAAGAAAAATATGAATTGCTAGCGTAGTCAACAGGGTCAAAAGAAGTTTTGGGTTTTTTTATTTCAAAATGGGGAAAACTTTATACATTTGAAAGAACATGAAACCGTGGAAAAGGAGGTGATGACAGTAAGGCTCAGAATTAAACAGTTAATTAAACATCTGTTAAGTATCTAATACGTGCAGGACATTGTACTAGATGACAAGGAATAAAGTTAAGTTACAGATGCTCTCTTCAACAATTTGCAATCTAACAGAGACAAGTATAAACATAAGGTAAAAACTGCTCTGCAGTAAGTACAAAGGAAAGGCCCAGACAAGGGGCTATTAGAAATTTAAGGGATTTAAAAAAATCTTCACAGAGGGGCAACACTTGAAGAACAACACTCTTGGGTCTTGAAGACAAGGAAGGATGTTAACGAGTAGAAATTAAGGGGAGAAATTCATTTCAGACATCAACTCAGAAGTAGGTAATTAAACGATGTCATACAATCTAGGAAACAAAAGGAAGAACAATAAGCCTAATAAAAGAGGAGGAGCACAATTCTCTGTTACAAGTTTTCTCAAGTGAAGAAGAGGCAAGATAAGATACTCCAAGCAAACGGCCATGATCTTCACAGTTAAAATAGGAGATAAAATCATTTGCTAATAGTAAAGGAAGACACGACAGAATTGAAGACTTGAAAGCAGAGGTCAAGACTTAAAAGAGCTACTAGGGATGGGTTTGGGGCAGGTAGGTAGCCCAGTGAATGAAGCACTGGGCTTACAGTCAGGAAGACTCATCTTCATGAGTTCAGATCTGGCCTCAGGCACTTGCCAGCTGTGTGACCTTGGGCAACTCCCTTAACCCTGTTTGTCTCAGTTTCTTTCTCTAAGATGAGCTGGAGAAGGAAATAGCAAACCACTCCAGTATCTTTGCCAAGAAAACCCCAAAATGGGGTCACAGAGAGACACCACTGACTGTGGTGTCTATAAAACGACTGAACAAACAGGGGAGGGGCAGCAGGGGCAGAGAGGTGCTAGACAATAATGAAATCAAGGAGATGAATAAAGGGATTATTGTAAAGAATCTATATCCCAAATACAAATAATTCAGGTCTGAGTGGTTTTGTGTCTTTCTTCAGTAGACAACTGTTCTGCCATGAAAGAGCTAAAAACCAAATTGGTGGGGTGCTCCAGCGTTGGAGATAGATCGCTGAATTTCAAAAAGGCAAGAGAGTAGCAACGCAGGTAACACTAACAGAGAAAACTAAAGAGTTACGACTCAGAACAGACTCAATGTATCTGGAAAGGAGCAGATGAACCAGCTGTAATAACCAGGGTTGACTGAGGAGAGCTCCAGGGAGGCTAGAGAGCGGCAACTTCAGTGACGTGAGGAAGTGGGAGAAAGAAATGGAGAAGTGGTTTGGGTCTCTAAAAAGGACATGTTTTGCCAGCTGCTCCTTCAGGAAAAGTTACCTCAATAAAAGGCCTTGCGATCTTAGGTGCGATTGCTTCTGAGGCAGATGGCTCCTGAGGAAGAACAACAAATTCTTCAGCTTTAACTCTGAAACCAGAGTCTTCTACAGGAGAGTGAACATCAAATAGCTCCTGGATAGTTTGCTGAAAAAATGAAAAGGATCACATCTTTCAGTAATTAAAGAAACACTTTTAGAACCAACCTTAACTCAAAGCTCTAAGTGTGCAGGATTAATACCACATAATTATCCTTTTTTGAGTTATCTATTAAAAACAATGCCACACATGGTGATATAATGCGACTCTGAGGATTTTTAACACATTAAAAATACCTGGGTTAAAAATGCCATGGAGTAGTCATTTCCTTGAGCAGCAACCTCTCTTATCAAATCTTTAGTTCCATTTTTCAACAATTTTTCTTCTATGGAATTACCACTCACAAGCCTACACAAGAAGAAAATATTTATTAAAGAGTTTGGTGTGACAATGAAAAAGTACAGAGCCATAACGCACTGATAAAACAGCAGGAATTACTTCTAAAAACAATGATGATAAGTTCAAATACAGAGGGACTTGAAGCTTCCAAAGCACTTTCACTCATTTCATTTGGTATTCACAACTCTGTAGAGTAGATTGGGCAGATATTGTCCACATTTTAGATTGAAACTGAGGCTCAGAGAGATAAATGACCTATCCAAGGTAGCAACACTAAAAAACAGTGAAGCCAAAAACCTGAGCTGGGACCCGGACTGTTAATCCACTGACTTGGGCCCCACAAGGAACTATTTCTGACTACATACCAAAAACATGAGACCCAAATAAATGATGTTGAATTCTGTCATGAAACAAGGACATCATACAAGAGACCTCTAGTCAAAGGTTGTTTTTATAGAGATGTATAAGAAGCTGTAACTAAGAGTCACTAATCAAATACTAAAAATAGAATGATAGTCTTTCTGTACAGTTCTGAGACTAGAAGTTTTAGGAAGCTCTAAAAGTATACACCACAGGGCTTAATAATTTTCATATGTGTGTATGTATAAATATATGTATATGTATAAATATATATCCATGTATACACACACACACAAATATATATATATGGTTTACAGTTCTAATGTTTGCAGTTAATGACAAGAAAAGGAGGTTCAACTTCTTTCAAAAGCTTTTAATTATATTTTGTAAAATTTTATGTACATTCATTAACATCAACTGCTTTCCTAGCATTTGAAGATTTGACGAAGGGGCCAAACAAATGAAAAAAGAAGAAGGGTAGAATAATAAAAACAAATTAATATGAAAATTGGTGAGGTACAAATGAATGAACAGGAAAAAAGGTAAGTTAAATCATACAAAAGATGAAATGTTTTAATTTTCTTTGTAGAAAAAATGCTGATCTTTTATTTTCATTAGGTACGTGGTATAAATGGGAAACATTTTACAGAGTTGTAGTCATATAAAAACAAAACTGAATTCTTATCATGAAAACTACCTGTATATGTGGATGTCCTTGCTTCTCCCAATTCTATCGCACCATTCTTGAGCCTTTGCGTCCATCACTGGATTTAAGTCATTATCATAAAACACAACTGTGTCAGCTTCTACAAGATTTATACCTGTAGAGCGACTGTGGGTGGAAAGAATGGCACAAAATATCCGCTTGTCTTTGTTGAAACTCTTCATAAGTTCCTAAATTAGAAATGAAATGCTTGTAAGAGTAAATAATAAAAAATTAAATGGAAGATTAGGATTAATTGTTGCTCTTCAGTCATTCAGTCATGTGCAACCCTTTGTGACCCTGTGGACTATAGCAGGCCAATGCCGTCCACGGGGTTTTCTTGGCAATGACACTGGACTGACTGGACTGCCATTTTCTTCTCCAGTTAACATTTAAATACTAAATTAGACTGTTTTCTGAAATCTAAAGTGCCTAAACTACTGTTTTATTTGAGGAATAATGCACCATGGTTATTTTAATATTGAAATTCACTTTTGAAAATGTCCTAATTTTTAGCAAAATACATTCTCACTTATTTCTGCACTTACATGGTGATTTTTAACTACTTATAATAAAGAAATTTTCAGAATGCTTGTTACATTTGGTTCATCAGTCACAAAAAAGTGGAAAAATGAAATGCTCTTCTATAGTTAATGTCAGCTCCAACTGTAGGCCCCAAAAGAAAATCCAGCTCTTATTGGGGAGGGAAATGTGCTTTCTGATATCTCCTCAGGCAATGCCAGGGCACTCTATGGGCAAGAAAGCCCCTGGAGTAAGGCTGAGGAAGAAGGGAGACATGCATGCTCATTAGTGACAGGCGCTAATTGAATTAAATATTCTTTAAAAAGAATATTTGGACCTTATTTCAAAACCATCTTATTTCACAAAAAGATTATATTTTTATTACCTGAACATTACTAGCCTCTAGGACTGACCCCTATAGTTCAATGAGGTTAATTTATGCCAACACCAAAATATCATTACTATACAACCATCAAGCTGCCGGAATACAATAGCATGATCTAAACTCTTGTGCCTAATTTATGTCAATCAGGTCAGAATCAAAGGATTTACTGAAATTCAGAGAGATCAAGTAATTCAGTCCCGGTTTATGCACCTTAAAAGGCAACTAAAAAAGGTAATCATAGCAAGACACCACTAAACTACTTAACTGCATTGTAACAAATTCCATTCTTTAAAATCCAGCTGCTGGCTATTGCTAAATCCCTAAGTGATCAACGAGTCCTCTCTTACCTGGCGCTGTTCACTGTTAGCATTTTCATCAACTCTTACGTAGGTAAGATAATGGAAGTCCAGGAACATTTCCAGGATATCTAACATCAGAATCATCTGTGATAAAATCAGCACCCGACGTCCCTCAGATTTCAGCTTCTGAAGCAAGACAGCTAAAGCTTCTAGCTTTCCTATAAAGATAATACCATGAGAGCATTTGACAATAAGATTAAAATACAAGCCATTATAATTTATTTTTGTGAAATATCCATCTTTGCTCATACCTGAATCATACTGCACCAGTCTGAGCTCAGGAAACTGCAATACCTTGAGGTTCGTTATTTCATGTAATTGCTGTAAATAGGGAGCAGTCTGCTCCTTCAGAGAGTGCTTGAAAATCTTCATCTTGTGGCTGTAAGAGGGTGGTGGTTTGGCTACATACAAGCAAGGTGGAGCAGCCACTACAGCTGGAAGCACACAGGCCAGTCTGTGAAATGAACAGAATCCCTGTTACAAAGAGGAAACGGAAACCCCCACTGTCAGGTGGCTGCAGGGAACCTCTTTTGCCCTTTCCAAATGTGTCTGAGGATGCAAAAGGGAAGAAAAAGGAAAGACTATTTAATAACTCAGCTTTGTAGGGTGAAACAACTGCAAAAATTGAGTAAGTGCCTCAATGAATCATCTGCAGTATCACAATCATTCAAACATTTTAAACCATAATATAAAAAGCTCAGGGCTAGGTGCTATGAGGGACACAGACCCTGTTCTTAAGGATTTTGTGATCTAGCCAAGTGATTCTCAAACCTTTTGGTCTCAGGACCCTTTTACACTCTTAAAAATTATTGAAGACCACCCTCGCCAAAGAGCTTTTGTTTATGTAGGGTATTATCCATCAATATTTTCCACATTAGAAATTAAAATGTCTTAGTATTATTAGGGAAATATTTTGACCTTATGAACATTTGGAAGTGTCTCTGGGGTCTACACTTAGGAGAACTGTTGGTCCAGGAAATGCAAAATAACTAACAAAAAATTAAGCTTAAAATAAAGACTCACAAAGTCAGGTAACTATATCCTGATGGGAAGAGACAAGTATAGGTATGAGGCCTAAAGGAAGGCTTCTTCCAAAAAGAAGAAAAATTCATGATTTGGTTTGTTTCTTTTCAACTTTTCCTCCTAATCTGATCTAATCTTTATGATGGGAACATTTTAGAGGCTCTGCCAGGGAGCTAGAATAAGTACTACATTAGATGTTGTAATGAGATATACTTACGATTTCAGAAGCAATAAATGTAGAGGTGAGGGTGGTGACAAACATGAAGCCAAAGACTAATTTCAAATGTCGAAGCATTATTAGGAGGGCTGAATGGAGTTGTGAACAGACTTAATGTATCACAAATGGGAAATACAGAAAGTAAACCCCATGTAACAGCTATTCTTATCAGGTCATTCTTATCATTTAAGGGTGCTTATGAATTTTCTTGGGTATATATTCTTGTGATATGTAAACAACTAAAATATGAATGAGGGTTTGTTTTATTTATATTTGATTTTAAAAGCAGTGCAGTATAATGGAAGAGCAACAGATCTGAGTAAGAGAAACGGATTTAACGACTGGCTAATACTTATTATCTGTATGATACCGACAAAGTCCATTCTTTTGAGCCTCCAAATGCTCCTCTACAAGATGAGGGTTTGGACCAGATTGTCTCTGAGGCCCCACTCCAGCTCTCTAAATCTCTTCATTCAATAGAGACTGGATCATGAGCTGCATTCACTGGGTTCTCCCAACTCTTCCCTCCCTTGAAAGTAAATAGGAATGCCAAAGCTTTATGCCACCATCCAGCTGGTGACTGCTACCCAAAATGCAGGCACATTCCTTAAGAAGCACTAAATAAGCCCTCAGGGGAGGGGAAGAGTGATGGGGTGGGGGGGTCCAACTCCCAAGCTCATAGCCTTGAACCCTCCTTGACTCCTCATTTCCTCTCTCTTGCATAGCCAATCAGTTGCTGAACCTTGTTTGTGTTAACACCTCTCACATCCACCTCTTCCTACTTTCACAGCTACCACCTTCCTGCCCACCCCCATCACCTCACCCATATTACAGGGACAGCCTTTGAACAGGTCTGCCTTTGTCAAGTCTTACCACCCTTTGGTCAATTCTCCACAGGGCTGCCAAAGTGATTTCCTTAAGCGTAGCTATGACCATCTCACTCCCTACTCAAACTCCACTGGTCTTCTATGGCCTCAAGGATAAAATATAAATTTCTCTGTTCATGGTTTTAAAAAGTTCCACACAACCTGGTCCCAATGACCAGCCTTGTGAGACACTATCTCCCCCTCCCTCACTTGGTCAGTGATCGTCAGAGGGAGTATCAGCCGAATTCACCTGACCTCTGCCTCATGTGGCCTCCTCCTCATCTGGAACGCACCCTCTACTCACTTCTGCCAGAGAATCCCTTTCTTCCTTCAAGATGCATCACCTTCTACATAAGGCCCTGCTTAACCCCAGCTCCCGCACCCAATGGCATGTATTTAATATACTTATATGAGTACTTGTTTCTCCCATAGAATGTAAGCCCTTTGAGAACAGGGATTCACTGTATTTGTACCAATAGTGTCAAAAACATAATAGACGTTTAAATACTTGTTGATGATGATTTTACAGTAATACAGAATTTTGTGTTTGAAAAAGAAATATTCCTCATGATAACCCTATAAAGTAAGCTATACGAGCAAACATAAGCCTTAAAGGAAAAACAAGGATTTGTACACGGTCATAGCTAAAAAGTATCAGACGTGGGATTTGAACTCTGTTCTCCAAAGTCCAAGTTCAATGCTGTTTCCAGTATAACTTTAACCAAATTCTCAACAATTTTAAAGAGGGATTTTAAAAGAACAATGTCAAAAAAGCAAAATTCACAAAATGAATTCTAAAATAGTACCCAATGAGACCATTTAAAAAAAAGCACAACTCAAGTGCGACCAGGTTATAATACCTATTAATAACATCATGGAGGGATTCTCTTCGTTGTTCTAATGTCAGCATCAAACACTGAAGTACATCAGTTGTATTTCTTGAGGATGAAGCACAACAGTTCACCATGCCAGTCCAACTCCACTTATTTCTGTCTGCAGACCCACGCAGAGGTGTCTTCTTCTGACTAATCAGAGAACAAATTCCTAACAAATCACTGCCATAGACAGGAGTTCTGGAACAGCGCCGCTCATTGCCCAGATAAATTCGGTCCAGCCGTTCTTTCAAAAGTCTATTCTTTTCCTCCTTTGGGTAAAATGGTAATAAGAGCTTGGTCATTCAAGTATGGAGAAGTAGAAAATTAAATGGTTAAAAAGAAAAGGGTGATATGCTAAGTTATTATTAACAAATACTAAATTACAGAGGTCCCATGTACATGAACGCTGAATAACACAGATCAGTCATGCTCCCTGATTAAACTCATTGAATTAGAGGGGGGGAGTTTCATTTTCTCTACCAAGTTTAAAAATTATTTCTTATGAGCAGCTCTAGTTAAGATCCTATAATACTTCAGATAAATACTGAAAATGCACAAGCATATTTTAGAGTAAAACAAAACAGCATTTACTGTCTTCCTCATAAATTAGAATACAAGAAAGCAAAATTTTAATGATATCTAGGGTGTTATTTTTGTAATTCTGTAATAGGAAATTCTTACTTTAAAATCTCATTCAATGAAAGCTCAAGAGTAATTTTTTTAAATTAAGATGCCATTACTTGCCATGTTATCAAAGTTAACATGTAACTTCTGAAAACTAGCATATTTAATACAATACAACCACAATTAATACGATAAGTCATTTTAGCATTATAAACTGGACTCTGCTCTGAAAAAGGGAAAAATTGTGCTTACAATTCAGTAAGTTACAAACCTGTGTTGGGCCTCCTATAGGACTGGCCATTTTTGATACTACTCCAGCTTCTCCTGATGTCAAGGAATTAACTGCTGTTCTCCCTGGAACACCTACTACAATTTCAAAAATACCTAGCATTAATTCACATCTATGTGAAAAAAGTTAAACTTCTTTAATGAATCTCATTATTTTCATATAAACAAAACACAATATAATTCAAAGTGAGACAAAGAAAATACTTAATTTGAAATGGGCTAATTTAGTGTCTAGAAATTTAGTATCATGAAAGCTTATGTTTCATTTTTCTTTTGAAGTTTTTCCTCTGAAATTCTGACCACTAGAAAACCATGCTAGTATCAGTATTAAATACAAGAGAAAGACAACGCTGAAAAAAATGTTCAATTATTCCAAGTAGCTCAGGGAAAAATGAAATAGGTGCACAGAACACTCTTAGGTTTTTGGCATTCTCAATAACAGGGTTATGGTATTGTAAGGACTCAAGGAAAAAAGTTTATTTCTGCCACTTCAGCCTCTACTGTGTAAAGAATATTACTGTGAATCAAATTACCAAGAAATTATCTTACTGAGCTAGAAAAAATAACAGCAATTCATCTGGAAGAACAAAAGGTCAAGAATATTAAGGGGATCAACGAAAAAAGTGCGAAAGAAGACAGTCTAGCCATAAGAACATAAGCTGTATTACCAAGCAGTCATCATCAACACAATCCTGTACTAGCTAAGAAATAGAGTGGTGAGTCAGTGGCACAGATTAGGTATACAATGCCCAGTGGTAAGGGAAAACAGCAGTCCAGTGTTTGATAAACACAAAGATCCAAGCTTTTAGGACAAGAATTCACTATCTGACAAAAACTATCAGGAAAACTAGAAAGCAGTTTGGCAGAAACTAGGTATCAACTAGCATCTCATACACTATACCAAGATAATGTAAAAATGTTCATACGATATACCAAGATGATGGCAAAATCTGCTTATAGTATCACCCTTTATGTCTAAATCATGGAGGATAAATCATATATGATGCAGACATAAAAGGTGACACCATAAGCAAATAAGGGAGCATCAAATAGTTTACCTACGCACAGGTGAAGAATGTATGACCAAACAAGAGATGAAGAGCATTGTTGTTAAGTCATTTTTCAGTCATGTCTGATTCTCTGTGACTTCATTTGGGGTTTTCTTGGCAAAGATACTGGAGAGGTTTGCCATTTCCTTCTCCAGATGAGAAAACTAAGGTAAACAGGGTTTAAATGACTTGCCCTATGGATAAGTGAATAATATATTACCAAACAAAGATAGAGAGTATTATGGAATGTAAAATGAATAATATTAATTACATTAAATTAAAAAGTTTTTGCACAAACAAAACCAAATGCTACCAAGATTAGAAGGAAAGCAGAAAACTGGGGGGAAAACTTTTTTACAGCAAGTTTCTCTGATAAAAGCCTTTTATCTCAAATATGTAGAGAACTGGGTCAAACTTATAAGAGCACAAGTCATTCCCCAAGTGATGAATGGTCAAAGGATATAAACAGGCAGTTTTCAGAAGAAGAAATCAAAGCAATCTATAGTCATATGAAAAAAATGCTATAAATCACTGTTGATTAGAGAAAATTAAAACAACTCTGAGGTACCACTTCACACATATCAGACTGGCTATTATGACAGAAGAAGAAAATGACAAATGTTAGAGGGTATGTGTGAAAACTGGCATACTTGGTGGAGTTGTGAACTAATCCAAACATTCTGGAGAACAATGTGGAACTATGCACAAAGGATTATATAACTCTGTGTGTGTGTGTGTGTGTGTGTGTGTGTGTGTGTGTGTGTGTGCGCATATATATGTATAACTATATATGTATATGTGTATGTATATATACATATATAAAAACTCTGTGTGTGTGTATGTATGTATGTATGTATGTATGTGTAAGTGTGTGTGTGTGTACACACCTTTTGACCCAGCAATATCACTACTAGGTCTATATCCCAAAAAGAAACTAAAACAAAAAAAAAGGAAAAGAACTGATAGGGACAAAAATATTTATAGCAGCTCTTTTTGTGGTGATAAAAAATTGCAAATTGAGGGGGTGCCCATCAATTGGAGAATGGCTGAACAAGCTGTGGTATATGATGGTGAAGGGACACTACTGTGTTATGAAAAATGATGAAGGGGATGGTTTCAGAAAAACTTGGAAAAACTTATATGAATTAATGCAAAGTAAAGCGAGTAGAACCAGAAGAATATTGTATATGGTAACAGCAACACTGTATGATGATCAAATGTAAATGACTTAGCTATTCTCAGTAATACAATGATTTAAGACAGTTCCAAACGACTTGGGATGAAAAAAGCAATCTACCTTCAGAAAAAGAATGATGAAGTCTGAATGCAGATCGAATCATACTTTTTTTTACTTTGCTCTTCTTGGGTGTTTTTTTTTTTGGTCTGTGTTTTCTTTCAAAACATAACTAATATGGAAATATTTTGCATAACTGCACGTGTATAATCTTTATCAAATTGTTTTACTTCTTAAAGAAGGGGGAGCGACAAGAGGGAGGGAGAAAATGTTGATATCAAAATTTTTCAAAATGAATGTTTTAGGGGCAGCTAGGTGGCACAGTGAGTAGAACACTGGCCCTGGAGTCAGGAGAACTTGAGTTCAAATCTGGCTTCAGACACTTGACACACTTACTAGCTGTATGACCTTGGGCAAGTCACTTAACCCCAATTGCCTTGCCTTCCCCCCTCCAAAAGAAATGCAAAGTACCAAAAAAAATGAATGTTTAAAAGTGTTTTTGCAAGTAATTGGAAAAAAATATTTTTAAAAAAGAATATTATTGTGCATTAAGCACATCATCATACTCATCTTCTATTTACAAAAAAGTTAGAAACAGTAAGGAGTAGGTGAAAGTTTGACTATCAGGCTCAATGTAATTGTGATTCTAGCTCTGGATCTAAAAATTTTCTTTTCTTCATTTTAGTCAAATCATTGAATTCTTATTGAGATTATGCTAATAAAATATATGTAAATGTTACTTAAAGTTGCAATAGAAAACTTAGGTCATACATTAACAACTCCATATTTATTATGTAAAAGTGTATTTTTTTTTTACTCTATTGTAACATTTTGTAACACTCCCTATTTGATATCTAACAAATGGCAATGGAAATGGGGACAGATTCTAAAAATGAATTCTCTTCATAACACCTCCCTCTTTTAAGTCCTTAAAAAAACAAAGTATAATTGTGTTTAAAATAAGGGTCTAAGTATAGATAGATATATATGATATATATCATACATAAAGGTATTTATGTATACATGTATATGTACACATAAAAGCATGTGCACATACATGTATACATACACACACACACATCTTGAGCGGCTGGGATTCTCATTGGGTCAGCCTTAGACAAACAGTGACATGGAGACTATGAAGAAAGAGCTTATTTAAAACAATGGTCACTCCAAGCAGCTGTTCCCCAGGGTTCCCAGCCACATCTGTCAATCACTTCTAACCCTAAGAGTGCCAATAAATCTCTGCAAAAGACAGGTATCACACAAGGAGAGAATAAATGTTTCATCATTCTTTCCTCTTTCCTTTTTCTCTCTCATCTTTACCTTTGTTTCTCTTCTCTCTATAAGCTCCTCTTTTCTCCCTTCCTTTTTTCTCCCTTCCTTTTTTCTCCCCTAGCTAATGGTTTTTTTCTTTCTTTCTGGTTCACTTCATCGTCTTGGCCAAAAAAGCTCTTTTCACACAAAACACTACTCAGGTACACAGGTACTACTCAGCTTTAATCATGGTATATCGTGAAAAATTCGGCCATCTTGAAAGACTGCTCCATTGCTATGATACACTATCTCAAAAGACTCTAATTTTAAGCTTAAATCCATTCAAAACACCACAGTAAATAACCCATGGGATTTTTTTTATAGTGTCCCTTCAAGAATACGAATTAAGTTAGAAGAACCATAGCTGTAGCAGTAGAAGGCACCTTAGAGAGCCACCTAAACTAACTCCTTCCCTTTGTAGATCAGGAAATTGAGGCTCAAAGAGGCTAAGGGACTTGCCCAAAGTCATATAGATAGGGAGGGAGGGAACAAACACTTATTAAGCACCTACTATGTGCCAGGCACTAAATATTAACCCATTTGATTCTCACAACCCTGGGTATTAGGTGCTATTTTTCCCATTTTATAGATGAGGAAATTGAGGTAGAGACAGGTGAAGTGACTAACCCAAGGTCACTCAGCTAGTAAGTGTCTGAGGTCAGATTTGAGTTCAGGTGTTCCTGACTCCAGCCCCAGCACTGAACCACCTACAGCTGCTTAGATAAATGGCAGATAGAGAATCTGAACCAAGGTTCTCTAAATACAGGACCAATTCTTATAGAAGACTTCCTTGAAAAGGAAGTGACTTAAGACCAAAGAAGAAAGAAAAGTGAATGGCAGGGTGGTGTGCTACTGATGAGAAGCAGATCATTATTCTAGCTTCAATGATTCCTCTACTTCTTACCAAATCCAAACCATCACCTGGAGCATCATTTGAAAAAATCTGAAAGACAACAAGGGTCAAGAGCCAAGCAGAGCCTGGCAGGCTTGGGGGCTGAGACAGAAGTGGAGAGAGACTCAACATGTGCAAGGAAGGAGGAATGAGACTGAGATCAAGAACAGTAAAGGGAAAAAGACTGGGAGGCAGGAAAAAACAAGAGTTGCCAGAGTTCTCTAACTTTTTACTCCTGAACCATGTATGCTCCATTTAGTGGTTTACAGTGAAAATTCTGACTAGGCTCAATTAAATGTGTGATTGACAATTTACCAAGGCAAATGACAGAGAAGTCTAAAGGAAGCATTTATGTTAGTGAGCTCAAAATCTAAGCACACTGGTAGACTAGAACAGGCAAATGTCTTCAGGACAAAAAAAAAAAGAAAAAAAGGTCAATCGACATGATACTAATTGCCACATCTATGAAAATTAGTTCATCGCAAACCTAATTTGTAGTTCTGAACTATGTATTCAGTAATAGTCACGAAACTGATTCATTTTAATCACTGTGGAATACAACTGCGATGATTAAGCTTAATGTGACAGAATTAAGCGTAATAGAATCCTTGTTTCTGAACAAAAAAGGTGACATACCTGGTGGAGTTCCTGGTGTCGAACTTGGAATATTTGCTTGGTTCTTGTTTCCCAGAGCATTCAAAGCATTCTGGACAGCACCAGTCTGAGATACTGTCTGCATAACAACTGGGCCTTGAGGGCGCAGATACTGTTGCCCAGGAGCAGAGACAATCTGAAGAACACTTCCTGCAATTTAAATCACATCATATATCAACATGGGGTCTAATGGTCAATATTTGTTCTATTTATTGACTACGTTCACTGTTAAATTGTCCAAGAATATAAAAGATGTGTGACAAAAAGTTTTTAAAAACAAGCCAAATTACTAAATAAGATAAACATAGAATTAAGGTAAGTGCTGAGAGGGAAAGGACATGGATCACCACAACTATTCAGAAAAAAGGAACGAAGTTTCTCCACTCCACTCCTCCTCTGATGCCTCATCATACCATGAGTTCTCGAAGGCAGCAAAAGATCACAAGACTAAGCAGATTCGACCAGGATGGAAAGGCTTCTACTACAATTATGCCTAAGTTTGGGGGTATTACTCATTAGGTTAGTAACAAGGTGATAATTTGGTCAAACACAGCAAGCCTAAAAGAGCACCTAGTAAATCTTGGATCAGCCCTCTAACTGTAGGTATCCCTCAGGGTTCTGTCCTAGCACTTCTTCTTTTCTCTCCCTATACTTCTTCATTTGGCAATCTTATCAGCCCCCATGGATTTAGTTACTATCTCTATGCTGAAGATTCTAAAATCTACTTACCCAGCCCTAACCTCTTTGCTGACCTCCAGGCAGCTAGGTGGTACAGCGTATAGAGAGCTAGATCTAAAGTCAGGAAGATCTGAATTCAAATCTGACCTCAGACACTTACTAGTAATGTGACCCTGCTCAAGTCATTTAACCTCCATTTGCCTTATTTCCTCAACTATAGAGTGGGGATAATAAAAGTACCTGCCTCACAGGGTTGACCTGAGAATCAAATGAGATAATATTTGTAAAGTGCTTAGTACCATGCCTAGCATGCAGTAGGTTGCTTAATAAATATTTATTTCCTTCCCTTCCCTTCCCCAGTCTCACATTTTCTACTGCCTTTCATCATCTTGAACTGGATGTGCAGTAGACATGTTAAATTCAACCTGTCCAAAACAGAAACCCTTCTCCATGCCTATCTTCCCTGTTACTGTACAGGGCAATGACATCTTGATTGCCAGGAGGCATCCTAGTGTCATCCTGGACTCCTCTCTAGCTCTCACCCTCCCCCCTAAACCAAGCTGGTGCCAAGGCCTATCGATTGCACCTTTGCAGCATCTCTCAAATATGTCCCCTTCTCTCCTCTGACACTGTCAGCCCTGTAGTGCAGACTTTCATCACTTCATACCTGGATTACTGCAATAGCTTCCTTGGGGAAAGGGGGTGGCGGAGGGGGTGGAGTCTATCTGCTTCAAGTCTCTCCCTACTCCAATTCATTCTACATTCTGCCACTAAAGTGATTTTTCCTAAAGCACAGGTCTGATCACGTCACCCCACCAACACCACACACACACACACATTCAATAAACTCTAGTAGCTCCCTATCATCCCCAGGAGCAAATAAAAAATGCTCTGTTTGGTCTTCAAAGGCCTTCATAACCTGGCCCCCTCCTATCTTTCTAATCTTCTTACTCCCTGCTAGATCCTCTTCAATGCAGTGGCACTGGTCTCCTGACTGTTCCACCAACGAGACCATCTCTTGGCTCTGGGCATTCTCTCCAGCTGTCCCCATGCCTGGAATGCTCTTCCTCCTCCACTCCACCTACTGACCTCTCTGGCTTCCTTCAAATTCCAACTAAAATCCCATCTTCTACAGGAGGCCTTCCCCAATCCCTCTTAATTCTACTGCCTTCCTTCTGTTAATTATTTCCTATTTATCCTCTACACAGTTTGCTTTGTATCTATTTGTCTGCATGTTGTCTACTCCAGTACACTACAAGCTCCTGCAGGGCAGGGACTTTGCCATTCTTTGTATCCCTAGAGCTTAGAACAATACCTGGCACACAGTAGGCACTTCATAAATGCTCACCGAATGACATGCATGATAAACCAGCAAAGTAATGGAATCACTGATTCTAAACTGAAAGAGACCTGATTGGTGACCTAACCCTCTCAAATAATTTTTTTTTTCTTTGATATATAAAAAAAAATTTTCTCTCTTGTAGAAATGGGGGGGAAATACATCATCAAGCAAAAAAACAAATTCCCACATTTGGCCTCATCTAAAAACTGTGTCTCATCCTTCACCCTGGAACCATCACCTCACTGTTGGGAGATGAGCAGCATGTTCTTGTAGTAACGGAGTTCTTAAGTCTTTCAAAACCGTATATGTTTACAATGTGGTTTTTCAAACTGTTCTCCTGGGTCTGCTCGCTTCACTCAGCATAGGTTTATACAAATATTCCCAAGCTTCTCTGAAATTGGCGTTTGCAGCATGATATTCATATGCCATGATTTGTTCAGTCATTTCCCCATTGATGGACACCCCCTTAGGATCAAGTTCTCTGCCATAACAAAAAGATTTGCTACAAATATTTAGATCTCTTTCTTTCATCTCTCGGAGGTATACGTAGGCCTGACAGGGGTACTGCCAAGTCAAGGGGCATGCACAATATAATAACTTTTTGGAATTAATTCCAGTTCCACCAACTGTGCATTAATGAGCCTTGTTTTCCTTGCAGCCCCTCCAATATCTGTCATTTTCTTTTTTTGTCTATTTTGTCAATTTGATGAGCATAAGGTAGGACCTCAGAGTTGCTTTAATTTGCACTAATCTACTAGAGATTTGAAATGTTTTTTCATGACACAATAGCCTAAATGTCCTCTTTTGAATAATGCCTGTTCATAATCTTTGGCAATTTACCAATGAGGAATGGCTCTTATTTTTTAAAATGTCAATCATTTCCTTATGTATCTCAGAAATGAGACTTTATCAGAAAAACTTGCTGCAAAGTTTTGCTCCCAATTACCCATTTCCCTACTCATTTTAGCTACACTGGTTTCATTTTGCAAAATCTTTTAAATTTTATGTAATCAAAAACATTCATTTTATCCTCTCTATAATTTGTCTGATCATGAACTCTTTCATTTCTATAACTGCTACAGGAAATTTCTTCCTTGGTCCTCTAGATTGTTTATGATATGACCTTTTATGTTTAAGTTCCATATACATTTGGTGTTTCCCTTGGCATAATGACATGAGGTCTTGGGCTAAACCTCATTTCTAGGTTTTGTTTTGTTTTGTTTTTGGAGTTGGAAAGGCAAAGCAATTGGGGTTAAGTGACTTGTCCAAGGTCACACAGCTAGTAAATGAGTCAAGCGTCTGAGGCCGGATTTGAACTCAGGTCCTCCTGACTCCAGAGCCGGTGCTCTCCTCACTGCGCCACCTAGCTGCTCTTAAACCTCATTTCTGTCAGTAGGTTATCCAGTTTCCCCAAAAGTTTTTGTTAATTAATGAGCCTTTACCCAAAGGCTGGGGTCTTTGATTAGATGAGTCCACTCTTTGTGGATTCAGATACTTGTTGACTGACTGATTAAAACAATAATACATTCTGTTTTCAATATGTTGAGTTTGAGATGTCTTTGGTCTATCCAATTTGAAATGTCCAGCAGACAGTGATGTGGGACTGTGGCTCAAGGGAGAAACTGAAACTGGAAATATAGATCTGTGAGTCACCTATACAGAAATAATAATTAAACCAGTGGGAGCTCATGAGGTCACCTTGAAAGAAGAAAAGAAGGCCCAGGATAGATCCTGAACATCCACAGCTAGCAGGCATTATATGGATGAAGAGAGAGTAAGGGAGAATGAAAGAGCAATCAAATAACAGGAAAATCAGGATCTAGAGATGAAAAGGAGTTCAAAAGTCATCTTGGCTAAATCTCTCATCTGACGTACGAGGAAACTAAAGCCCCCAAAAGTGAAGTGACTTGCCGAAACAGGCAACAGTCAACAGGCATCAGACGTGGAAAAGAACCAGGTTTTCTGACTCCACATCCAGGGCCCAGTCTAGTGCCCCATGCCAACTATCTCATCATATTAATTTTCATTTTATTGATTAATCGATTTTACCTTGCAGTTGTAGGGGCTGGCCTGCAGTGAGCTGTCGGAGCTGACTGTGTGACAAGGTAAACTTGTTCCCTTGGAACTGCAGGGTCACAGGGGTCTCTGGCTGAGCCACTCGATTCTGTGTCCCTGCTATGGAAGCCAGCTGGGCAATTTTCACAACCTCTCCACCTGTTAAAATAGAATACTTTGTGAAAACCTGAAAATGTTATACTGATGTACAAGCATCACCACAAATCAGCAAGTGTAAGAGACAGATACCACAGGAACATTCAGCAGGCATTGCTTTCTAATATTTTTAGAAAATAATGCTCTTATAAAAGTATAAAAACTAAGAATACCAGTTTAAAAATATCAAACTTGGCTCTGGTTAATCTATTTAACCAAAACTGGCAGAGATTTTAGCTATCCATTTTGACAACCCATTTTTGAACCAAACTAAAAAGAAATGTCTTCATTTTACTTTGCCCAATTACAAACTCAGAAAGCACATTATTTTAAACTAAGAAGTAAAAAACAGGGATTGTGCATTTGTTTATAATCTATTTGCAATGTACCAGGAAGCTCGCATATCAACCCATGATCTTCAGAAGCTCTCATAATGTGAAAATTCACAATCTTTCAATCAAACTCCATGGAGAAACTTCATAGAGTTAAGATGAGAACATTACATCCTGAAGAAAGGTTATTAGATAACTGTTTCAATAGCATCAACCTGTTCAAAATTTGGGTATGTTATAAACAATATCAATCAATATACATATTATTCAAAATAATAAGTTTCACATTTTCACCAGATTTTCCAATATTTGGTGTTACATTCTTTTTGAAAGCTAAGAGATAAAATGTGAAACCGCTCATGCTGCTTAAAATGCTTCCTTTACTTGAAAAGCAAATGAAACAAAACCCAACACGTAATATGTACACAAGCTCAGAAGGCAGTGTACACAGGTTGTAACAGGAGAAGCTTTTTCTTTTTTTTAATACGATGGTTGATATTCGAGTCTCAATGTTCCTCCCAAGGAAGTCAAGACCAGGCTTATTAGTGGTGCGATAGAGAGAACAGTTAGTAAAGAATATTTGCCTAAAGACATCTCAGTAAGAGGAGCAGAAGAGAGAAACTGAAACAGGACTCAGAGAAATTCCCAGCCACTGTAGTCCTTCCTCAGTTCACAAGTCATAACTCAACTTGGACTAACCCAGGCTGGAGACTGTCTAGACCATTTATCTTTCAATACAACCAAGCACCTTCCTCTCAGCCCCAAGGGAGATAAGAATTCATTTGTGCATAGGTGACTAGCCTTGAAAGTATGTAAGATGGTGATGTTCAAGTGGCCCTCATCCTTAAGACACTAAAGGCAAGCAAGCTCATGAGCAGGAGATGATGTGAGGAAGCTTGAAAATGGAGCCAGTCTCCCTACACTCACTAATTCATCTGGTTTTCCTCCATCCAGAGAAGCCTTTGTACAATTTTGCTACTCAAAAATGCCCATGGAAGAATGAAAAGAAGAGAGTGTATATCTGTATGTGTATTAAATATTGTAACATTTCTGGGCCTGAATATTCACTCCAAGTTTAAATCTGATAAGAGAACATCCTACTAAAAAGAAATGTTTTTTTTTTTAAGAAAAAAACCTAAAGCCAATTCACATAATTAGAAAAGAAGTGAAATCTGGATCCATTAACTTTCACTTGATTAAACTTGTTCTGTTATGATAGCTGAGCCATGGAATTGCCACACCAAAATCTTGATTCCTACTCATCCCCATAGCACACCAAAGCAGCATAGTGAGCAGCTTGAGGAAAGCATAGAGTCTAATGTATGGGGATTAGAAGACAGAATAAGAGAAAGGGAAAGAAGGTCCTGTTGACTGACCTCTTGGGAGAAATCACTCTCCCTTCTATAATATGGCAGGAAATGATGTACTGACTAGAGGCAGTACGTCAGACAAGGGCTCAGGGAAAAGAAAAAGTAGGGGACAGTAAAGGCTTGGCATACATTCTAATGTTCTTAGTACAACCTCTTTGGAGTCAAAAGGTGGGGAAACCTGGAAAGGGGAGGCCACTTACTAGGCAACCGTGCCTGGGCCTGAGAGGTCAGTACCAGCCTCTGAGGAAGCACACTCTGTTGGATGGTGTGCGAGGGGGCCTGGGGCTGGGGCTGGGTCTGGCCTAGCTGGGAGGCCTGGGCTGAGTTCTGACCCCGCTGTTTCACAGGATTGGCTGTGCTAGTTGCTGTGGTGAAGGTCGCTGCTGGCTGGTGTCTTGGAGCACTGGTAGGAGCCTGAGATGTCTGAAACTGTGCTGCGGCCGCTGTAATCAATAAGGTTGGTTTGTGCAAAGCTGTTAGAGGTTCTTAATCAAGGACAATATTTCAAACCGGTATTTTAAAGAAATTAAAAAGGAAAAAAAATTATTTCGCATTTTTTCTCAAATGAGAACTCCTCTCTCTTCCAGGACAGGCCCAATATAGCCTATGGAATATGAGAGAAATACTGTATTTTACCAATTCTTACTAAATATTTTTACTTATGAGAGCTCATCAACAATCTTAATAGTACATTTTCAGAGTTAAATAGAAAGGTAATATTGACACTAATCTAATGATGTTGTCAACCTAAATGCTGAATAAAAACTATTTTCTAAATAGTCAAGTACAAACATAAATTTCACTTTCATGTTTTTTCAAAGAATCTTTGTGTCAAGGGACAACTGATTTTGTAATTTGCACCTCAGGGAAGTCTGATGGAAATAAGACTGAAAAACCTTATGCTTGAAAGATAATTATACTTTTATGTTTTTGACGTTTAATTCAATCCCTTTCAAAAAACACAATCCATTTATACTTAAATATACAAAAAATTTACAAAATCAAGATCATGTGGTTTCAGTAATTTTAAAGCCAAAAACATACATCAAACATAGTCTAATATACATTTGCCCACACAAGCGCAATTTTTCCTACATTTCCAGCATCATTATTAGTAAAGGGAAAATTCCAGATAAGTGATCAGTTCTGTTATTTGGGCAAAAGAAATTCTTAGAACAACATATATGGTGTCTCCAGGGGAGTGAACCACGTGGGCACCTTCCCTCAGATGTCTGCATATAATGCCTAGGGGCAAAATCATTCTCAAGAAAACCACTCTTTTCAAAAGTTAGCACTCAATTTGATCCTTGGGAACTTCTGGGATAAAAAGAAATGAAGCTACTGCAGAAATACCTTTTGCATCCTGATTGGCCGAGAATGTGGCAATGGGCGATCTTCCTCGAACTTGCCCCTGGGAAGTTACCGCGGCGGCGGCAGCGGCAGCTGCTGCAGACACTGTACGTGAGGAGTTCTGGGTACTTGGGAATGCTACTGTCCTACCCTCGGGCTTCTGGCCATACTGCACCGGCTGAAACAATCTACACACACGTTTACCGAGACAAAATGCAAAGAGCAAGTTAGAGTACAAGGACAACAGAAAACATGTTCTTTCAAACAAATAAGTAGGTACTTCTGATTTTCAAAAGGGTCTTGTTTATGAAGATTTAAAATATGTTAATTCCTAATCATAAAAAGATCACATATAAAAAATAACTCTTGTTGCTACGAAGGCTTATTGATATTTGGCAATTGTACATGAATGAGTCAATTTCAAACATCACTCATTTTCAGATATCAAAGGAGCAATTCCATATAATTTCAGCAAAACCTCACTAATTTGTGCTCTCTGAATTACAGAGTAATTTTTAAAAATTCTCTTATTACTTTCAAATGCATAAATGTTTCCAAGAAGAGATCTTACTGGTCTGCTTTTATGAAGTGATGTGACGATGTGACTATCTGTAATTAGCAGCACCAGTTTTTACAAAAATAACGTATAAAAGAAATTAGATGTTTCCCTAAGTGAGCTGTACGGTATCTTCTACAACCTGTCACTAATACCTTGCTTAGAAAAGTAGGACCTTCCAAAAGGTGTTATGAGACAGTTTAAAGGCACAGTTATACCTAGCACAGGTTAAACATAGGATTCTAATTTCCAAATTATGGAAGTCTACAGAGGTTTTATTTTGCAGAGTTTAATTAGATGTTTTGCTGCACTTTAGGACACTACTAAGGGTAAAAAAGTGGGAGTCTGCAATGAAATATTTATTAATCTGGTTATTAATGTGCTAAAAGTCTAACAAATTTAGGACATGCTAAAGGCTAGAGCTAAAACTTTGGACTAACAACAATTTACTGAGTACTGGGGTTTTCTTGGCAAAGATATTAGAGTGGTTTGCCATTTTCTTCTCCAGTTCATTTTACAAAAGAGAAAACTGAAGCAAACAGGGTTAAGTGACTTGAGCAGGGTCACAGAGATTGAAAGTGCTTGAGGACAGATTTGAACACGTCTTCCCAACTCCAGGCCTGGTGTTCTTTCCAATGCATCACCTAGCTGCCCCTACAGATTATGATACAGTGGATTTAATTTTCCCTTTTCTCAATGACTTGGTGTCTTCAGTACTGAGGATGGAGGATACCTAACAAAGGCTGGTAAGAATTTAATTGCCAGGTATCTTACAAATCTAACCAAAAGTTCTCTAAATTAAAAAAAGATGGCAAAAGAAGAAGATTGTCTGTTTGTATCCCCTAAATTAGGTACTACAGAGAGTAGCTACAAAGAAAACAGAAGTATAGCAGTAGAAACACCCACCAATTCATAAAAGGTCAAAAAAAAAAAGACAAAAATAAAGCCCAAGGTCTTAAGCTGCTGTACACAATGCCCAAAGTTTAGGCAACAAACAAGAGAAACTGGAGATACTAAGTCAGAGAGAACCTAAGAATTCATTCATTCTGATCTCTTCACTTCAGCAATGATGAAACTGAAGCATCTGGGCCTAAATCGCTTATTCAAGGTTATGAGGTTTGTTAAGACTAGAATATTTGTGTCCTGAGTAAGGTGAGGCTCCTTCCGCTATGCCACCAAATTGCCCCTTTATCAGGGAAAACCTGTCTTTTTCTAAAAGGTGGGAAAGATTTCAGCATTATCTTCCTACTAAACATTTTTTATTATAATCTCACATTTAATACACAACTTACTTGCTTGGCTTAAGTTTCACTGCATTAGGTCGGCCTGGTGGGGGGGATGAACTGAAGATTTCTTCTATATGTTTTCGAGTTATCTTCTTTTTTGATAACACTTGTGCTTCATAGTGAGTGGTTTTATTTTCTAATCCAATTAGATCAAATATAGAAAGATCTGCTTCCTAATTTAAAAAAGGGAAAAAAAAGAAGTACTTACCTCATACATTCAGTACCTTTAAATGTAAAGAAAATAATGCTCGCCCTACTGGCATCTTATAACCTGCAAGCATCCTATCCCTTAGACCCTCTCCACTCTAATGTATTTAGTACACTGCTATCAAACTCATCTTTTTGCTCTCCCTATGCCATACTTACCTAGAAAGCATGTGACAGGTCTCTATTTCTCAACTACTCTAGCTAGCTCTTGAGGCCCCTCAGAACCTCCTTGCCCTTTGGCCTATCCTACCACCCACCATACACAGTGGATTGGGCTGGTCTCCTCACCAGGTCCCTGCTTTCTCCCAGGACCCCACAAAATAAACAGTAGCAAGTCAATGTAATCTTTCCCAGCTGTATGCTGACTCTCAACTAAGAATGATGAGGCAACAGAAGTAAAGGATGTCATTAGGCTCAATGCTATTTATGATTCATCTGTTGTAATATGCCTGTTACCATAAGCTTTTTAATATTTCTTTAGCTCTCCTCTTTAAAATTGGTTATTTTAAATCCCTTATTGGATACTCTGAAGTTAATAACAGCAAAAATCCTTATGGAATCTAAAGAAAAGTTATATGCTTATTTTATAAACAGTAAACTGGTGGCAAGAGGCAAGAAAACAGATGAAAGAAATAGTGACCCCTATATAAAGCAAACTGACCAATACCTGAGGCTGGAAAGAAAAGTGAGATGGCCAACAAGGGGACAATAAATTTTCCAAGAGGTTCACACAAGGGCAAATGGTCTCATGTAGGGGAACCACAATGAAATTACAGGTGAGAGGAACCTTAAACATTTTTCCCTTTCACCTGGAATTCCCTACCCCTTCCCTTCCATTTTCCCTACTGCATTTTTCTGTTGTGTTGCCTCTGTTAATCTTCCCTGGAAAATAATGCCTAAAACAGGGATGAGCATCCAACCACCATTCACTAATATTATGTACGATGGTGTGAGAGAATGACTTCAGATAATCTCATTCTAAACACTGATTTAACTCAAGCAATCATTCCCAGGCACGTACTAACATGTCCACAAGGTATCCACTCCTTACACAGACACACGGACACAGACACATACACACACACACGCACATGCACACTTCTACTGTTTTACATTTACTAATTTTCTACTCACCTTCCAAAAACCACATTCCAATGCCTTTAAAATCAGAGAAGCAGATCTATACTCCAGTGTTTCCAAAACATAAGAAGAGCCAGGAAGCCTAGGATCTATCAGACCAGGATGATTGCATATCCTCTGAAGTTTCATTAGAATATTCAGGACATTAACGAAATGTCCACTCTTAAGAGCCTCTTGAGTTCTGTTCATTTAAGAAAAAAGTAATAAGCTATCTAATTCAATTTACGTATGGATTTTCAATAGATTATTTATTCTTCTCCTATTTACTGATAAACAATTATGCATTATATTCTCTACAAAATGTTTGCAACTGCTTAAAGGCATAATTGTCAAGTTTGGATTCCTACCAATTTCAATATTTATCTGTTACAATTTCAAAATCTAAGCTTCATCTTTTTTTTAAATCAAAATTCAGTAAACTGAACAACAGTATAATGATACACCTGTAGCAGCACAAGAAGAAATGTTGAATGTAGACTCCAAACCTCAGAAGGATTACATCCCCAGATCAGAAGGTTTGGAAGGGATCAAAGACATCTTAGAAATCTTTTTTGGTTCAACTTCCCTCCACTCCTCCCCCCGCCACCAGTTTTACAGAGGATAAAACTGAGGTCCAAAAGAGGGAAAGTGAATTCTCCAGTCACTCAGCTAGCAGTAATAAGTAGCAGAACTGAATTTTCAAAAATCAGTCCTTCGCCTCTGAATGCAAAGTTCTTTCTACTAAAGCAAGCTGCATGACTAAGAACACTTAATAAGTGAGTCACTGTATAATGCCATTTCTTTTTAAGTCACGTTATACCATATGTAGCATCACATCTCTCTCCCTGCAGTTGATGCTTTTACCTGGGCTGAAGGATAACATCCTCATACAAGGCCTTTTGCCGACTAGAAAGGCGACACTTTAACACATGTTCATATTTCTTCGTCAGCTGCTTGTCAACATCCCTTTTAGTTCTTCTCAAAATAAACGGCTGAGTCACCTGAAAAAAAAATATAATACATAATTCCTTCTGAGCCTTCTTATTAATGTACATGTAAACGCTACATACTTACTTAGAACAAAAATTAACTTTTTAAAAGTAACTGGAAAAAAAAGTAGCATGACATACTCTGTGCAACCTTATGACCACTTTATGGTAGTAATCTTGGCTCTCCTCATTAGCTGGTTTTACTGGAAAGTTCTGATAAGGTCTAGAAATTCCAGGTATCAAAAAGTGCACCATGGTCCACAATTCCATCAAAGTATTATGCAAAGGTGTGTCTATCAGGAGCAGACGTAATTGGCTATAAACAAATCAAAAAATAAACACTGTTTAAAACACTACCATACATCAACTTCTTCTGTACTGAAGATATTAAGAAAGGAGTAAGCAGCCATCTTTTATGGGAAATGTAAGTGTAGGCCTGCCTGGAAGAAATAAAATGGACAAGATGACCCAGTGAGACTTCTTCTATCTCTGCTGCTCTATGATTAGAGTTGAAAGGTACTCAGAACTGAAATTTCCTTAATAGACAACTTTTAAAAGTTAACATGCAATTAATTAATTACATAAAAGTCCAGAATTACTTAGAAGAAAAAAAAATACTTTATTGATGTGTCCAACCTTCGTAGATTGAAAACTGCCTCCCAGTGCTTCTCGGTCATGTTCTTTACTTGCTGCATCTCATCAATGACTAAGTATTTCCACCTCACTTTCATGAAGGCATGATGGCCTTTAAAGAACTGTTTATAAGAGGTTATGCATATGTTGAAGCTGTTGGGTTCAGTCCATTCCTGTAGTATACAAAATAAATCTTAAAATGTTTTGTTCTGATTTCCTTTTTTAAAAAAAAAAAAAGGAACAAATATTTCTAAGTATTCCAAGAGAAATTCCTTGCAGCAGAATTAAATTAGTCACAACTGCAGTCATGGAGTTCCCTAACAACTGGCCCATATCTATATAGAAAACAGCAATCAGCTTATAGTTTGGATTTAAGTGCCATTTTCTAATGTATTCATTTCGGGAACTTTCACTGGCTCATTAAGTCGAAGAGTTGAAGACAACATACATTAGAAACAATTGGTTTCTTCTGAATTTTGGAAATGAAATTATCAGAGACCACTCTATGGTACCACCTGAGCAACGGGAAAGATAGTTTACAAAAATTGTAAAGTGAGATGAAATGTGACCGTAATATTTCTATTTTGTAGATTAGATTCATGTTTTGGGATGGGAGCATTCTTAATCTAAGAGGTCCATTGACTCCCAAAGGATTCATGGACAGATTTCAGGGAGTCTATCAACTTGGATGGGAAAAACATCACATCTTTATTTTCACTAACCTTTAGCTTCTTTTGTGATCTTATGTATTTTATTTTACTCATTTAAAAATATTATTCTGAGAAGAGATCCATAAGTTTCATCAAAATGACTGCCAAGCGGTTCATGCCACAAAAAAAAAGGTTAAAAACCCCAGAATTATATGGTCTCTGAAGACTTGTCTATTGCTACCATTCTATGCTATCATAACAAACTAATAATAGATACTCTTAAATCGTAGGATAAATAATTCAAGATGTAAAAATACAGAGTATACCAAAAGTCTTAGGGCAGACTTAAAGTTTAAGAGCTTAAGCTAGGGGTGGGGAAACCTGTGGCTTAGACGCAACATGTGGCCCTCTAGGTCCTCAAGTGCAGCCCTCTGACCGAGTCCAAACTCCACAGAACGAATCCCTTTAATAAAAGGATCCGTTCTGTAAAACTTGGACTCAAGTCAAAAGGCTGCACCCAAAGACATGGAAGGCCACATGTGGCCTCAAAGTCACAGGTTCCCCACCCCTGTCTTAAGCTATTATATTAAAAGGCTTTCTAGCAATTTAGGAATTTTCTTTTTAGGAAGGAAAGTCAATTTTTCAACGTAACTGCAGCCTTCTGTGATGGACAGAGTGGCAACCTTGAAGGAGGGAAGAAATGGGTCCAAGTCCTGCCTTTGATAAATATTACCCATCTGTGTGACTCTGGACAAATCATTTTTCATGTTCCAAGCAATTCTCTACAATTTTAAGTTGCGGAACAGTTAGCTGCTGGTCTGCATTGGCAGAGTGAAGTTCATCACCAGAAATTCCCCATACCAATGTTTCCATTAATTTACCTGCTACATGCCAGGCACTGCAACAGGCTCAAGAGAATACGTAATGTCTCCCAACTGTAAAAAGGCAGTGCTCCAAAAATTCATAAAGTGGTTATGGGGCACTAAGGGGACTGTTCTTATAGAAACAATGTCATAAATGGTGTCTAGATTCCTAAGGCTAGTGCCAAAAGCCATCTAACCTATAAATACTGTATTTCAGCTACATGATGAGTTAGATAGGATTCTTGGAGGTACCTAATCACCACAGAGAACTCTGTACTTCAAGATCAGTGATTTTCTAAGTACAGAATAATCAACACAAGGATTAAAAACCATCCACACTTTAGTAATAGGCTTCTGCAGCTAAAACAATTAATCACCTGATAGCCAACTCTCTGGTCATAAGACTCTGAACCAAGTTAAGCTGGTGGTCAGAAAACAGACTGTAATCTTGGGAGGTTGGTAGGACCTGAACTTATGCTCCATAGCAGAACCTAAAGTCACCTTCACATTATAACAAGGCATTAGAATGGAACTTTCTTAAGGTTTTAGCATTTTGTTGCTAGGGAAATGTCTTTGATTTTTAATTCTTACTGACTACCTATCAAGAAAGGACACAGCAACAAGAGGAATATTTCTCATAATCCAGGCAGAAACCACATCTCTCCATACACACCTCCTCACCTGTGTCATCACAGAAATCAGACCATTTGTATATATACTGGATCTTTGCAAGTCAAAATCTCTACCCTCAAAGAAATTACAATTCGGTAATGATTTCATAGAATTATAGCATCTCAGAGTTGGAAGGACCTTCAGAGGCCATTTCTTCCAACCTCAAACACAAACAAGACTTCCAGAGGAGAAACCCAGTATATTCCAAGATAGCCTCTTGAAAAGATGTCCTTTGAAACTACAAAATATGCCATTAAAAACTATATTCTTGGCTATGTGTTACTTATAAAGTTTTATACTGTTCTTATGAACATGAATTTCTTTTTTAAATAATGACAATAATAATAATAATAATACCTGTCTCTTTGCTTTAAGTTCTCTATGATTGCCAAAGTATAAAAGGATTTTTAGCCCCGGGCACCAACGTTTCAATTCAAGCTCCCATTTTAATATGTTGCAACTTCTCACAACCACAAGGTGGGGGCCCCAATTACCTGCAGAAACAAAAATTATTCTCACTGTACAGAGCTGTGTTAGGGTTTCAAACATTCTAACTAAAATGCTAAATAAAATTTAAGGTCACAAATGCTAACCTGAATAGGTAGAGTTGTTACTCTTTAATGCATTTATCTCATAAATAATGGTGTTCTTACCTATGCATTCCCACAGTTGGAAACTGCAAGATCTAATCAGATGCTAATTAACAGCTCAAAAGATCTGTGATCACATCAAGGTACAGGTGACCCATCTCTGCCTGCATAGCCTGGATATAGCCTTTCCCAAGTGACTCTCATCCACATTCTCCCATAACAATTACCTTTAAAACACCTATCCAACTGTTAACAGGGGCAACTCACATTATGTTCTCACAGTGTTAAGTCAAAGTATGGTCTTATAATGACAGCAAAGGATGGGCAGGCAGGAGTGGGTCTCAATTTACCTATGGAAAGGAATATCCACCCTGATGAGATCACAGATCTGGAGTTCTGAGTTCTTTGTAAAGATGAGGCAATCAGAAGTCTGGAGAGTCAATTAAGTCTAAGCTTGGGAAAAGATCTCTGAAAACCTTAACTAGATCTAAACCAAGGTTATCCACTTAAAGTCAAGGAGCATCAGTGGGATCTAAAGAAGTATCACACCTCATCTAATTTCTTAAAATTCTTATTTGCTAGCCTAAGAGCTCACACTAGTGAGAAGTCAGTCAGCAGATATTTATTAAGCATGTACTGGGCTAAGCATTGGTTTAGCTTCTATTTAAAGCCTATATCTATTCTATCTTAACCTCAGAGAAGTGAAGGAAAGGAGAATCCTCACTTCTCTAGGTAATCAGCTTCTCTACCTAACACTATAAAGCCAAGGAATCTTCTGTTTCTCTATCCTAGTCACTGGAAACAAAAAGAAGGGAAAACATAGCATCAGTTGCTTAAAGGGTACTGCCATCTACACAATCATAGGGCAAATGACTGCCCACTTTCCCTCATCTCTTACACTGGAAAGCAACATGTTATAGTGGAAAAAGCAATGAATCATGAGCCAGACCACCTGAATTCTCAAGTCTATGGGATAAATCACTTTGGCTCTTGAAGTTCTGGTTTACTCATTTGTAAAATGTAGATAATACATGTATTCTGTACATCATAGGACTGTTGTGAAAAGTGCATTTTAAAATATAAAGCACAATAATGAATGAGATCCATGGTTAGCATCATCACCAAAAACATTTTGAATAAAAAAGTACATAATACCCCAAGATCTTGGACTGAGACCTTGAAGAAACCATAAAGGCTACCAAACTCAACCCCTCATTTTTATAGATGAGCAAACTGAGGCACAGAGAGGTTACACAAGTTGACCAAAGCCACATAGCTACTAATCATATGAGGCAAAATTTGAACTCAGGTCTTCCTGACTCCCAAGTCCAGTGACCCTATCCATATTACCCTGGCCTTGACAATGTGAAAAATACTGTAAATAATATCAGCATGTGTATATTACATAGATATTCCTAATAGGAAAAAAATTACACTGCTGTATTTCAAAATACTTATTTCTTTTGCTTTGATTAGGAAACATTATCACAAAATTGTGCCTGTATTTTGTAATAACATTTTAATTTCATGAGAGCTAGTGTGTTATTTTCTTCAGTATTTTGGGGGGTCTCCTTTAGCAAGTCGTTGACTTGTTTTTCATGATTTTCTTGCATCACCTCATTTCTCTTCCCAATTTTTCCTCTACTTCTCTTACTTACTTTTCCAAGTCCTTTTTGAGCTCTTTCATGGTGAGGCAAATTCATATTTTTCTTGGAGGGTTTTGATGTAGGCTCTTTGACTTTGTTGACTTCTTCTGGTTGTATGTTTTGATATTCTTTGTCACCAAAAAAAGATTCTAGAGTCTGAGTCTGCATCCTTTTTCTCTGCCTAGCCATGTTTCCAGCCAATTACTTCACCTTTGAGCTTTTTGTCAGGGTATGACTGCTTGTAGAGTACAGAGAACTTTGTCCCAAGCTTTAGGAGCTGCGCTTCTGTTTTCAGAGCTACTTCTACACAGCAAGCTCCGCCACAGAAGTGCTCCTCCCCCCCGAAGAACCGCCAACCAGAACTGTGACCCAGATCCAAGCAGGGCAAAGCTGCCTCTGTGCCAGCAAAGCGCTCCTTGCACTCCCGCTCCGATCCATCGCTTGATTCCTCCTACCATGTGAGCCAGGGCCTCTGGAAGCAGCTAATGCTAGAGTTCTGGAAGCTCCAGGAGCTTCCTGCTGCTGCTGCCACCACCGCAGTGCCACCTCTGCCACCCTCAGGGCTGGTACCAGACCATTCTCTAACCCGATCCAGCAGTTTTCCTGCTAACATGCTCTGTGGTCTTTGGCATTTGTGGGTTGAGAAGTCTGGTAACTGCCACAGCTCAACGATTCATCATCCTAAGGCCTGCTCCAGCTGACTCCCAGTATGGTCTGTCCTGGCACGGCCCACTCTAGGCTGCACTCCATTCCCAGCACCATGAGACAGACCCCTCCCGGCAACAATCTAGGCTCTCCTGGGCTGGAGACCTGCTTCCCTATGCTATATCGTGGGTTCTGCACTGCTAGAATTTGTTCAGAGACATTTTTAACAGGTGTTTGGAGAGATTTGGGGGAGAGCTTAAGGAAGTCCCTGCTTTCCAGCCACAGAGCCAGTGTGTTAATACAATGGACAGAAAAATGACCTAGAAGCAAGGAAGACCTGGGTTCAAGCCCCACCTCTGACACACCAAAGCTACATGACTGTTGGCCAGTCACTTAACCTCTCAGTTGCCTGACAACTCTCTAAGCCCAAATTGAAAAAAAGGTACCAATCTGTACTAGCAGAAGGAGTTTCATTTGTTGAAAGCACAAATCCAGTCCCTATCTCTAACCTTATTACAATTTCAGGTTTTGAATTATAGCATAAGAAGTTCTGTCAACATTTTAATAACTTAAGACTGTAAAGAGAAACATTAAATACTGCCAGTTCCAATAGAAGTGTCAAAAGAAGAATAATTCATTTTTTGCTCACTATTCTTCCTACTAGGATGATAACAATTAACACAGGACTCTACAGTAACATTTCAGTTACCAGTGATGTTTATTGAAACATCATTATTAGCCTGAGGTTATGTTCAAGATTCCCTAAAACACACAAACACACACACATCCCTCCTCCCCTTCAAGCATGAACAATTAGGTAAAACATGAAAGAAAAACTACCCAAAAAACCAAGGGTTCAAGCCTAGAGTAGTGCATTAGGATAAGAGAATTAGAACACAGGAAATTTGGAAAGCGAGCTGGAGGGTCACATTAGCCATAAAAGAAAAAAACATACTAAGTAGAAAGAAAGGCTAGCTAAAAAACTTATAATACATTTGGGATATATGATGCTATTACCCCTCCAAGTGTGGTGTTCCCCTTGATTTACTGGGTTATCTCAGTGTCACAGGAGGGAAGGAAGGAGGAGCTGGATAGAAGTTTCTAAAGTCCCAGAGAAGCCAAATTCTAGATTTACGAATGGGTATTAATATAGGACATTAGCCCACTACTGAAAAACACACACACAGCACATATATTGAAAGACTCTAAAAACTAAAATGCTTACCTTCATTACAAGCTAGATGTGCAAAAAAGGCAATAACTTGTACAGTTTTACCAAGTCCAGCATCATCTGCTAAGATACCATTGAGATTCTTCCTGTAGAGTTTTGCTAACCAGTCCAGTCCAATCTTCTGATACTCTCTTAGTCCACCATACAACAAAGATGGAGTATTAAAATTGATCTGTAGAAATCACACACAAACTATTAACATTACATATAATGTCAGTTTTTACCATAGTTTTAAAGAACTTTCTGCATTAAGACATTGCTCTCTGGGAGGAGGAAAAAGGAATATATTGCAAATTGTAGGTGACATAAAAACAAAATTTATCCAAAAAAAGCTTATATTTGAAAAGCAAAGTAAGGAAACTAAGGAAGGATACTTTGCAGAAAAGATAAACAGCTTTTTAAAAGATTATTAAAATATAATTTCTTAAATATAAAATCATCGGATCCCAGGAAGCTTAAAAAAATCATTCTAACAAGAAAAGTACACCATAAGTCTTTATGTCCTATTTAAAATACCAGTCACTATATTTATATTATCTAACTGTTATTTTTTGGATAAGAAGACAAGAATTTGTTGGGAGAAAAGGCCCACTCTTTCTTCATATCCTATCCCTAGACCCTACTTTCTCTTCCCAGCCTTTAAATATAAAGAACTATAAGTGTTACCGAGGTCGTGATCCGAGCACTGCCCTTGGGCAGCACAGCCTCTGCCAGAGCGGCTACTTCAGTAATGTCTCTTGTGTTTGGTTTCATAATATTTGGTCTCTCCACACCTTTACACTGATCAATGATGAGAAGTGAATCAATGAGAACCATTTCCTTCTGACAAACTCTGTCAACTGTAGAGTCTTCTGTGTCTAGAAAATGCAACAAAATTCATGAGACTGCAGCCAGTCAGGATTTTATAAATGGACTTTCTAACATCCAAAAGGGCACAGAAAAACAATGTACTGCAAGGAAAGGATGAAAAAGAAGACAGTTGCCTGCCTCAAGCATTCATAAGTAAGTGGTAAAAATCAGTAAAGATGAGCTGTTCTCAGAGAAAGTTAAAATCATGCGCTCCCCAAAAAACAGGTTTATCAAACCTGACTACACCAAGAGAACCCAGGACAACTCCTCACAGTCAGTCCCCAACATACTGAAGAGGTGCACAATATGACTTTTTTATAGCTGTGTAACAAATGACTAAATGGGCCATATAAACTTCTGCATTAGGGTTAAGCACCAACCTCTCAGATTAAAATAACCAAAAGCTTCTTCAGCAACCCCCTACAAATAAAAACACACTTTTTCCACAGTGTGCAGAGAGAAAAAAGTTACCCAACTCTGAAGCTACACAGAACAGACCCTAACTTTCCCTGCAAAGCCCATCTCTGCTTGATCCTCCAGCCCTACCAGGCCACCAAAGCCTTTGTTCACAGATGAGATTCCCTTCCCTCCAACCTTTTTCTCTCCCTTCACCTATACAGCCCCCACACATTTCTTTTAAATCATCAACCATAATATTTTTGCAGGAGGTTAGAAATAGCCATTAGTGGCTTGATGTCAACTTGAAAAGAGGTCTCCAGTGGACTGTCAAGGGATCTGAGCAGAACTCTATGCTTCTTAACATTTTTATCACTGACCTGGATAAAGGCATATATGACATGCTCATCAAGTTTCCTGATAACATAGATCTAACAGGAATGGCAATCAAGTTGAATGACAGTTAAGATACAAAATGAAAAAAAAATGGCTACAATGGTAGGCCAAGTCTGAGCTCAAAGTGAACAAGTAATGAATGTAAAGTCTTACACCTGGATTCAGAGAGTCTACTTCACAAATAGCAAGACAACAGTTCATCTGAAAAAGACCTGAGAGTTTTAGTACACCGGAAGTTCAATATAAATCTGAAGTATGCTATGGGACCCAAGAAAAGGAACACACCAATTGTGAAGGAGGAGAAGAAGGGGTAGTTTCTAACTGCCAAAGTCAATGCATACTTTTTCAAATGCTATCCAGTCCACTCTCTTATTCCTATTCAATTATGCACCCAACTCACCCAACTTATAGTATCTGTCTAAGACAAATGTACTGATATACAAACTCAAAAGAATGACCAATCAATTTTCACATCATAATATGTGCAACAGATATTTTATCCATTTAGTTTTTTCCTATATGGCCTATCAGATACATCTCTTTTGAATAATCTCTGATCTCACTGAGGAGGTTCTATCATGTAACTAGAATTGATGCAATCAGCACAATATCATCTGAAAATAGGAGCTTTTGGAAGACTTCACACTTTGGTCAGCAATGATCAAATATGGCTTCAAAAGATTGATGGTGCAAAGCTTCCTGACTCTTGACAAAGATACATGGTTGAACAGAATTTACCCAAAGTAGATGTATTAATTTATTTTGCTTCACTATACTTGATGCTAGATGAGAGAACGTCTATAAAGAAAATGATAGCAGTGAAAAAAACTCAATAAAACAGGGGGTAAATTCAGAAAAGGACAAAAAAAGCAAGTTTATTACTACAGTATTAAATTTAATATTCACTTTTTAAAAAGAAATTGTATCTAATGGGGTAAAACGACCCGTCCACCAACAATTCAGGCCTTACATAAAACATCCTCCATAACAGAGCTGAGTATCTTTGGCAGGTACAAATCTCTCTGTTTTATGCCTCAAATGAAGTTGCAGATCAAAAGGTTCGTGAACAGTTATTATGATGGCTATTTACTATACATATGAGATAGTCCTTTGGAAGAAAGACTTTAAAAACTGCCTTTGCTCAAATGAAAATATATACAAAATACTTCGTAAACTTAAAGCACTATATAAACTGGGCTAATATCACTACTGGGCAACTAGGTGGTGCAGTGGATAGAGGGCCAGGCCTGGAGCCAGGAAGACTCATCTTCCTGAGTTCAAATCCAGCCTTAGAAACATAATACCGGTATGACCCTGAACAAGTCACTTAACCCTGCTGGTCTGTTTCCTCATCTGTAAAATGAGCTAAAGAAAGAAATGGCAAATCACTTATAGTTTGCCAAGAAAACCCCAAACGAGGTGATAAAGACTTGGACATGACTAAAAACGACTGAACAACAACAAGAAAAGCATTACTACTATAATTTGTTCTAAGTCAAATGGTTTTGGGTTTTTTTTTTGTAATCAACAATAAAACAATTATAATACACAGAGAGGAGAAAAATGAAATTCTCTCATTTCTGTTCAGAGGTAAGAGACCATCTGGGTTTTGATGAATTACTTTTTTCCTCTCTCGTTTTTATTCATTGATACAAGAGATGGTTCTCTGCAGAGAGAAAGAGGAAGGATAAATTTGCAAAAAAAGATTATATAAAAACAGAACTAATCAAAAAAATTTTTAAATCACAGTGGGATCCCATATTTACACTTTTCAGTCAAATGAAGATCTATAAAGATGTGGCCTGCTCCAGAAAATTATCTGCAAAAGATTTCCTGTCGCTCTCTGATGTTTGCACCAAGAAAATCTTCAATTCATATACGAATTATTCACATCAAGATTTTATGAAGATGAGAAAGCAGGCATGAGTAAACAGTTAACATTCTTGTGACTGCCTTTTGAGGAAAGTAATACTGTACATGACTTTTTTTTCAATTCTAGTGCCATCTCTTGCCTTCCTGAATTAATCTTTTAAAAAAGATCACTCAATGCATTCAAGATTTCGTCTGAGTTACTTCTGCATACATTTGGTCTATTAAGGTGTTAGGGTCTAAATGTGGTGAATCCTCTGGCTTCACTAATAATGAAGAAAGTTATAATTAATACTGATCAACTGTTCCATCTTATCTCTATTTTTTGTCCTTCGGCCAGTTTATGAATACGCTACAATGTCTTAAATCATCTGAGCCTTAATGCAAGCTTTCCATCAATTTACTTTCATTTTCCACTGCTTTTCACTGTTTTTAAAGGAATACTATTTATCATCTTCCACCATCCTACACCATAGGATTTATATTCAAAACAAGCACTGTCTTTGGCTGACCTTTCTCTTTCTGGAAAGATCAGGGGTGCACAGACCAAAGCAATTTCAGAGCTCTTTTAGCTTCCAGGTTATGGCAATTATTTAAATATTAAATAGTTAATTATCTACAGGAAATTGTGATAATTAAGGTCCACATTTCTGCTTTTTTTCCAATGGTAATTTTTCAACACTAAGAGTTCATTTTTAAAGTCAAGGTGATGCTTTTTCAATTGTGGACATTCTCATCTTTAGATTTCTAATTTGATGCTGATACTGATCTTTGCTCTAACTCAGGGCTGTCCAACCTTAGGTTATCTTAGGAGCGTATTAAAATAAAATTATTATTCAAGGGCCAAACCCAAAATAAAAAATAAAGTACACTAATAGAAAGTGGGGGAACATGCATCATCAATACAACAAGAGAAGGTGCGAAGCACAAAAGCAAACACAAAACAACAAAGTGACAACACAACAGTATAAAGGTAGGCGCATACTGACTAGTCTGCATCATACAGACGGAACGCATCCCACAGATGGATTGAAAATTCTGTGTGATATGTTCTGTCCATAGTACTGCTTAAAAACACCAAGGAAAATAAACATCGAGATTATTTACTAGTGATGGAATTAAAAAATCTAATATGCATTCCATGCAAATTATTTTATTTTTTCGCTCGTGCAAATGAAAACCCACAGGTGGGCCGCATAAAATCACACTGCTGGCCACATGCAGCCCATGTATTTTGGCCAGCCCTGCTCTAACTAATTGATGATCCCACTGCATGCAAACAAATGATTCTGATACTCACACGGATTTAATAACCATCTTTACAGTGATGATTTTCAAATCTATCTAACTAGTCCAACGTCTCTGCTCTCCTCTAATCTCACATCTCCAACCGCCTTTAAACATCTCAAACTGGATGTACAGCAGAGATCTTAAATGCATTATGGCCAAAACGCAACTCGTTCTCTTTCCCCCCGATGCCTTTTCTTATTTTGTAAAATTTAGTAAACCATTGTATGAGATGCTGTTAGAAAAGCAGTTTCTCATAGTATGGATGTTGAATCATGAATTATACTGTTCAAAGAAAGAAAGAGGAAAAAAAAAGGATTTGAAAACTGTTAGGTCATTTTATCAGCCCTGCTGACCACATGCTGCGAAATTCTGAAGAACTACAATTCTTAAATTATAAACTTCCAGGTTTGCCTATATTTAAAAGGGAAGTTTCACCTGAAAATTGTAAGAATATTGGCTAAATTATTAGGTGTTGTTATAATAAGGCTAATTTAATTGGGTCTACTTTTGGCATAGCTTCACTTAGAATTTCTTTGTGGTAATTAGGAATTTATTTTATTTATGGTACTTTGGGAATTTACGATACTTAAAGACATTTTACACCATCTTGGTTTTGATAAATTCCAATTTTAAAGATTTATTTTTGCTTTAAGGGCTGAATAAGAGATACCTATCAGTTTAGAAGTTTCTAACTAATTTACTTCATGAAAGTCTAGTGATTATGTTTTTACATCAGGATAAATTTTAAGCTGTTTATGAGAAAGAGAAATAATTTTAGAAAGGAATGTTTAAGTAAAATTTTTTTTGTCTGTATGCTTAAGTAAAAATCGTTTGTGTGATTTTAGAATGCCTGATAAATTTTGTCAGTGAATTTATTGCAATAATTTGATGGTACTGATCACAATTGTGTCCAGTCCTATTGTGATTAGTGAGACTTTAGTGTTTGAAGTGAAACCATTTTGGGGGATCCTGAAATTCTTTTTGAGTTTCATTCTTAGATTTGTTGGGTCACTGAGTTGACCTTAAAGGAGCTCTTCAAGAAGGTCAGCAGTCAGCAGTCAGCAGCTCAATGGGAATAACATCTGAGATCTAAGGCTAGTGAATATCTTACCCTGGTAATAAGGTAGGGAAGTTACCTTGGGGAAGGCTAAAATTGGACTCTCAATTCATTTTCTCATTCAAGAAATCTGCTCTCTTGGATCCATATGCTAGACTACTTATATTGGTGTAGGCCTTTAGGAACAGTATTGATGTGTTAAACTGATGCTCCTGTCTCTTCCTCTCATAGCAAATCTCTCTAAGGCAAGATAAGTTGTGATTTTTTTATGATGAATCTCTGTTACCAATGTGAGATACTTGTTATCAATACTGTCAATACTTGTTATCTAGGATATGTAATTCTTAATAACTGAATCTACCCAAAGCTGTGAGTATTGGAACTTTCCATTTAAGACCTTATGGGATTGTAACTCATATTACTATTTTGAGTATGATTCCAGGTATGATCACCAAGAGGACTATTAAACCAAGGATGCATGATGACAGCAACCCTATGGGGTTACATCCATGAACAGCAGGTGAAGTTCTCATGGGAAACGTGTGGACCAAGGTAGGATTCGCCTGACTCTATTTCCCCAGTATGACATTTCATCTTGAATGGAAAATATCCTGGCTGACTTTAAACCTGGTTCAGTGCAATGAAGCATCTATATGACTCTGCCCTGGAAATGACATCAAGATAGGGAAAATTTTCCCTTACCGGATAGCTGTGTCTCTCTTCTTTATGGCAAATTTCTATAATCATGTTAGGTGATCAGAATAAACATAATATTAGATCTTTTAGTCTAATACTGGAGTACTTCTGAGCTACTACAGTGAAATGTAGCTATAAGATTGGAGCTATTTGGTCCAGAATTTTAGTCTTTTCAATATACTGAACAACTAAGTAAAAAGGTATTTAGCTTGTCATCTGTTATTAGTTATATACTTCTGTGTAAGATAAGGTCCTTCTCACAATGGTATGGGCATAATTAGGCAATGATGTAAAGACTTGTGAAGCCAGGATAAAATTCTGTTATTTAATGAAGTTAATATCATAATTGTCTCAGTTCTGTGTTAATGAAAAGAACAGCAGCACAATTAGATATCTCAAAGGAAGTCTGGCTTGTGGTCTATCTTATAAATGCCTTAAAGAGACATTCACTTAAAGAGATCCACTTTTACTAGAGGTTATTCTTTTGAACATGCTAGAAATTGAAAATGTTTTATTATAAACAACTTATATGTACTGTTCTTAAATTACATATTTATACATTCAATCTCAACATCTTTTGTTACAATTGTAGTTAATATGGCAACTTTTGAGAGAATTCATTAGAATTCATCTTCTTATAAAAATTGTCCTGTTAGTAGTTCCTAAGCAGAATCTCATCCTCCTAAAAGGAGAACAAACAATGGCAAGTATAAAAATTGGGTTCTAATTTTCGGTTTCTATTTGAGTTTCTTAGATATATCCATATGACAACTGGCTAATCTAAAAATATAAATTCTCTTGCCTAAAAGGTACCAAATTTGATTTTCTAATAAGAGACACATAAGGTTTGAGCTGACTCTTACTAACTGACCTGGTTATTGCCAAAATAAGTTTAAAATTATGTTAAGACCACTTTTGGAAGAGATTTTTTTTTTGGCAGGGCAATTAGGGTTAAGTGACTTGCCTAAGGTCACACAGCTAGTACATGTGTCAAGTGTCTGAGGCCGAATTTGAACTCAAGTCCCCCTGACTCCAGGACCAGTGCTCTACTCACTTCGCCACCTAGTTTCCCCTTGGAAGAGATTTTTAGCAGAGAAGGGGATCTCTACAAGGGACCTGAATCAGAGAAGCCAGTCAGCTGAAAACTGCTCTGAGACTATACTCAGACCAGAGGGCTGCATTAGAGGGTGTCCAGAGAACCAGACAACTGTATAAGATGAAACTTCTGAGCCTTAAATGGAGAATTTTATATTTTTTCATTCTACTTTTTCCTTACATGCATTTGCTTCATCTGTAAGGTTTACCTACCAAAGGGGATTGCCTCCTTTGATCTTGTCAATGCCTCAAATCAATATCTTTCCTTTTCTCCTCACATTGTTCCCCCTCATAAGCCCCACAGTTAGAAACCCTTGATAAAGTGTTTGTCATATCAGTTAGTGATTCATTGAGAAGACTGTCTCTCAACAGATCAAAGGGGTTTTGAGAAATGATTATTTCTCTCTTACATTAATAACCAATTATTAATCGAGATTAAGATTTTTTCTTGTTATTTCCTCATTCAGAAATAAAACCCTGTTGGTTATACAACTAGTCTTTGAAGGGCACTGCTGACTTTGCTGAAAAATTTACCCCACCCAGACCATCTTATCTAGATGGAATTGTTACCACACCCAACTAGAAAACCTTACAAAGAGAGTCTAATCTAGGTGAATTCTGGCCCACTGTGTTCTCCTCAAACAGGCTTCGATTGGGGGGGAAGGGAGGGTAAGATCCCTTTGTCTAGAGTACATGAGGCTGAGGGTGGTCTAGGAGTAAGAAGTGATCAAAGTCACAGTTCCCCCAGCACTTCATTAGAAAAAGTTCATTCCTCATTATAATATTTACTCTTATTTAATTAACCAGTCAGAGTTGATTGCCACCTTTTGGGAATGCCCACTTTTCCAAGGGCATTATAAGCATTGAAGAAGCCTCCAAGATTCATCTTTGGTGTTTTTTGTTTATGAGAGAAAACCAAATGGTCACCCTTTAATTAATTATTTGCTAGCCATAATTAATAAAATTATTAATTACTCAGAAATTACATTTCTCAGATTTTCCATATGTCACACTCTCCCACTCTCCTGTCTTCCCTATTAATGTAAAAGGAATATCATTCTCCCAGTCCATCAGACTTGCTACCCAGGAGTTAACTTGGATTCTTTACTATCTTTCACCTCACATATCCAATATGGTGCCAAGGCCTGTCAATTTCACCTCTTCAACATCTCTCAAATACATCCCTCTACTCTCTCCTGACATTGCCACCACCCTGGGGTAGGACCTCACCACTTCATACCTGGATTACTGTAATAGCCTCTTATTGGAGTCTGCCTGTCTCAAGTCTCTCCTCGTCCAAATCTATCATCCTCCATTTTGCCACTAAAGTGCTTTTCCTAAAACACAGATCTAATCATGTCAAACCCCCTAAATGATAAACTTCAGAAGCACCCTATTGCCTCCTAGAGCAAATACAAAAGACTATTTGGTATTCAAAGCCCTCCATAACCTGATTCCTTCCTACCTTTCCAGGCTTCTTACATCTTATTTTCTGACAAACACTCAATACAGTGACAATGGCCTCCTAACTGTTCCATGAATAAGACATCTTGAGGATCTGGGCATCCTCTCTGGCTGTCCCTCATGCCAGGAATGCTCTTCCTCTTCTGCTTTGACTACTGACCTCCCTGTCTGCCTTGAAGTTCCAACTAAAATCCCCCCTTCTACAGGAATCCTTCCCTAACTCCTCTTAATTCCAGTGTCTTTTCTCTGTTAATTACTTCCTATTTATCCTGTACATAGCTTGCTTTATATATATTTGCATATACTGAATATATTTGCATGTTGTCTCCCCCATTAGATTCATTCTTTTATTTAATAAACATTTACTAAATGTCTACTATGTGTCAGGCACTGTGCTAAGCACCACAAGCTACCTGAGGGCAAGAACTGTCCTTTGCCTCTTTTAGTATCCCCAGCACTTAACATAGAGCCTGGCACATAGTAGACACTTAATAAATGTTTACTGCTTGATTGTTTGAGGAAGAAAGGAGGTCAATGTTCCCAGATTGCAGAGAATGAGGTGTAAGAAGCTACAAAAGGGAGGTGGAGGTCAGGTTATGATGGACTTCAAAAAGCCAATAAGAGAATTTTATATTTGATCCCTGAGCCATGCAAATTGATTCACGTGGGAAAGTCACATGGTCAAAATTTTAGGAAATATTTCCTATATATCCTGTATATGTCTTGCTTTGTACATGTTTGCATATTCTCTCCCCCTTGAGATTTTAAACTCTTGAAGGCACCGGACTATCTTGTGCCTTTTTTTGTACTCCCAGTGCTTAGAACAGTACCTGGCATATAGTAGTCACTTAATAAATGTTTTGTAAATTGAACTGATATGGTTGCTACATCAGTATCTACCTTTTTACTGCCTAAGATAATAATCTATTTAGTGCTTTAGAATGTTACTCAGTGCTTTCCACATCCAGTTTCTTTCAAATCTCTTTAGGAAAAAAGCGTCCATCATTTCTTACAGAACAACAGTATTCCATTACATTCACATACCACAACTTGTTTAGCCACTCTCCAATTGATGGGCATCCCCTGAATTTCCAATTCTTTGCCACCACAAAAAGAGCTGCTATAAATATTTTTGTAGATGTGAGTCCTTTTCCCTTTTTGATGATCAATTTGGGATACAGACCTAGTAGTGGTATTGCTGGGTCAAACGGTATACATATATTTATAGCCCTTTGGGCATAGTTCCAAATTGCTCCCCAGAATGGTTGGTTCAGTTCACAACTCCACCAACAATGCTATTGCTCCAGTTTCCCCACATCTTCTCTAACATTTATCAATTTCTTTTTGTCATATTAGCCAATCTGATAGGTGTGAGGTGGTACCTCAAAGTTGTTTTAATTTTCATTTCTCTAATCAATAGTGATTTAGAGCATATGACGACAGATAGACAGATAGATAGATAGATAGATAGATAGATAGATAGATAGATAGATAGATAGAGGTGTAAGGAGGCTTCTGAGTAGTCTAGTGGCCTTTTCATTTCTCAATTCTAAGCCACATCTTCCAACATATTTTTAAAGTAACTTCCTCTGTGTCCATCTTTTCATTTTTTTTTTAAATTTTTTATTTTTCATCTTTTCACTTATAAGTTTAAAAATATCCAAGTTTATGTTGATTTGGTCTGGAGGCTCTGGTCAAGTTTTTTGTGAAATTTTTTATAACTTCATCCTCTGCAAAACATGCTAGCACATAAATCAATTATCTTCATAATTTTTTTGTTCTGTATAATGAATACTGTATAAGATAACCAAGTATATCATAAAATAATTCAATTCAATTTACCGGCAGCTAGATGGCTCAGTGGCTAGAGCACTGGGCCTGGAGTCGGGAAGACCTGAGTTCAAATCTGACCTCAGACACTTACTAGCTGTGTGACCCTGGGCAAATCACTTAATCTCTGCCTTAATCCACTGGAGAAGGAAACAGCAAACAACTCCAACATCTTGGCCGAGAAAAACCCATGGACAGTACAGTCCACAGGATCATGAAGAGTCAGACACGACTGACAAGAGTGCTGGACCTGAGAGTTGTGCAGGGTAGAACTGCCATGCAAGAGGGAGGGTCCAGTTAACATTATATAACACAAATCTACAGCAAAAACAAGCAGGGTAGATGCATGACTATCTCTAGGAGAACACAAATGGATACAAATAGGAACATAAAAGGTGGAACACTGGGGGCAATTCACAGTTGGAGGTTTGGCAGAGTGTGACCAGGACAAGGGTTTAAGAGTGGCTTATCAACCAGAGGGTAAAAGGCAGGAAAGGAAGGAAGGAAGGTAGACATGACAGACCAAAAAAGAAAGAAGGGCATCTATCACCTTTGGGCACAGGAGCAAACCAAATTTACCGACTACTTTGTTAAAGTAAAATAAATTCACCAATGTTCATAGCAAACACAGCATGGTATAAATGTAGAAAGAAAAATCCTATGGCTAACAAAGCAAAACCAAATCCTCCAACTAGATAGATATTCAAGCGTTCTTCAGATCTGGATATAAAATGCTTTGGTCTTTAAAAATTTTAAAAAAGAAGGGCAAAATCAATATGATTAAATACTATTAATTCAAAAGGTATCACAAACGGAGTCTTTTCCATATTGTTCTTCTATCGCATAAAAAAAAAATAAAGTTCAGTATGATAAACCAAGTGTTCAAGTAGAATCATTCTGCAGATACACTAGTACTTAAAGCCAAATTAAACCTACCTTCTTCTTCGCTGGTTTCTTCACTCTCAGGCTTAGGCTGTGGCCACTGAAAACTTGGCATAAAGGCACCTTCATATAACTTTACCAGGTCAATTAAGGGCAATTCAGCTGGAAGAAAGTGAGGAACAAATTGTCATACTACTTTTTTTCAAGGAGAGTATTTTTACTTAACACAAAAAATGTTAATAAGAATTAATCAAATCAGTAAAGAAAAGCCAACATATCCACAGGCAAAATTAGAGGAAAAAAAAGAGAGGAAAAAAAAAAGGAAACACTATTATGTCAACTGAGATTATGTCAACTGAGATCAAACCAGATGATATTTATATAGCAATTTGCACAATGCCTTGAACACAGAAGGCACTTAATGCTTGTTCCCTTCCCTTCCCCCTACTTTTGCACTTAATTTAGGAACTTAGGCATTTACGTGCTAAATTAAATTAATTTGGTTGCCTGCTGTCCAGCACTGTAATTATAATACATAATACTGGATATGAATCTAGAATAAAATAACAATAAAACTGAAATACTAAAACATAAAAGTTTAGATATAAATAACAGCAAAATGGCTACAAACTTCTGTATTTAATATATTATGGCTACTCTGTAACTACTACGCATTGCTGTTCTTCAGTGATTTTTCAGTCATGTCTGACTCTCTGTGACCCCAACTGGGGTTTTCTTGGCAAACATCCTGGAGTGTTTGCCATTTCTTTCTTCAGCTCATTTTACAGATGAGGAACTGAGGCAAAACAGTGAAGTGACTTGCCCAGGGTCACACAGCTAGTGTCTGAGGCCAGATTTGAACCCAGGAAGAGGAGTCTTCCTGACTCCAAGCCCAGTGTTCTATCCACTCTGCCACCTAGCTGCCCCAACTAATATAAGCACTTGTTTTAAAAATGTTGGTTAAATATTTTGCGAAAGTACTAAAAGATAGCCAATTCTAAATATACTGCTTACATCAGTAAAGAAATAAGAACAACTCAAATCAAACTTATGGAGATTTTATTACTTAAAATAGATAGTTTGTAAAATCATTCAAAGTTAAATACATGACCATCAAATAAAAGTATTATGTATATACAGAAAAAAGCCAACAGAAAACATTCTAAATATAAGAAGGAATACTTATAGATAGGATTTAAAAGTTCAACACCATACTACTGCAAAACTAAGATGAGAAATTCTAATATACCTTCTTTGGCTAAATTAGAGAGTTCTGTTTGATGGTCTATATTTCCTTCATTTGCCTCTTGCTCTTCAATTGTCTCCTCTTCATCTTCCACTAAAAGAAATATGAGCAGAAGAAAAAAAGACAGTGCTAAAATGAACACCTCAGGACTCTTTCCATTTATGTGTGTGTGTATGTATATGTATACACACACACACACATATATACATACATACACATATATACATACATATACATATAATCATATGTAATGCAATAAAATGCTGTTTGGATTTAAGGAAATTTCTTCAATAGCATCAAGTGGTTACTGAAATTAAAATAAATTTTATTTTTAAAATAAATTTAAAGAAATTTATGTTAAAAGAAACTAAAAATAAGGACACTTCATTTTACAGATTGTGAAGCAAATACTTTTAATACAAATATCATTGATTATAATCTCCAAAATCAACCTGATAACTGAGACCCAATTCAACTCTGTTCAACATTTATTATGGCCCTGCTGTGTCTATTATGCTAGGCACCAGGAAGACAAAGGCAAAAATGAAACAGTCCCTGCCCCCAAAGGAGCTTCCAAGTTCACAGATAAGTAAATACAGGCTATATTCAAAAACGAAAAGTGGGAGAGCGCACTAACAAATAAGGAACAAACAAGGAAAGGCTTCCTGAAAGGAGGTGGCACCTGAGCTGAGCCCTAAAGGGAACCAGGGGTTCCAAAAGGCATGCAAGGCAGGCTGCACCAAGGAATGGTGGAGGGCTCGGGGGAATCAATCTGACATATAACTTCTGAAAGGATATGCTGACTCCAGTGATAGAAAGAAAGCTGCCTGAGAGAATTCACTGTTTCTTTTTTGTCTCTGCATCTCCAAAACCTACAACAGGGCCCTTGGTAAGTAATTAAAAAATATTCATGGATTGACTTGATACCAAGTTTATGATTCTGTAGTATACCCTAGAGACAGTGTAGCATGGTGCACAGAAACGTGGCCTCTGAGCCAGGAAGAGCAGGGCTGAAGTCTCACTTCAGCCACATGTAGCTGTGTGACCACAGACAAGTCACTGAACTGCTCAGTGCTCCCCAGGTAACTCCTCAAGATTCTAAGTTACAGTCAGTCAATAAGCATTTAAGTGAATGGCCAAGCATTCTGCTAAACACTGGATACCAAAAAATGTAAAAGATGGTTTCTTAAGAAGCTCACAGTCTAATGGGGAAACAAATGTACAAACAAGCTCTATGCAAGACAAATGGGAAATAATTAACAGAAAGAAGACATTAGAATGAAAATGGACTCGGGAACACTCCCTATAGAAGGTGGGATCTTAGTTGGGACTTAAAGGAAGCCAAAAAGGCTAGTAGTCAAAGCAGAGGATGGAGAGCATTGCAGGTACGGGAGACAGCTGGAGAGAATGCCTGGAGCGGAGGGATGGAGTGTCTTGTTTGTTTGTAGAACATCCTGGAAGCCAGCATCACTAGACAGAAAAGAATGTGTCAGGGAGGAAGATGTAAAAAGACTAGAAAGGTAGGAGAGGCCAGGTTATAAACAGTTTTGAATGCCAGAGTATTTTGCATTTGCTCCTGGAGGTAATAAGGAACCACTGAAATTTAATAGGGTGGTAACATAACCAAACCTAAGTTTTAGGAAAATCACTTTGAGCCAAATGGAGAATGGATGAGACTTGAGGCAGGCAGACCCACTAGCGGATATTGGCATAAAGTGATGGGTGTCTACACTAGAGGACTGGCAGCGTCAGAGGAGAGAAGCAGGTATACTGGAGATATGGTATAGAGGGGAAAAATCAACCGGCCATGTCAACAGCTTGGATGGGGCGGGGGGGAGATAGTGAGGAAGCCAAGAGGACTCCTACCTCATGAGTCTGATGGGGAAGATAGAAAGGAGAGGGTTTGGATGAAAAAGATGAGTTCTGTTTTGGACATGTTTACCTTAAGATATTTCCTGGATATCCAGTTTAAAATGTCTAAAAGACAGCTAGAGATGTGAAGCTGGAGATCAGCAGAGAGGTTAGGGCTAGATAAGATATGAGAATCATCAGCATAGAGATGGTAATTAAAGCCATGGAACCTGTCAAGATCACTAGGTGGAAGTACAGAGGAAGAAGAGGGCCAGGACAGAACTCTATGGAACAACTTTGGTTAGAGGATGTGATTTGGAGGACTCAGCAAAGGAGAGACAGAAAGATCAATCAGACAGGTAGGAAGAGAACCAGGAGAGAAGGGATACTGAAAACCTAGAGAAGAGGATGATCGACAAGTGTCAAAGGCTACAGAGAGGTCAAAGAGAATGGCCAGTGGACTTAGCTACTAAGTTACTACTGGTGTCACTGGAGAGAGCAGTTTGGGTGGAAAGATGGATTGTAAAGAGTTAAGAGAGTGAGAGAAGAGAAAGTGGAAGCACCCTTTTTAGTCAGTCTTTTCAAGAAGTTTAGCTACAAAAGGCAGAAGAGATGAAAGATCATAGCAGGGTGAGGAAATCAAGAGTTTTTCCAGAGTGAGGGAAACATGGGCAGGTTAGTAGGCAACGGGGATCTAAGAAGGTGGGGATATCTGTTGGAGGAAAGCAAGATGGAATGGAATCATTTGAACAAGTAGCAGGGTTAGCCTTGGTTAGGGGTAAGGCCACTTCATCATATGAGGAGTTGAATCACAAAAGGGAGGAGTGATATGGAACAAGAGCTGAGGGGAATGAATAGATCAAACAGACGAAAGGAGACACAGGGATATTTGTAGGCAAAAGAGAAGGGTTAGAAGTCAGGAAGAGACTAAAGATAAGTACAAGAGTTGGGGTGACAAAGGAGGCAATCTGTTAGGGGTGATGGGATGACATGGGATCATTCATGCATGTACCAGGGTTTGCTCTGGCAAAAAGCAGGACCACAACTTCATGTGAGGCAGAGGTGAAGAGACAGAGACAGAAGGCATCTGGGTGATATGAAATGAAGAGAGGAGAAGAAGGAACCCTCGACAAATGGCCTCAATATTTTCAATGCAATATAAAGCAGAGTTATTAGCTGAGAGAGTGAAGGCAAAGAAAGAAATAGGGAGTTTGAGGAGGGATAAAAAGGTTTGAAAGTGGGAAAGTGAGTTAATTAGGAAAGCATAAAAGGACTGCCTCCCTTGCTCTAGTAAAACCACAACAGAGGTTGGGTAACATAAAGGGTAGGGGACAGAGCCAACATGCTTTCTTTATTCTGTCCAGCTTCCATCAACACTACAAATGCAAGAGCAAAGACAGTGGATGGTGGTAGCAACCCAAGGCTGAGGCCTGGAAGGCCAAGATCGGTGATCCAATAAGGGGCCAAAGGACTCAGTGGGAGAAGACAGTGCAGAACTGGGCCAGGTCAACAACACGTCAAGATGGGGAAGGGTGGAAAGTATTGCCAGGGCAGGGGTGATGGCCCAGGACAGAACTTAGAGGAAACACAAGTTACAGTAAGAAAAGAAAACAAGATCTGGGACTTCAAGGCAGTGGAAAAGGTGGAATGGCAACAGATTTTGATAAAATAAAGGAATTCATGAACATGGAAGTAGCACATTTGTGGGTAATAACAAGATCAAAAGCATGATCTAATGTATGTAGCTGAGGTGGATGATGCAGGAGGTCACAGAAAATGAGTAAGCTGAGCAACTATGAGATTAGAGTGTTTGAGGAGAAAATGAATCTGTGAGGGCAGGAGGTAAGAAGGCAGAAAGACTGTGAACCAGACGCTGAACTCACTGGGGAAAGGAGCCAGGAGATCAGCACACAGCAGACAACAGAACTCTGACCCAGCGATGAATATGGGTTAAATGAACCTCCAAGGAGGGATGGTGGTAAAGGGAGGTTTCAGAAGTGACAAAGAGGAACAAGGAATATTCCACACCCCCTACTGCAACCAGTGAGTGAAAACGTGGCAGATGCTAAGAAAGTTGGCCAGGAAAGCTGTGACATCAGGAGGCGCCCAGTCTAGGATAGTGCAAAAAGACAGCCAGAGCAAGAATGAAAAAGATTTAAGAGCAAAGTATGCTTGTTACTACCTACGGAGCCCGTGTTTCTGAGAGCACGGTGGAAAGAGTGGGGTGTTGGTGGGGCTAGGGTCAGAGGCATGGAAATAGGGAAGCAGTCAGTGGAGGACCAAAAACGGGGCTTAAACAATCCAGCTGGGGGGTTCAGAATGACTGGGATAAGGAGAGAATGACAGGGAGGAAGTATTTTAACAGAATATATTCAGTATACTAAGAGGCAGCTGGTGACATAGTGCTGGGCCTGAAGTAAGGATGCCTTGAGTTCAAACTCAGCCCCAGATACTTACTAGCCATGTAAGCTGTGACCCTGGGCAAGACACCTTAACCTGTTTGCCTCAGTTTTCTTGACTGTAAAATGGAAATAATAACAGCAGGAAAAATTCTCACGGTATTGTTGTGAGGACCACACAAGAAAATATATGTAAAATGTACTTGGCACAATGCCTGGCATGTGGTAGGCACGGTATAAATGCTTATTCCTTCTCTACTAAAATACAAAATTTATGGAGCTAAATTATATGTGATTTAGACAGGCTCAAATTTTTTTCCCTAATGAGTTTAAAATGATAAAATAAAAATTCAAGTTTAATTTCCTTCCTTGCAATAGAAATGAATGCTCTATAACTCTGATAACTGTAATCGCTGCAAACAAACTGTGGATTGTGAATATAATGTATGCTACACTACTGCTAAAACACAACAAATATACAGAGTTCTGGGAAATTTGGGAGGTCTGTAATAGTAATTAAGGTGAGACTTTTTGTTGTTGACCTTTAATGATTCTGGCCATTGTTTGAATGGGGCACACAGAGTGGGATGTTTTTGTATTTCTCAGCACTGAGACAATGGAGAGCCATTGATTTGTATCTGAAGTGATACTGGGGGTGGGGAACTTCTCCACGCCCAGCCTGGGTGAGGACAGGGCCCTCAGGCCCTGAATAGGATATGTAAGCGCAAAGGTTAGCATTCTCCCTCAGAGCTCTGAGCCACAGCAGGAATGGCTCATGACTATAGGCCAGCCATTATCGTGAGCTCCCCAGTTGTACACCCAGATGCTGTATTGTATTTGGTCTGTAATTCAAGGTGCTGGTTTTTTCCCCTGAACTAAGCAAATGATATTTGTATGCTGGATTAAAGTAAGATTGTTAACCCCTTAACGCTGCTTTCTTTAATAAAGCAGATGAAGAGGACCTGAGCTGGCAGTGTTCTGTGAGCTGGTTGTTATTGGCTTTACACCCTCACAGCAGCTGCTAGCCGGATTGTTGATACAAGGTCCTATGTGAAATTATACATATTGATATGAGTGGACCCAGAAGAACAACTTACAGAATAACAAGAATGTAATAAAAAATATAAGAACGCTGGGTCAATGGGGTGACTAACTGTGGCATTAGTGAACTATGATGGGAAAGCAGGGGACGTAGGTGGTGAAGGCCAAATGGGAATTGAGGCAACGTCAGAACCAGAAACGGTAAAGACTGGGTTAGATTAGCTGAATTTCTTTTTTTTCAAGGGAAGGTTCACAGAGAAGGAGTTATTAGGAAGTGAGAGCAACATAAAAGGACACCAATATGATATTTATTTTACTTTAAAAAAATTGTGATCATTGTATCATACCAAATTTGTTTTGTGGTTGATGTAAGTTATTTTGGCCAATATTGGAAAGTAATTGTGATATAAAAGAAAAACAAAATTTCTTAACGAAACCACAAATAATTAAAGTATATATCAGACTTAATTTTCTTTGATAGTAGCATTCAATAAAAAGGATGTCTCAAAAGTCTTAGTGCAGTTTTAAGCTATTAAAAACAACAACTTTTGGGACACATTGTAGTTGGTATCTTTTGAAGAAAAAAAAGATACAGACCTTCATCATCAGTTAAGGATGTACTAACTTTTATTTTTCTTCCACATATTCCAGAGTCCTAAACAGTAAAAAAAAAAAAATGTCACAAACTCTAGGCCTATAAATATAGAACATAATGTTTTAACAATTTATATTGTTCAGAACTATGGCATAAGAACTTTGACCATCTTCCCAGTCAACTGTCTTCACTTGGAAAAACTGGCACAAAGATGATTTATGCCATGTACAGAGTTAAAAATTCTATTCAATGCAGTTTATTCACAATTTCCTGGGTACCAGAGTTTTACCTTCCAAAGTTCTCAAGTTAGCAACTGTGAGAGTCCAAAGCTATCTATTGAATTCCCAGGTTTAGCTGAGTTTGATGTATATAAAAATTCAGTGAAACAATATTATCTGTACATATTCAGTAAGAAGTACAAAAACAAAACATAATTTTATCAGAACAAGCATTAAATCACATTGCTGTTACTTTTTTATTTGGAGGGAGTTTTTTTGTACTTTTTACACAAATTAAGCAGTTCTAAACTCACCATAAAATGCTCTGGGAAAGCATGAAGTCCCTTAGACCTTGAATCTTTTCCTGAAAACAAATGCAATATATTGGCTTTTTAAAAATAAATATTTAAGATAGCACATTAAAATAGTAATTGAGATACCAACCATGTAACATTCAGAACCTCTCAATACAGCTAATACTCAGTCCTAATTATCCCCTTCTAGATATGACAAAGAGTAAACAGAGGTGATTCCTGTCCAACTCATTCAGTCAGGACATTAAGTCTCTTAAGATACCTCTTAATATCTTAGCTATCAACCTACGTAAACAGTGGAGCTGATGATGGACTAGCAGGAAGGAGGAAAGAGAGCTCCCCAAAAGCCAAAACTCCTCCAAACAGGTCTAAAAAGTGCACCAGGCTGAATCCTAATGGGGAAATTCAAAAAGTCACAGTAAGTCTTTTTTTCCAGCCTGGTCGACATAAGGAAACAAAGAGGTCTGTGGACACTAGAGATCAGGTCTAGGAGGAGCAACCACACACTATACAACAGAAAAATAAAGGCTATGCCCTGTGGTGCATACCAGGGAACAAGAATAGGTGCCAACTAGCACTTATCACCCACTACACAGTTCTGGATCACAAGTAAAGACCAATCTCTGGCCTTAGCCTGTGTATAGAGCAAGGAGAAAGTTCTGAAGCGAGCAGCACCAGTGTAGCTTATGTAGGGAATATGCATGCATGTATATGTATGTGTATATGTGTATATATTTATGTATGTGTGTATATATATATATGTTTATATGTGTGTATGTATATATACATATATGTGTGTATGTGTATGTATATATACATATATATGTGTGTATGTGTGTGTGTATATGTGTGTGTATGTGTGTGTGTATATGTGTGTATATATATATATATATATATATACACACACACACAGAGTGGGCATAGGATGAGCTGAAGATGAATAAGGGATGAGAGAGGAATATATTGAGAGAAGGAGATAGGAAGAGATAGAATGGGGTACATTATCTCGCATAAAAGTGGCAAGAAAAAGCAGTTCTGTAGGAAGAGAAGAGAAGGCAGGTGAGGGGGAATGAGTGAATCTTGCCCTCATCAGATGTG